>CM035410.1:54438824-54543824 GCA_020310875.1 Ceratopteris richardii
CAAACTCCTATGGATGCTAATGTTCTTTATAAGCATAAGCAACTTCAGAACTTTTTGATGCTACATTGTATAGTTAAGATGCTTGATCTATTTTTGTAACACATGTACAAATACATAGTTAATTGTTTCCCAAGTGTCCACATTCAAGCATAAACCACTTAAAATTCATTGGAAAGAAGTAAAAAGAATTTTCAGATATTTGAAAGCTATAAAAAAAATTGCCAAGTTATTCCCTAAATCTCAACACTTCACACTTAAAGGATTTTCAAATTCAGATTGCGAAGGTGATAAGGACATAAGAAGATCTACATGCTATTTTTGTTTCTTTGTTCGAGAATGCTTAATTTTATGGCATTCTAATTCTAAGAAACAACCGATAGTAGCAACATCCTTAAGTGAAGGAGAGAAGCATTCATAGCTACACCAAAAGCAATATGACTACACAAGATTTTAAGCTATCTTGATGTTTATATCCACTTACCTACACAGATATATTCAGATAGTCAAAGTATTATTTCTATTGCAAAGAACCTTGTTCGCCATGCAAGGAAAAAACATATTGAGGTTCACTATCACTACATACGTGAATAAGTAGCAAAAAAGCACATTGAACTTCCTTATGTTCCTACAAGTGAGAATATGGTGATTATTTTTTCAAAGGCATTATCAAGAGAAAGACATCACAAGTTATGGAAACTTTTGAATTTCATCCCAATATGACATTGAGGGAGGATTGATGGAAACAATATCATAATGAGCTCATAACCTTAACTTCAAGAAACCCTATTTTTGGTCAAACCATTTCCTAGAAATGGTCAAATGGTCAGAAACGGTATTTAAGATAAGAACATATTCCTTAGTTAGTAAGGTACGATCCCTACGATTTGTACGGTACGTATTAGTATGGTACTATGTACGTACCTTAAGATTTGGGGCTCCTCGTACGATATTCGTACATTCATGAGGTACGATGACAATAAATGCATAAGGGAGTGTACATATATAAAGAGTATTATTTGCCATGAATATGCATAATATTGTATTTATGCATAAAGATAATTGTTCTCTAACTAGTGTAGATGCAAAACCAATGTATTTCCTTAATAAATTCTAGTCAAAATGGAAAATAAGATAGGTGTACTTTTTTGGTACGAATATGTACTAGTACGTACAGTACGAAAAATACGTACGAATGTGTTCGTACCGGTACGGGTAGGAAATATGTTCCTTACGTAGTACGTACTCAATGAGAGCTTTCTAACCATATATAATACTTGCTCATCAAGTACATAAGGCTCTCAAATTTAAAATCTTAATTTTCAGCTTTTCACATGCTTTTTAATGTGCCACGTGTCAACATTCTATTAAAATCTAATAAAACACATCGCAAGGGTCTCAAACTGGAAATCTTAATTTTCAGCTTTTCACATGCTTTTTAATGTGCCACGGCCCATTTGTCAACATTCTATTAAAAGCTAATAAAACATATCCAATAGCTGAGGTTGTTACACATTAGAAAAGTGAACACAAATGCAATAAGAGTTAAAAATAGCCCATGCAAAAAATATTAATGCCCTAGATAGCTTTTTCACCTAAATTAATGCTTCTTTATCATAGGGAATTGCTTGTTCCTATAAAAAGACCAAGACGAGGTTGGAGTACATAAGTGAACTTTCTACATGGTGCTACTCTTGGAGTTGAGGTGGAAGCATTGTTTTCTGATCTCTTCTACACAATCTCATGTGTTTTTTCCTGTTGTGAAGCGGCTGATTTTCTATTCTACACTATTTTCTTTCTATACCAAGGTGCTTACAGCCATCTACATCAAGTGAGAAGTGTTTGCAGCTATCTACGTCAGAGGAAGGAATTTTTACTGTATATGTTGCTTGTATACACTCACATACACTGCACATAGACTGAATTTGCCATATTCAGCTTATACTCCATCACTTACTAAGCGCGCACACTTTTTTCTTATACCTTTAGGCACTTTTCTCTCATATTTTGTACTTAGAACCATTCAGATTTCAGCCTATTACATTCATATGCATGTACACACGATGTAGATAGTTATTTTTTTTAGTTCAAGTTTTTTGAATAGCTATTCTACTCTTTTCTTATCTCTTGTCTCTTTGTCTATTGTCTGTCTTCTCTCATTTACCTTCTTTGATTCAACTTTTGTATGTGTGCAAAGTATTCTAGTGTGTGGAACATATATGTGTAGATGTATACATACATACATACATACAGTCTCATATGCTTTGTACTGTTGTGTGGCTGATCTTCTATTCTACACCGTTTTCTTTCTGTACCAAAATGTTTACAGCCATCTACATCAAGTGAGAAGTGTGTTCAGCTATCTACATCAGAGGACGGAGTTTTTACAGTATATGTTGCTTGTATACACTCACATACATAGCACATAGACTAAATTTTCCATGTTCAGCCTATACTCCATCACTTATTAAGGGCACACACACACACTTCTCTTATACCATTAGGCACTTTTCTCTCATATTGTACTTGGAATCATTCAGATTTAAGCCTATTACATTCATATATATATGTACACACATTGTACATAGTTATTCGTTTTAGTTCAAGTTTTTTGAGTAGTTATTCTACTCTTTTCTTATCTCTTGTCTCTTTATCTATTGTCTATCTTCTCTCATCTACCTTCTATGTGTGCAAGGTATTCTAGTGTGTGGAACATATATGTGTATATGTATACATACATACATGAATACAACATGCTTACATACATACACACACACACATATATATGTGTGTGTGTATATCTATAAATATATTCTTATACATATTATAGATTTAGATCTCACGATCATACTATGATCAGGAAAGCAATGGTAAGTATTATCTTGGGGTGATATTCACTCTCTAGTTGCACAAAGTGATAACTTATATTCTCTGCCACTCCAAATTTCTGGCAACTATGACCCCATCTTATGCAGAGTACAAGCTGGGAGCTTTCCCACATAAAACAGTATACCATTTCCAAGGCTAACATCTATCAATTTATGTGGCATGAAGGAAACCGATATTAACGTCATCAATACTCAACCTGCAATCAAGCAAAATGCATACAAGAGGTCACACATTGTCACTGAAAGTCCTCACCACTGTAACTGATCCACACTGACACAGGCCAGGCGTACAGGTACCTGAGCATGGAACTTCACACTGAACTTATTCCGATATGGACACACTTTCAACCGTCTCGGCGAGAAAAAGAGAAGTCGAAAAATTCCTGATGTACCTGTCATCAGCTTTGTCATCGAGTATGGTTTGGGAAGTCTCTTGCTCTTGATCGACCACAAACACTGTTCCATTACTCTCTGCACGCAATATTGCGGCCTGAGATTCAGCCTCTTCTTCATCTTGTTCAAAACGTTGGAACTTTGCATGCATGCGGAAATCTCGGGAAGGCAATGCGAGAAATCGTATGAATGATGAAACTGGCAACAAAGAGGCAACACCAGTTAGAGAAACTCCGGAGAAGTTTGCAGAAGCAAGGCAAGCGCCAGAAGCACTGTGACGGTTAGATGTCAGTAACGAGGCTGTTGACGGTAGATGCGAAAAGGTGAAGGAAGCCATTGCGCACTGACTGAGTGGATGAGCTACGTAGTTGGGAGTTCGATGATGATATTTGGACCTTGAAAATGGTTTAGATTTCTCTAATATTCATCTCCTCTTTTTATTATCTCTCACCCTCGGGCTTCACGGCCCATATTGTAATAAAAATAGCCAGTGCCTTTTTTACATTAAAATTTTGAAAAAAAATACTTGACGTAAGGCAGGATTCTGAGCAGCTGTGGCGGCTCCACACGCTCAGTCCAATACAGTGGCTCTTCAACTAGATTGAGATTGAGCGGTGGAATAAGAATTTATCTTGCCAAAAAATATATGGTTGATTAGGCGACACAAATGTGTTGCAAGGTTCCGAGCCCCCGCTTCCCAAGAGTGTATTCAGTCCAAGGCTCAACCGTCTTACCATTCCACCATGGTCTTTTAACAAAGAATGCATGTTTTATCTACAATTTATTTTTACCCCTTGAAGGCCTCAAGTGACTCAAACGATTGTTTCCACTCAAAGAAGAAAGCCAATAAATTTGGCCATGACTATATTCATGCATGCAATATAAACCATGGCCACGAAAGCACAGTTCCATGTGGAAGTATTGCTTGAATGTCACTTAACTTCACTATCTATTGAGACATAAGGTTGAACAAAAAGTGATGCAGTGTTTGTGCATTGAAAGTGAGTTGGTTGAACTCTCACTTCTTGAGGATGAGGACGTGAGTTCAACCCCCCTTCAGGCTACAAGACATGCATGGGTCAATCTAGCCAGTTTATCTCTCAGTCGTAATGCCTTTCGGGCCATTCAAACCAAATGCCTTCGAGAAGCCCTTTCCTCAATCTCTACTTTGTGGGATGCAGAGAGAGGGGGGGGGGGGGGGGGGGGGGGGGGTCCATGGGTACTATGCCCTTCACTTGTACAATTGTTGTTTCAATATATTCAAGCCAGGGGAGATTAGGTTTCAGTCGAACTTCCTCTATAAAAATAAAATAATAATAATAATAATAAAAGTGATGCACTTTTGCTCAAAATCCTCATATGAACACCAAGGGAAGCAAATGGAACAGAAATATCGAAATCTATAGGAGCGACTTAAGTTTGGCAATGTGTTTCCTTTTCTGACATGCATAATTTTATGAATCTCTAGAGTACTTGGGATTAGAAAAGATAATTAACTTGCACATTTTTATCTTTTTGGGGATGGGGTAAGTTAATGGATTATCTATGTTAGTATATTTTGATAGTGATGTGTGCGAACACATATATTTTTCAGCCCCAATGTTTTTTTACAGAAAGGGAATGAAAACAAAGCATACAAGTTAAAGAAGACATTCTATGGATTGAAGGAAACACAAGGTACTTGGTATGAAAAATAAATGCCTACTTATTAGCAATTGGATTCCTGTAATAATCCAATTTAAAACATGTATGTGAGGCATGAAGATGATGTGCTTCTATTCATTGTTCTCTATGCTGATGATGTGTTTCCTAGTGGTCCTAATGAGATGCATATTCTTGAGTTTAATTTTGATGATATGCTTATGCTTCCCTAATGAGATGCATATTGCTAAGATTAATATGTATTTACATGCCTCTTTTGAAGTTTTAGATTTGGGGCGGTGCATCATTATTTGGGCACTCACTTTATGTAAGTTGATAGAGCCCTTACTTTTTTTAAGACAAAATGCTCTGAAACTTTATTACAAATTCTTAGCCTTGACGATGGTGAAGCCATTAAGACTCCAATGGGAAAAGGTTTACGATTGAGTCTTCAAGATATTGGAAATGCATTTGATGTTATTCTCCATCATCAAGTGTTATAAGGTAGCTTCACAAAGGTTCGACTCAAGATAACATTAGCTAAGGAATAAATGTATCCTAGTGGTTAAGTCTAATGTATGGGAAAGAATAGATTTTGGGTTTAATTCGTGCAAAGTGCAAAGGGGGAGGGTATTTTGTCAAGACTCTCTAGAGCATTTTAATTCGAGGACTTGACTTAAGTGGCTAGTACATCTAACATGCATAGACTCCAATCAACTGGAACACTTATCAAGTTGAGGTCAAATTTGTTGAGATATCAAGCTCAACATGTGATGATCCAGGATGACACGTACCAGTTTTTCGTTTCTCTGACATGTATAGTGGTCACGCCGGTATATGTCAAGGATACTTCATTGAGCTTTATTAGATTTATCTACCGAGAGTGATGGCTTGCCAGCTCACTCATTTGCGGACATTAGGTTTTTCCTTATGTACTGGTCTTTATATATTGCGCTGGTTGTATTCTTGTTTTTAGGTCATTCTTGTACATTCCTTTTATGTAATAGAAGAAGAAGAAGAAGATCATTCTTCTTTGCCTCAATCTGTGTGTGTGCTTCTCCTTGAGAGTGAGAGTGTGTGTTTGAGATCTCTTCCTTATCTCCTTCCTCGTGACATGGTATCAGAGTCAGCGTGGTTGTAGAGAGCTCGTGGAGAAGGCGACGGTGAAGACTACGCGGCCAGGCGTGGAGAAAACGTGATTTCACAAACGGCCTCCATTTGCTACGAAAATCGTCGTGAAGGTAGAAGACCTCAAAATATTCTCGAGAGTGATTCCTTTAGGGTCACATGTTTTTGTCAGATCGAAGTTTCGGAGCCATCTCGACCTCCGTTTCGAGCCTGCAAGGTGGGGCCCACAGAAAAACCAGGTCAGTTTCAGAAACTGTAACTTGCATTGTGTTTGGCGACACTCGTATATTCCAGATTCAGAATTTCAAGCGATTCCGTGTACTGTTGATACACGAAAACTGTGTTTTTCTGAGATCGAACTGTCACGTCATAGTGCGACAGTGTTCAAGCAGAAGTGCTGCTTGTAGTGTGTTGCAGTGTTGTGAATTGTTGCAGAAATGGCAAACGCAGATGGAATGAGTCAGCTTATGAGCGATAAGGTAGACAAGAACAACTTCCATGCTTGGAGATTCAGAATGACGAATTTCGTGATGGGAAAAGGCTACTGGAAGTACATCGAAGGAGAGAATGAAAATGCTCCGAGTTACCAGAAAGGAATCGAACTGCAGAACAATTAAGAGCATATGAGGAATGGAATCAAGGAGCAGGAAAGGTAATGTATTGGCTATCTGTTAGCATACAGGATAGCATGATTGGGCACATACAGGATGCCAAGACTCCAAAAGAGGCTTGGAACAGTTTGGTCACTTTGTACGAGACCAATACAAAGGCACAGAAATTGCAACTCAAGAACGAGCTGCATACATTGGAGAAAAAGAGCATGTCGGTAAGTGACTACACTCTAAAAATCAAAAGCATATGTGAGTCACTTGCATCTATTGGCGTGGATGTAGATGATGATGATGATAAGGTGGAAGTGTGCCTTAGTGGTTTAGGAGTTGCATATAAGCAGTTCAGATTTTCTATACAGACCAGGGAAAATATTCTGAATTTTGCTGATTTGGTCTCTATGCTGATCATTGAAGAAAAGAATCTTGGTGAGGATTCAAACTCCCAAGGAAAGCCCAGTTCTGAGCAGGTATTCTACTCTGGCAGAGGAAGAGGAAGAGGTAGAGGTTTTGGAAGTGGAAGAGGAAATAGTAACCAAGACCAAGGTCAACAACATAATCATGCAGGAGGAAGAGGACAGTTTCGAGGCAGGGGGAGCCAAAGAGGTCGCAGAAATTTCCAAAGAAATGATTCAGGTAATGATAGTAAAGGATGTTGGAATTGTGGTAAACCTGGACACTTTGAACGTGATTGCAGGTTAAAGAATCAAAATAACAGAAGGCAGCAAAACAACTATGCATCCACAAGTGCAGATGATTCTGAGAAGCTGTTTATGGTTCAACATCACATGATGAATACAATGTCTGCTGGTGTTTCAAAATCGAATGATAATATCTGGTATGTTGATTCAGGTGCTTCAAATCACATGACCAGTCATGCAGAATGGTTTAGTAGTTTGCAAAAAATGACAGTTCCTGGATATGTTGAAACAAGTGATGACAAATCGCATCCTATTGAGCATACAGGAAACATAGCATTGTCTATGGAGGACGGAAAGGTAAAACATCTCGCTGATGTGCTGCATGTTCCAAATATAACGAAGAATCTGGTTTCTGTTGGACAAATGGTTGACTAGGGATTACAAGTCAGGTTCAATGCTGATGGATTATATGTAGAAGAGTACAAGCAGGATGGACAATTGGTTGCCAAAGGAAACAAAGTGGGTAGGATGTTCACCTTAAATGTGAAGATTCCTGAAATGAATGCAGCCATGTTTGCAAAAGGTGCAGGAGTTATTGCAGATATAGAGATATGGCACAAACGGATTGGACATGCAAACTTGCAAAGGCTGAAACTGATGCAGTCAAAGGAGATTGTCCATGGACTACCAAATTTCAAAGTTGCAGAAATGCAAAAGGTATGTGCAGCATGTCAATTTGGTAAACAATCAAGAGCATCATTTCCACATGACAAGCATGTTAGTGAGAATGTACTAGAAGTAGTACATACAGATGTTTGGGGTCCAGCAAAGACCACATCTATGGGCAGTTGCAGGTTTTATGTTACTTTCATTGATGACCATACACGCAAAGTATGGGTATATTTCATGAAAGAGAAGAGCGAGGTGTTTACTCACTTCCAAAATTTTAAAGTTATGGTGGAAAAGCAGACAGGGAAGTACATTCAAACATTAAGATCTGATGGAGGAGGTGAATACATGTCAAATGAGTTCAGCAGTTTTCTAAAAAATCATGGAATTCGGCGTCAGTTTTCATGCAGGTACACACCACAACAGAATGGTGTTGTTGAACGCAAAAATAGACATATTGCAGAAATAGCAAGAGCCTTGATGGCTGAGAAGAACATGCCTCATTGTTATTGGGCAGAAGCTGTGCATACTGCTATATACATCATGAACAGAACTCCGACTGCTGCTGTACATCAAGTTACACCTGAAGAGAACTTTACAGGTAAAAAGCCAAACTTATCACATCTGAAAGTTTTTGGCTGTATTGCATATGGTTCCAGATGAGTTGAGGACGAAGCTTGATCCGAAAGCAGAAAAATGTGTCTTCATTGGATATTCCCTTGAGCAAAAGGGGTACAAATGTTATAACCCACTCACACGACAGGTGAAGGTGAGCAGAGATGTGGTATTTGATGAAATGTCAAGCTTCTATGCAGATGCCAAAGAAGGACTGAATCTTGAACCAAATGACAAAGAAAATGCTGAAAAATCTAGTGCAGAATCTCAAGTTTTGAGTGGACCGGATGCATCACCAAGCAATAGTTCCAACTCAAATCCATGGAGTGGAAGATTGCGTGGAAATTTCAGTCCAGCAAATTCATCAAATACATCCAAGAAAGGTAAAGAAAAGCTTTCTGCTGGTAGTAAAATAGGTGCAGGTTTTGAAGACGTTGATGAAGATTCAAGCGGTTCAGAAAAGAGTCTTGATGAGGAACTTGGATTGCCCTCTGTGAAGACTCCAGGAGTAAGAAGGGCACATGCAGATGATACAAGAAGAAGTGACCCAGGACCAAGAAGATATGGGAGGATGCGTAATTCAGTGCAACGATTGACATATGATAGTTACATGGCTCGCCATTGTGCCTACATGACAAAGGTAATACAAGATGTTGAACCTTCTTGTTTTGAAGATGCAATTGGTAATGCAGATTGGGAAAAAGCTATGGATGAGGAGATGGCTGCACTTTATGGAAATGATACATGGAAGCTGGTTCCATTGCCGCAAGGAAAGAAATCCATAGGCTGCAAATGGGTTTACAAGGTAAAGCATAATGCTGATGGTAGCATAAGCAGGTATAAAGCACGATTGGTAGCTAAAGGTTATGCACAGACATATGGCATTGATTATGAGGAAACATTCAGCCCTATAGCTAAAATGTCTACTGTCAGAACACTTTTTGCATTAGCTACAGCAAAAGGATGGACTTTGCATCAGATGGATGTGAAGAATGCTTTCCTACATGGTGAGTTACAGGAAGAAGTATATATGGACCAGCCACAAGGATATGAAGATTCAAAGCATCCAGAATATGTTTGCAGGTTGCAAAAGGCTTTGTATGGGCTGAAGCAGGCTCCGCGTGCATGGCATGCAAGGATTGTTGATAACTTAACCAGCATTGGGTTTTCTATGTGTGATGCAGATCACTCACTATATGCAAGGAAGGCTGATGATGGCATCACTATTGTGGCTATTTATGTTGATGATCTGATTGTAGATGGTGATAATGAAGAAAGCATCAAAGAGGTAAAGAAACTTCTTATGCAGGAATTTGACATGAAAGATCTTGGTGTGCTGCGCTATTTCTTGGGCATTGAGTTTATACATACAGAAATAGGTATATGGATGTCGCAAAGGCAATATGCCTTGAATATGTTGCAAAAGTATGGTATGGCTGATTGTAAGCCAATTTCTATGCCTTTAGATCAGAATTTGAAATTGGATACTACATCAGGTGAAGCATTGGAAAATGCTACTATGTACAGAAAAATTATGGGAAGTCTTATATATCTTACAATTACAAGGCCTGATTTAAGCTACACTGTTGGACTTGAAAGTCACTTTATGCAGGTTCCCAGGAAGCCACATTTGGATGCTCTGAGGCGCACTCTACGTTATGTGAGTGCTACTTTGGATTATGCATTGTTTTATGAAGCTGTTGTAGATTTGCAGGTTCATGGATACACCGATGCAGATTGGGCTGGTAGTACTCCAGATAGAAGATCTACTAGTGGCTTTCTTTTCTCACTTGGAGGTGCAGCTATTACATGGAGCAGTAAGAAGCAACCCATTGTTGCTTTGTCAAGTACAGAGGCTGAGTATAGAGGTGCTGCAATGGCAGCATGTGAGGCATCATGGCTGGAGATGTTACTTGCAGATTTAGGTGTGGAAGTGCAAAAGCCTATCACTATCTATTGTGATAATCTTAGCAGCATACAGTTAGCACGGAACCCTGTTTTCCATGCTAGAACAAAGCATATCAAGGTACATTATCACTTCATCAGAGAGAAGGTATTAGCAGGTGATATTGATCTTGTTTATGTGAGAACAGATGAGCAGGTTGCTGATATTTTCACCAAAGCACTTGGAGCTGAGAAGTTGAAGAAGTTTCAGAAGATGCTTGGATTACAGGATATGGCATTGAGCTTGAGGGGGAGTGTTGAGATATCAAGCTCAACATGTGATGATCCAGGATGACACATACCAGTTTTTCGTTTCTCTGACATGTATAGTGGTCACGCCGGTATTGTCAGGGATACTTCATTGAGCTTTATTAGATTTATCTACCGAGAGTGATGGCACATTTGTTTCTTTCCGGCTCACTCATTCGTGGACATTAGGTTTTTCCTTGTGTACTGGTCTTTATATATTGCACTGGTTGTATTCTTGTTTTTAGGTCATTCGTGTACATTCCTTTTATGTAATAGAAGAAGAAGAAGAAGATCATTCTTCCTTGCCTCAATCTGTCTGTGTGCTTCTCCTTGAGAGTGAGAGTGTGTGTGTGAGCTCTCTTCCTTATCTCCTTCCTCGTGACAAAATTGTCATTACAATACAATGTTGGAGATAGAACATGAGAAACTAAGCTCTAGTTAACTCTAGAGGTCATTGTTGTTGGATTTTGAGGTTTGTGGAGGCACGAGAATAGCACAAAGAAGAAGACAAAGAAGCTTGGAACACAACACAACACTAAATGAATTACCAAGTGAATGTACAAGAATAAGTAACATGTTAGGGTTTTAGGCGTATATACAATCCAGGGGTAAAAAACTTATAAAGAGGGAAAAAAGTGCCCCGATGGTCCTAAGTGTGTTCACACACATCACTACTGAAAGACATCAACAAATCCCCCCTGGGAGTTATGCATAAGTAAATCAAGCATCCAATAACTTGCCAATAGAGAACAACATCGAATGCATCTCCAACATCATGAAGACTCAGCCATAAACCTGTTTCAATAGGAGTGGCAATAGGTTTGCAATCTTCAAGGCCAAAACACTACAATAATATGTCAATATATTTGGTTTGACAAAAAACTATTCCCTCATCAACTTGCATAAATGAAATGCCCAAATAGTAATGCAAATGCCCCAAATATGACATCCCAAAAGAGAATCAACCTTAAATTCAACAATGTGCTTCTCATTAGGACCAGTGAGCAGCATGTCATCAACCTACACAACAATGATAAGAAGTACATCATCTACACGCTTAACATATAAGTTGCTCTTAGTTGGACTATTCTCAAAACCATGTGTAATTAATTAGGCATGTATCATTTCATACCAAGCATGTGGTGCTTGCTTCAAACCATATAATGTCTTTTTCAACCTACACACTTTGTTTTCATGCCCTTTCTGCACAAAACCATGGGGTTGAAATATGTTACTGTTAGTGTCCATGTGAAAGGCCAAATGACCACTGGACACTTCTGTATATGTTCTTTAATAAAACATATAGTGGTCTGGTCAGCCATAGACTGTAAGTCTGACCGCATTTGTGAGACCTAAGAAGTTTGTCTTTGTGCTCCCTGTGTACTGTGTTTTCTGAGTATTCTGCAGCATCTGTGCGGAGTACTGCGTGCCGCCTCAGGAGCTCAGTTTTCTACTCTGAATATATCATCGTGGAGCTCTCGAGAAGGAGAGTGCACTGTGACACAAGCACACCACCCCCCAAGGCTTTCTCCAAGGCTTGTGACCAAGGCGGCGACGAAGGCATAGACCTTGGCATACCTTGTCATCGGAGTCCCAGAAGTCACCGTTGGCACCGCTGGCTGTGCGCGAGGGAGGACCTCAACGATCAAGGAAGATAGAGGTCCCCGGTGTACTTCCTGGGAGGTCACCCATCCCAGTATTGTTCCCCCCATAGCTCGCTTAACCGTGACAATCTCTTGCCACTAAGCTACATTCTTGTGGTGTCTGAAGAAGGGGAAAGACTAAGGTTGACATTACCTTGAACATGTTTTGGTCCCTCAAAGCTTCATTCTTTGCTTTCAAAGCCTATTTTTGAAGCATTTTTGGGTGTCTTTTGGAGCCATTTTGGGGTACTTTTGCACATAGTTCTCTTCACACAGGTCCGTGAACATCAAGAAGAGTGTTCTTTGTACTTCTCTGACAATAAATATCAACCTTTGGAGCTGTGTTTTTCAGCCACACTCGCAAAACTACATGTTTTTTGGAAAGGTTTTTAGTTTTGGTGGGAGCAGCCACTGCAAATTTATGCAGGTTTTTTGCACCAAAAACATCCGAGTTGACATACACTTGCCGGAGTTATTGGCTAGTTTTTGGGCTGTGCATTTAGCCTTTTAGTTTCATTTTACTACATATATTGAGCACATACACATCATGTACGCTTCTGTGGATACCGCTTATGTAGGTCCATGTGGTCATTGATATAGAGGTTACGTTCTTTGCATAAAGCCTTTTATGTTTGATAAAGAGGGTCGTGGTGAGGTTTTCTTGACTGGGAGACACCCAGATGTCGGGGTCTCTTCGATGATGCAGGTGGAAGACTTACCCAGCCTCGCCATAGGAGATGTATGATAGTTGTTCATAGGTGCTCAATAAGCCTAGTTGGCTTCTATTGGGTAACTGATTATATGCAGTGGAGTCTGTGATTCACTATGCAGGCAAACATGTCAATACTTGCAGTTTTATGATATTTTGACATTGGTCATACGCTCATTTTGTAGAGGATACTCTGGCAAAATTTTTCCAGATTTTTGGTTTTGTCAACTATACAATGGTCAATTTACTCCTTGATACACTTATTCGTTGGTGTTCGGACTTTTCTAGCTCCATTATCATTCCATTCAGTTCTCTACCATCATGGTGTCAGAGGTCTCAGGCACATCTGGTGGATCAGGGTCTAGTGCTAGTGTTCTGAAGAGGAGCTATAACTTGTAGAGCAAAGACCATTTTGAGATCCGAAAATTTGATGGCACAAACTTTACTCTATGGAAGAATCATATTAAAGATGTGTTGATTCAAAGGAGACAATGGAAGCCAATAGATGGGATTTCAAAGAATCCTACTGACATGGATGAAGATAATTGGGATGAGTTAGATGAAATGGCTAGGTCTACCATTCGCTTGCACCTGGCAGATAATGTTTTCTTTATAGTATTAGACTGTGAAAGTGCAAAGGAGCTTTGGAAGAAGTTATGCAATACATATGAAAAAGAGATGGCATCAAATAAAGTGTATCTGATGAAAAAAGTATATGACCTTCGTATGGAGGACACAGATAATGTTGCTGCTCATCTAAATGAGTTTGATGCTATATTCTCCCAGTTACAGGCTCAGAAAATGGATATGGATAACGAAATGAAAGCAGTATTGTTGTTATGCACCCCGCCATCATCATGGGATACATTTTGCATAGCTATTAGCAATAGTGCACCTGGTGGTAAACTTGTCTATGATGACATATGTGGAGCACTCTTGAGTGAGGAGATTCGTAGAAAATCTACGGTTGGCACTCAGAGCGGAGATGCATATAATGTTTGTGATTCTTACCACGGAAAGAATCAGCAACGTGGCAGGAGCAAGAACAAGGAAAAGAATGGTCAATGAAATAAGAGTAGAAGTAAATAAAGGAAGAGGGATATCGAATGGCATTACTGTCATAAGAAAGGACATATGAAGAAAGACTGTTATGCATTAAAGAATGCTAAAGGTAAAGGACAAAACGTTGATGGGCATGTTAAACGGTTACCTCCACCATCTACTTCGACTGTGAAGATTGAAGAAATTAATGCTATTTTTGATGATGCTGATGTGTTGACACTTGATAGTGCTGTGCCATCTGAGGCGCATATGGCTGATTCTCTTTCCCACACATGGCTGCTAGATTCGGGTGCTTCTTTCCATGTGACACCACACAGAGAATGGTTCTCTAATTATGCCGCAAAGTCTCTTGGTACCGTGAGACTTGGTGAATCTTACCAGTGTGATGTTGTGGGGATTGGAGATGTGGTTGTGCAGTTCATTGATGGTTCAAAATTTACTATGCATAATGTACGCCATGTACCTCAGTTATCATGCAGTTTGATGTCAGTTGGCCAACTTGATGACCTTGGTTACAAGGTGGTCTTCTATGCTCAATCCTTTTGCATATCAAAGGGCAATATGGTTATTTCAAAAGAAAGCAAAGTTGGCTCACTTTATCCTTTATTTGTATCACAGAAAGAACACTTGTTAGTTGTTATTGAATAGCCTATGGCTTGTATTTGGCATGGTCGTTTGGGCCATATATCTCTTAGTGGAATGGAAAATCTTTCTCGTTCTAGCTACTTACCTGTGTTATCTTTCTCCGATTTTTCATTTTGTGAGCATTGTCAATATGGAAAGCAAACCAAAAATGTGCATAGAATGCACATTGACTCTTCAATTCAGCCTTTAGATCTCATTCATACAGATGTGTTGTGGTCCCATGCCCACTAGGTCCTTAGGTGGTTCTCTCTACTTTGTCACTTTCATAGATGATGCTACTAGAAAAGTTTGGGTATATCCTATCAAATCGAAGGATGGGGTATTCCCTACTTTCAGAAAATGGCTTGCTTCAGTTGAGATTGAAAAAGGAACTAAGCTTAAGGCTTTACATTCAGATAATGGGGGTGAGTATACCTCACATGAATTCAGCCTTTTCTGTCAGTCTAGAGGGATCCGTAGAGAGTTTACAACTCCTTATACCCCATTATAGAATGGTGTAGATGAGAGGATGAATAGAACATTCAAGACAGAGTAGTCTCTATGTTGCATCATGCAAACCTCTCACAAGGCTTTTGGGAGCAGTATTGAAGGCAGAAGCAGTATTGACTGCAATTCATGTGATTAACCTTTCACCTAGTACTGCCAAAGGTCTAAAAGTGGCACAAGAGTTATAGATAGGGAAGCCACCATATTATGATCATCTTTGAGTTTTTGGGTGTGAAGCATATGTTCATATACCCAAGAATCTTAGACAAAAGTTGGACCATAAGTCAAAGAAATGCATTTTTCTTGGATATGGTCAAGAAGGACAACTTGGATATCGCTTATGGGATCCTGAAACACGATCAGTGATTAGAAGTAGTGATGTCATTTTCAATGATTCTAAGATGCATAAACAACCCATTAAGGAGGTTGAAGTCAGAAGAGTGGTGTTTGAGGATACTAGTCCTCTGGTTAGCATGCATAAAAATGCTTCACATAGGGATGTTCAAGAGAATGTCCATTCAAATCAGTCTGCACATGTTCCTGTTCAGCAACCATTGAGACATTCTGCACGTGCCTCACATCCACCTGATAGATATGTTCCATGTTTAGATTTTGTTATGCTAACAGATGCCAGTGAGCCTTCTTGCTACAAAGAGGCTATGCAGACAGAGGATCATGTCAAGTGGGAGCATGCCATGAAGAGTGAGTTGGATTCTATTCACAAGAATTGTACTTGGGATTTAGTACCTTTGCCAAATGCTAGGAAAGCTTTACCATGTAAATGGGTATATAAGCTGAAATTCACATCAGATAGTGCTTCTCCAAAGTATAAAGCACGACTTGTTGCAAAGGGTTTTAAGCAACAACATGGTGTTGATTTCGTGGAAATCTTCTCTCCAGTGGTCACGATGACTACCCTTCGTATTTTGCTTGGATTCGTTGCAATGAAGGACTTAGAGCTAGTCCAAATGGATGTGAAAACAGCTTTCTTGCATGGAGATCTTACAAATGAGATCTATATGGAACAACCAGAGGATTATGTAGTTCCTGGCAAGGAAAGTCTAGTTTGTAAGCTTAAGAAGGGCTTGTATGGACTTAAACAGTCCCTTAGACAATGGTACCAAAAGTTTGATGCTTTTATGAAGTCTCAAGGCTATTCTCGAAGTAATGAGGATCATTGTCTCTACACCTTTACCCACATATGTGAAATTGAGCAAGGATGATTGCCCCAAATCAAATGAGGAAAAGGAATTCATGACCAACATTCCCTACGAGTCTATTGTTGGTAGTCTCATGTATGCTCTTGTAGCTACGAGACTAGACATTGCATTTGCAGTGGGAGTTGTGAGCAGATATATGTCTAATCCTGGCAAGAAACATTGGGAAGCGGTCAAGATGATTTTAAGATATCTGAGTGGCACTAAGGACGAGTGTCTATGCTTAGGTAGAGGGAAAGCATCCATTATTGGTTACACAGATTCTGACTATGCTGGTTGTGTAGACAATTGTAAGTCTACATCAGGGTACATTTTTCATTTTGTTGGAGGTGCTATCTCTTGGGGATCTCGTCTTCAAGAATGTACAGCTATTTCCACCCAAAAGCAGAGTATGTTGCAGCAAGTGAGGCATGTAAGGAAGCGTTGTGGCTTTCTCGTCTTGCTTGTGATATGGGTTTACCTCAGCATGTACCTCATTTGTTCAGTGATAGTCAGAGTGCTATTGCTTTAGCTAAGAATATGATCTATCATGCAAAGACCAAGCACATTGAGGTGAGGAATCACTTCATTAGAGATTGCTTAGCCATTGAGCGCATTATTCTTGAGAAGATTCACACTCGTGATAATGCTGTAGATGCTTTGACTAAAGCTCTACCACAAGATAGCTTTCAACACTGTTGTCACTTGATGGGGGTTACTTGATTTTTGATCTTACACAATCACTTGTCTACTGTGTAACATGCCCAATAGGTGGGAGGTATAGTTTGGTATTCTTTATCATTCTTTATTTTTTCTCCCATAGTTACTTTGGCCATATTGGCCTTTAGTGGGAGATTGTTACCGTTAGTGTCCATGTGAAAGGCCAAATGGCCACTGAACACTTCTTTGTATATGTTCTTTAATAAAACATATAGTGGTCTGGTCAGCCATAGACTGTAAGTTCGACTGCATTGTTGTTGGTGTAGGGCAATCAACAATTGAAGATTTGGAAGTCAAGGACTGAAGAAAAGACCAACTTATGAAGCATGGAAGAAGTTCATATTCAGAAGATAAAGAATTGTACACATATGTACATTAATTTAGAGCCAACTTACTTATGTCTTTTATTAGTCATAAGCTTGTAAATCTTTTGTCTATATATATACTTGGAAAATGTCAGGATATGAGTTGAGAGATTGTAGAGCATGAGAGTTGAGGAGAATTAGAAGATATTAGACACTTTGTGAAGAGATTAGAATTGCTCTCTCATCCAGATGTAATTTTTGTCACAAATAAAGAGAAGTTGCACCCGATATTTTTGTGCATTCTCCATCTGTGCTTGATCATTTCAAGAATCCTTTTGTAGACTTCTAAGTCTAGAATTAATGAGTCTATGGTTAAAGTTTGAGAGCCTAATTGTGATCAGGCTGTGAGAATTAAGTGTAGGAACATTCATATGTGAAAAAGTGTTCACTGGTTCCTGAAACAGGCGCAAAATTCGAAGTCAATGATTCGATCAGTTCTCCTTCCACACTTTAAATTTTTGAGCAAGTAAGCACTTAGTCTTTAAGTTGGAAGGTAAGCTACTTGTGACTAAAAGCATTTGCTTAAACGGGTTCTATTCTTGGAGAACCATGTCTTAGAAGTTATAGGTGTCTAAATCGACTTCTCAGAAGTACAGTTTTAGACATAGGTGACTTGTCAAGTTGATTTCTCAAAATCTACTGAATCTTTTAAAGTGATTCGACTTGGAGGAGGTGCAAAGTTTTATAAAAAACTTTACATATTTGATAATTCAATGAGAAAGATATGTGCAACACCTTGTGCAAAGTTTTATAAAAAACTTTACATATTTGATAATTCAATGAGAAAGATATGTGCAACAGACTTTCTGTAGAATCATCCTTTTCACACATTTTCCAAAATCCTTATAATTGAATATTGATCCTCCAAATTGGTGAAGATTTTGACTTACTCTTGATATAGAGGTGCTCTAATTTCAAGAGTAGGTTATTCTTTTGGAGATTAACACTCTCCATCAGTGGTATCAGAGCAGGAAGCATCAGAATTGAAGGAAGGAGGATCCCGACTGTTGTAGGTGCAAAGAATTCAACATTTAAAGGTTCAAAAGGTGAAAGCTTGAGAAGGAGATCATACGACATCAAGGAAGTCAAAAGGAGTGTCAATCAAAGTAAAGGTACATCTGTTATTCATAAAATTTGAAGAATTCAATACACAGGTAAAGAAAGGATGGGAAATTCTCTTCAGATAGAGAAATTGGATAGAGAGAACTATCCTACATGGTCAATGAGGATGGAAGCTCATCTTATGAGCAAAGACTTGATAGCTTACATTATAGGTGAAGAAGAGAAGCCTCAATTCAGAGATCCTAGTGTTCCAACTAGGGAGGAATTGTCAGATTTGAAGAATTGGATGAAGAGAGATGCTCAAGCTAGGAGCATTATCTATATGGCAGTCAATGACTACTTGCTACCTCACATTAGAGGTCTTGAAAGTGCAAGTGATATATGGAATGTTTTGGAGGAGCATTTCCAAAATACAACAAAGTCAAGGAAGGCATCTTTGTGGGCAGAATTTACCACTTTCAAGAAGAAGGCCTCTCAATCTATCTCAGATTATGTAACAAGGATGAAAGACATTGCAGATGCATTAGGAGCAGTTGATGAAGACATTGAGGAGGATAAATTGGTAAGGCATACTCACAGGTTTGAGAGGTGATGACAAATGGAAGCCATTCATTTTGTCTACTGAATTATCACTTGATCATTTTACTCCTGACTTAAATCAGTTGCTAGGACATATGTTAACCTTTGAGCAGGATGTCAAAGGTGAAAGTGACAAGAGTACAGGTCATGCAATGTACTCAAAGGATAAGAAGAAAAATAGCAAAGGGAAGCAACAAGCAAATGAAGATGAAGGCATAACTAGTCAAGCCAACTTCCTAAGAGGAAGAGGAGGTGGCAAAGGTAGAGGAAGAGGCAGGAATAACAAAGATGGAGTCAAAGCTTGCTAGATTTGTGGTAAGACAAATCATTTAGCTAATGATTGTTGGCATAATAATCAGAATAATGGTGGATATAATCAGAATTTTAATTCAAGAGGAAGAGGTGGTAGAAACCAAAGAGGTAATTTCAGAGGTAGAGGTAGTAGGGGTTATTTTGGAAGAAATGCAGGTAGAGGATTCCAAAGTCAACATTACAACAACACCTACTACAATTATGCTTCAGATCAGAAGGAGGATTCAACCTTGATAATGAATGCAACTTGTGAAAGGCAAAGTGAAGACCAAAGAGTCCTCTACATTGACTCAGGGTGTAGCAATCACCTGAGTGGCAACATAGCATTGATGACTGATTTGGAAAATAAGGTAACTAATCATGTTGTTCAAACAGGTGATAATACAAAGCATAATGTGAAGTCAATTGGATCAGTGAAGACCAAGGATGGTAGCACCTTATTGAGTAAGGTCTTGTATGTTCCTACAATTCCTAAGAATCTGATAAGTGTAGGACAAATTGTTGAAAAAGGTTATGAAGTGAGATTCACTAATGAAGGAGTGTTTGTGGAAGACCCTAGCAATGGGTATAAACAGATTGTTTTAGGGAAGAAAGAAGGAAGATTGTTCACATTGAAGATTCAAGGTAATGTTGGTCATGCCTTGTTCACATATGGAGGACATAAGATCTCTGAGTTAGATCTTTGGCACAAGAGGCTTGGACATTTTAATGAAAGAGATATCAAAGATATGATTAACAATGGTTTAGTGCTTGGATTGCCTAATGTTACAAGTCAACATATGACATGCAGATGTGAGGCATGTCAATTAGGTAAGGCTCATAAGCAATCTTATTCCAAGCATGGTTTTATGTATTCAGAGAAGCTTGAGTTGGTACACACAGATGTGTGGGGACCATCAAAGGATTTTAGTATCAATGGTTCAAGGTACTATGTGATTTATGTTGATGATGCTACCAGATGGATCACTATCTATGCGATCAAAGATAAGTCAGAAGTATTTAGTACATTCAAACATTATCATGTGTATGCAGAGAGAATTACAGGACATAACTTGAAAAGACTAAGGTCAGATGGAGGGGGAGAGTATTTCTCCAGGTATAAAAAGGGAAATCACTTGCAGGTACTCTCCTCAACAAAATGGTGTAGCAGAAAGGAGGAATAGAACTCTTGTTGAGTTTGCAAGGTCCATGATGAAGGAGAAGAATTGCCCAAATTACTTGTGGGCTGAGGCTGTAAATACAGCTACTTATTTGGTCAATAGGTTACCTTGTAAATCCTTGCAGGGTATGACATCATATGAAGCTTGGTGGGGTAAGAGACCTTACTTGGATCATTGCAAAGTATTTGGGTGTTTGGCATATGCATATGTGCCATCACAATTAAGGCACAAATTGGAACCTAAAGCTGAAAAGTATGTGTTTATTGGTTATGATGATAAGCAGATGGGATATAGGTTGTGGAGTCCATCCACAAAACAATTTCTTGTATCAAAAGATGTTACATTTGATGAGCAAGGTACTTGGTATGCAGGTACAATCAATATTTGATGAAGAAGTTGTGAGTCAAAGGAAAGGTAAATCAAAGGTTCAGATATTGGATGAAGAGGAGAATAATGAAGTGCAGGTTGAAGTTGAAGAAATGCCAAGATTTGATCCTGAGTGTGAAGGAAACCTCAAGAAGTGGAGGACTCAGAAGGTCATCAAGACACAAGTGGCAACCTACAAGGTATAGCTATGATACTTCTTTTCTGGCTACCAAAGATTATGCTTATATGATTAAAGCAGATGAAGACCCTTCTACATATGAAGAGGCAAAAGGTAAAGAAAATTGGGAGAAAGCTATGCAGGAAGAATATGATGCATTAATGGAGAATCAAACATGGGATTTGGTTCCTAAACCAAATAGTCAGAAGATCATTGGATGCAAATGGGTCTACAAGACTAAGAGATTTGCAGATGGAAATGTGTCTAGGTACAAAGCTAGACTTGTTGTCAAAGGGTTTGCTTAGACATATGGTATTGATTATGATGAGACTTATAGTCCTGTGGCAAAGATGACAACCCTCAGGACACTCATAGCTATTGCTGCATGTAAAGGTTGGAAATTATGTCAATTAGATGTGAAGAATGCTTTTTTAAATGGTTACATTTCATATGATGTTTTCATGGAGCAACCACAAGGATTCAGAGATGAAAGGTATCCAGATCATGTGTGTAAGCTCAAGAGAGCTTTATATGGCTTGAAGCAGGCCCCAAGGGCATGGAACTATAGACTTGTAAAGTTCTTGAAAGAACTTGGATTTCAAGTATCTAAAGCAGATAGTAGCTTGCTTGTGAAAGCAAGTGATGATGGGTTCATTTACATGTGCATATATGTTGATGATATAATTCTTACAGGTACAGATGAGAAAGGCATTCAAAGCCTAAAGAAGCAAATGGAGAAAGAGTTCAAAATTAGTGATTTGGGAGACTTGTCATACTTCTTGGGCATGTGTTATCGTTAGTGTCCATGTGAAAGGCCAAATGGCCACCGGACACTTCTTTGTATAATATGCTCTTTAATAAAACATATAGTGGCCTGGTCAGTCACAGACTGCAAGTTTGACCGCATTTGTAAGACCTAAGAAGTCTGTCTTCGTGCTACCTGTGGACTACGTTTTCTGCGTATTCCACAACATCTGTGCGGAGTACTGTGTGTGGCGTAAGAAGCTCCGTTTTCTACTCCGAGCATATCGTCGTGGAGCTCTCGAGAAGGAGAGTGCAGTGTGGTGCACGCCATCGAAATACTTCACTGGTATCAGAGCAGTTCGAGGCAAAAAGCTTTGTTCCTTTTGTGCGAGCGAAGCGAGCACCCCCCCCCAGGCTTTCTCCAAGGCTTACGACCAAGGCGGCGACCAAGGCATAGACCTTGGCATACCTTGTCATCCGAGTCACCGAAGTCACCGTTGGCTGCGCGCGAGGGAGGACCTCAACGATCAAGGAATATAGAGGTTCCCGGTACTTCCCGGGAGGTCACCCATCCCAGTACTGTTCCCCCCAGAGCTCGCTTAACCGTGGCAATCTCTTGCCACTAAGCTACACTCTTGTGGTGTTTGAAGAAGGGGAAAGACTAAGGTTGACATTACCTTGAACAAGTTTTGGTCCCTCAAAGCTTCATTTTTGCTTTTAAAGCCTATTTCTGAAGCAATTTTGGGGTGTTTTTTGGAGCCATTTCGGAGTACTTTCGCACGTAGTTCTCTTCACACAGGTCCAAGAACATCAAGAAGAGTGTTCCTTGTACTTCTCAGACAATAAATATCAACCTTTGGGGCTGTATTTTCAGCCACACTCGTAAAACTACAGGTTTCTCGAGGGGTTTTCAGTTTTGGTGGGAGCAGTTGCTGCAAATTTATGCAGGTTTTTAAAGCCTAAAACATCAGAGTTGACAGACACTTGCAGGTGTTATTGGCTAGTTTTTTGGGCTGTGTATTCAGCCTTTCAGTGTCATTTTACTGCATATATTGAGCACATACACACCATGTATGCTTCTGTGGATACCGCTTATGTACGTCCATGTGGGCATTGATATAGCGGTTACGTTCTTTGCATAAAGCCTTTTACGTTTGATAAAGAGGGTCGTGGTGAGGTTTTCTTAACTGGGAGACACCCAGATGTCGGGGTCTCTTCGGTGATGCAGGTGGAAGACTTACCCAGCCTCGCCATAGGAGATGTATGATAGTTGTTCATAGGTGCTCGATAAGCCTAGTTGGCTTCTATTGGGTAACTGATTATATGCAGTGGAGTCAGTGATTCACTATGCAGGTAGACATGTTAGTACTTGCAGTTTTATGATACTTTGACACTAGTCATATGCTAATTTTGCAGAGGATACTCTGGCAAAATTTTTCCAGATTTCTGGTTTAGTCAACTATATAGTGGTCGATTTACTCCTTGATACACTTATTTGTTGGTGTTTGGACTCTTCTAGCTCCATTATCATTCTATTCAGTTCTCTACGATCATGGCATCAGAGGTCTCAGGCACATCCGGTGGATCAGGGTCTAGTGCTAGCGTTCCAAGGAGGAGCTATAACTTGCAGGGCAAAGACCATTTTGAGATCCAAAAATTTGATGGCACAAACTTTGCTCTATGGAAGAATCAGATTAAAGATGCGCTGATTCAAAGAAGGCAATGGAAGCCAGTAAATGGGATTTCAAAGAAGCCTGCTGACATGGATGAAGATGATTGGGATGAGTTAGATGAAATGGCCAGGTCTACCATTCGCTTGCACCTAGCAGATAATGTTTACTTTACAGTATTAGACTGTGAAAGTGCAGAGGAGCTTTGGAAGAAGTTATGCAATACATATGAAAAAGAGACGGCATCAAATAAAGTATATCTGATGAGAAAATTATACGACCTTCGTATGAAGGACACAGATAGTGTTGCTGCTCATCTAAATGAGTTTGATGCCATATTCTCCCAGTTATAGGCTCAGAAAATGGATATGGACAATGAAATGAAAGCAGTATTGCTGTTATGCACCCTGCCATCATCATGGGATACATTTTGCACAGCTATTAGCAATAGTGCACCAGGTGGTAAACTCGTCTATGATGACATATGTGGAGCACTCTTGAGTGAGGAGATTCGTAGAAAATCTATGGTTGGCACTGAGAGTGGAGATGCATATAATGTTCGTGATTCTTACCAAGGAAAGAATCAACAACGTGGCAGGAGCAAGAACAAGGAAAAGAATTGTCAACGGAATAAGAGCAGAAGTAAATCAAGGAAGAGGGATATTGAATGCCATTATTGTCATAAGAAAGGACACATGAAGAAAGACTGTTATGCATTAAAGAATGCTAAAGGTAAAGGACAGAATGTTGATGGGCATGTTAAACAGTTACCTGCACCATCTACTTCGACTGTGAAGATTGAAGAAATTAATGCTATTTTTGATGATGCTGATGTGTTGACACTTGATAGTACTGTGCCATCTGAGGCACTTATGGCTGATTCTCTTTCCCACACCTGGCTGCTAGATTCTGGTGCTTCTTTCCATGTGACACCACATAGAGAATGGTTCTCTAATTATGCAGCAAAGTCTCTTGGTACCGTGAGACTTGGTGACTCTTACCAGTGTGATGTTGTGGGGATTGGAGATGTGGTTGTGCAGTTCATTGACGGTTCATAATTTACTATGCATAATGTACGCCATGTACCTCAGTTATCACGCAGTTTGATGTCAGTTGGTCAACTTGATGACCTTGGTTACAAGGTGGTCTTCTATGCTCAGTCCTTTCGTATATCAAAGGGCAATATGGTTATTCCAAAAGGAAGGAAAGTTGGCTCACTTTACCCTTTATTTGTATCACAGAAAGAACACTTGTTAGCTGTTATTGAACAGCCTATGGCTTGTATTTGGCATGGTCGTTTGGGCCATATATCTCGTAGTGGAATGGAAAATCTTTCTCGTTCTGGCTACTTACCTGTGTTATCTTTCTCTGATTTTTCATTTTGTGAGCATTGTCAATATGGAAAGCAAACCAGAAATGTGCATAAAACGCACATTGACTCTTCAATTCAGCGTTTAGATCTTGTTCATACAGATGTGTGTGGTCCTATGCCCACTAGGTCCTTAGGTGGTTCTCTTTACTTTGTCACTTTCATAGATGATGCTACTAGAAAAGTCTGGGTATATCCTATCAAATCGAAGGATGATGTATTCCCTACTTTCAAAAAATGGCTTGCTTCAGTTGAGACTGAAAAAGGAACTAAGCTTAAGGCTTTACGTTCAGATAATGGGGGTGAGTATACCTCACATGAATTCAGCCTTTTCTGTCAGTGTAGAGGGATTCGTAGAGAGTTTACAACTGCTTATACCCCAGTACAGAATGGTGTAGCTGAGAGGATGAATAGAACTATTCAAGATAGAGTAGTCTCTATGTTGCATCATGCGAACCTCTCACAAGGTTTTTGGGCAGAAGCAGTATTGACTGCAGTTCATGTGATTAACCTTTCACCTAGTACTGCCAAAGGTCTGAAAGTGGCACAAGAGTTATGGACATGGAAACCACCATATTATGATCATCTTCGAGTTTTTGGGTGTGAAGCATATGTTCATATACCCAAGAATCTTAGACAGAAGTTGGACCATAAGTCAAAGAAATGCATTTTTCTTGGATATGGTCGAGAAGGACAATTTGGATATCGCTTATGGGATCCTGAAACACGGTCAGTGATCAGAAGTAGTGATGTCATTTTTAATGAGTCTAAGATGCATAAACAGCCGATTAAGGAGGTTGAAGTGAGAAGAGTGGTGTTTGAGGATACTAGTCCTCCGGTTAGCATGCATAAAAATGCTGCACATAGGGATGTTCAAGAGAATGTCCATTCAGATCAGTCTGCACATGTTCCTGTTCAGCAACCATTGAGACGTTCTGCACGTGTCTCATATCCACCTGATAGATATGTTCCAGGTTTAGATTTTGTTATGCTAACAGATGCCGGTGAGCCCTCTTGCTACAAAGAGGCTATGCAGACAGAGGATCATGTCAAGTGGGAGCGTACCATGAAGAGTGAGTTGGATTCTATTCACAAGAATGGTACTTGGGACTTAGTACCTTTGCCAAAGGGCAGGAAAGCTTTACCATGTAAATGGGTATGTAAGCTGAAATTTACATCAGATAGTGCTTCTCCAAAATATAAAGCACGACTTGTTGCAAAGGGTTTTAAGCAACAACATGGTGTTGATTTTGAGGAAATCTTCTCTCCAGTGGTCAAGATGACTACTTTGCGCATGTTGCTTGGATTCATTGCAATGGAGGACTTAGAGCTAGTCCAAATGGATGTGAAAACAGCTTTCTTGCATGGAGATCTTACAGATGAGATCTATATGGAACAACCAGAGGGTTATGTAGTTCCTGGCAAGGAAAGTCTAGTTTGTAAGCTCAAGAAGAGCTTGTATGGACTTAAACAGTCTCCAAGACAATGGTACCAAAAGTTTGATGCTTTTATGAAGTCCCAAGGCTATTCTCGGAGCAATGAGGATCATTGTCTCTACACAAAGAGATGTTCTGATGGCAGCTTCATATGCTTGATACTTTACGTCGATGATATGTTGATTGCTGGGAAGTCCTCTTATGATTTGTCAATTCTCAAAAAGAAGTTGAGTCAGACATTTGATATGAAGGATTTGGGGGATGCCAAACATATTCTTGGCATGCGCATTACTCGTGATAGGAGTAAAAGATGCATATACTTGTCTCAAAGTGAGTACATATCCAAAGTACTTCATCGATTCAATATGCAGGGTGGAAAGGCATTGAGTACACCTTTACCCACATATGTGAAATTGAGCAAGGATGACTGCCCCAAATCAGATGAGGAAAAGGAATTCATGACCAAAATTCCCTATCAGTCTGCTGTTGGTAGTCTCATGTATGCTATGGTAGCTACGAGACCAGACATTGCATTTGCAGTGGGAGTTGTGAGCAGATATATGTCTAATCCTGGCAAGAAACATTGGGAAGCGGTCAAAATGAATTTGAGATATCTGAGTGGCACTAAGGACAAGTGTCTATGCTTAGGTAGAGGGAAAGCATCCATTATTGGTTACACAGATTCTGACTATGCTGGTTGTGTAGACAATCGTAAGTCTACATCAGGGTACATTTTTCATTTTGTTGGAGGTGCTATCTCTTGGAGATCTCGTCTTCAAGAATGTACAGCTGTTTCCACCACAGAAGCAGAGTATGTTGCAGCAAGTGAGGCATGTAAGGAAGCATTGTGGCTTTCTCGTCTTGCTTGTGGTATGGGTTTGCCTCAGCATGTACCTCACTTGCTCAGTGATAGTCAGAGTGCCATTGCTTTGGCTAAGAATCCGGTCTATCATGCAAAGACCAAGCACATTGAGGTGAGGTATCACTTCATTAGAGATTGCTTAGCCACTGAGAGCATTATTCTTGAGAAGGTTCACACTCGAGATAATGCTGCAGATGCTTTGACTAAAGCTCTACCACAGGATAGCTTTCGACACTGTTGTCACTTGATGGGGGTTACTTGATTCTTGATCTTACGCAGTCACTTGTATACTGTGTAACATGCCCATCAGGTGGGAGGTATAGTTTGTATACTTACACTCAGGTATTCTTTATCATTCTTTCTTTTTTCTCCCATAGTTACTCTTGCCATATTGGCCTTTAGTGGGAGATTGTTATCGTTAGTGTCCATGTGAAAGGCCAAATGGCCACTGGACACTTCTTTGTATATGCTCTTTAATAAAACATATAGTGGCCTGGTCAGTCACAGACTGCAAGTTTGACCGCATTTGTAAGACCTAAGAAGTCTGTCTTTGTGCTCCCTGTGGACTGCGTTTTCTGCGTATTCCACAGCATCTGTGCGGAGTACTGTGTGTGGCGTAAGAAGCTCCGTTTTCTACTCCGAGCATATCGTCATGGAGATCTCGAGAAGGAGAGTGCAGTGTGGTGCACGCCATCGAAATACTTCAGCATGGAGATTTCATATACTCAACATGGAGTGTATGTGACTCAAGAAAGGTATTTGAAGAACTTGTTAATCAAGTTTAAGATGAATGATTGCAGGGTAGCACCTACTCCAATGGAGGTGAATCACAAATTGAGCAGATATGGTGGAGAAGAATTTAAGGATATGAAGCTATATCAGAGTTTGGTTGGTAGTCTTATCTATGCTACATTAACTAGGCCTGATTTATCATATGCAGTTGGGGTTTTGTCCCAATTCATGCATTGTCCTAGGAAAACATTGGATTGCAGGACAAAGAGTATTGAGGTACATTAAGGGTACACTCAAAGAGGGTTTGTATTATGGTTTTACATCAGATACAAATATCAAAATATATAGTGATGCAGATTGGGCAGGTAATCCTGATGATAGAAGGTCAACCTATGGATACTTGTGTTGTGTGGGAGATAAATTAATATCTTGGTGTTCAAAGAAGCAACACACAGTTGCTTTATCATCTACAAAAGTTGAGTACAAAGGCATGGTTGAAGTTGCAAAGGAAGTGATATGGCTTAAGACCCTGATGAAGAATTTTGACACTATACAGAGTACACCTATCATATATGGAGATAACATGAGTTCATTATATTTAGCTGCTAACCCTGTGTTTCATGCCAGGACTAAACACATTGAGATTCAGTATCACTTTCTGAGAGAGAAGGTGATGGATAAAGAGATTGAAGTCATACATACTTCAACAAAAGATCAGATAGCTGATATGCTTACCAAAAGCTTGGATGGACCAAAGCTACAGAAGTTCAAAGACATGGCAGGCATAAAGAAGATAGAGAAAACCTCAATTGATGATTGAGGGGGAGCTGTTGGTGCAGGGCAATCAACAATTGAAGATTTGGAAGTCAAGGACTGAAGAAAAGACCAACTTATGAAGCATGGAAGAAGTTCATATTCAGAATATAAAGAATTGTACACATATGTACATTAATTTAGAGCCAGCTTACTTATGTCTTTGATTAGTCATAAGCTTGTAAATCTTTTGTCTATATATATACTTGGAAAATGTCTGGATATGAGATGAGAGATTGTAGAGCATGAGAGTTGAGGAGAATTAGAAGTTATTAGACACTTTGTGAAGAGATTAGAATTGCTCTCTCATCCAGATGTAATTTCTGTCAGAAATAAAGAGAAGTTGTGCCCGATATTTCTGTGCATTCTCCATCTGTGCTTGATCATTTCAAGAATCCTTTTGTAGACTTCTAAGTCTAGAATTAATGAGTCTATGGTTAAAGTTTGAGAGCCTAATTGTGATCAGACTGTGAGAATTAAGTGTAGGAACATTCATATGTGAAAAAGTGCTCACTGGTTCCTGAAACAGGCGCAAAATTCAAAGTCAATGATTCGATCAGTTCTCCTTCCACAGTTTAAAGTTTTGAGCAAGTAAGCACTTAATCTTTAAGTTGGAAGGTAAGCTACTTGTGACTAAAAGCATTTGCTTAAACGGGTTCTATTCTCGGAGAACCATGTCTTAGAAGTTATAGGTGTCTAAATCGACTTCTCAGAAGTACAGTTTTAGACATAGGTGACTTGTCAAGTTGATTTCTAAAAATCTACTGAATCTTTTAAAGTGATTCGACTTGGAGGAGGTGCAAAGTTTTATAAAAAACTTTACATATTTGATAATTCAATGAGAAAGATATGTGCAACACCTTGTACAAAGTTTTTTAAAAAACTTTACATATTTGATAAGTCAATGAGAAAGATATGTGCAGCAGACTTTCTATAGAATCATCCTTTTCACAGATTTTCCAAAATCCTTATAATTGAATATTGATCCTCCAAATTGGTGAATATTTTGACTTAATCTTGATATAGAGGTGCTCTAATTTCAAGAGTAGGTTGTTTGGAGATTAACACTCTCCATCAATTGTGAGACCTAAGAAGTCTGTCTTCGTGCTCCCTGTGTACTGCATTTTTTGAGTATTCTGCAGCATATGTGCGGAGTACTGCGTGCGGCCTCAGGAGCTTGATTTTCTACTCCAAGCATATCATCGTGGAGCTCTCGAGAAGGAGAGTGCACTGTGGTGCATCGTCATCAAAATACATACACTTCTTTATGTAAGTCACCATTCAAAAATATAGTTTTAATGTCCAACTGATGTACTTCCAACCATTACGAGTTTCAAATGCAAAATGCTATGAATAGTTTCCATTCAACAAGTGGGTGCAAAGGTCTCATCAAAATCAATGCCTCTCTCTTGAGATAACATTTTTCAACAAGCCTAGCCTTATACCTATCAATAGTTCTCTCAAGCGTACACTTCAACTTGTATACCCATTTAGTGCCAATGGCCTTTTTTTCTGGAGGCAAATCACATAAAATCCAAGTACCATTCTTCATAATAACATCACATATTGATTGTGTAGCAGCCATCCAATTTTTTGAAGTTTGTGCTTCATCAAAAGAAATAGGTTCATTCTCATCACAAAGACTAAAGACAACCATAGCATAACAATCTAATGCAAAGGAAGCACTATGAGCGTATGAACAAGTATGATATGATAGAGGTGCATCTAATTTGCTATCTCTCAACATCTACACTAGCCATTTAGGATTATTTTTTGCTTCCTGTATATCAGTCCTCTCATAAACAAGCACGTCATGTAAATTTGCATCAGAAATGGAATGATTTGCATCACCATGTGGAACCTATAAAGGTCGAGAAATTGCCTCATTTGGACTAGTATTTGATTTTCCACCTATAAAAAGAGGCAAAAAATTTTCATACATGTCTTTGGAGCTAATTGATGTCTCCTTAGTACTTGAAAGTAATTGTTGAATTGCATCCTCCACAAAAACAACATCACATATAACCAAAATGGGTTTAATTTGTGGATGATATAGATGACAACCTTTGCTTTTAGAACTGTATCCAACAAGAATACATTTCACTATTTTATCATCCATTTTCTTGCGTTGTTGTTCAAGCACTAATGCATATGCCAAACAACCAAAGACATGCAGATGAGTAGCAGATGTCTTATGACCATCCCAAGCCTCATATGGAGTGATAGATTGTAGTGCTTTGGTGGGACACCTATTAAGTACATATGTTGCACACATAACAACCTGAAGCCAGAAGTTATGTGGTAAAACCTCACTTTTGACCATACATCTCGCCATCTCCATGAGGGACTCATTATTGCTTTCAACAACCCCATTTTGTTGAGGTGTATACAACACTATACACTAATGGTTTATCCCACTCTTATCCAGAAATGCATTGAAATTAGAAGAAATGTATTCTCCCCCTCAATCAGAATGGAGGGTTCCTAGTTTACATGATGATAGATTTTCAGCCATAACTAGAAATTGTTTGAAGCACATGAACACTTTGGACTTTTCTTTCAATGGATACACCCATGCATGCCTAGAGAAATCATCAATGAAAGTCATGAAGTAAAGGTAGTTCCCGAAAGAAGATGTCTACATAGGACCTCATACATCACTATGAACAAACTACAATTTGTGAGTAGCTCGAACTGGAGCATCTTTGGGAAAGGATAAATGTTGCATTATGCCCAAAATACAACCTTCATAGACATCTTTACAAGGTGCCTCAAGTTTGGGCAAAGAGGATACCATTTCAAATTTTTGCAAGTGTAGCAAACTAGCAAAATTTAGATTACCAAAGTGTGCATGCCAAATCTTTGCATCTGAGATAGCCTAAGAATCCTGAATTGCACATGTTGAACCATTCATAGATTTTGCATAGTCTATTATCTTATACAGCCCACAACATAAACTGCTAGAAACAATAATGGCATCACCATTTGAGAGATACAGATTTTGCATATTTTATGATCTTATACAACCCATGACATAAATTGCCAAGAGCAATAATAATATTTCCATTTGAGAGAGCACAAATTGTACATTTGTTCATCAACAAATTTGACAACCAAGGCAATCTTGGCTAAAACTGAAACTGAATACATATTTTTCTTGATCCTTGGCACATAAAAAACATCTGACAATGTGAAAGGACTACCATCTGTAGTAGCCAAAATGATCTTACCAACTCCCATTACAAGATAAGAGGAGTTGTTAGCACATGTGACAGTATTTCCTATAGGGACAAGCTCAAGTGAATTAAAGAAACTACACTGCAAGGTAATATGTTTGGTTGCCCCACTATAAGAGTACCAAACATCTCAGTCTACTACAGACATACATTGCTTATGAGAATATGGGTCATAGCTGCAAACAGTAGTAAATGCCCATTCTTCATTCTACACAAGATTAGCAGACTTTGTTTTAGGTGTAAAGTCCTCTGTAATAACCATTCCAGCCTCTTTCTTCTTTGCCTCTTTTGCAGCCAGTTTTGGGCAACTCTTTATGACATGATCATTTCCTTTATAGTACTTGCAGAACTATTTCTTCTTTTCTGTTTTCTTCTCAGCTTTGTCTTCCTTCTTTGATTATGCAACATTAGCATATTTTTGCTTACTAGTAGATGAGGTCCATTTACCTTTGCCCTTCTGACTAGCTAAGAAAGCTTGATATGCAACAAGCATAATGGACCTCTTTTGCCTGGATTGATCTTCGTACAACAAAATGGAGGCTAACGTCTCAAATGTTAAGGCATTTGGATTGCCTTTCATTATCAATCGAAGAGTAGAAACAAAACTTTGATATGAATATGGAAGTCCATTAAGAACAGTCTCCACAAGTGAACCATCTTGCAAGACTTCATTAGCAAAAATCAACTGCTCCTTCAAATCTTTGATCTTTTTCAAAAAAATCTCCATGGAATCTCCTTCATCATGTGCTCACTCTCCAATTGTTTTCGGAGGTAAGCAATAGGAGCCTCATTTCTTGCATGGTATAAGGTTGTCAGTGTACCCAAACATCCTTTGTTGTCTTGCAAGAGCAAATGAGGGATAATGGTATGTTTAACAAACAAGGCTGTCAATGCATGTGCCTAAGCATCTCTTCCATCCCAATAGTAGGTGTGACAAGAATTGCAACATGAATAGGAATCTGAAGATCATCATCTTCAACGTCATCTACATCACCCTCAATAATTAAATTTGTAGGTGAAGTAGGGCGTTTTTTAATACCATGTACAATGTTCCACAACTGTTTCACTACCAGTACACAACACATCATATATGCCCATAATGGGTAATTAGTATCATCCAACTTGTCCTCAATAATCAACATACAAAATACATCATTGCTTTCAACCATGGCCACTAACTAAATACTCTGATGCAGAAAAATGATTGTAAAATTGAACAAATCACCCTGTCGAGCTCTCCTAAACCTGTAGCAAACTTTTAGGCACTTGTATTAGCGAACCACACTTGTATATATGTTTGGCACAAAGGGATAAAATTTATTGCATAGGCACTGCAATATTGCATTCATAGGTGAAAACGAGTTAATTTGATCTCCTAATCATCCCGAGTATGCTCATATTTTTTTTGCAATTCTAAGACTGTGATTGGAGGGGTTTTGATGATGCCCTAGATGAAGCGATGACCTGCTCTAATACCAATTGTTAGATTTTAAGTTTTGTGGAAGCACACAAACAACATAAGGAAGAAGAAGAAGCTTGGACACTAAATGAATTACCAAGTGAATATACAAGAATGAGTAACTCATTAGGGTTATAGGCATATATACAAGCTAGGAAAAAAACCTCTTAAAGAGGGAAAAAAGTGCCCTAGCATTCGTAAGTGTGTTCACACACATCACTACTGAAATATATCAACAATTCTTAGCCCAAAAATCTATATATAATAGTTAGTTGCAGATAGAGACATCGATCATTCTCTCATGTTTGAGACATAGCTCATTAGATTGGTATTTGACCACACTATGTAGTCCTAAGCGAGTACTATCTCTTATGATGTGAGAGGGAGAACTTACTCCAGAGAGTCTCATATATGAGTACTTTTGAGAGCTCGGATATGGCTAGGAGGATCGAATAAGGCAAGTCTCTGTGCAAGGCTAGCTCAATGGGCAGAAAGGCAAAGGGGTGGTGTGTTGGAGTCACATGGTCCAAGGAGTAGCTCTGGGCAGAAAGGCAAAGGGGTGGTGTGTTGGAGTGACACGGTCCAAGGAGTAGCTTGCGACCAGTTATCAAAACTAAGGAACTCCTACAGTCGGCTTGATGGGCAGCAAGGCAAAGGGGTGGTGTGGGATGCAAGTTTTGAGCCCTGGTATTCCTTTTGAGAGGCACTCAAGCTATCCAAGACACCATGCCTTCTCGGTGAATGTGATTGCACAACAAATAATGTTAAGTGTGCATAGACCAGATGTGCATCTATGGAGAGGTGAGCTCGTGAGACCTCCTCCTCCTTGAATATGTTTCCTATGAGGCCAAATGGTAGCTAAAACACAGGTATGAACCATTAACATTTTTAAAATAAATCCTCTAATCATGGAAATGGGAAGAGAAACATTTTTGAGAGATTCATTAAGATGAGTTTTAGTTGGTGAAGCATGGTTATATATTCCCATGGATAATCAAAGAAATACATAGATTTGGAGAGAAAGAGAACCAAAGAAGATCTCAAAAAACCAATGTTACACTCTTTCTATATTCTATAAAGGCTAAGTTATAGATCCTCATTTTGGGAGGAAGTAAAGATCGAGTATAAGCAACCAATGAAGGGGTTGGGGGCCAAAACGTTTTCGAGATGTCATGTGTATGGGAGTATGAGGTATGAACTCACATCAAGATTTAAGGAATACCTTAAAATACAAGAAAGAATAAGCTTAGAGTATCTCCAAAATAGCCATGTTTCATGCATTTCACATATATTTCAGGGGCTATTTTGATAAGTAGCCATTTTTGGAAAGGGAAATGAAGACGGATTGTCCGGAGTTGATGGGAAAAATCATGCATACATATAGTATAGTGCATGGACTTCCATTTAGAATCAATAAATTCAAAAATTGGCTCAATATGATGGGATTTTGAAGCTCCACAAAACCCCTTCCATCACTATTTGAGAAAAATTCTAGCACCTAAATATCTTCGAGGAGGGAAAAAGAGGTACATTAAGTATGGATGGATGGGAAAAAGTAAATACACTGAGAGAATTTTATATGTTCTACCCTGTGGAATCATTAGATTCATGAAAAACATAAGTTAGGGAGGAATTTTACTTCCTAAAAAAACCTCTTTTCGCACTTTCTGAAAAAAAATTCAGATGCTAATTTTAGCCAAACTCCACTTTCGAGATCAAGTGAAGAGATAATTTAAGAGGTTTCCCATGGATTTGTGTATCCATACATGAATTATGGTGTATATATTACCATTGTGAATTAGAAAATCTAAGAAATATTCACATTAGGAGTGGATTGGAAGCTTGCTAAAATCTCCCATCTAACTTTTTACAAGAAAGTAGAATTCTTGGTTTATGCCTTTTTTGGGGAGAAAATTAGTATGCAAGAAGGAAGGATTTGAAAAGGCAAAAATAGGCCAAAGCATCTTTATATATTACTTTCTGAGTTTATGGAGAGAAAAATAGGATTTTGCTGATGGAAGAATGTTTTTAGGCACTTCAAAAATCACATTTTCAAACTTTTTTCCAACCCCTCCACCAGTCCACTAGTTTAGCATATCACACTTGGAGAGGCCATATCTTGGGCCTAGAAAACTCCAAATTGGATATGCTATGGCTCATTTCCAAGAGCACAATATCTACTTTCATTTTATCAAACAAATTTTTGAAATTGTGTACTTTTCGAGCTCTATGCACGTTTGCAAAGTCTGAACAGTTCTCGGCACCTACCTTCCGGGAGCCATATCTTACAAACTGGGAACGTGATTGAAGAAATTTCACTTCGAACCACTTGCATATCATGTATATTCTATTCTGTGATTATTTGCAAGAAACGAGTTCCATTTGAGCACTCTTCTTCTATGGCCAGAGAGAAAATGACTCATCATTTATGGCGACATGTCTCACTAGATCATAGGAGAGCTCTTGCTAGACATCTCCTTAGGACTAGAAGCTACCTTTCAAGTTCAGGGAAGATATATTCTTCCAATAGAGAATGTGATAGGTGATCTAATCACCATTGGTATCACATACTCATTTTGTAGTTTTCAGGAAAGATAATTCAATTAGTTTGATGGGATCGTATAGATCCATATATAGAGGATGGTTGGCAGAGATAGCTCTTTACTATGGATACACATGTGTTTACTACGGTATCATGTCATATTATTGCTGACCACTTTGGTAAAGGGCTTTGACCCTTAGAAGGAATTTATTTTCTCCACTCTTCACCACATACATCTTCATTATTTATGGGGAATTTGTTATCCATCTTCATAGGAATGTATATAATGAGGGATTATGCATTAATTATGGAAGAGAGGACCAAATGAAATCATAAATTTATCTTTTAAGGGAAGGATAAAGTGGAGTTTAGCTCAGAGATCAAGGAGAGATCTCACTTGAGCTCATAGGTCTCACTTTAGCTCTTGCTCTTTGAAAGACAAAAAAGAAAGGAGAACATGATTTCTTCATAGGAGAAAAATATAGTATCTTTCTCCACTAGTGAGAAGAGGCATTTGGAAAACATCTTTTAGTATATTCTAGAAGGAATTCATTTACTCTACTTTCAATGTAATTTTCCTTCACATGGGATTTTCATTCTCCAATATTTTGGAAGGAAAACACACGGAGAGCTTATCTACATGTTCTCAGCTTTGGATGAGTAGCGCTATTGGATTCAATAGAATCTCCTTCAAAGGGAAAGGGAAACTGGAACACATTCCACTACCAGATCTCTTTTCCTTAGAGTAGATTACAAAAATAGCTTCATTTCCTCATTTTGGTTTTCTAGATAGAAGTGGCACTCTTCGATCAAAGACAAGAGGGAATCATAATGGTTAGATTGAGTCTCACATGGAGACTCTAGAGAGAAGTAGTTATGGTATTTCCAATAATGGTCCCTGATTAGATGAGATGATCTAGTTATTGGCATTAGTTAGACCGGGAATACTTCTCTTTAGGGTTTCTAGGAGATTGGTACATATATGACCTATTGGGATACCAAACTCTTAGTTGGTGTTACATCATGAGGATGATGTGTGAGCATCAATTAGGAGAATGGGTACTTAGGGATTATCTGAATCTCAAAAGGAATGGTTTTTGCATTCATATGGAAAACTAAAGGGAACAAAAACTTTTAGAGTTTGCATTAGTTCCAATAAATTCTCTTCGAATAGAACTAAGTCCAAATGAAATGGATGACAAACCAAAGAGTTCTTGGTTGGTGGAATGTAGAGATTTCATTTTACTACCAAGAAATTCTTATATATTAGCTAGGTGATGGATTGGCATGGTTCACAAGGTAGTTTAGATCAAATTATTACTGGTGAGCACACTCAAGGTCAGGAAGACCTAGAGTGGTATGATGGTAAATTTATCATTGAGTCCTACACGGGTTTCGAGTCACTTTTTATGGGACTTTGTTCTATGTTTCAAAGGATTTTATGGTTTATTATCTCCATTTAGGTATGGTCAAACTAATAAGCTTGGCACTTTACATTTTCTTCTCATGCTATTACTCCATAGAGGATACATCATATGGACTTAGCTCATTTTGATGATTTTATATATCATGGGAGTGATAGTTTGGAAGATGAGTGTTAGCGGCAGTCAAGGTACCCCAGGACTCATAAGACAAGGAAGTCAAAGAAGGGAGCCAGAGTGATGAGAAAGCACAAGCAGACAAAGTAGTCAACGAAGATCTGGCAAGTAGGCCATCCAAATTTTTCCCTGAAGTAATACTTCCTAAATAGTGAATTTAGTCACTCTACATCATTGTAAATACCATTTCACCTTTTTTTAACTCCATTTTCTGCAAGCCGAGGAGTCCTCAAGCTTGAGGAGTATTAGAAGTAGCATCGTACCAATTTTCATAAGTTTTAGACTTCGTTTGAGCCCCCAAATAGGCCCTAGAACCTAATTTTTAACTAGGCCGGACACTAGGTCTGGACAGGGCCAAAGCTAGTAAAAAACTATAAATAGAGCTAGAGAGCTCATTTTTGAGGTTAGTTTGTAATAGATTTAAACTTGTATGAGCACTTTTGAAGGAATCTAAAAGAACTCCATTGTCTTTCTCTTTGTCTTTCTCTTTGTCTTTCTCTTTGTCTTGTCATGTGTGCGTGTGTGTGTATGTGTGTGCATGTTAGTGTGCTTCTCACTCACGCACTTGTGCCATCACTAGTTCGAGGTCTTCATACCATCCTCACATCTTCCCGGATTGACATTAAAGGAGGTGCTACTCATCACTGAGCTACACCAAATTTTGGCGCCGTTGCCAGGGATCGAGCTTTGAGGACGAGTGTGTGATGGTAAGACGTAGAGTTGTGACATTGGCATTGTAGGTAATTTCTTTACTTTTCCTTATTTTTCTCTTTCTTACTTCATCATCATCATCACCATCATCATCCTCACCATATCCGATCTCCATCTCCATCATTGCAAAAATTTCAGTTTTTGATCATATCATCTTCTCCCCTCCATTTCCCTCATTCCACTTGTGAGAGAGAGCGAGAGAGCGATTTGTGTGCGCTGGTTTTGCATGTTTTTTGAGCTTCCTTGCAGGTTTTTGCTGTATCATCCTGTCCAGCAGGCTGCGCAGGTACGGACAAGCTCGGAACTGTCTCTGTGTCGTAGACCTCTGTCGATCGCAATCGACAAAAAATTTCATCTTTTGGTAAAACAAAGCACACCACAATGACACACATGAGGAGCACATTCCAAATCATCACTTGAAATTAAAAAATTCCGTGTTTCTCTGTCAATCGTGACCGACACCATCGATCGCGATCGACAGCCACGATCGACAACCTTTGCCAATCGCGACCGACAGACCGTGTCAATCGCGATCGACAGACCTGTCGATCGCGACCGACTGCCACGTACGATTCAGTCAATCGTGATTGACACTGTCGATCGCGACCGAATGAAATTTGACGATTGACACCAAAACTCGCGTTGCCACGTGTCCATCGCAACGGATAGGCCCACGATTGACTAAAATTTCATTGGAATTCTTGCAAAAAGTGACGATCGCGATTGACATTATCGATTGCGATTGACAGGACCCACGACCGACTCTGTCGATCGCGATTGACACTGTCGATCGCGACTGACAGGCCCCGACGGACACCTCTGTCAATCGTGATTGACAGACCTATCGATCGTGATTGACATGCTTTTCGACCAAAATTTTAGGGTTATTTAATTCCAATTTTGGGAGTAATTGTGGACTTAAAAATCACACATTTAGAGTCTTGAGAGGCCTCTACACTAGTAACCTGAGAAAAAGCCGGGTTGCATGTTGACCTGTTTTATCCTGTTTTAACTCCAAAACCCTGAACTGTCATAACTTCCTCATACAAAATCCGTTTGCTGTGATTCTTGTTTTGTTGGAAAGCTTGCGGGGAGTACAACCAAAACTTCCACTGGTTATGGTAAAATTAATATCATTATTATTAGCTATAGTATTTTTAAGTGGACCATACTCAGGGGGAAAAAAACCAAGGGATCTCTAGAATTGTTGGCCATAAGAGGGCAAATTAATTGCATGAATGGAAGTGATTTATTATGTTATTTGAATCTAAGTCTTGAGCTAACCTTGGGACTTTTACAGGTCCATTGAGAGCACTTGAGGGCATCCAGAGCAAGGGATTTTTGCAAGCTTGAGAACCGGATTCTTGAGCACCAAAGGGCAAGGGATCAGCAAGTGAGGTTGGAATACTCTCAACTCCCTCTGTCAATTTCTAGCTTAGGCTACACGTGAATAGTGCTAGAAGTAAGTCAGGGCAACGATAGGCACGAGACAAGTCAAGACTATCTAAGAAATCAAGTTCAAGTCAAGAGATAACATGTGTGTGACTGACAACTTTAAAGGAAAAGAACCTAACGTGGAACAATCAACTTAAAGTGCGGAAATTAACTCAAGTATTCCTGACGACGTGATATCAGACAAAATCATAAACACGATAATCAACAGAAAAAAGAATCAAGTGACTGATACAAAAGAACTCAGTAATGAGGTTGTACCTTGGGTAAAAATTGGGATTGCTCAGCTAGGCTTATGAACCTTAGATCAAGATGACACCTAGGGAGAGATAGACAAAGTTTTAGATCTTCAGAGGCTAGTGTCGATCATACTAGTAGGTTTTGGGCCCAACAGTTGAGCCATCATTCGTACTACCCTAGCTCTGAGACTAGTGAGTCAGAGATGTCTCAAGGTATGGAGAGACCCACAGGAAGTTCAGGTGTGCCATACTTACATAGGGTAGAAGGCCCCTACAAGACGCAGTTGGAATACCTTAGGAACAACCGATTAGGTGCTAGCATCTATGAGGACGACCTAGGAAGGTCCGTGGTCCAAATTAAAAATCTTGACCAACCCATTGGACTCGAATGTCCAGCAGTCAAATTTGAAAATGGAGCATACTTGGACAAAGAAGGAACCATATATGTAGTCACCAGTCACCCGGACAGGACAGATGAATTCAGAAATGTGATCCCAGAAACGGATTTAGGTGACCTAGAGCAAGGGAACATGGGTGTAGAACCTAAATCCTCGAGGCAAATCAGTTCTCACTAAATCCTCACGCCAGAATGGATCCCCCAGGACAACAAGAGCATAGACCTGCTCTTGAACCGAGAGACCGATGAAGCCTTTTGGAGGTATAAGCCTGTTCAACTTAGTGAGATAGGAACAATCACGATCTATGAATTCAAAGATCTTGATAGCCCAGACAAAGTGACCTATTTAGACAACACTTCGGAAAGAATATTTGTGGTCACAGAGCACGGTAGGCATGCCTACACCTGGAAGAGAGAATTTATTTTTCCCCAAACAAGATCTAATGTCTCTTTTGGCCACCAAGGAGTGGGAGCATCCCAAGCTCATGGAGCACAAAGGGACAGAAGTAGAGATAGACCTAAGGTAAGCTTTGCCAACCCAATAGGAAGAGAATGAACACGAATAGAGGCGGATAGAGAAGAAACTGAGAGAACTAGAGTTCCAAGAAACCTAAGAAACACTGATGATTTTCCTCTGCCAAGGCCTAGGGAACACACCAAAACCTTGAGACCTACACAATTGGTTAAGTCCATGAAGAACTACTTCGATGGCACAGGAGATCCATACGATCATGTGGCCGCGTTTAGGCAAGTCTTGAGAGCTAAACAAGTGGAGGACTTATTCACGCAATACAATGCCTTTGGTCTAACCCTTAGGAACACAACCCTTACGTGGTTTCAACCACTAAATGAGAGACAATTCAAGAACATAGACCAACTCCTGGAGGCATTCATTATTGAATTCTCTAAGAGTGGCATAAGGCATAATACTTCCTCATTGATTCACAGCTTCAAGCAAACTCCTCAAGAGATGGTTAGGCTTGCAGGAAGAAGATTTAGACAATATCTAGAAAGATGCCCAATTCCGGAGCTACCCACTCCAGCCAAACAAGTGGCTTTATTTTTGGATGGATTGCTAAGTACAAAGTTGAGATCATATGTGTACTTGAAGGACCCTAGACCGATAGAAGAGTGTGTACGCATGTGCATAGACATTGAAGACAATCTAGGGGAGGAATTAGAGCTTTCAAAAATCTACAAAGATTCAGATAGTTCTACTAGCCTCTCTTCCACAATCCACATCTATTGAGGAACTTGCCGAGAAAGTAGCTCAAAAATTAGGAGTCTCAAGTAATTCCAAGATTTGCCTCAGTGAAAAGATGCTATACTTGTGGAGGTGAACATATGGCAAACGTATGTCCCATTATGGCTCAACCCCAGGTGAACCCTAGTAGCCAGTATTGCACCATAGAATGGAGATACACAAATCACACAGCACAAGACTGCCCATACAATAAGCAAGCAGTTAGGCAAACCTACCCTCAGCCCTATCCACAGTAGGGAAGATATCAGAACCAGTACCCACCACAACAGTATGCTAGGCCTCAACAAACCTACCAACCACAATATCAGGCCCGGTAGAGACCTCAACTGGTGCTAACCCAACAACCCCCTGCTCCAGCCAATGTGATTCCCGTAAAATATGCAGTTGCAGAAGAAAATTTGAATAGGGCTATAGTGCCAGTGACACCATTGCTTTCAGAAAGTGACCCCAGCGACCATAGCTTTGACTCTACACATATTGATAGCCCCCAGGCTTACTACATGAAGTCTCTTGAATATGGTGAGTCCTACTATAGTGAAGAACCAAGTGAACCTAGTTGCGAGCTAGATTACACAAATGTCATGTACGCAAACCCCAACTCTAGACCTCAACCTAGGCAGGTAAGACCCCCATTCCCTAGAGGGCCATGCTATAGATGTCAGGGAGATCACCTCATTCGTGATTGCCCCATGCCTGCACCCACACAACCCTAGTCAGTAACAATACAAGGCTTTTGTTAAGATTGCGACAAAGAGCATCTCTTACGAGATTGCCCAAAGAATTCCAACAGTATGCCAAAAATCACTCCTATTAACGTTATTGGGTTAGTAGTAGACTCTACAGGAAGTGTGACTTCCACTGCACCAGTACAAGTAGTCACTAGAGCTCAAGCTTTGCAGCATAACCAAGGGGTAGGCCAAGAAAAGAGTGCAGAGATTAGTGAAACTGAGAGCATAACCAAGAAACGGACTAGAGCTTGGAGAGATAGCCGAGAAAGAATGAAAAGACAATGGGCAAAGAAGATGAGTGAACTCGAGGAAAGCCTAAGAGAAACGAGAGCCAAGATAATTGAACTTACATCTCAACCTCCCTCTCACACTACCCCACCACCACCATTCCCATCTCGATCCGATCCACCACCTTCTAACCCACCTCATGCAACCCCACCACCCCTAGAGTAGGATCAGTCCTAGTAGATCTCACTCCCGAGGACCTAAATATGATGCTTAAAGCATATCAGGCCAGAATCCAAGAAGGGCCAAACATAACCGATCATGAAAAGTGTTACCCCAGAGCGGAACTAGAACTTGAACGAACCAAAATTTGTGCTAAGATGGTGGAATTGGCTCAAACCATGTTTGAATCCAGTCGCCTCTTTAACATCTCTAGTTCAGCTAAGATGCAGTTGCACTTCGATGGACTGCTAGAAAGATTGGAGAGGCTAATTGCACAATCAGAAAAGGAACCCGCCTCTCAAAGTAAGGACAAACCAAGTGAAAGGCCAAGCCTTCTAGCTCAGGAAGCTCATGCGCCCAACTCCATAGAGCCAGACACATCTTCTTCTATGAATCGGTACTCCTCCGAATTCCTACGAGAGATTCAAGAAGAAAAATGGCGAAAGAGAGTGAAGTCCCTCCTCCCTTTGAACTTGTGGATGACGTGCATGATCAATTCCCACAAGATATTCCCTCTATTTATGAGGAGCAGGAGAGCACCCGATCTCAGGACAGATTAGACTTTGAGTCTAACTCTTTACATGAATTTCCCCATTTCACAGGCCCATGGGAGGCTAAGTCTACATTGTGGAGGTGATCGCAATCCGGGTGGATCGGGTCCGGTCGTGGCACACACAGGGTGTATGAAGCTAATGAATGTTGGAAGGTTTAAAGATGTGAAGGTGAAATTAATGTTGAGTATGGAGAAGAGAGAGATGTTGAAATGATTATGGGAATGGGAAAGTAGGAGTGCAATTTAGATTTATGAACATGAATGATAAGAATGAAAGAGAACCATACATACGAATGAAATTTGGAAGGAAGAATGGTCCATTGAAGGATCTTCTTAAACACTTCCTAATTCCAATCCATATGCATAGTCTTCTTTGGATGATATGTATGCATGACGAGAATAGATGGAACCCTTACACATAAACCAGTTTCGAAAGGAAGAATGGTCCAATATTGGAGCTTCTTATACACTTTCAGAAACTAATCAATATGTATGGGTATGTATGGATTATATGCATGCAAGTGAATTATGATGATAGAGTTTACTCACAAGCTCAAAGAAACATCCTCACTGGTTCAACGCAATACTGCGGAGCCTTCTCACACATAGAAGAAATAGAAGACATGTAAAAATACTTAAGAGACTGAGAGAGGTGACAAGAGACAAGTGACAAGTGACATGAATTAAAAGAATTTGAATTAAGTTACATGTAAAAGATCGTCGTGGTACGTCATGCTAAGCAGTCTACTGATCAAAGGTGGTTCCGACCCTCAAACCATGACAGTTCAACCGAATGTCACACGTAAGAAGGTGAGTTCCACTCCAGTGACCCTATGTCTATCTAGGCTCGTAACGTCTATCTAAAGAAGTCTAAGACTCATTAAAATCAGCTCTAACTCGCTCACACGCTCCACCGAGGGTGAGTCAAGATAGAGATGCTGGTTTCAAGAGCCTATCCTAGTTTGGAGTTCTAACTTAAATTTGAAACTAGGTTCTATACTCATACTAGCTCACCTTGGATCCTCACTCACTCAACCGAGGGTGATCGTCTCAAGGAAACCGTAAGCTAGCATGAGCCCTATGGATGCCTAACAATGATGCTCTAGGAGTTTGGAGGGGGGTTTATATAGTTTTTTGAATGAATTTGGGCCCTTGGATCTAGAGAAATCAACTCTCAACTCTAGGATCACTACTTTCGATTACAACCATTTGATTAATCAAATCAATGGCTTGGAATTGTTCTTTCTATCAAATCTAGTGTAAAGGAGTGAAATTTAGGCGCCCTCATTCTCCACCATTGGATCTGGGGATGATCTGGACCGTCGGATGAGTGCTGACATCAATTCGGATAAGACAAGCCACTATTTTTGGAGAAATGCTGCATTATTGATCTTTGATTGTAAAAAAGGTCTTCTTTTATGGAAAAAATTCATGGATCCTCCTTCCTTTATGCTTTAGTGCATCTCCACCCTTGAATATGAGCTCATCTTGACCGTACAACATGGTTCAATCATATTTTGACATGTGGCAGACATTCAAGCCTTCAATTTTCTTATTCTAGAAAACTGCGGTGACCTTGAAAACTGGACTTTGTGCTCTTTGACCCTCCAAAAAGTCTTTGATGAAGATGAAACATTGTAGGACTATGTTTCCAAAGATCTCCTTCAGGAATATGCAGAAACAACTCCCATCTGAATCTAACTTGTACAAGTTTGACTACATTTGGAAGCTTGCAAGGTGGCATTAAGGTGTCTAGGAAGCTCGGATAACCTTGAAACTTTATACAAATATGTAGCCACATATGGTCTTTATACATGCCAAACCATATGGCTAACATAAATTTCTATACAAGAATTTGTAGGGTCAAACTAGAAAAATTACATTTTTAGAAAATGAACATAGCATATCAATGTGCTACAAAATCCATTTTCTGCTGAAATTTGGGCTATAGACTGCCTTTGACAATCTTTACAAGTATATGGATTTTCATCTAATTTGGTGACAATGAAATTTTTGCCCTAATTTCCTAACTTTGACCAGCTTTGACCAGCTTTGACCGCTACCATGGACTTTCTTGATTTCTTTGAAACTTTGTATGTGAGCTTCCTTTGACATCCTTGATGCATCTTGGACTTCTCGGGGAATTCCGGCTACTTTCACCAAATATGTTTTTTGTAGGCCTTCACAAGTGAGAGAGGAGAGAAAATCTCGACGACAACGTGTATGAGAGCACCCACTGTCATGGTACGAAACGAAGACTCAGTCATACCTAGGAATACGGAGGTAGTAAAGAACACTAAAGTGCAGTGCAACCTCACTTTAGAAGAGCTACTCAAGGTTAGACTAGAACTGTGGAAACATGTAGCCAAACAAATGCAGAGGTAGCTAAACCGCGTTCCCAGGTAGGTTCTCATAGAACAGTGCCAGAAATTCCTCTAGACAAGATAGGAGATATGGGTGAAGGAGAAGAAGGAAACACCTATCTTCCCATCACCCATGAAGGATACACAACCAAGGCAATTCTGGACTCAGGTGCTGGAGTTGCAATTGCTACCACTTCCCTATGGAAGCAATGGGGCAAGCCAACACTCAGGCCCACGAGGATGAAATTGCAGATGGCTGATGGTCACATTGAGAGACCCTAAGGACTGCTTGAAGGAATAACTCTCACCACTTGTGGAGTAGAGTTTGAGCATACATTTGCTATATGTGACTTTAGCAAGAACCATGCCTATGAGATGATTTTAGGAAGACCATTTATGCGACAGTTGCAAGTGGTCCAGGATTGGGGAACCAATTCCTTGTATTTGCAACACTTAGGTGTCACGACCAAAGTGAATCTCAAAGATTACTCTCATAGAGATGTCCCTCCTATCCAATGGAATCCCATCCATAGAGCTAAAGATGATATCGAGTCAGTGCATTCCATAGGATTAGGATCCTCATGGATGCATGAAGACACTCACTTGTGGATGTGTAAAGTAGCAGTAGTAGAAGAGAAGAGAGAAAAAGCCAGAGAGGTAGGTGCGAACGAGACACATAGATCAATTCAAGACCCAGCCTATGCACCGGTAGTATTTCCTGACGAAGAATTTGAGCGTCATGGTTGGGCAGAAATTCTAGCAACAATGGATGTAGCCATCAATGAAGAACAATGGACACCCCACTATGATGAGGATGGCTATGACATTTCAGTCTTCTCAATAGAGGCAATTATGGGAGATGCAGTTTTAGAAGAATGCGAACCTAGCCTTGATGCATTTGAAGATGCAAGTGACTCCGATCTAGAGTCAATCATTATGGACCCACCATTTGCATCAGATGAAGAATACTTCTATGAAGTAGAAGCTCATCCTCAGAGACATGGGGAGCTTACAAATGATGTAAGGTTAGCCACACAAGTGATCCCTAAGGATGAAGAAAAGAAAAGAAAGAAGAGAGAAGTCACACCAGAAGAGGAAGAATCTTTGTTTGAGGTCCCTGAAAACTTTAAAAAGTATGAGATAGACAATAGAAGAGTCATGGTAAGGATGCCAAAACGTGAGGCACAATCAGGGGAGGCCTATGATAACAAAGAAACCACCAAGAAAGTGGTTGTAGCCGTTGAAGAAGGAGAAGAAAGATGCACGTACATAGGCCATGACCTAACAGAGGAAGAAGAGTATGAGTTAATAGCTTTGCTAAGAGAATATAGAGATGTATTCGCTTGGAGTTACAAGGACTTGAAGGGTGTTGACCGAGACATATGCTCACACACAATTCCCATGACCTCAGATGCGAAACCCTCTAAACAGAAGCAATATACATATAACGATAATTATGCTGCTAAGATCAAAGAGGAGATAGATAGACTGGTAGAAGCTGGATTCATCTATGAAATTGAGCACACTGAGTGGGTATCCCCCATTGTAGTGGTGCCCAAGAAGAATGGAAAGCTACGTGTGTGCATTAACTTGAAGACGGTTAATGCAGCCACTATTCGAGATAACTATCCGCTTCCTATCACTGAACATCTCTTAGAAAGAGTAGCAGGCAAGGAAGTGTACAACTTCCTTGATGGATTTTTGGGCTACAATCAGGTAGCCATAGCCCCAGAAGATCAGCATAAGACAACTTTTGCCACAGAGTGGGGCATATTTGCTTTTTGGGTAATGCTATTCGTGCTTACCAATGCTCCTGCAACCTTCCAAAGATTGATGTGCCACATGTTTAAAGAGTTCTTGAGGAAGAATTTGGAAGTCTATGTTGATGACCTCCGTGCTCATTCCAACATTAGACAGACACATCATATACCTGAACTCAGACAAATCTTTGACAAATGTAGAGAATATCAAGTCTGCCTGAACCCAGAAAAGTATGTTTTCATGGTTAGGCAAGGCAAGATTCTAGGACACATAGTGTCAAAGAACGGCATATCCACTGATGAGGAGAAAGTAAGCGCCATCGCAGAACTACCTAGGCCAAAGAATGTCAAGGAGGTACAAGCTTTCATGGGGCATTGTGGTTATTACCGATGCTTTATACACATGTACGCCATCATTGCCAAGCCTCTATACAGACTTTTGACTAACTTTGAGTGGACTCATGAATGTGAAAACTCCTTCAATGAGCTCAAACGACGATTATGTTCAACACCAATCTTGACCACTCCAGATTGGAATAAGCCCTTTCATGTTCACATGGATGCATCCAATTATGCTATTGGATGTGTACTCGTGCAACCTACTGGTGAAGGTAATATGGATCTTCCAATTGCCTATGCTAGTAGACAATTGAAGAATGAAGCTGAACAAAATTATACAACCACTGAAAGAGAAGGATTAGGCATGGTATATGCGGTTAAGAAGTTTAGACACTATTTGCTTGCAAATAAGTTTAAATTTTTTACTGACCATCAAGCATTGTTATATCTCGTGAACAAGCCATGCAATACAGGTAGATTAGTAAGATGGTTCCTCTTGCTAATGGAGTATGACTTTGAAGTCATGGTGAGGAAAGGCAAGACTCACTTGAGAGCAGACCACATCTCTAGGCTCACATCTGGAGAAGCCCCACAAGGAGTGTCAGATGACCTCCCTGATGCTTACTTGTTTAATTTGGAAGTTGTACCTCAGTGGGCTAAGCCATTAGTGCCAGTGTTGACATACGGGACTAACCACCTAGTCATAAACACTCAAGATAGGGAGGTAGTAAAAGCCCAAAAGTACCATATCATGCCAGGAAGCATGTACAAATAGACAGATCAAGGGATATTTGCTTGTTGTGTGGAAGAGGACGAGTACGCAAAATGGTTGCAATCAGCACATGTAGGTGCATTAGAGCAACACCATTCGAGGCAAAGAACTTTACAGACAATAAGGAGATTCGGAGTGCATTGGCCTACTATGGAAGCTGATGTACATAAGATGTGCAAAGAATGCCCAATCTGTTGCACTAAACCACTCGTGGAGCATGCCACTCTTTATCAAGTGTCCATAGTGCTAGATTGGAGTGAACCACTAGTAGCCTTCCTGAGGATGAAAACATTCCCACAAGATATGACATTGGCCAGACAAAAAATTCTAGAGCAAGAAGCCTTAGATTACTCACTCATTGGTGATAATCTATACAAGCGTGGTAAAGATGGTTGTCTCAGATTATGTGTCCATGAGAGTGAATATCTTGAGATCTTGGAAACTGCTCACCAGGGTGTAGCAGGAGGACACTTTGGACCAGATCGGGTGATCAAGGCAATCCTATTTGCAGGACTTTGGTGGCCGACCCTTCACATGGATGCACATACCTATGTGAAGCGGTGTGATGTCTGTCAGTGAACTCAGTATCCTATACGCAAAGATGAGATGCCTTTGAAACCTATGATGGGTGGACGTGTATTCTCTAAGTGGGGAATAGACTTTGTTGGTCCGATTAATCCCCCAGCTAAGGGTTCACATGCTGAATATATCATTGTGGCCACAGACTATCTAAGCAAGTGGGTAGAGGTAAAAGCTATGACAAAGAATGATGCTCAGACGACTGCTAAGTTCTTATTTGAGAATGTTTTCACTAGATATGGGCTACCTATAGAGATAGTTAGCGATAGAGGGACTCACTTCTTGAATGAAGTTATTGAAAATCTGCTCCAAGAGTTCTTGGTAATACACAAGAAGTCTGCCCCCTATCACCCACAAGCTAATGGGCAAGCCGAAAGCACAAATAAGATTCTATGCAATGTGTTGACTAAATTGGTGAATAATAAACGCTCTGATTGGGACAAACAACTACACCATGTTGTTTGGGCATACCGAGTTGCCTATAAAACGGTACTCCAAGCCACTCCTTTTCAGATGGTGTTTGGCCAAAATGCAGTGCTACCATTGGACTTCTTGATACCTACACTAAAGGTAGCATAGGAGCATGAGTGGACGGGCCATGGGCTCTCCTCTAGGATCTTTGACCTTGAGCGATTAGGAGAAACAAGACTGAGGGCTGCAGCAGGGATATATGCAGCTAAGAAACGATAGAAGGTGTACTTTGATGCCCATGTTAAGGATAAAGGATTGAAGGCCGGAGACTTAGTTTTGGTATATACCCTGAAACAATATGCAAGAAAACTAGAAAAGCGTGGCTATGGACCCATGATTATCAATAGGATATCCACAAGTGGAGCAGTTCAATTAGCTACTCTAGAAGGTGATGTTCTCCCTAGTTACATTAGCGGATGCAGAGTCAAGTTATATCAGGAACCCCTTACAGAGGAAATGTTAAGTCAACTCAATACTGCAAAGAAACGTAAAGAAGAGGAAAAACGAATTCGAGAAGAGGCACATGCAAAAGCATTGGAACACATCCGAAGAATGAAATTGAAAAGACAGAGCAGAGATCAACCTAGGACCGATGCGTATGCAGATCTAGTATATCCTATGGCTATGTGTGAAGTTTCAGGTATTAGCTCTCATAGAATAATTGACCGACGTCCTTTTGTAACTTTAGGAATAGGACAAGGAAAGAGTGCAAGGACTGTAAGGGCCTTGATTAACTCAGGTGCCGCCACTAGTGCTGTTAATTTTTCTTACTGTCAAATGTTGATATTAAATTTCAATCCTATAGAAGCATATCTTGTAGGACTGGGAGGCGTGGAGACCCCTTGCATGGGCGAGGTGGAACTTCCCCTCTACATTCAAGATGTTTTACTGACAGTTAAAGTACTAGTGTGTCAAGATGAGGATCTCACTGAGCCCCTTGTCTTGGGTCAATATTGGATCTATGATCATGCAGTCAACCTAAACCTAAGAAGTGGACTTCTTCAGGTGTGGGTAAATCAAAGTCGAATTACAGTTGAGTTAGACAATGGAGCACTCAAGGAACTAGGAAAGGCACACACTCCTGGTCCTTCCAGGAGTACACATGAAGATGACCATGCTATTCTTGTCCAAAACTATGTGATGCAGAGGGATGATTATCTAAACAAAGAAGTCAAGGATACAATGGAACTCCCTTCTTTTCCAAAGGCCATCGAAATGCAGCAACCAAAGACAGATAAGAGGCAGAAGAAGCAGACTACCTATGCTCGAGGCCAAAAGAAAGTACAAAGCAAGGTGTCCCAGCCACCAACACAAATGTGGGTGCGGAAAGGCGAGCATCTTATTGTGGTCAAGCCACAACAACTGGCTCAACTTCCTATTAGTGATCAACGACACGACACTAATAAGAAGTCTACAAAAAATTCCCCGGTGAAAGTGAAGTCTATCTGGGTACCCAAGAAGTTGATGAAGGCTAGCCCACAATCAAGACAAATTTGGGTGCCTAAGGCTTGCTTGCGGGCTCAAATAGCTACACAAAGACCACACCCTGTACAACATGGTCCACTCACTCGAACATCTGATACCCATTCTTATACATCATGCACGAACACATATTCACCCATGAGCACGAGTAGAATCACTTGTAATTGGGTCCCTAAAAAGCCTCATTTCCAAGCAGACACTCTCACAAAGCCCTCGAGAGTCTCTACCAAACTAAAAAACTGAAAGCCATCCACTGTGTTTGGCTGCCCAAAGCTTGTAATAAACCCCCTGACCCCACTTGTAAATTCACCTCCACCTACTAACTGCGTCATTCTCACACTGCATCTTTCCATTTAGCTTTTAGGACAATCCGTCCACTAACCACACCCACAACCACTGAGCACTCACTGACTAACTAACATATCACTAAAACCTCATGTTAATGTTGTAACGGGGACACGTGACCACTTGGTGTCCATTTGCAATATTAACATTCATTTGTATATTCTCACAGAACCGGTGACTAGTCCCTTCAAGATGGCCGAGGCTATAGGAACGAGCTCCCAGGCAGGAACCAGCCCTCAGATCGTGGACATTGAAAGTCTTCCCATTGAGGAGGAATTGAAGGAACGCCCAGTGGCAATGAGAGCATTACATGCCATACCAATTCAGAATCCTCCACAGGGGCACACAATGCCAATCAACAAAAATTCACATTGGTTCAGTGATGTGGCAGGACCTCTAGGAGAAGGCACTTACCTGTGGGAGGCAGAGATAGAGTTCAATGGGCGCTGGGGTAGGTACCACTTCTTCACCAGGGAATTTGAGAAGCTTCAAAACAATGAAGGGTTGAAACCAATATGGAAGAAGGCAGGCCTATATGATTATTTCAAAGCTCAATTACTAAAGCCCGACTTTCTGAGATGCTCATACTTGATAAACTCCCTTACGCCGAGTAAGGAGAAAAAGGGATACATCACCTTTGTCTTACCATCTCTTACGAGGGGTAATGAACTGAAGCGTTTCAAGTTGACTAACAATTTGGTAAGGGAAGCTCTCGAGATGAAGGGCATGCATATCCCCACAGAGAAGGAGTCAATGGTGCCGGACAACATGAAAAACAGGAACCTGACTAAACTAAAAGACATGGTGGCAATGACACCAACTATTGCCATTCATCTTCGAATGTGCATGCAGCATTTTGCGTTCCCCACTCAAGAGAGGTTCACAATGCCACACAAGAAGATATGGTTTAGTTTGTACATAGCACATGCCTTTGATTTGACAATAAACATGCCGCATTGGATTATCGACCAAATACACTTGGCACATCAACGGTGGTATAAGAAGCAAAAGTCAGTGCTTTATGGATGTTGTGCTCTCACAAGGATTGTTTACCGCTGCTTGGCATATGATGTGCCAATTCAAGAGGCACTTGTTTGGACCGGGGTGCAAGAATTTCAACGCAGACTATCAACCGCAGGGCCTACATCCAAGAAAATGAGAGGAGCAGTTCAGATGCCTTGTGCATAGGCCCGAGGTGCTACACTGACACCAGAAACCACTCCATGGATTCCAAGGCGAGTGCAACCATTCACTATCAGATTACCGAGGCATAGCGCGGAAGGCCCAAACCTAGTGTTTCCACCCATACCCACCGACTTAGAGTTCCCTCATGGCTTTACACTAGAAGATCTAACTGATGAGGAAGTAGCTAGAATAATTAATGCTACTAATTTGGAGGTTGAGGCAGAGCAAGCAGGCAGACAACAGACAGTCACAGACCAACCCCATCCAGACCAACCAGAAGTAGTCGAAGTGGATGATGATGAAGAGGAGACTGTAGAAGATGAGCAAGAGGATGAACAAGAAGGACTGTCCGAAGAAGAAGAGCATGAATATGAGCAAGAAGTCGTACAGGAACTTGAAGGAGCCCCAGCTTATACGAAGCAACTGAAAAAGCTGTATGATACCATCAAACGAGTTCAAGAACAACACAAACTGTCCCTGGCAGCAGGAAAAGCCCTCATGAACCAAATCCTTGACATGATCAATACAGAGCAATACAGAGCAACACAGAGCAACACAGAGCAATACAGAGCAACCCTTGACATGATCGCTGACACATTAGGGGTACCTGAGATGGCGCATACCGCTCTTGCACACTCGTGAAGATCAGAGAAAAGATACGGCAGACGCCCCCCTCGATCAGGGAAACAAATGAATGTATTGGTATCAGAACCACAAGGTACCACATCCACGACCACGGGCACGGCTCAAACCATTCATGACACTGAGGAAGCCCATACCTCAAATGAACCCCCGTCACCCCCTTTACCACCCCTACCTCCAACTCCACCACCTTCACCTCCCACTACCAGTGTTACCACCACCGTCACCGCCTCAGAGTCCACTTCCCATACCGAAGCATAGACTCTGAGTCAACCCTCACAATCCACCCAACCTAGCACCACCCCTATTGTAAATACTACCACTGACATGGTAATTCTAACTGTAGCCGCTGAAATTCCCACTCCCCCAATCACGCTCCCTGGTGGTCTCTATTCACAACTACATACACCACTGTACACCTTCACAACCATCACTAAACCGACAATTCCCATGTTCACAATCACTCCCACGACTGCATCCACATATGACATCATGGACATATCACCTACTTCCGCACCTCTCCCTCCCCCCATATTTCCACAATCTCCCATTCCCCCACCACCCAGTTCACCCTTTTCAAGCACATCATACACACTCCCATTCCCTTTTCCCTACCCCCTTGCATTCAACACCTTTCCCGCACCCACTCCTGTTAATAATGTGTTTAATAATATGTACCAATGTATGACTCAACTACAACAACATTACCAGCATCTAGATGCCTAGCATACGAGCTTGTTCAGAAATCATGAAACACTACATGAGAGATTCTAATTTAGAGAAGGAGAAGAGGCAGTTACAACAGCAATATAGTACATTGCAAGCACAACATGATCAGTTAATCGCCAATCCACCCCCGATGGATACTGAAGAAAAACAACAACTTGATGATCTATTACACGCTTAGATAACGGACAATCTCAAGCTTCGACATAACCTCGCCTTACTATGCAAGTCTATCGCACTCGAAGAAAATAAACGATTACAGTAACATAACGAAGAGAACCTAGAAGCAGCAATGGAGGGTTCACCACAAGAAATCGACCCAGAGAATTTCAAGGCCATCCCATCGGCAAATATGCAAATCATATTGGAAACACACGCCGATCTCTTGGAAGCACATGCTGCCTTAGAAAGAGAGCGGGATGACCTATTAAAGCAACTGGAAGCCCAGTAAGATTCACCAAAAGAAGTTACAGCCGCAGCAGACACATCTGAAGAAGTCGCAAAACTCAGAGCACAACTGGCAGACCTACAAAATAAAGTTCTTCAATATGAGCATCAACCCTCTCCCCTCGTGGAACTGGAACCTGAAGAATTAGTTCCCCTGCAAGTGCCACGCATGGGAATATATTTCAACCTACTTGGAGGATCGGTTTGCTTGAAACATACCCTGAGATGGTACGCACTTGGAATAACATGCCATTATACATCAAGTATAATCCATGCTACTGCCCTGTCTTTCGAAGAAGGTCTTGGCCAAAGTACACCAAAACAATTTTGACGGTTAAAGGATGTGAAAAGTGGCTAAATTATGTGTACCTAGCACCCCCTCATGCCCAACCCACAGTCAACTACATGTTTTCAACCATCCGACATTGGGCAGTCAGATTCAAGAATATACCAGATATCATGGCATAGATGTGCCTCAAAATCTTTGAGCTAATGCTGGTAACATTCAGGACCTTTAAGAATGTCAAGGAACCTCATCTTTCGGCTCTCGGATTTAATGAAGGAAATCAAGACCTTGTTTATGATATGAGCACCACACCATCTATCAATGTCGTCTACGCATGGCATGCTCATATCAAGTATCTACCAGCCTGCTTCAAGCAAACGTTTGAGGAAATGTTTGTCACTGGGTTCTAGGAATATCATTCAGAGATATTCATTCCCAGACCATCTCATTTATTACAGTTATTTGCTGTGGAACAGGCTCCACATTAAGAAAAGTTACGTATGCCACATCCGGAAGTTCTTAGGCCAGTAGACTGGGATGCACTACTCACTGATTTGGCAAAAGGACTGCGATTATCAGAACATCACTTGGCGACCGATGTCGTGAATTACTACATCCAACGATCCACACAACAAGGGTCTGTCAGTGACGACAGACGCGAGAGAGGGGGGGATGTTAGCGGTAGTCAAGGTACCCCAGGACTCACAAGACAAGGAAGTCAAAGAAGGGAGCCAGAGTGAAGAGAAAGCACAAGCAGACAAAGTAGTGAACGAAGATCTGGCAAGTAGGCCGTCCAAATTTTTTCGTGAAGTAATACTTCCTAAATAGTGAATTTAGTCACTCTACATCATTGTAAATACCATTTCACCTTTTTGTAACTCCATTTTGTGCAAGCCGAGGAGTCTTGGAGCTTGAGGAGTATTAGAAGTAGCATCGTACCAATTTTCATAATTTTTAGACTTTGTTTGAGCCCCCAAATAGGCCCTAGAACCTAATTTTTAACTAGGCTGGACACTAGGTCTGGACATGGCCAAAGCTAGTCAAAAACTATAAATAGAGCTAGAGAGCTCATTTTTGAGGTTAGCTTGTAATAGATTTAAACTTGTATGAGCACTTTTGAAGGAATCTAAAAGAACTCCATTGTCTTTCTCTTTGTCTTGCTGTGTGTGCGCATGTGTGTGTATGTGTGTGCATGTTAGTGTGCTTCTCACTCACGCACTTGTGCCATCACTAGTTCGAGGTCTTCATACCATCCTCACGTCTTCGCAGATTGACATAAAAGGAGGTGCTACTCATCAGTGAGCTACAATGAGTGTATATGGGAGATAATAGGCACCACTCAGACGGTTTCCCACCTTTGAGATGATCTCATATGAGACCTCTTAAGGGGAAGGATACAAGGAAACAACACACACAAAGATGCCCATGTACATAGAATACATGGGATTCAGGGGAGTTCAAACACTTTCTTCTACCATTATGAAGATTTCATCTACATTTTCGGGGACAAAAATGCTTTCAAGGGGAAGGAAATATCATGTGACATTCATTGGGTGTGGATCACCTTTTGGAGAAGGATGCCACATAGCACCACATGGGTACTTATACCATTTGGTAGAAGGGGGGAGAGAGGAGTATCTCCCCTAAGAGAATACTATCTCTTATGATGTGAGAGGGAGAACTTACTCGATAGAGTCTCATATATGAGTACTTTTGAGAGAGCTTGGACATGCTTGGGAGGATCAAAGAAGGCAAGTCTTTGTATGAGGCTGGCTCGATGGGCGGCAAGGCAAAGGGATGGTGTGTTGGAGTCGCACGACCCAAGAAGTAGCCCCTCATCAGATATAAAGAATAAGGAACTGCTACACTCGGCTCAATGGGCAGCAAGGCAAAGGGGTGGTGTGTTGGAGTCGCATGGCCCAATGAGAAGCCCATGATCAGATATAAAAAATAAGGTACTACTACAGTAGCTCCATTATTATAGATAGTAGATCCTAATCAACCCTTTGTGGTTGAGACTGACGTGGGTGATTATGCTATAGGAGCAGTTCAGATTCATGACGCTCGATCAATAGCATGTGAAAGTAAGAAATTGGAACTGGCTCAATGAAATTACTCTGTTTACGAGAAGGAGTTCTATGCTATTGTCCATGCTTTAAAGACATGGCCTCATTATTTGTATGGTGCCAATGTTATTATAGTGTTTGTCAATCAAGTGAGCATTAAATGACTCTCTAATCAAACAAACTTGAAAGGTCATAAGTCTTGGTATAGGAAGGGAAATTTTAAAAGAGTGGCTAATTCACTTAGTCTCATGCCTATGCTCAATGGACATAAGAAATGGGTAGTCCCATGAAAGAACAACTTCATAGTTAAGAAACCACGAGGGCCTATAGTTTCCACATATCAGTTTGAAAAGGCCAAGAAGGATAACTTATGCTTTAGATGTTTATCTCCCAACCACTCTCAGTGGAATTGCCTAGTACAAAAGGGGAAAGAAATGAAACAAGGACTAGGGACCAATTGATATTAGACAAAGGCAAAAAAGTAGGCCAACTAGTGCAGACCCTTCCTATTCATGGCAATTCTAATTGCAAAGAAGTGGAAGTTATGCACGAGGATGTCAAACATACATGTTGTTTAACTCAATCTATGTGGTCACAATAGTTTGCACCCCATGATTTGGTTAAACTTCATGTTCATATTAACGTGACTGTAGTGCGGATCATGATTGATGACTATGCAACTCATGATTTTATCAACTATGCCCTGGTCAAAAAGCTTAAGATTCCCCAATAGCCCAGTTCACATAAATACATTGTATCTATGATGCAAGGGAATGATAAAAGAGTTTTGGATACTATGGTATCCAATTTGGAAATCTAGATGCAAGGATATGTTGATCATTTGGTTTTCCAGATAATGAACATGGAAAGAATAGATCTAGTTTTGGGTAGAGAATGGTTATGGGGTATGGGAGAAACATTCAAACGTAGTTATCAAAACGATACTATTGAATTTGTTAAAGCAAGAAGTAAATTTTGTATTCAAGGTGAAACGGATCTACCTAGTACACCTCATATTTCATACATGTAGTTAGACACTTTATTTGATTCACATGATGTGTGTGACATTTATGCTTTATTTGTATTAGATGCTCATCAGCCTGTCGATGGCTTGGACATTTCATATGTATCTTTTTTTCAACATAATGTAACTGAGGACAACTCTTATTATTATTCCTTCTTGACTGACAGAGTAGTTAAAAGTTTTAAACAAGTCATGTTTGAATATAATGATGTATTTCCTATTGATTCACCCAAGGTATTTCCGCCTACTAGGAGAGACATTGACCATGCCATAGATCTATGAAGGGATTCGATGTGCAGAAGAAGAGGAGGAAGGAGGAGATGGAGGGAGAGAGAAGAGAGGAGAGACGCGCGGATATGCGTGGGAGCCTCGAAACCCACATAATGATCTCCCTTGAGGCAATGCTCTATATATGATGTATATATATGAATATGGGGGTAATGTCACATGACCCTTACATCCCCAACAATCTCCCACTTAAGGGTCAATGTGACCGTAAGTGGTAACACATATACGAAGAATGATGTAGGACTATACAATAATGTACAAGAAGAGTCCGGATCTCTACCCATACCAAATCAGCCTACACCAACCGCCTCGAACAAGGTGTATCCATGCACCTCAAACTCCTCTAGACTCATATCGACAAGAGTCGAGCTCATATCTGACTGATGCAAGAACTGATGAAGTTCCTGCAAAGCTCCCACTCGCTCCATGCCTATGTCAATCATCGAACGACTGACAACTCCAAGTGCAAATGCTCCAATAGCAACTGCAATGTCTGGTCTCGAGCATAACAACTCGTACATCAGACTCCCGAATGCTGACGAAACATGTGCTATCCTGGCTAACCTAAGCATGTCAGCCATGCCTCTATCCAAGGCATCCAAAGCACCATCGTCAAGACCAACATGTCCTGATATATCTATGTCAACATCTGGCATGAGCGAATCCAAGAATGACTGCATAACTGCTGACTCCTCAGCATCTAAATCAGCCATGCTCACAACCAAGGATGTATCTAGCTGTGCATCATGAGAGCTAATATGCTCTACCATACACTGTGTATCATGAGAGCTATCGTGCTCTACCACACCAAGTGTATCATCATGCTCCACATGAGCTGACTGCACAACATCAACACCAAGATCCATCTGATGATCTAACTCTAAGTGAGTATCATCACAATGCTCTACATGAGCATCCACATCATGCTCTAAAGCATCCAACTGATCATCCAAAGTATGTTCCATATGAGCATCCATATGATCAACCAAACCATGCTCTATATAAGCATCATGAGCATCCAAAACATGCTCTACATATGCATCCATCTGAGCATCTGAATCCTGCCATACATGTGCATCATGAATGTCAATAGACCTATCTGTAGGTAGACAAAATGAGACATGACGAGTCTCACATCGCACATAAGGCTGAACTCCCACTGAGACGAGACTCTCTCTCACATGAAGTACCTGCAGTGGATACATGTGCCCAACCCTGGCACCTCTAACAAGCATAAGCTGTCCCAACTGCAACTGAAAATGATGCTCACCAAGGAATGCATAGCATCTGCTCTCCTGTAACTGGCTAACTGAAATCAAGCTCATAGGGAATGAAGGCACATAGCGTACATGTCTGAGCATAAGTGATGCTCCACGAGGTAGCATAAGGCATACATCTCCTGCACCCTCAATGTCATATGTCATACCATCAGGCAACTGCACACATCCACGACTCTCACCTGAGAATCGACAAAACCACTCACGATGTGGAGTAACATGAAAACTGGCTAATGCATCAAGCAACCAAGCCATATGTGTGCTATCTAATGAACAAGAGGAATCATGAGATGAACTATAGGAGAAAGTGATATCACCATCACTAGCATAATCAACTACCATAGAATCTCCTGAAACCACTACCTGACCTGCATCACGTGCATATCTCTGACGTCGTCGTCGCATCCGCCTGAAGCAACATCGTCGAATATGGCCCTCATGACCACAGTGCCAACATCGAAGTCGTCGATGTGATCTATGTCTCACATGAGTCAATGGACTCGCATACATATCATGTAGTCTCTGCCATAATGCACTACTCGTCTCCTCATACATAACAGACTCATATATAGAATCCACAAGCTGTAATCGAATAGTGGAGCTGGCCAATGCATCCATATCCATCCATACATGATCGGGCATGTCACAAGGCCTCTGTGCATCTCTATGCACATACATGTGTAACCCTGCACGAACCAATGTATGCCACATCTGAGCTTTCCATCTCGGAAAATCAGTGCCATCAAATCGAGAAGACACCATGCTGGCAATCCAATAGACTAGCAATATAACAAGAGACTAGAAACAATACTCTATCCTAAATAGGATCACACCTGCATATCCATATGCATAACTCACATCACATATGTCTCACTGGAGAAGAAAACCATGTGAACCACCTGTCACATAACCATGCATCTAGCATGCACATAAAACTATGAGCATAAGCCTGCTCACCAAGTCTCCAAAGGGACCAAATAGATGTGAAAGAATCCTGGGAAAAATTCGACAGAGTATCCCCTGTAAACTGAGCAATCAAACAAGATAACCAATCACCAAAGAACAATGAATAATCTTTCACCACCTGTCACTGATATAAATCAAGAAGATAATGGCAACTACATGTGCCAAAAAACTAATGGCAATACACGCCAATACAATGGCAATACAACTCCCACTTAAGAATAAATCCTGCAAGATGGTCCAACCTGTCACAAACAACCTATGACCAAGTCCAAATGAATGGAGATCAACAATGATCCAAAGCTATCGCACAAGCTTCAAGATCCACTAGAGCTCCTTTCTAGCATAAAAGCCGATGAAATTTCGGCAGCATCTCCTCTGTAAAATGGACTCTAGAACCAAAATAACCATGTGGGAATCACCATCCACATATGCCAAGAATCACACTGGCAAATATATATCAATCAATGGCCAAAGGCTAATAACGGTGACAAACGAATGTGTAACTGAGGCTCCAATCTGGATCATGTACCTGCAAAGAAAACAAAAGATACAAGTACCAAACAAGATCCAAAATCAACTCTCACAAAAGTATGTGCAACCGGCAAGTAAATCCATAACCAAGTGGCATAAGCAAGATGTAGACCACAATGCCACTATACATCCATGATCAAACTCATGATGACATAAACCTCAAAAAGAGTATACCACAATGTCATCTTACATGTCAAACACATGACAAGATCATGCTCTACTCTCATATGGAGGAGCTACCACAGTGATCATACATGTACAATGCTTTGAAGCTCTGAAAATAAGAGCTTGCACACCATAAATTCTCTCTCGAAGAAGTTCCAAAGCAAATTCAACCTCCAAGTGCAATTAAGGTTGTTTGGGCAAAACTGTACTGCTCTGTGTTTTGCTGTTTCAGAGGTGATAACCTCTGAATCTGAACTTTTGGTCTTCAGCAAACTTCAAGACTTGGCTACGTAACGACATAAAGAACACCTCAATCGGAGGTGCGTAGCTCAAGATATGCTTAAGACAAGCACCTGCTGTCAATTTCAATTTCACTTGCAACAGTACTGCTCTGTATTTTGCAATTTCGGCAACCTAAAACTCAGAATCTGGATCTGAGTTCTTCTACAAAGTTGTAGCTATCTTTCCAAGCTACGAGCAGCAAGTTGAATCATCACATTTTGAGCTGTAGAACTCAAGTTATGACAAAAAAACCGACCTGCTGTTCTACTCAATGTAGATTCGCTTTCTACAATTCTCTGCGTTTTTCGAATTTTCGGCACTTCAGAAGTCCGAACCAGGTTTTACGCCCTTCTGTGAAGTTGTAGCTCTCTGTGTTAGCTACGCACAGAACTTTAAAACGCGTCAATCCGAGCTTCCTAGCTCGAGTTATGACCGAAATACTGAACAGCTATCAAGAGATGCCGACCTGCACTTCTACCTCTTTTCACCTAAGCTTCCATTGAAGCTTGTTGCACACCAGCCTTCAACATGCTCTGATACCAATGAAGGGGTTTGGAGTGCAGAAGAAGAGGAGGAAGGAGGAGATGGAGGGAGAGAGAAGAGAGGAGAGACGCGCGGATATGCGTGGGAGCCTCGAAACCCACATAATGATCTCCCTTGAGGCAATGCTCTATATATGATGTATATATATGAATATGGGGGTAAGGTCACATGACCCTTACATCCCCAACAATCTAGTTGCTGACACTAAACCCATTTGTAAGCCTCCTTACAGACTTAGTTTAGCTCAACATCAGGAAGTAGAAAGTCAAATGCGAGAGTACTTAGAAAAAGGATTCATTAGACCTAGTAGTTCCCCATGGGCATCACCAATGCTCCTAATAAACAAAAAAGATTGCTCTATGAGACTTTGTATTAACTATAGAGCATTCAATAAAGTAACAGTTAAGAATTGATTTCCACTGCCTAGATTGTATGATTTATTTGACGAGTTACAACAAGCTAAGTATTTCACTAAGCTTGATTTGAGGTTTGGTTATCATCAGATATGCATAAAAGCAAATGATGTACCTAAGACTCCTTTTAGGGGCCATTACAAGTTTTTAGTAATGCCTTTTGGTCTTAGTAATGCTTGAGTCACGTTCATGATTCTCATGAATAGTGTTTTGAGGCCTTACTTAGGCAGGTTTGTGATTGAATTTCTAGATGATATACTCATCTATAACAAGTCCGAAGATGCACATTTGGAGCACTTACAATCAGTTTTCCAAGTGTTATGAGAAAATTCTCTTTTTGCAAAAGAGACAAAATATGAATTATTTAAACAAGAAGTTTGAATTCTTTAAACAAGAAGTTTGATCTCTTGGCCATATCATCTCCAATCATGGAATTCAGATGGATCTTGAAAAGCTGCGAGCTATTATGGAATGGCCTCACCCTAGAGATGTAGAAGAACTGTAGGTCTTCCTAGGTTTGTCTAGATTCTATCGCCGATTCATCAAGAATTATGCCAAGATAGCTATTCTGATGATGGACTGACTTAAAGTGAAAGGGAAAACCTTTCAGTGGGGAGATGAACAAAGAAGAAGTATGGAAAGACTAAAGGTAGCCATAGCTATAACTCCATTCTTACAGATAGCATATGCCAATCAACCCTTTGTGGTTGAGACTGATGCGAGTGATTATGCTATAGGCACGATTGTGATTCAGGATGATTGACCAGTAGCATTTGAAAGTAAGAAATTAGAACCAGCTCAATGAACTTACTCCGTCTACGAGAAGGAGTTGTATGCCATTATCCATGCTTTAAAGAAATGGCATCATTATTTGTATGGTGCCAAGGTTACAATAATGTTTGATCAAGAGAGAATTAAATGGCTCTCTAATCAAATAGACCTTAAAGTTCATAAGGCCCGATGGGTAGAGGCCCTTCAAGAGTTTGATTATGAGCTTAGGTATAGGAAGGGAAAGTTTAATATAGTGGTTGGTTCACTTAACCACATGCCTATGCTCAACGGACTGAGTTTTACTCGGATTACTAGTGAGCTACGTGAATCCATTAGAGGAAAATGTAGGCTTGATCCTACATACTCTGGGATTTGGGAAGCCAGATTGTGATACACAGATTTCTTGTAAGGATGGAGTATCAACATGTCCTCGTGAAGGATTCAAGTGGAAGAATTATAGTATCCATGATGGATATTTGTTATATAAGAGTAAAGAGTGTGTTCCTAGAGACCTTGAGATGAGACAACACATTCTATATGACTTTCATGACACACCTAGTGTGGGACACCTAGGAGTTGACAAGACTTATGATCTTGTTAAGAGGCAGTTTTACTGACTTGGACTTCACAAGGACGTCCTAGAGTATGTGTTAAGTGCACCAAATGCTAGGTCAATAAAGCTAAAAGGTTGAGAATTGGAGGACTACTCCACCCATTGGATATTCCGAATGGGAAGCGGGAGAGTATCTCTATGGATTTCATTTTGGAATACCTAAGGCACAGAAAGGGCATGACTCTGTCTGGGTAATTGTGGATACGTTAACCAAAATGGCTAGGTTTATTTGGACACGTACTATAGTGAAGACACTTGAATTGGCTAGAATATTTGTAGAGAACCTATACCACTTATATGGTCTTCCCATAGACATAGTTTTTGATTGGGATAGGAAGTTTACTAGCCACTTTTTTGAGAGTGGTCTTCAAAAGGTTGGACAGAAAACTTAGCATGAGTATGGCCGAACATCCACAGTCGGATGGGCAAATAGAGAGGGTTAACCAAATCCTAAAGGATATGCTTTGTGCATATGTAAATGAAAGGCAAACTAGTTGTGAAGATTATTTACCTATAGTAGAGTTTGCATATAATAGTCCTAAGCACTCTTCCACAAGGCAAAGTACATTGATGCTTATGTATGGTTTTCAGGCAAGAGCTCCTTATGCAGTTGGTTTACAGAAGGAGAGGGTTCAAGCCGCAAAAGATTTCTCGAAAGAAATGAATGATATTCTTAAAGTTGCTAAAGATAGTATTAGGAAAGCTCAAGATAGAGCTAGAGCCTATACTGACCCTCACAGAAGAGAAATCATCTTTGAGGTAGGTGGTCAAGTTTATCTTAGACTTCCTTCTAGCTTTGAAACCATGAAGACGGGACCTTGTACTAAACTATCTCCTAGGTATTCTGGTCCATCTCCAACACTTAAGAGAATAGGTTAGATGGATTACCCAAATAGTAGTTAGATTCATCCTATATTTCATGTCAACAGGTTAAAATAGAAATTAGGAGAATCTAACAACCTCATTCCAAAAAGTGAGGTTATTAAACCTACTTCCATTTAATCTGTTCCACATGAGTCTGAGAGCATACTACATACTCGAGAAACACCGACAAGGAGTGACTTATATCAAGAGTATCTAGTTAAGTGGAAAGATAGTTTAGAAGATAGTGCTACATGGGAGCACATTAGTACTCTTCAAAGATGGTTTCCCACCTTTATGAAGACTTTCCAAGAGTCTTCTTAAGGGGAAGGATATGGGAAACACTACGGAGAGATGATCATGTACACTAGATACATGGGGTTTAGTGGGAACAACTCATATATATATTTTTTTTCTCTTATTCATCTACGCCTTCCGTGACTAGGTTTGAGGACAAACCTGAACTTAAGGGAAGGAAATGTTATATCATTCTTAGTATGAACCACCTCTATTGGAGGTTGGAGTGTGTGACGCCACTTGGCACTCATGCATGAGATGCATGGAATAAGGGAAAGTGGAGGAAATATATATATATATATATATATATATATATATATATATATATATATATATATATATATATATATATATATATATATATATATATATATATATATATATATATATATAGGTTGTATGGCTAGGAGGTGAAACCCATGTCCTCTCTGAACTTATTCTAGTAGCACAACCCATCATGTAGTTTTCTTGCATGATTCTAAACTAAGCTTATACCAAAACATAGGGGTTTCATTGGGCAATGTGGCAACAACGATAATAAGCCATCCATTAGGGTTATAGGCATATATACAAGGGGGGATTTCTTGAAGAGGGAGAAAAGTACCCCGATGGTCTTAAGTGTGTTCACACACATCACTACCAAAATATATCAATAAATCCCCCTTGGGAGTGATGTGGGGAACAAGGAGTTGGAACTCATGTATAAGGAAGTGCCAAGATGTGTGAAGAGAAATCAATCCACAAAAGGAAGTAATCCCAAAGCTTTATGAAAATCTTCAAAATTCTCCCTAGGCAAAGCCTTTGCAAAAAGTTTTGCAACATTATCATGTGTGGGCATGTAAGCCGAATTGATCTCTCCAACACAGAACCTCTGCCTCACATAATGATAGTGTTAACAACCAATTACCATTCTTCATAACAACATCAAATTTTGATTGCATAGCAAAACATTCAATTTTCTAATTTTTGTGCTTCCTTAAAAGAAATAGGCTCATTCTCATCACAAAGACTAGAGATAGCCATTGCAGAACAATTTGCTATGAATGAAACACTAAAGGAGTTTGAACAAGTACGATATGGAAAAGGTACTTTCTATCTCTCAAAGTATGCACTGGCCATTTTGGCATAGATTTTTCCTCTTCAATGTGATCTCTCTCATCAATAAGTGCATCATATAATTATCCATCAAGAATAAAAAATTTGCATCATCATTTCAAATCTATAAAGGCTAATAAACTAGCAACAACATTTGAATGTCTACCTATAAAAAGTGGTAGCAAAGTGTCATACACATTCTTTGAGTTGACTTATGTCTCCTTGGTACGTGAAAGCAAGGGATGAATTAAATCTTCAACAAAAACAACATCATGAATAAAAAAAATGCATTTATTATAGGAATGATATAGGTGATGCCTTTATTTCCAAAATTATACCTAGCAAAAATACATTTCACATCCTTATCATCAAATTCTCTACGTTGTTGGTCAGACACTAATGCATATACAAACCACAAAAAAAAAACACAATTGAGCATTAGATGGCGTCCAACCATTTCAAGCCGCATATGGAGTGATAGAATGCAATGTTTTGTTGGGATACCTATTAAGTATATATGTTGCACACATAACAACCTCAAGCTAGAAGCTATGTGGTAAAGCATGAATTTTGACCATATACCTTGCCATTTCCATGAGAGTCCTATTCTTCCTCTCATCAACTCCATTTTGTTGAGACTTTGTAAACTAATATTTTATCCCTTGCCCAACCAAAAATGCATTAAACTTAGAAGACATATACTCCCCTCCTCAATCGAAATGAAGGATGCCTAGTTTGCGACAAATTTTCGTCCATAACCAGGAACTCTTTAAAGCACATAAATACTTTGAACTTCAATTTCAATGGATAAACCCATGCATTCCTGGAGAAGTCATCAATGAAGGTAATGAAGTATATGTAATCTCCAAATGAATGTGTATGCATGGGATCACAAACATCATTGTGAACAAGCTACAGTTCATGTGCAACTCTAACTAAACCATCTTTGGGAAAAGAAGAACACTACATTTTACCCAAAATACAACCCTCAAAAACATGCTTAGAAGTTGCCTCAAGTTTGGGCAAAAAGGAAACTATTTTAGATTTTTGTAGGTGAAGCAAAGTAGCAAAATTCAAATGACCAAAGTGCACATGTCAAACTTTTGCATATCAAATAGCCTAAGAATCATGAACTACTCATGTTGAGTCATTTTCAAATTTCTATGAGCTCATACAACCCCCGACATAAAATGCCAAAAGCAAATCATCCATGGTCAATGACTATACTTTGATGCAAAAAATTGACTGTTTCTCAGAAAAGTTAAGCAAAAATACCCAAATTAGTTTTGGTACACCTATAGTAGACTTCAAGCTGCTTGTACTAACGAATATAAAAATGTATATATGTTTTGCACAAAAGGATAAAAATTCTTATACAATCACTGCAATAGTGTGTTTGGAGGCCAAAACTAGCTTCAATCAAAATTGAATTGCTAATGAACCCGAGTGTGCTCACCAATTTTTTTGCGATTGTGAGATTGTGACCAAAAGGGTGTCAAAAAGTCATGAAGAAATTCGTGACATGCTTTAATGCCAATTGTTGGAGTTTGTGGACTATCAAAGCATGCAAAAAACAAGGGGAAGAAGAATAAGCTTGGAGAAGAACATTCAATGTATTACCATGTGAATGTACAAAGATAAGCAATCCATAGGGTCATAGGCATATATACAAGCTTGTGGGGAAAAACCTCCTAAAGAGGAAAAAAAGTGCCCCGATGTTCCTAAGTATCTTGACACATATCACTATCAAAATATCTCAATAGGTCAAGAAATGCCCAAGGAATTGAGGGCCTAATTAAGACCAATATTTTGCTTAAAGGATCTTGAGCTTGAAGGGTAAAGAAGTAGTATTGTATATTTTCTTGTAACACATGAAAGGAGAGGTTCAAACTTGGAGTAAGGTGTTGAATAACACAAAGGCTCAATATATTAAAACTTAACATAGTGTCAATTTCTAGTTCAAAGTTTTGAACCAAAAAGGCAAACATCATGGCATGATGGTGTAAATTAAGCTTGATGGTCTGAGACATCAAGTATTACACCAACACAAACGTGGGTATGGTGACATGGGAAACCCTAATTCAAGGTGACAAATTCCCTAGCTCAAGTCCATTCATGGAAACCTTATGTGATATTGAACATGATTTTTTAGAACACATAGGAGCTTTTGATCCACCCTAAAGAGGAAAAAAAAAGGAAGAGTGCTCAATATTCTAGGTAAAGAAACAAAAATGAAAACTATAATCAAAATAAGAAATGAAGAAAAAGAAAGAGAGACTTTTTGCATTAAAAATAGCTCTTTACTCAAGTGATTATTAGACTTTATGTCATCTGCTATAGTATCTGAATATGAAAGTTTAGCTTGAATTTTTATAAAAACATAAGAAATAGTCTCAAGAACTAATAATACGCAAAAAATTTTGCATTGAGTCGAAGGAATAAACTCTGAGTATGAAAAACTTGACATTGAATCAAGTCTCTAATGATAATTTTTTAATAGGATAGTATAGGAAGTTATTTGAAAAATGGTTAAAGAGTGATAATTGGAATACTGGATAGAAATTGTGACATGCACATATAAAATTATGAAGCCTAGTGATGAACCTAAAGTGTAGGATAGTTGTTGTTTTTTTTCTTGAGATAAGTAATGCACATTATAAGTCTTTAGTTATTTGGAATTTATAGTTCCACATAAGTTAAAGAAAAGCAAGAAAATATTAATTAAACTTTGAGAAGGTATTTGCAATATGAGAATCCTTTCATTTGCTGTAGATAAGTTAAAAGTACATGATAAAGGTAAACTAGTGATAGTTTTGTTGTTATTTTAAAGCTTACAAATCTTTGAATATGAATGTGGTTTAGATCAAGGCATTATAAAATCTTTCTTATGGTAATGTTTAAGACAATTTTTTGGTAGAGCATGATGCTTTGATTATTTTCATGGGCCTATACTTTCAACAATTGTATAAGTAGTCGAATATCTAGTAAGAAAGTCGACGAAATTATATTAGGAAAATACTAGAAAAATAACAAACTTATAGGTGTAAAAAACATTTTTGGTATGAAGATTGATAAATGAAGTTCTCACCAATTATCTGACTTGATTCTCAAGTTATATACACTTGTTGAAATAAGGAATTCATACTAGGATATCTTTTTATTTGATGACATTAGTCGTATGATTCATTATTTAAATATAGTAATAGCTCTATTCCATAGATTGTGACTCAGGAAAAGTTTGCAATAGAACACATGTAACTAGTTGTTTGAGCGAATTGTACCTTTAGAAGCAAAATCCATTATGAAAGTTTATAGTTTTTTTGGGAAAATTAATCTATTTCTAGGGTTGAGTCTTAATTTCTAGTAATCAAGTAATGATTGAGACAAGATGTAATAGTTGTTTTGTATTTCATGTGGAACTTTCAACCATATGGAAAGCATTTGTTTTTTGTTTCCACTTTTGTAGAAAGAATCTTTATAGAAAAGAGAAATAGGGATTTTTGGATAGGGATTTTTGGAAAGGAAAGTATCTTAGGTGACTTTGTTTTCAAAGTGAAATCCAAATTTCAAGTATGCTTACAAGATATCATATATAAAGAGGACAAGAAATGCTACTTCCTTCAATAAAGTTTTTATAGAATTCCTAAGTTTGTTATAATCCTAACTACAAGAATTAAAAGTCCAAACTCAAAATTATTAAATTAAAGAAAAGAACATTGATTAACTCTTATTTGTAAGGAAATAGAAAAGTCTTAAAGATGTTCTTAATGGTTTAAATTATAACCCTTGTATTGATGAATACTAAAACATTCTATTAAAGCTTTAAAAGGAGTTATGTTGAGAAACATCATCTACAACGAATAACATGAATAGAAAACTATGGTGGAACAAAATACACAAGAGACAACATGGTGTTGAAAGGAAATAGAAATGAACTAAATGAGAAATGAGAAACTTACAAAATAAGCATAGAGCTTGCATCTCAAGGAGAAAGCCTCATGGCATTGCATGAATGAATATATAGAGGTGAAGTGAGGCACTTTTTATATGGAACAAATGGGAAAGTACATCCGATGTGGGATAAATCGAGACCGGATGAGAGCGTGTGAGAAGTTCCTTGTATGTGGGATAAAGTGGATGCATAACATTCGGAGCATGAGGTAAGTGTGTTGTAGAGATCTCGTTTCAGACATCCATAGTCATTTACTTTAAAAATTAATCACATAAAATGGTTGGATTACCTTGAGCATCTTCAATTGATATATCTATCTCTATATCCACCTTTTGGTTTCCCATGCATGGTTGAAGATATGAATCTTCTTTTACATGCTCCCATAAGGTGACAATATGCAAGGAAAATATTGTGTCAATCCTTCTCGATTGTCACTAAAACTATTGTATCTCTGAAACTATTCTATGCCATTTGCCCTCATTTGGCTACTACCTTTGTCTTTCATTTGGTTGTGCTTTAGATTATTTGAGGAGATGCACTTGCCTAAATGTGCTTAGAATATGCTATAGTTCGAAGTGATGTGAGGCAAATGCATACAGAAGACGTTTTTCCCATTAATGAAATCTTTCTAATATGCAAAGCTCCATCGTGTTATTATCTTCTTTTATGTAATTGCTTAAAAGCACAATTATTGAATAATATAATGCTTAGAAACACATTATGTTAAGTAAGAAAAATCTCAAAGATGCAAGAGTAACAAAGTGATGATGGTAAGTAAGACGAAAAATGATGCTAATCATGTTTAGTGAAAAATTGTAATACTACTCAAAAGCACTTTTATTATAAAAATATGACACGGGAGGGATGGAGGAAATGTGAATGCAATAGAGGCTAACAATGATAAAAATAAAAAGGAAATGCTATAAAAAATTACCTATGCTTTAGTACCATAATGAGAAACATAGTCTACAACTAAAAACATGAATAGAAAACTATGGTGGATCAAAATATGGTGAATAGAAAACTATGGGAGAAAACAAAATGATATTGAAATGAAATAGAAATTAACTAAATGAGAAATGAGAAACTAACAAAGGAAGCATGGAGCTTGCACCTCAGGAGAGAGCCTCATGGTAGTGCATGGGTGAATGAGTAGAGTTGAAGTGAGACCCTCCTTATAAAGAGAAGAGGGCAAAGTACTTTCTTTCCCACCTACCACTCCAACCAAAGGAGTGGTGTAGGATGAGAGCCATCCAAGCCTCTCATCCCCATCCCTAAGGTGTTAAACCTTAATTTATAACATTTTTTTCTCCTTAGTCCCATTTTCTCCTTAAGATGCAATTGGAAGGCATGTGAAAAGGATTATCTAAAGGTTGTTCCCACTAGCACCTATATCTACAATGTACATGGCCATCTATATGTGTTGTATCCCCATATGATTTCCTTTAAGATGGCTCGTGGGAAGGCAAAGAAAAAGTAGAAAACTATCTCATAAGTTTCTACTATCTTCCATCATAAATATAAACCTAGCTTTCCAACTATCACTTTCTTAAAATCAACATAATCCAAGTGACCCCGATCCATAAAACATAATGTATCCTTAAGCATAATATGAAAGATAAGTGTGAAGTTCTACGGAAATAATAAACCATGTGAAATAGAACAAAGTACTATAAGGAAAGTGATTCAAAACCCTTCTTCAACCTATACGATAAACTTACTCTCAAGCCTCTTGAGGTGTTCATAACCTTTAATGTACTCACAAACAATAGTTTTGACCTAAAATATTCTCATGGCCAATGCAAAACTATCATCCTAGATAAAATATAAGAAGTTTCTGGTAGGGGAATGAAATCTCTTTATCTTATTAACCAATAAATCCTTTGGTTTTTCATCCATATATAAATTGGACTAACTCTATTGGCAGAGTTTTTATTGACATTGTGATGCAAAATCGAGTGTTTCTCTTCCCTTTAATTCACTAGATGAATGAAAATCATTTCTTCTTGAGAGATTCATATACTCCATAAGTATCAATCTTCCTAGCTGGTGCTATGTCATAATCCTCATGACTCAACATCAAATAAGAAGTTGATATATCTACGAGTACTCTATCTCTTCCAAATCTATAATGAAAAGGCATCACTCTACTTCCACTCCCTCTAATGCAAACAACTAGGTCTTCCTCATCTAGCTAAAGACCATCATTGGAAAAAGATATAATAAATTCTCATCTTGAGTTTTCAAGTGAGACTCAATCTAACCATTGTCACTAACTGATCTCCTTATTGTCGATAATAGGATAGTTCCACTCCTGTCTAGGAAATTTAAAGGATAAATTTTCAATCCAAAGTATTTCCTCGAGGAGAAAGTTAGAGTTACCTCCCCTAGAGAGGAACTTAAATATTAATCCTCAATATAAACTATTTCCTTTAGAAGCAAGCTAGAGTTACTTCCTCTAGATACAAAGACCAACAACATCATTATGGACTTGTGAAAGAGAAGCACACACATAGATGTGTAAGAATGGGCCTCCACCCTATCTTTGCAACCTCCTTCTTATATACATATACCAAAGGTGGAGAACTAACTCCACCCCTCCTTTCCCACTTATCACTCCAAGCAAAGGATTGTTGTAGGACGAAAGCCATCCTAGTCTCTCATCCCCATCCTTAATGTGTACCTTACTTTATAATAGCTACAAAAAGGTGCATTGAATAGTTTACTTAATCTAGGTATAAGTATTACTAGTAAATATAAGTTCTAAATCATAATTAATAAGGTTATTAAAAAAATTGACGATTCACTATTACCTTTAAGGTATCATATTTTTGAAAGGTAGTTTGAACTCGCTTAGGTTATGGATTCATAATATGACATAAAAACTATTTTGAAAATACTAAAATAATATGTTCATGCATCAAAGTTAAAAAAATACTTATTTAATATTTGTAAAGAACTCTAAATATTATGGTTTATTCAATGTATTACAAACTTTTTTAATAAATTTGATGATCACATGTCTTTAAAATAAAATTTGTTCTAGGATAATGTTGTATAATTGCTTTTTTGCAAAGCTGAAAAAGTATCATTTTAGTATGAGTTTACGAACTTTGAAAACTTTAAGAGGTACTCAATTAGAAAAGGATGAGGAATTTAACAATATAGGTAGCTTCACTGTGTTATTTTAACAAACAACTTATTTTGTACTAGAGAATTGATAGGATCTACTCAAATGATAATTGAAGGGTTACCTATAAGATTGAATACTTAAAGTTTTGAGTGTGGAATTTGTGTGTGGTGTGGGCAGAGAATTTCTATTGCACATGCAAAAATATGAATAACAACTTCCATTATTAGTGCTAAAACTTGCTCTCTCTATAAACAATAGGATGGGAAAAGAAGATGTGGTAAGTCGGATGACTTCGCTATGTACACTAGTATGAATATAATTCTTTGAGTTTTCCAACCCTCGCTCTTTTATTTTTATAATGTGTTTTGGAGTTTTAGAGGTGACAAAAAATTTTTATGGTTGGTACTGATCTCCCTAAGAGCTCTCTTTGGGATTATACGTATGCTTGTTGTTGATAGATTGTTTTATAACTCTATGATGTAGTAGGTAGAAAAGAAGTATGCTCATAAGGAGAGATCACATAGTCTACATATTTTTCACAAATGAAATATGTAATAAAGATATTATGCTTGAAATGACATATTTTTCAAGAAACTAGTCAACATGTTTGTGGCCTCCCTCTATTGGAATCTTATTAGTATCATGTTGGAATTATGGACAAAAGTCTATCGAGTCTGAGCATTAAACTTAAGTTATATTGATTTTATAATGTTGATTGTTAAAGTTAGACCTTTTAGGGATTTATGTGTAGTGTTGTAAGTCTTCTTCCTTGTTCTACCAAGTCTTACTTCTTAATACGAGTATCTATCTTAAGGCATTTATGATATGGTGAGTGGCAACATTGATGAGACAAGTTATCATTGTTATAACTTGATGAGAATTAAAAGTTTATGACAATGTAAGTTGTTTTTTACGGTCCTTATACCTTTAGTCTCCATATGATAGTTATGGAGACAACATCTAGAGGCATGTAGTTGATTAGATATTAGATTTAAGTAATCTCTTTTTGTGGGAATGAAATAATATTTTGAGAAAGGAAATAAAGTGCAATAGATCTTTTAATCACTTTTTCCTAAATATGGGTTCTTAGATATGTTGGTTTCTATGCGTGAAGAAAATTTTTCTTAACCTATGAAGTAAACATTCCATTATGGAACATGTCAGAAAACATCCATCTATTTATAATTTGACCAAGAACATTGAATTTTTTATGTGTAGCTAAATGATGTGATCTTGCATATTTAAATTCTTATGAACTTGATGGTCCACATATGATACGTTGAATGATGTGTAGTTTTTCTTAGAATAGATAGGCTTGAATTCTCTCCTTATCCTTGTTAGTGAAAAGATCTTATAATGTTTTTGAAACCCTTATATTCATTGGAGTCATTTACCTTTGGATCTTTCAATAAGTTGATAGGTTATCATTATCTATTGTTATACTTAACACAAGGCCCTCAATCTAACCATCATAGGTAGTTGAGAAACTGGTTTAGGATGACGATAGTTGAACATTGGATTGAAATATCTTTGGAACATTGAAGTGTTATTATGATCAAATGGTTTGATCATCATGGTCTAGATCTCTATGTAGATGACATGTGGGATGACAATGCCAACAATCAACCCCAACCTTGTACAAGTCTTTCCGATTAAATCCTATTGGTCCTCATTAATCAATGATCTCTATGATGTGACATGTTCGATATGGACCTCAGTGATTTCCGATATGGACCTCATTGAGAGATCATGCTCGCAACTATCTCCCCTATGATTTTGCTTTCTTACAAACTAGTGTCATCATTGCTATCTTCTTTGCAGACCAACACTTCATACCTTTCTTCCCTGTACTTATTACATCTACAGTTGTGATTATATGTATATGAAAAAAGCTCTTTGACCTTTCTTATCATATGCAAAGACACATGTGCATATTCCGTACTCGAGTTATGCTAAAACAATAGCACGCAGACAGCAAGAACAAGAGTTTGTTGCACAAATGCCAAGAACAAGAACCACTTATTTTGATTACTAGGCATGGATATTTATACAAGTGGGGAACTGAAGAAATGGTTCTTGCAGACATAGGGTGGATGGGTAGTGGAGACATATACTGGCAGTTGCATGTACAGGTCTTCATCCAAGTCACCATGGACAAAAGCTGTCTTCACATCCATTTGATGGATATGCAAATGAAATTGAGCTGCGAGTGCTATGAGAACTTGGAATGATGGAAGATGTAGGATTGGTGAGACAGTTTTAGAATAATCTATGCCTGGGACTTGTGAGAAACCCCATGCATTTAGTCGGCCTTTATAGCATGAGATTGTGCCATCTGTGTTGGATTTTCTGCCCAATAGCCATTTGCAACTGATGATTTGAAGATTGAGAGGAGAAGGCACAACTAACCAGGTTTTAGTGGAGAGGAGTGAGTGAAATTCTTGACCCATGGCTTCTTTCCAATGAGTAGCATCAAGTCCATGAAGGGAAGCATCAATGGAAACGGATTTAGTCATGTCAAATATGTGATTTAGGGGATCAGAGTCATTCAATGGGTGAGGTACAGTAGAAGCGTTGCTCGTAAATGAGTATTTGGTTGGGTGTGATTGTAGATGTCATGCATGTTGGTGCAAATAGAAAGCCTAAAAGCTTTGCTAAGTCTCAAGGACTACTCTCATAAATCATTCTAGTCAAATATGCTCACATGAACACATGCTTGTAAAACATCTACGAGTAAACCTTGCATTTACCTTGGTTATTTGTAAAAGCTAAAGGTAGAAGAAGAATCTTGTGATGATAGGAAGCCTACTCCACAACTTTTAGTAGACGGATCAATTTCAAATTCAAAATAATGTATAAATGCACCTTCTTCTTACTCGTGGGACATCACACCTTTTCTTGAGAGATTGAGGCTACATTAGAGCATACAATATACTCACTTCATGAAGAAGTAGTCTTGTACACTTCCCATGTACCATATGTTCAATATCATACATATTTTGGATAATTACTTTGAGTAAGTCTTTCTCTATATGCTGTTGTAGTACATCATGCACATAGTGAACTTGTCTTATTGATTTCTTTGCGTGTAGGATCCATTTAAAATATTTTCATTTGGGTTAGTTAGATAAGAGTGTCGAGTACCTACACATCAAGTTTCATCATCATTGGTTCAATAGATCTTGAGATATGAAGCTTATAAGCCAACTCTGTCTGCACATCTTCTTGTTCCTAAAAAATTGGGGTAACCCCCCATACTTGTTAGATTTATTTCTCTCTGCATGGTGCATCTAAATTCATCAAATAACTTGCTTTAGTTAGCTATACAGTGCAATTAGATGTGTGCAAAAGCTCTATGGTCACCTTCTCCTAAAAAATAGAAGGTTCTTCATAATCCTTGCAAATAGAACTTAGATGTTTTGGTGCAAACTTTTGATAATGATGTTCCAAAGGACTTAATGATTATTTATGCATTATTGGGAAGCTAAGGAAGTGTGCTAAGCATCCCTAGAGTCACAATGGCCGGTATAGACCAGGTTTGTTTCAACACCAATCTCCGCACTTATATCGACTTGGAAGGGCATACATGCTTAGCTCTATCTCGAATTTTTCTTCTTCCACGAATTAGAAATTGCAAGACATCACAAGAAACATGGAATGCTCTTGAAGCATTCTTCTGATCAAGCACCAAGGTAAGGAAGAACCAGTTATGGATGGAGTTTACAACACTCAAGAAGATGCCCAAGTAGAGTGTGACTAATTTTGTCACCAAGATGAAGGACATTGCTGATGGACTTGGAAGCAATGGAGAAGTCAATGATGAAGACAAATAGTAAGACAAGTAATCAATGGTATAAAGGCAAATGGCAAATGGGAAGCCTTCACCAGAGCCATGGATTTGTACATGGACATGCAAGTTCCAACTTCAACACACTCATGGGACAATTGTTCCCACATAAGGCAAAGCTTATGAAGAATAGAGACAACCAAAAAGGTAATCAATCCTATCCTCTCTATACAGATAAGAATACAAGCAAAGATAACAAAGGAAAGGGCAAGAAGTCTGATGATAAAGGTAGTACCTCTCAAGCAAACTTTGTAGGTAGAGGTAGAGGTTCAAGAGGAAGAGGTTGAGGAGGTAGACAAGGTAAGGGGATATCCCAAGGCTCATCTCCATGTGCCATATGTGGTCTAACCAATCATATTATAGAGAATTGTTTCAGGAACCCAAAGAACCAAAGAGGAAGAGGCTACAGCAGAGGAGGCTATGGAAGCTCAAGAAGAAGATTCAACAACTCTTATGGATACAATAACAACATATACAACAACAAGAACAACAACAACAACAAAAACAACAACAATAACAACAACAACAACACCAACAACAACAACAACAACAACAACACCACCAACAACAACAACAACAATCAAGGTGAATACAAAGGAAGGATAGACTACAACAACTATACAAATGAACAAACTCAAGAAGATTCACTTTTTCTTATGAACATGACTATGAAAGAAGGTAAAGAAGATGAACATGTGTTTTATATAGACCCAAGGTGCTCAAATTATGTGGCAAGCAATGTAACTCTACTCCCAAATTTGGAGGATCCAAGAAATAGGCATGAAGTCCAAATAAGAGATGACACAAGGCATCCAATTCAGAGGATAGGTAATGTGAAGACTTCATATGGTAATATGAACTTACTACGCAGAGTATTGTATGTGCCAACTATTACTAAGAACCTCATAAGTATAGGTAAGATTGTTGATGGATTGCAGGTCAGACTCACTAAGCATGGATCATTTGTTGAAGACCCACACCAAGGAGTCATGAAGATAGCAAAAGGAGAAAAATAAGGTAGATTGTTCACATTCAAACTCCAAGACACTAAAAATATTGCATTATTCAGCAATGGTACTCAAAATCTATTAGAGTTGGAAATTTGGCATAAGAGACCAGCTCACATAGGTGAAAGAGATCTTAAACAAATCAATAGGAGGGATCAGAGTGTACTTGGACTACCGACATATATCCAAAAAACATATGATTTATAAATGTAGTGCTTGTCAATTTGCTAAGTCACACAGAAAACCCTTCACCAAGAAAGGCTACATACATGGAGACCTATTAGAGGTGGTCCATAGAGATGTACGGGGACAAAGTAAGGAGTCTTCAATCTCTGGATCCAGATATCATGTATCATTCATAGATAATTATAGCATATGGACTATATTGTACCTCATGAAGCATAAAGATGAAGTATTTTCATGTTTCAAAAAGTATTTAGCTCTTGTGGAGAATCAAACATGTCAAACTCTAAAAAGACTAAGGTCGGATGGAGGGGGAGAATACTTCTCCCATGACTTTGATTCTTATCTCCAAGGGAGAGGGATCGAAAGAGAAATCACCATCAAGTACACTCCTTAGCAAAATGGAGTGGCAAAAAGAAGGATTAGAACAATCATGGAGGCTACAAGTCAATGCTCAACGAGAAGAAGCTACCAAACTACTTGTGGACAGAGGCAGTATCAATAGCCATATACTTGATCAATAAACTTCCATCAAAGAATTTGGATCGCATGACACCATATGAAGCATGGAATCGAAGAAGACCTAGCTTTGAACATTGCAAGATTTTTGGGTGCATAGCATATGCACACATACCTTCACATACTAGAGGCAAGTTGGATCCAAAGGCAGAGAAATGCATCTTCATTGGCTATGACCTTAATAAAAAAAGGATATACATTATACAATCCAAGCAACAAGTTGTAAGTAGAGATGTTGTATTTGATGAAAACAAATCATGGTTTGAAGATGATCATAGGAAAATCAAACTTCCCTATGACCTATAGGAAGACTTTCCAACCTTATCAAAGAGTAATGAGCATATACTTGAAGCATCAAGTGATTCTGATGATGACGAGAAGAATCAATGGAGAGAAATCAATTCTTGGAACTCTAAGGGCAAAACCAAAGTGAAGGAGTTGAGAGATATGGCAGAATCTTCTCAACAAACCATTAAAGGTCAACTAGAGAGAAAAGAAAACTAGAAGGGTATGGACATGGTACTTCATTAGTCACTAAACATTCACTATACCTAGCATAAGAATCAAATTCTAAAGACCTCTCATCATGTAAAGAAGCAAAGGAGAAGCCTCAGTGGATGAATGCTATGGAAGAAGAAATAGAAGCTTTACAAGAAAATCAGACCCAACATTAGTACCCAACATTCAATCTATGAAGTTCATAGGCTCAAGATGGAATTAGTACCCAACATTCAATCTATGAAGTTCATAGGCTCAAGATGGATATATAAGGTAAAGAAGAATTCTAATGGATCTATTAATAGGTACAAAGCAAGGCTAGTGGCCAAAGGGTATGCACAAACACAAGGTATAGATTATGAAGAAATATTTTCACCTATTGCAAAGATATCTACCATAAGATTACTTATAAGTATTGCATCTTCCAAGAATTGGGAGATTTATCAAATGGATGTAAAAAATGCTTTTCTAAATGGATGGATATATAATGAGGTATACATGGCTCAACCTCCTAGTTTTGAAGATGAATCATGTCTTGAAAATGTATGCAGGTTAAGAAAAGCTTTGTATGGATTGAAGCAAGCCCCTAGGGTGTGGAGTCATAGGCTTGTTACATACTTGTAGAATAAGGGAATCAATGTGAGCAAGGCAGATCCTTCCCTCTTCATTAAGATGAATCAATTAGAGGTCATATACCTATGTGTATATGTTGATGATATTATAACTACAGGTAATGATGCAGAAGAAATAAAAAAATTCAACTCCAAATGAAAGAAGAATTCAAAAATACTGATCTTGGTTTGCTTACATACTTCCTAGATTTGGAAGTGGTATATAGAGAAAGATGTGTGCTTCTTACTCGGAGGAAGTACATCAAACACATGCTTGTCGAATTCAAAATGAAGAATTCAAAGATTGCAAGTACTCCTATGGAGATGAGCTTGAAATTGAGTGCTCATGAAGGTGAGCAAGTTGAGGATGCAACTAGCTGTTAGAGTTTAGTTGGAAGTTTAAATTATGCTACACTAACTAGAGTGGACATTTGCTATGGAGTAAGTGTCTTAATTCAATTCACGCATACTCCAAGGAAACCTCACATGGAAGAAACCAAGAGAATCCTCAAATACTTGAATGGTACAATCAACGAAGGTTTATACTATCCATATACATTTGATATAAATATCAAAATCTTCTTTGATGCAAATTGGCAGGCTCAAAAGATGATAGGAGAAGCACATTGGGATACCTCATCTTTGTAGGTACAAGTTGATTTCTTGGTCCTTTAAAGAAACAACCAACTGTAGCACTCATCAACAGAGGCTAAGTATAGAGGACTTGCACTCTCATCAATAAAGGCCGAGTATAGAGGACTTGCAAATGCTACACAAGAAACAATGTGGATTAAAACCTTATACTCTGATTTAGGTCCTAAGTTTTTCGCTCCACATATTTTTGGGGATAATAGCAGTTCATTACATCTTGCTGCTAACCCAATCTAGTGTGCCAAGACTAAACATATACAAGTGCATTATCATTATGTTAGGGAAAAAATCACAAGTAAGAAGATTCAACTATCATATGTATCAACACATCAACAATGTGCAAATATGATGACAAAGACATTAGATGGAGTCAAACTAAATAGGTTCAAATCAATGATTTGATTGCAATAGATCTTGAGGAATTGAAGGCTCAAGCTTCTTAGGCTTGAGGGGGAGCTATTGGTGCAAGTAGAAAAACTAAAAGCTTTGCTAAGCTTCAAGGACTACTCTCATAAATCATTCTACTTAAATATGTTCACATGAACACATGCTTGTAAAACATCTATGAGTAAACCTTGCATTTACCTTGGTTAATTCTAAAAGCTAAAAGTAGAAGAAGAATCTCGTGATGATAGGAACCCTACTCCATGAATTTTAGTAGATGGAATCAAGGTTATATCATGCCTAAAATCTAGGCTCACTTTTAGGTGGATGACTCATCAATTTCGAATTCAAAATCATGTATAAATGCATCTTCTTCTTAGTCATGAGACATCACACCTTTTCCTCATAGATTGAGCTACATTATTGAGCATACATTGTGCTCACTTCATGAAGGATTAGTCCTCTACAGTTGCCATGTACCATATGTTCAATATCATAGATATTTTTTATCATTACTTTGAGTAAGTCTTTCTCTATATGCAATATATTCATGCACACAATGAACTTGTCTTATCGATTTCTCTATGTAAGCATCCATTTACTATATTTTCACTTGGGTTAGTTAGATAAGAATGTTGAATACCTATATATCAAGTTTTATCATCATTGGTTTAGTAGATCTTGATATATGAAGCTCACAAGCTAACTGTGTTTGCACATCTTCTTGTTCCTGAAAAGTCGGGGTGACCCCCTAGAGTTGTTAGATTTATTTCTCTCTGTATGGTGCAGCTAAATTCATCAAATAACTTGCTTAAGTTAGCTATACATTTCAATTAGATGTGTGCAAAAGTTCTTTGGTCAATTCATACTAGGTTGTGAGCTATGAACATATCTCTATGATCTTCGCATCCAAAAATGGAAGATTCTTCACAATCCTTGCAAATAGAAATAATCTATTTTGGTGCAAGATAATGATGTTCCAAAGGACTTAATAGTTCTTCATGCACTATTGGGACGCTCAAGAAGTGTATTAAGCATCCATGGAAACACATTCGCTAGTCTAGAACAAATTTGTTGCAGCAGCAACTTATCTCTAAACTTATACCATCACGTCTTCACAACATAGAGAGCATAGCATGGGTCGTGTAGGTGGAGGTTGTTGGTGGGTTGTATCATGCAAGGGAGGAATAAATGGATCGATGTGGTCCATGTGAAGCTGACGGGGAAGGATGTGACTCCGAAGGAATGGTAGGATCACGAGGACGTAGAACAAATGATTGTTGAAAGAGGGACTGATTACCTTTAGTAGATTGAGTGTTTTAGGGAACTTCATTGGGCATTGGAGTGTCAAGTGGTAGTGGTGATGTGTTGACTTGGAAAGAGGGTGGAGAGTTTCTTTGGGGAGTTGGAAGAGGTACATCGACTTCATGCCATTCAAGTTGTGGGGTAAAAGGGGAGGTGGTTTATCAGTGGCGTGGCTCAATTATGAAGTTGATGTCGAAGGTACCATACATGAGAGATTGTTCATCAGAATGGATGGAGCATAAAAATTGGAATTTTTTTTTGATTGAAGGATCAAATAAGCGATAAACTATAATCCCAAACCTATCATTGTAATCCACAAAGAGAGTGCGTTTGCTGGTTGGTTCCAATTTGGACCATAGTGCTATGAGTGTGACTGCATATGCAGGACAGTTGAAGATCCACAAATATTGCAAATTGGCCATTTTGCCATACCAATGGAAGAATGGAGTACAAGATGGATCATGGGAGTGACGTGCTCAATTTTGCACATAGTAGGCTGTGGCTACAACTTCCTCCCAAAAGGATTTGTTGAGTCCCGCTGTGACAATCATAGCACGGGTAGCCTGAAGGAGTGTGCAGTTCTTATGTTCAGCCACACCATTTTGTTGTGGATTGTAAGGTACGATGAACTGTTGTAAGATACCCTCTTTTGTACAGAACTATTTGAAGGCATGAGACACATTCACCACCTGTTTAAAGGCATGAGACACATTCGCCACCTGTTTGAAGGCATGAGACACATTCACCACCATTATCCGACATGAGAATTTGAATGGGAAGCTCTTGTTGATATATTTAGATAGTGATGTGTGAGAACACTCTAGGACCGTTGGGGTATTTTTTTCCCTCTTTAGGAGGTTTTTTTCCCCCAGCTTGTATATACGCCTATTGCCCTAACGGACTACTTATCTTTGTATATTCTAGTGGTAATACATTCAGTATTGTGTGTTGTACTCCAAGCTTCTTCTTCTTCCTTGTGATGTTTGCGTGCTTCTGTAGACGTCTAACTCCATCTAGGGATGTTTCAGAGATCAAAACCACTTCGCTCTATCGTGCCAAAATCGCGATCTGAGCTCGTTTTGGCCTCCGAATGCACTATCACAACGCTTGTGTAGGCTATTTCATCTTTTTGTGCCAGAGATATATACCAATTTTGGTTCACCAGTATAAGCGTCTCGAAGTCTGCTACAGGTCTAGCAGAACTCGTTTCGGTAGTTCTGTTCAACTATTTTAGATACAATCATCTTTTTTGCATCAAGGTACTTTAGTCAGTGGCCATGGCTGAAAGCAGTGATGTATTTCGTATGTTGGCTGTTGAGGATAAGTTGGATGGTACCAATTATCTGTTGTGGGATTATATGATGTATCATGTATTGGTCGCAAAAGGACTATGGAATATTTTGTAGGGTGTTGAAAGACATCCTCTTACATCTACGAATATAGGTACTACAAATCCAAGTACTAAAGTCGATGTAGATGGTGTTGAAGATGGTGATATTCTGCACATTCCTGTTCGTGCTGTTGTTTCTGTTGCCCCTACTATAGAGAAAATTTATTGGGATGGCAAAGATGCTCAGGCATATGCATTGATAGCTTTGACTATCAAACGTGCCATTATTCCTCACATTTGCTCTTGCAGAACAGCTAAGGATGCTTGGGATACACTTACCACATTATACCAGGCTAGGAATGAGGCTCATGTTGCTTACTTCCGAAAACAATTGGAGAGTGAGCACATGAATGAAGGTGATTCTATGGACAGTTTTCTGACAAAGATCAAGGATTTGAAGGAACAATTGATTTCTGCAAATGAAGTCCTTCCTAACAGTTCACTTGTGTAGACTGTTCTGAATGGTCTTCTCGACTCATATCAAAGTTTTGCTTCTACTCTTCGTCCAATGATGAAAGGCAATCCAAATGCCTTAACATTTGAAGAGCTAGTTTTTGTTTTGTTGCAGGGAGACTAGTCTATGTAGAACATGTCTATTATGCGTATTGCAGATCAAGCTTTCTTGTCTAGTCAAAAGGGCAAAGGTAAATGAAGCTCTTCTTCTAGTAACCAGAAATCTATAAATGCTTCACATTCAAAGAAGGAAGACAAAGATGAGAAGAAATCAGAAAAGCAAAAATTGTTTTGCAAATACTGTAAAAACAAATGATCATGTCATTAAGAGCTGTCCAAAACTGGCTACTAAAAAGGCAAAGAAGAAAGAGGCCGAAATGGTTGTCGTAGAGACCTCTACACCGAAAACAGAGTCTACTAATCTTGTGCGGGATGAAGAATGAGTGTTTACTACTGTTTGCAATTTTGACCAATCTTCTCATGAGCAGTGCATGTCTGCAATAGACTTAGATGTTTGATACTTTGATAGTGGGGCGACCAAACATATTACCTTGCAGCACAATTTCTTCTCTTCACTTGAGCCTACCCTTATAAGGAATACTGTTACATGCGCCAACAACTTCTCTTATCCTATTTTGGGAGTTGGTAAAATCATTTTGACTACCATTGATGGTAGTTTTACATTGTCAGATGCATTATTTGTGCCAGGCATCAAGAAGAATCTGTTATCAGTTTCGACTTTAGCCAAGATTGACTTGGTTGTGAAATTTATTGATGACAGATGTACAATTCATGATCTATCAAATGGGGACGTGATTATTGCTTCTGACATGATTATGTACAAGCTCATTGATTATGAAAAATCTATAATGATTCAGCATGTGCAATACATGATTCTCAGGCTATGTCAAATACAAAGCTTTGGCATGCACGCTTTGGTCATCTTAATTTTGCTAGTTTGCTACGCAACAGAAATCTGAAATGGTGCCCTCTTTGCCTAAGCTTGAGGCACCTGGTAAACATGTATGCGAAGGCTGTATTTTGGGCAAAATGCATTGTTCCTCATTTCCAAAAGATGTTTCAGTTTGAGCTACTAAAAAATTGTAGCTTGTTCACAGTGATGTCTGTGGTCCTATGCAGACACCCTCTTTTGGAAACTATCCTTACTTCATGACTTTCATTGATGATTTTTCTAGGCATGCATGGGTATATCCACTCAAAGCAAAGTCCAAAGTGTTTATGTGCTTCAAACAGTTTTTGGTTTTGGCTGAAAATTTGTCAGCATGTAAAATAGGCACCCTCCATTCTGATCGAGGGGGGAAATATATGTCTTCTGACTTTAATGCATTTCTGGGTGTACGTTACTTCTAAAAAGTAAAAGGTTCAAACAAGACACCCTGTACAAGATTAGACCTGATGGATGTACAAAAAGTTTCATTAACCACATGAAACGAAAACTATACTTCAATTGACATATGAGGGTAAGTCAGCTAGACATTTTCCTGGACATATCATAACACTTTGAATACTTCAAAGTGGGCTCTGGTGGCCATATCTTTTCCGGAATGCCACCAACTTCACGAAGGCTTGTGACATTTGTCAACGATGTGCACCTAAGCCAACAAGGCAAAGGAATAAGCCGCTCAACATCTCCATAGCATGGCAACCATTCGAGCACTAGGGGCTAGATTTTATCAACACAATCTATCCGGTTGCATGTGATTCCAATGCCAAATATCTCCTAGTCGCAACTAATTACATGACTGAGTGGGCCAAGGTAATAGCAAGCACGGATTGTACTACTGAAACGGTAGCTTCATTTTTGTACAACCACATCTTCGGATTTGGATATCCTATTGACGTAACTACGAACCAAGGGCCACATTTCATCAATCCGGTACTAATACTAATTTTTGAGAAATGTCAAATCTTCCATAGAAAATCATGTGCATATTACCCAAGGGCAAATGGCTAATTAGAATTAAAATTCTTATGTTGCACCTCAAAAAAACACGTTTACAATTTCCAAATACATAGGGACAAGCCTATCTAGGAACATTATGGGCATACAGAACACCATTCAAGGCCACCACTAGACATACTCCATTCGAACTTGTTTATGGTATGCAAGAAGTTGCTCCATTCGAATTTTTGCATGGTTCCAACTGGGTTGGAGCAAATAGGATACAAGGTTTTTCTGTTGCATTTGCATCAAATTTCGTGAGGTTATTATAGCTTAGAAGCAGAAAATCGCCAACAAGCACCTCATCATAGTGCAAGAAAAGACGAAAAAGAATCATGATGCAAGCCTTTGGAAATCTCAAATCAAGGAAGGGAGTTTAGTCCTACTATATCATCCACGACTGTTTGAAAAGAATCTAAGAAGAAGATGCTGCCCAGATGGAATGGACCTTTCCGGATAATCGGAGTACTTCCTAAAGGTGCAGTCAATTATCGACCTTGGATAGCAAGCCTTTCCTTTGGCCAACGAATCAAGGCTCTATGTGGAGCCATGAGCGTACAAGAGCATATCATCTTTGTAAATAGTATACATATTTATGTTCAATCGTTTTTCCAATTGTCTTTAAATTTGCATCATATCCATGTACTTGGATCCCTATAGTCTCATACTTACTCCACCCACTAACCTTTCCTCTACAACAAATCACCTTGGCCACACTACATTACTACTCATTCCCTTGAGCGACCACGAATTTCCCTCCACTTTCCACTCTCCTCTCATCCCCTCTATACTTTGGGCGACCAACCATTTCCTCTAGCACTTGATGACCTCCAATTTCCACCCTCCTCCATCATCCCTCCTTGGGCGACCACCCATTTCCCTCTAGCACTAGGTGCCCTCCACTTTCCTCTCATTCCCATGAGCAACCACTTGGTCTCCTCTAGCAATAGAACCTTTCCCTTGGCTACACTCTCTCTTTGCTAGACTTTGAGGCAATCCTCCCTCTAAGTGGCCTCTTCAACCACTCTCCCTAGCATTAAAAACCCTTCATCCTTCCCTTGAAGACCAGTTCATTCATCGCACCCATCCCTTGGATACCAACTCATCTTATTTCCCCAATGGGCGACTACCTTCAAGTCCCTAGGCGACCACCTATCAAACTCAACATGGGCGACTACCTTCAAGTACCTAGGCGACCACCTATCAAACTCAATATGGGACACTACCTTCAAGTCCCTAGGCGACGATCACCTGTCAAACACAACATGGACGATTACCTTAAAGTCCCTAGGCAACCACCTATCAAACTGAACATGGGCGACTACCTTAAAGTCCCTAGGCAACCACCTATCAAACTCAACATGGAAGACTAACTTCAAGTCCCTAGGCGACCACCTGTCCAACTCAACATAGGTGACTATATCAATCCCCTAGGCGACCACTTGCCCTTTCCACCCATCATCGCCAATTGCCTGAGAACTCTTACCACAAAGGAAACAATTCTAACCATTACAATAAACTTGAAGTACAATAACATCTGACAGAGTCTGCTTGCAAGGAGTTCCAAGGCCTCGTAATGAGACGTCTTCCTTATCAAGATTTGGGATGCCATTCTTTTATAGGCATTCCCCTTTATTGTTGGTGGATCAACCAACAGCACACAACAAAACTTCAGAGATATCTCTCAGCTGTCTTACGAACGCTCATTTGAAGTACCCTCCAGCGAAACAAAGTTGGCATGTTCACATTGACCCTCGCCATCAATCAGGCTTTTTGGCTCCGAGGGTTTCACACACAATTCATTTCAGTTCAATCCGCTGGTACATTCATCCCATGTTCATGCATTCTTCATCGGATCCGATAGCTTTCCTTGACATGTGGCATGGTTCAGCAACGAGTGCTGAACAGGATGATAGTGGCAGCTTGCGAATCATAAGCCAATGGTGTCTATTGTTCTCTTCGGTTGGCTTGGAGCTGAACATAAGCGACTACCTGAAGACCTCTGACCATACCACCACAAGGCGATTACCTGAAGCCCCACATTCAGTATTCTCCAACTGAAGGCGACCACTAGCTTCTTGAAGCATCTACCAACATCTCCTCACTCTCCCCACCTGTAGGGTGGCCTTCACCTGAGGGCAACGAAATGTTTAAGTTGCCAACAAAGCCTTATTTAGAATAACGTTTTCACACAATCATAGCTGCATGTAGACTCTAACTTATTCACTGCCAACTACCTTATCTTATCCACAACTGACCGGAGTAAGCGGCAAACTTGTCTTTTGAAGACAACGCTGTATCTGCCTTATCCAAAGCATCCACCGTATCCAACAGATGAATTTACACCATCGTCTTCAAATCAGCTGCCTGGGCCACTAGGCATCCCAGCAATCACGATCGACCTCGGCGGGCTAAGCAAGGGGCGAGTTTGCACTTACTAGAAGCCCATCCTTATCAACGGGTGTCAACTCCTGTGATACTTGCACATACAGGGGCGTCGTTCTTTACTGATTGAATTGCATATCACCATGGAACGTTATCAGGAGAAGTGTCAACCCGTGTAGATGACCGAAGGGCACTAAGTTCCTCAGTTAGAGCGTGTTATCATCGTCCGCAAGGTACATCTTTCCTCTTCCAAATTTGAGACCAAATCCAAGGCGAAGGGAGCAAACACCAAGAAGAGAGCATTGTTCTCACACAAAAGACCTGCAGATCTGCACATTGGGAAACATCGACCATCGATACAAAGGTATTATTCATTACTTCACTACAGAAGCTCCACGTTCTGTTACAGCAGACCTGCACAGCATAGACCAACGTAGCTATTTACAATACCTGCACATCAGCAAGCATACAACCATCGTAGCCATAGCTGGAAATTCATCGATTCAATAGTTTGAATGTAACGGCAGTAACTGGAGGCTCCTCGATTTCATTGTGGAACGAACGCAACACATACTCGATTTCTTGTCCAAGCCCGCATAGCCTACTGGTTGATGCTTTGAATCTCTAGGAGGAAGTCCTGAGTTCAAATCTTGGCTAGACATATCCATGAGTTCCCCAAGATGGGTGCCTCTACCTTATGAGGTCAAGTGGGTGTGTCTTCCCAATTCATTGTACTCTCAGGAAAAAGAAACATACTAGATTTCTTAGTTTGAAAGTCAAGAGACATATAAAAGCATCATCGAAAAGATATCTTCGACACATAGTTAGTTGGTGGCTTAGTTAGTCGCTCATCAAGTTCATCAGGAAATCAGCCAGTGATCACGAGCTAGTGTACTATCAGTGGTGCTATCAGATGGTATCATCCCAGGAAGAGGAACCATCCGAATTCAGGTCGGATATTGTATCCAGATCAGGTCATTCATCTTCTATGACTGGAGAATCCAGTAATTCTCTTATCTGGAGTCTCAAGAACAAGCTTCTGAGTCCGAATCCTTGGAAGATGAGCAAAATACAACAGCCAAATCAGGAGCAGCCAAATCAGAACCAGCAGGATCAGGAGCAGCATCATCAGCTCACCAGACACCAAACATAGCTACCACGACAGAAATCATAATATCCATTCCAGGTGAACCCTCCCTTAAAATCGACTTAAGTATTACAGGCCAACCACAAGACGCTTTCATTATGGAGGACTCGGGCAAATATGGGGGTTGCTACCTTAGCCAAAGCCATGTTACCAACATTTAATAACCCACAGGAGTATGGTAAACCATTACTAACTTTGTTCAAATCTTTTCCATCAATTCCCACTTGTAAGATTACTAAGGAAAGGCTAGCAATACTACTTGGATCAGAAGATGTACCAAATTGTAAGAAGCCCAGAGGGTATGCAGAATTGACAGTTAAAGAAACACTCAATGCATGTACCACCATGTTTTCAGTGACTAATTGTGCTCCTCTTATGTCTAAGAGGCTAATACTACTTTTTAAAGCCTTCCTTTTTCTCAAGGATAATCTGCACTTCACACACATCAAGCCGCTGTACTGTTTCATACATGCCAAGCCTTTCCCATGTCACAAAGTGCTTCAGCAGTCATTGGCGGAGAGGAAGAAAGGCTAGGAAGAAAGGCTATGGTCAACAAGGTGCAAAAAAGGCATTGACATTGAAAGTCATGGGTACACACATGATGATTCGTATATGTAAGTGTCATTTTCCCTCAGTTAGAACAGATGCATCTAGGCAACCTCCCTAGACTAGTTAGAGGAAAAGACTGCGAGCAAAGAGACAAAAAGATCCCCATAAAAGACTGGCTGCAGAAGGTTGTGCCATGCTGCTATCCAGATTAGTAATCGGCAAGACCACAGGGCAGCAGGTGGTAGGTAGGTGGTGGGTGAGCAACGTAAGTCAGCAAGCTACTTTGATACCATGTTAAAACAAAAGCATGCAGACAGCAAGAACAAGAGTTTGTTGCATAAATGCCAACAACAAGAACTACTTATTTTGATTGCCAGACATGGATATTTATACAAGTGGGGAACTGAAGAACGGTTCTTGAAGGACACCGTGGAAATGATCCCATGGTATTTTATTTTTCTAAGCTTGCAATTTACTATATCCTAACAAGTTAGTCATGTTTTCATCATGCATTCCACTGAACCAGTTTCAATTGCAGCTCTTGTGCATAACGATGGAAGACTAACAACGATTAACCTGATATGATCCTGCAATTTATGTCAAAATTGAGTGTACAATAGGTGCTTTTCAAGTAACAAATTGTATCTCTATTTATGGTTTCCAAGCATACATTTTCAATTGGCATGTTGACCATGCCAATTGAAAATGTATGCATACCAGCACTAATAATTCTCTAACAATAAGTTTTTCTATGAATTCCTAAGATGGGTAAGAGAAGAAGGGGGTAGTGGTATCTTATTTCCTGTCCACTACTTCAACATACATTTGCCTCTAGAGTATTTTTTTTCTGCGTTAATGTTGGCTCAAGAGTGTTGAACACTACTTAGCACCCATCAACAAGTTATCCTAGGTAGCAATCACTTGCCCCTAAACAGTGGGGGATCCCCGATGTGTATGTGTGTGTGTGTGTGTGTTGTTATTTCAATCCTTAGGCATTATTGGAAATCCTACGAGCATGATAAAGTGGTGGCTTGTCACAACACACTAAATTGTCAAATCGAGCGTAGACCCGATCAAGAACATAGAGGCCGTGTGTACACATGATGGTCAATGCGTGAATTCATCAATAGAGCATGCAAGATAAGTAAACATACATACACAGACACTTCTAAAACACTAAGACATGCAATCTACACACAACAACGACAACAAACACAAAAATGGACTTTTCTCATAGCTTAAGAGTCCAAATATGATCAACAGCAAGTTCCTCTCACTCCCCCTCCCCCCCCCCTCCCTCTCTCTCTCTCTCTCTCTCTCTCTCTCTCTCTCTCTCTCTCTATCTCTCTCACCACCCGAGGATCAGGAGGAGTAGCCATACTCTTCAAAGATGGACTTCAGAGCAGGATACAGATAGTCGCACGTGATTCGTAGGCCAGATATCTTTGGATTCGACTCCAGCTCTCACAGGAGCGGATCATCTTCATAGCATTATGCTACTTTGCTGCTCCTAGCTCGCGTTTCGCTATCATAGATCGAGAGGAGGACTCACCATACACTTGCTTGTCAGAAGAGATTACAGAGTACTCTGCATTAGGGGAAGTCTTCCTTATGGGAGACTTCAATGCCAGGACAGGCAATGATCAGTGTGAGATATTTGACCCAGAAGACCCAGAGATACTACATACCATAGAGGATGAGTCTATAGCTCGAGCTTCAGCTGACCCTACACACACTCACTATGGCACTCACTTACTCAGACTAGGCTCTCGACATAATCTCGTTATCTATAACGGGATGGCTCAGTGGCCTACCTCAAGAGCATTGACATGCATACCACACTTAGTCACAGATGGCGGGGGAAGTACAGTAGATTACGTCATGGGATCCAGAGAGGCCATCCACCTACTTACCTCATTCACCATCCCACCCATACCCATTGGGGCCGATCACACATACCTCGCACTCTCTCTGAAGGGAGACAAACCTACACGCATACCCGCAGCACGCATTCCACACACCACCATCCACTTCACACACGAGCTAGCTCACATATATGCGGCTCAAGTCGAGAAGGGTCTTCTCTTGCTTCATCCTGACACTCCACTATCCCTACTCACCTCACAGATAGCATCAGTTCTTCACACATCAGCCCTGAGCTCCTTCCCACACACCATCCATTCTCATCACACACCTCCTCCCGGGACTATGCCACAACATCGTTGGTATGATGAGGAATGCAAAGATCTTTACCGCCAACTACGAGCTCAGCGAGCATTGGGAGAGATCACAGAGAGAGAAAGGCCAAGGGACATATGAAGACTCTCATACGTCGAAAGAGGCGAGCCTTTGAGGAAGAGCTTGAGCTATACCATCTCTTTATGAGTATGGACAGTGCTGCAGCATGACGCATCCTAGGAGAGCCACGTCCGACCACACCTATTGGGGACCTACAAATGGATTGCGATCGAGAGGCCACAGGTACGTATGATCTCGCGATTATTTCGGGGGAAACAATCGGTACCACATGACATCATCAGGGAAGAGCTAGCTGCACCACCCATGGTAGTAGATGCACTATTCCAGACTATCTGCTTTATTCAGAGGATGAGGAAGCTCCCTACAAAATACTCACACACAGAGCTTTTGAGGCATCTATACAGATATCAGAGTCAGGATATGAGAGAGCTTGGTACACTCAGGTTAGGGTATGGTTTGATAGTCAAGGACTTGATATGGACAGATTGCCGCCTTTTCAGTATGACCCAAACTCACCTCACATCCACCTCTCTCGTCGTGAGAGGAATGTTGTGCTTAGACAGGATCTCTTGAAGCTCTACATTAGTCAGACATGGCACACACCACACATGGGATCGAGACTATCGCACTACCGAGACCAGTTCTTAGACATACTAGCAAACGGTTTCATCCAACGACCACACTACATGGATACTTACATGCCTCATAGCTCGAGGGTGGCGATTGGCTAGTTGAGAGTCTCATCACACCGACTAGAGATTGAGACTGGCAGAGCCGCAGACATTCCCAAAGAGGAGCGGATATGCAGGGTATGCAGAGTAGAGATGGAGGATAAGGAGCACTTTGTATGCAGATGTAGCGCATATGATGGCATCAGAGGCAGATACGAGACTCTATTTGCAGGACAGCCCACCCTCCGAGAGATCATGGGCTTTAGAGACCAGCGACAGCTCGGGCGATTCTTACTAGAGATACAGAGTCACAGAGATTCCCTACTCCAGCCTACTGTAGCACTCCATACAGGAGGGAGACAGAGTCAGCTCACTTTCTTTATTCCACGACGTGCTGCAGCCCTCCCCCCCTCAGCCCACACACCGAGAGGGGTGACTCTTCAGCAGGCTCAGAGTTCTCGAGCTAGGAGACAACCCCGTGCTATAGGATATCGGGTTCCGAGACTTCACCAACACCAAATTGCGGAGATCCAGGCTCGTGACCATCGCGCCACGGAGGAGAGACGATTCCAAATGATGGCCGATCCTGCTGCAGCCATCAGCCATCAGGGTGGCCCTGACTCCACCTCCACCTATGTATCACATCTTACACCCGCCCACTAGCACAGGATGGAGCTAGTTAGTCGTTTCAGATGCATTCTCATGCTTGTTGTACTACCCTTTTGCATATAGACTATCATAGATATCGCACTCCATACACCCCTCCCATTTTCATGGGTATCTCCACATGCATACTACGGAGATCTATACCAGCTTTACCAGTTTTTTTTCAGCACTTTTATCTTTTCTGATTGACAGAAGATACACCCATGTACATCGATTTGTCTCATAGGCCGAGTTCGGCCTCCTAATAGACGTAAAAACACTTTCTCTCTCTCTCTCTCTCTCTCTCTCTCTCTCTCTCTCTCTCTCTCTCTCTCTCTCTCTCTCTCTCTCTCTCTCTCTCTCACACACACACACACACACACACACACACACACACACACTCACACACACACACACACACACACACGAGAGTTCACTTTCGCATAACAAGAGGATAAAGGTGATCAAAGAAGAGGTTATACAAATATAGAGTATAGAATGATGACTTAGTCAAAACAAGTTGCCACAAAGCCAATGCAGGACTACAATGGATACACCTAAAGAACCAAACTCACTACAATGGATATCTCACTAATTTCCTTAAGTTCATTTGTTTGTACGTGGAGTGAGAGACACATTTTTTATTGATGAGCACAAGATGTGCACCTTATATTATTAGATAACTGCCACTAAGCAAAAGGTATTCATGCATAGAAATCATAGGGAATAGGCTCACGATAAGGACAAGAGTCACTGAGCATTTCCTCCTCCAAGAGTGTCTTTAAAGCAAGGGTTACAGAACCTGGCTCACCTGGATTAAAAAACAGCAGAGATTCACGTCAATTGCAGATCACCAACTTACAATGATAAATCTCAAGGTTAGAAAATGGATCTAGCTTCATGGAACACTCATCAACGCAACATACATTCCAACAAAATAAATGAATGATATTAAGAACAACATCACATGCTCACCATTCCCAATAATCTGGTCATCCCACTGAACAACAGGAACAATTGGCAGGGAGCTTCCAATCATCATCATTTCAGAGGCATTCTTTGCTTCTGCTGCTAATATGGGACGTACAATCACTGCTTTTAGATTACTTATTGCTGGCTTTAAATCACTCAGGCACTCCTCCGCCAGGGCAAGAACTCTTCTTGCAGTGCAGCCACTAAGTATTTTGTCGAACGCAGGCATGATCAATTCCCCTGCTGAATTCACAAAAGCCACATTCATGTTTGGACCCTCAGCAACAAAGCCTCCTTCATCCACCCAAATGCCTGCAAATGCTCCTTGCTCCTCAGCTTCCATAATTGACAAGGCGTTTGGTAGATAATTGACATTTTTCATAGTTGCAAATAAAGGAGGTTTCATTGGAATCGAAGATGTTATAACTTTCACAGATTTTCTTGAATTTTGATTTGCATCCTGGACAATTGCATAGAAAGAAGCGATTGGACACTCACGAGAGGAAAGAGCAAAGCCACCTGGGCCTGCAGATAACCAATAACGCAAGAAGCCATTTCTGTTCTTTGAAACTGCTACAGTCCTCACTAAGATTTCTCTCAACTCTTTTCGGCTAAAAGGTGAGGTAATCTTAGCCATTGATGCTGATCTTAGCAACCTATCAAGGTGAGCATCAAGTTCATAAAGGCATCTGTCATATAGATAAAGAGACAATTCTTAGTACAGTTGACGTTAGTAACTATCATCTGATTATGAATTGAACTGTTGATTCTCGGGATATTGAAGACTCGATTTCAAACAGCAAGAACAAGCTGTTCTCTGTGAACAACATTAAGACTCGTGAAAATTCATCGTAAGAGACTCTAACTATTTTAGACAACTAGTAACGCAGATAACCGCTAAATATTCTGCATCTAAAACCACAAAGTCATGGGCATTACCTTATTGAAAACCTGCACAATAACATTAGGTCAGAAAACTCCCACTACCTTAGACAACGGCATGTTAACCGACCAGAGGACAAAGACCAATTGGTTCAAATAGGAATAGTCCATGCAAAGCCCATTTTGCACTGATGCCAAGCAGTGCTCTTCTTTGTATCAAAGCCAAAAGACTCAAGGCTCACGCCATTGCGTCTTCGTTGTTGATGCAACAGACAGCAATTTGTGCACATCCAATTCCATGAATTCTTTGAGATTACTAGAGAATGTACAAAGATAAGTAGCCCATTAGGCCAATAGGCGTATATACAAGCTCGGGGAAAAAAACCTCCTAAAGAGGGAAAAAAGTGCCCCGGCGGTCCTAGTGTGTTCACACACATCACTACCTAAATATATCAACAAATCCCCCCTGGGAGTGATGCGGTGAACAAGGAGCTGGCACTCATGTATAAGGAAGTGCCAAGCTATGTGGAAATCACTCCACAAAAGGAAGTAAGCCCAAAGCTTTGCGGAAAGCTTCAATCTTCTCCCTAGGCAGAGCCTTCGTGAAAAGGTCTGCAATGTTCTCCTGCGTGGGCACATATGCCAAGCTGATCTCCCCAGCAGAGAACCTCTCCCTGACATAGTGATAATGCACCTCAATGTGCTTAGTGCGAGCATGGAACACAAGGTTCCTCGCAATTGCCAATGCGCTCTGACTGTCAGTGAAGATGGTGGTGGCAGAAGACTGGCCAACACCCAAATCAGTCATAAGGCGTCTGAGCTACACACACTCAACCGTCGCTGTGAAAGCTTCCCTATACTCAGCCTCACAACTGGAAGTGGCCACAGTAGGCTGCTACTTGCTCAACCAAGATATACATGAGCTACCAAGCATGAAGAAAAAACCACTGGTGGACACACGAATGTCATAGCAACCAGCCCAATCTGAGTCAGAAAAAGCATGCAAATCTGGCGGTAGTGATCCCCCCTTGGGATAAAACAACCCAAGTAGCCGACTACCACTCAAGTAGCAAAAGATGCGCTTAACCTCCTTCCAATGCGTGACTCCTGGGCAATGCATAAACCTGCTCATCTGTGAGACAGCAAACTGAATATCTGGCCGAGTAATGCATAAGTAAATCAAGCATCCAACAGCTTGCTGATAGAGAACAGCATCAAATGCATCTCCAACATCATGAAGACTCAATCGTAAACCTGTCTCAATAGGAGTGGCAATAGGCTTACAGTCTTCAAGGCCAAAACGCTGCAATAATGTGTCAATATATTTCGTTTGACACAAAGCCATTCCACCATCAACTTGCATAAACTAAATGCCCAAATAGTGATGCAAATGCCCCAAATCAGACATCTCAAATGAGGCATGCAAATCAGCTTTGAAATCAGCAATATGCTTCTCAATAGGACAAGTGAGCAGCATGTCATCAACATAGACAACAATGATCAGAAGCACATCATTAGCACGCTTAACATATAAGGTGCTTTCAGTTGGACTGTTCACAAAACCATGTGCAACCAGATAGGTATGTATCTTCTCATACCAAGCACGTGGTGCTTGCTTTAAACCATATAATGCCTTCTTTAACCTGCACACCTAGTTTTCATGCCCTTTCTGCACAAAGCCATGGGGCTGAAAAACATACACTTCTTCAAGAAAGTCACCATTCAGAAATGTTGTTTTAATGTCCAACCGATGTACATTCCAACCATGATGGGCTGCAAGTGCACAAATGCTCCGAACAGTAGTCATACGGCATGTAGGTGCAAAGGTCTCATCAAAATCAATGCCTCTTTCCTGCGCATAACCCTTTGCAACAAGCCTAGCCTTATACTTGTCAACTGTACCATCATGTTTACGCTTCAGCTTGTATACCCACTTAGTGCCAATGGCCTTCTTTCCAGGAGGCAAGTCACATAAAGACCATGTACCATTCTTCATTATAGCATCATATTCAGATTGCATGGAAGCCATCCAATTTTCTGAATTCTGTGCTTCATCAAAAGAAACAGGCTCATTCTCATCACAGAGACTAGACGCAGCCATAGCATAGCAATCTGATGCAAAGGAGGTACTATGAGAGCCTGAACGAGTACGATATGACAAAGGTGCATCTAATTTGTTGTCACGCAAAGTCTGCACCAACCATTTTGGCATAGTTTTTGCTTGCTCAATATCAGCTCTCTCATCAACAAGTGCATCATGTAAATCTGCATCAGAAATAGAATGATCTACATCATCATATGAAACCTGCAAAGGCTGAGAAGTTTCCTCATTAGGACCAGCACTAGATTGTCCACCTGTAAAAAGAGGCATCAACGTATCATACATGTCTTTGGAGCTAACAGATGTCTCCTTAGTACATGAAAGCAATGGCTGAATAGCATCTTCCACAAAGACAACATCACGGCTAAGCAGAATGCGTTTAGTCTGTGGAGGATACAGACGATAGCCTTTACTTTCAGAACTGTACCCAACAAAAATACATTTTACTGCCTTATCATCCAATTTTCTGCGATGTTGTTCAGGCACTAATGCATATGCCAAACAACCAAAAACACGGAGATGAGCAACAGATGGCTTGCGGTCATGCCAAGCCTCATATGGAGTGATAGACTGCAACGCTTTAGTGGGACACCTGTTCAGTACATATACATATGCTGCACACATGACAGCCTCAAGCCAGAAACTATGTGGTAAAGCCTGACTTTTGACCATGCACCTCACCATCTCAATGAGTGACCTGTTCTTTCGTTCAGCAACTCCATTCTGTTGAGGTGTATACAGCATTGTACACTGGTGTTTTATCCCACATTCAGCCAGAAATGCATTAAAATCTGAAGACGTATATTCCTCCCCTCGATCAGAACGGAGGGTGCCCATTTTACATGTTGACAGATTTTCAGCCAAAACCAAAAACTGTTTGAAGCACATGAACACTTCGGACTTTGCTTTGAGTGGATATACCCATGCATGCCTGGAAAAATCATCAATGAAAGTCACGAAGTAAAGGTAATTTCCAAAAGAGGGTGTCTGCATAGGACCACATACATCACTATGTACAAGCTGCAATTTTTGCGTAGCCCGAACTGAACCATCTTTTGGAAAGGAAGAACGCTGCATTTTGCCCAAAATACAGCCTTCACAAACATGTTTTCCAAGAGCCTCAAGTTTGGGCAAAGAGGACACCATTTCAGATTTCTGCAGGCGTAGCAAACTAGTAAAATTCAGATGACCGAAGCGTGCATGCCAAAGCTTTGCATCTAACATAGCCTGAGAATCATGAACTGCACATGCCGAATCATTCACAGATCTTTCATAGTCTATGAGCTTATACAACCCACGACATAAAATGCCAGAAGCAATAATCACATCGCCATTTGAGAGATCATGGACTTTACACCTGTCATCAACGAATTTCACAACCAAGCCAATCTTGGTTAATGCAGAAACTGATAATAGGTTCTTTTTGATCCCTGGCACAAATAAAGCATCTGACAAAGTGAAAGAACTACCATCAGCAGTAGTCAGAATGATCTTACCAACTCCCATAACAAGATAAGAGGAGTTATTGGCACATGTAACAGTATTCCCTGTAGGGGAAGGCTCGAGTGAAGAGAAGAAACTGCGCTGCGAGGTAATATGTTTGGTCGCCCCACTGTCAAAGTACCAAACATCTGAGTCTACTGCAGACATGCACTGATCATGAGAAGATGGGTCAAAACTGCAGACAGTAGTAAACGCCCATTCTTCTTCCTGCACAAGATTTGCAGACTCTGTTTTTGGTGTAGAGGCCTCTACAACAACCATTCCAGCCTCTTTCTTCTTTGCCTCTTTAGCAGCCAGTTTTGGACAGTTCTTTATGATATGATCATTTCCTTTACAATACTTGCAAAACAATTTCTGCTTTTCTGATTTCTTCTCATCTTTATCCTGGTTCTTCGATTGTGCAGCATTTGCAGATTTCTGCTTACTAGTAGAAGAGCTCCATTTTCCTTTGCCCTTTTGACTAGCCAGGAAAGCTTGATCTGCAACACGCATAATGGACCTTTTCTGCCTGGACTGATCTTCCTACAACTTGATCTGCAACACGCATAATGGACCTGTTCTGCCTGGACTGATCTTCCTACAACAAAGCAGAGACTAACTCCTCAAATGACAAGGCATTTGGATTGCCTTTCATCATCAACCAAAGAGTAGAAGCAAAACTCTGATATGAATCAGGAAGACCATTCAGAACGTTCTTCACAAGTGAGCTATCTGGTATAACCTCATAAGCAGAAATCAACTGTTCCTTCAAATCTTTTATCTTCGTTAGGAAACTGTCCATAGAATCACCTTCATTCATGTGCTCACTCTCCAATTGTTTTCGGAGGTAAGCAACACGAGCCTCATTCCTAGCCTGGTACAAAGTGGTAAGTGTATCCCAAGCATCCTTTGCTGTTCTGCAAGAGCGAATGTGAGGAATAATGGCACGTTTGACAAACAAAGCTATCAATGCATGTGCCTGGGCATCTCTTCCATCCCAGCGAATCTGCAGTAGGTGCAACAGAAACAGCAGCACGAACAGGAATCTGCGGAATATCATCTTCGACACCATCTTCATCAGCTCAAGCACCTGTACTTGCAGTACCTTTCGTTACAGGTGTAACAGGACGTCTTTCAACACCACGCACAATGTTCCACAATCCTTTTGCAACCAGTACATGTCACATTATATAAGCCGATAATGGGTAGTTGCTACCATCCAACTTATCCTCAACAACCAACATACGGAATACATCACTGCTTTCAGCCATGGCCGGTGACTAAAATACCTTGATGCAGAAAATTGACTGTATCTCAAAAAGTTGAACGAAAGTGCCCAGACGAGTTCTGCTAGACCTATAGCAGACTTTGAGACGCTTAAACTGGCGAACAGAAACTAGTATATACCTTTGACACAAAAGGACAAAATAGCCTGCACAAGCGCTGCGATAGTGCGTTCGGAAGCCAAAACGAGCTCAGATCGCGATTTCGGCACCACAGAGCAAAGCCGTTTTGATCTCGGAAACACCCTGAGTATGCTCACCAAATTTCGTGCGAATCTGAGACTGCAAACGGAGGAGTGTCGACGGCGCCCTAGAAGAAGTGACAACCTGCTCTGATACCAATTGTTGGAGATAGACGTTTGCGGAAGCACGCGAAAAGCACAAGGAAGAAGAAGAAGCTTGGAGCACAAACACACAATACTGAATGTATTACTAGAGAATGTACAAAGATAAGTAGCCCATTAGGGCAATAGGCGTATATACAAGCCGGGGGAAAAAAACCTCCTAAAGAGGGAAAAAAGTGCCCCGGTGGTCCTAGTGTGTTCACACATATCACTACCTAAATATATCAACAGAAAATACCATAGCATAATTTGAAGTTCCCTTCATATATCGAAAGATCCGCTTTACTGCTTTCCAATGTAACACTGTCGGATTCTGCATGAACCTTGATACTTGAGAATCTGTAAACTGTATATCAAGACGTGTATTACAAAGATATATCAAGCACCCAACTCCTTGATTATATAAAGTAGCATCAAATGACTCTGCATCTGCTACCATCTGTAAAGATGCGTTCTGATCCATAGGTGTTTGCATAGGTTTAGAATCACTCATCTGAAACCTTTCTAAAAGTTTCTCAATGTACTTCTACTGTGTCATATAGATACACTCATCCTTAAACAGAAACTGAATCCCAAGATAATAATGCAAGATTCCCAAATCATTCACATCAAATGTTTGCTTCAATTGTTCTTTAAACATCTGCAAATCTTCATCTCTGGGACCTGTGATTATAATATCATCCACATAAATGATTGCTATAATCATCATACCTGGTTCAACTTTGACATAAAGAGTAGGAGCTGCATCTGAGTTATGGAAACCAATGGATAAAAGATGTATCTTTTCATACCATGCTCTAGGTGCCTGTTTTAAACCATACAAAGCTTTTATAAGCTTACATACCAAATGTTCTTTACCTATTTCTTCAAAACCTTCTTGCTTTTGAATATACACATCCTCATGTAAATCCCCATTTAGAAAAAGAGTCTTTATATCAAGTTGATATATATGCCAACCAAAATGTGCTGCTAAAGCAAGTATTGACCTAATAATAGTCATCCTAGACGTAGGAGCGAATGTCTCATCATAATCAATACCCTTTTGTTGTGCATATCCTTTGACAACTAATCTGGCTTTATACCTGTCAATAGTACCATTTGCTTTCCTTTTGATTTTGAAGATCCATTTTACACCTATAGCTTTCTTTCCTTCTGGTAACTCACATAGCTTCCAAGTTTGATTCTTATGAATAGAATCAATCTCTTCTTGCATAGCTTTTCTCCAAATAGGAATGTTAAGTGTATCTTTAACACATGCAGGTTCATCTTCAACGGTCGTAAATGCCAAAATATTATGAATCTCAAAGTCTTCAGCCAAACTTACATGATCTTTTTGTTGTTGTTGTCTCGTCTTACTCCTTGTTCTTCCTATAAAAGTCTTTATACCACTATCTTTCCAAGTCTGATATAACGAAGTAGGTGTATCCTTAAATAGTGGTGATACTCTTTCTGACCCTTCAGCTTCCACTGGTTCTGGAACTTGTCCTTCTGAGTTACTAGGACTTTTTGGAACTCTAACTTCTTCCATTTTTGGAACCAAAGTTTCTTGTGAAATTGACTCTGTAGAAGGTTGTGAAATTCCTCTTTCTTCAACTCTTTCTTGAATCCTAGGAATTGTAACTCCCTCTTGACATGGCTAAACATGTAAATCCAAATTCCTTCTAAAAAATCCATAGTCATTTTCACCAATGAACTCTGGAATTTCTGCTTCTTTATCATAAACCTTATTTTCAGCAATATAAGCATTACGTGAAAGAATAACTTCACTTGTCTCTGGAACATAAAACCTATATCCTTTACTCTCAACCGGATATCCAATAAAAACAGCTTTCTTTGCCTTTACATCTAGTTCGCCTCGGTCCTTTTTCTCAATATGTACATAAGAAAGTGATCCGAATACTCTGAAGTAACTCACATTAGGTTTTCTACCATAATAAGCTTCATAAGGTGTGACTACCTTTAAAGCTTTTGTAGATGACCTGTTCAAAATGTGATTAGCTCTATGTACTGCATCAAACCAGAATTTTGGTGAAAGCTTTTTGGACGCCATCATGCTCCGCATCATCTCAACAAGTACTCTATTCTTTCTTTCTGCAACATCATTCTGCTGAGGAGTATAAGCAATAGTAAGGTGTCAAGTAATACCTTTCTCATCAAGAAATGTCTGGAACTCATTTGACAAGTATTCTCCACCTCTATCACTTCTGAGAATCTGAATAGTTTTGTGACTTTCATTTTCAACCATAGCTACAAATTTCTTGAACATAGGAAAGACTTCTGAGTTCAACTTAAGACCATAGATCCATTAGTATCTCGTAAAATCATCAACGAATAGAACAAAATACCTGAAACCCTGAATAGAGTTTGCTCTTATATGTCCATTCATATTTGAATGTATAATCTGCAATTTCCTGGTAGCTGTAATATGATCATGTTTCTTGAAAGGTAGTTTATGCATCTTACTTTCAAGACAACCTTCACATATGTCTGAATCATCTGGTAACTTGAATGAGAATAAACTCTCAACCATACCTTTGTCTTTGATACTCTTGAGAGCTCCAAAACTTATATGTTCAAATCTCTCATGCCATAGCTTCATATCTTCCACCTGTGACGAAGATTTGACCGCATATGTCTCACTGATTTTTGACAAAACAAAGATCCCTCCTCTATGCTCACCTTGCAAAATACACTTCTCTTTTTTGTGTGATAAAATCTTACAAAGATCTCTCTCAAATACAACTTTAAAACCATCACATAAAAATGTCGATAAAGATAGCAGATTCTTCTTCATTTCAGGTACATATAAAACATCTGAAATCTGAAAATTGCCACCTTCTCTTGACTTTAGGGTTACTGTACCTATTCCCACAACATCCAAATCATTGACATCTGCAATAGTAACTCTTCTACCTATAGAATAGGAAAGAGAAGAAAACACATCTCTGCAACCTATCATATGCTTTGTAGCACCTGAGTCACATATCCAAGGTTTTATAACATGCTGACTTAAAATGTTCAGGTTTCTTGCAGTAATAACATATTACTTCCTTCTTCTTAGAAGACTTCTCTTTAGATGTAGTAGAAACAGAATCTAAAGTAGAAAGTGAAAGGGACTTACTTTCCATCTTGGATTGTTTTTCCTTCTTCTCCTTCTTCTTCTTTTTACCCTTTGATGAAGATAAAAGTGCTTCTTCATTCTCTTCCTTTCCCTTCAATTGATCTTCATCTTGAAGTAACAAGAATTCTAACTCTTCAAATGTAACCTCTCTATCTCTTGTGGTAAGGGTAAGAGTGGTTATGAAAGATCGATATGAGATAGGAAGTGAATTAATCAGCGTATTTACTATTTCTTCATCAAATATCTCAACTCCTACATTTAGAAGTTGATCTCTCAAGTCAACGAGTCTCATAATGTGCCTTCATCCTTGTATTTGCTAGTTGTCTCCTCAAGTGAGCTTTCCTAGCAGGATTTCTGCTCTGAAAAAGATTCTCAAGCTTCAACCAAGCTTAAAATCTAGAACTTCTACAAGATCTGATCTGTGGTAGAATATGCTTTTTGACACTCATTGCTATGAATGAGAGTGCTAAAGCATCTCTAGCATCCCATCTTGCCTGATCTTCAGTAGGAGGAACTGTAGGTAAAGATCTACCTGTGACTCTGGATGTAGAAGTGGTTACCTCTTCTTCAGTTGGTTCTGTAATAGTAACTCCAGTACCTCTTGAAGCTATTGTAGCCCCTTCTTCGCCTTCTTGTCGTCGTCTAGTTAAGGATCCATTGACGATACTCCATAAATCCTTTGTCACTAATAAATTCATCATCATGAAACTCCACATGGGATAATTAGAAGATCCATCCAACTTGTCCTCAATCTCAATTCTAATCTCACTCATCTTAACTAAGTGTGTATGTCAATTTTGCTATGATACCAAGTGTTGGAATTTGGGGCCCCAGGATCGTTCCAATACTAAAAACCTTTTGAGCATACACACTTAATTAATCAAGATGATAGGTGAGAGAAGAAAGAGATCTTGAGACAAGGATAGGGAACGTAAGCCGAATGCTTACTCTCTAAAAAATAGATGTCCAAATTACAACATGGGAGTACTACTCAACCATATGATGTGGTGCACTCACTACTGGAAGAATAGCCAAGAAGATGATGATACAAAATTCAGATTATGCTTTTATAATCTGAGTGTGTGTGAAGCAAATGAGCAACGAAGCAAACCTAATTCTCACAAGATAGTGCAATAAATCTGAAAATCAGCAAAACCCTAATTTCA
>CM035410.1:54553824-54771324 GCA_020310875.1 Ceratopteris richardii
CGTTCGGTGAGTTCAATTCGGTGCACGCAAGGTGCGAGGACCAAACGGTATCCCAAGGTAAGGTGCGTAAGGTGTGTTGTTACAAATACACATATACCCCAAAGAGATATATATTATGACATTTATACCACAAATAAAGAAAGCACATATTATAGTTCACTATTAGCTAATAAACTCTCTCTCAATGTATGTGTGGACATTGGTTATTGGCTAATAATCTGTGTGTAATCTCTCGCTCTCTCACAAGATTCACGAATCAAGTAGAAATCAAAGGCTAAGGCTCACGACTAGTTATAGGTAAGGATTGATCATTGAAGGTTCGAGCCTCAAGGCTATGCTCATCTGCTCATGGGTTGAAGTTCACTAAGGTCACAAAGTGGAGGAAGAAGATTCGTGGAATCAGACATCTGTTTTTTTAGTAATAATTTTTTAAATTATGTAACGATGAATTTATGGCACCAGATGGCACCGGAAGCATCGCACCACGTGAACTCAAAAAACTTTAGGTGCGTAGCACTGAATCTGCCCTGTAGTTGACTAAGCCCACTTGCAGCAGCCAGTTTTCCATTAGCATAGAGTTTTCCATACTATCAAAGCTCATCTTTTATGACACCATATTAAATTCTTTTTTGATGTCATTTCTTGTATTTTGCCTAATTGCAGGCCTCTACCACAGCTTATATTCTCCACGATAAATAATATTTGCCTACTCTGTGATTCCATAAAATGTTGAACTCATTTTCATCCTTATTACCAACAGAAATACACAAGATAAACACAAAGAGTTCTCCGTTCACAGCTATCAACTTAAACTGTTTTGGGCACTCAAAGAAGCACCAATGCAGGAGCTGAATGCATGCTGTATCCATAATTGCTGGAACGAAAACCCTGTTCATTCATAAGTACTATTGTGAAAATTAATCATGCCAGAGCTGATAAAATAGCCCACGATTCAACTAACTAAGTATGGAAGAAGTATCTAGGATGATGCATACCCTTGTGCAATTATAGCTGTATCAAACACTCCGTGCCCTCGATGAACCATGTGATCATCCATGGGTATAAGCATGAACGCCACATCTGTGATGATACCATTCAGAACACTAGAATACATAGCTCGAAATGGCTGTTTGTCAACCCTTGCTTGCAACCTGGATACTACCTGAGGAATCAGATAAACCCACCAAACAGAAAGTGGTGTCAATATCCTTCCTGTTGAAAGACTCTGAACAACTCATAGTAATAATTTGGTCTTGCATCCAGCATGATCTTCTGAAAATAAATTTGCAACCCAAATTTGTTTCGATCTATAGGAGAAATGGTTAGATCTCAACACAAACACATTCAAGATAGGTATTGAAATGCTACAAACTCGCTTTCTTTCTATGACATATAAAATATGAGTTGATGTTGATATTTATTTCAATGGATGAACTAAAATGAGTGAAATCATCACTGAATAGAAATGAGAAACTCCCATATAGCGTGTTTTGATTGTTGTGATCCACCAACCATAGCGGGGTAAAATTCTGGACCCTTTCAAACAACTCTAGCAAAATCAAATTGGGAAACAAAATTTCCATCTGACTGACATCCGAAGGAAGTGCACTCTTCTTCTGCTCAGAGAGATATACTTTGACTTCCATATAGCATGAGCACTCCACTCTTGCGTTCTTCTTACAGCATGAACACGCTTCCAAATTTGACTTCCTTCACAATTCTGTATTACGAATATACGTCACATTTCTGTGTTACAGATGTGTCCTTATTCCCTCGCCATCCCTTCTACTCTTCGATTCCCCCCTCCACCAATATAACAAAAGAAGGCATGGCAGTCTCTTTGACAAGGCAACAGAGCAGCGTCGAAATTTGATTTCAGCACCTATACTGAAGAAGATACTAGCTTGATCACTACATAGAAATAGTTTTCCCTTCCACTTAACCATGAATTTTGTGGAATGGCAAGAGTAGAATGAAACCCTGATCCAGTTGGCGCTCCCCCCTTACCTTAAAGTCTAGACTAGTCCATCTTTAAATCCTCTTTAGCAAAACCCTCACTCCAGGCTAGGCATCTTAGTTTCTCTTCAAAAGACCATTCTAGTACTTTGTAAATAGTTAAAACATGGTCAATTTCCTCGTAGCGAAAAAAGAATACCTCCTCAGAGGACAGAATGGCAGGAAACGTCTGTCCAGATTGCTCGGCGATTGACAGCTCTAAACAAGCAAAACGTCGAAGAAGCGCTTAGTGCAGGATGCTATTGTTTAGATGCCCAGAAAACCAATGTCCGATGCCCATCATACAAACCTTTCATGCAACGTGCTGAAGTGCTGAAAGAGAGAGCAGAGAAAAAGGGAGCTCTGTATCTGATGCCATCCACGGCATTCCAAAAATGCCAACTCGAAGTTGACGGCATGGGATCTGTCCTTCTAGGCGTTGTACTTGTGCAATTAAACCTGAGATACATAGTTTCTACTGAATCCAGAACTACAGACAGGAAACGTGGAAGTTGCGGCAGATCGGAATTGCTCGAGAAGCACTGATTTTGAATAGCTTGTCGGATGGATCTACGTATGGCTTACATCACTCCGAGCTGGCTAAATTTCAAGCTAAATGGGCGTCTCAAGGCATCGTGGGCGTCCTATGACAGAATCACATTCGGCGTCGCAGGGACATCCATATATTATTATATATTCTATGAGTGTCATCACTGTCATAGGACTCGTCTCAGTTGAAAGTTGAGAATAGATTCATGAATCATCATTCGAAAAAAATGAGAAGTTAGAACTTAGAAGTTAGAAGTTTTTTTTTTTAATAAAGGAAGTTCGGCCTTGGCCTATTTTCCCGGACTTGAATTAAAATAAAGAAGAAAAGTTACAAGTGATTGGGACTAGTGCCCATGGGACCCCCAAATCCCACACTACAGGGGACAAGTTCGGTAAGTTAGAGGGCATTACAAATGAGGCGGACAAATCTATCATCTCCCTCATGTGGGACCCATTTGGGTTTCAGCTTGTTATCTTCAAGGAGATAAATGCAGTGATGCCTAAAGGGCGGGGATCTCTTATCTCGGGAGATTCTTTTACCTAGAAGAAACAAGGATTTCTCAATCGACCATTCTTTTGGGGTTCGAAAAAAGTTGACAGCACATCGCTCCCTCCAAATCTTCCAAAGAGTCTCACCCCTGATGGCATTCCACAGCCTTGATGAGCAGCCAACCGCCTCTCCCAGTAGCGCCTGTTTCCACTTGATTTAGTTCGTGAGCGTCAAAACCCGTGTCACGTGATGCCAGACAACATGGGACTTGGGGCAATCGAAGAATAGGTGAACTAAATCTTCGATGCATCGATGGCAACGCTTGCACCATGGAGGAACACCACAAATTTTGTTAGCCCTTGCATTGGACCAGATACCCTTATGCAAGATCTTCCACATGAGAATGGACTTTTTGATCTCAATTAGGGGGTGCCAAATAGACATGAACTTTAGTTCCCATCGAAGTTTGGTCCAAGAAAGGCACCACACCTTGTTAAGGGTGTGATGACCATCTAAGTTCTCTTTGAAGTTGGGGATTCTGGATAATTTCATACCATTGCTCCATTTGAGGCCCTCCAGGCAAGGAGGATCCTGTCCGCAGAGAAGGCGGGTAGTTGAGCGGTCCCACGCTAAACACCTGCCTTGAAGAAGACTCCATTCCTCGAGGGTAACTCTAAGCCTCGGGTCTAAGTCTTCGAACCTAATCCACTGGTCGGTCTCTTGTTTCGAGAGCTGTTTCCACTGTTTGAACCCCTTGTTCCATAATCGCTTAGCAGTTTGGAGGTTCCAAGGCTCCACCCCCCTAATGCCAATGATTGGGAACCAGATAGAGTCATTTTGTCTTATCTCGGCTGCCCACTTCCACTCATCACTGATCTTGATGAATTGTTTGGCCTTGTTCCAACTCTTCCATAAGGAACACACGAGGCTAGAGCCTTTAGGGGACACTGGGTGGGGTGAGAACATAAGCGAAAGGATCCCTATGTCCTTCCAACCAGGAAATCCGACCAAGGTAAGGTCTTTCAAGTTTCTGAAGATCAATTTAGCCCAAGAGGAATCACTATTGCTCCAAGCCTTGATAAACCACTTTGCCACCAACTTGTCAGCCAACCCAGCGATATCCAAAATACCCAAGCCTCCCGAGTCTTTCGAGCTAATGCAAGTTTCCCATTTGATTGTGGGAATCCCCCTCCTATTGGGGTCCACAGTCCATAGGAAGTTTCTGCAGATTCTTTCCACTTTGGCCAACTCTTTCTCCTTAGGTCTCCAACACGAGATAAAGTAGATAGTCCTAGAAAGCATAAATGTGTTAACAACCATTGCACGCCCCGCCAAGTTAACTTGCATACCTTTCCAATGATTTAGTTTGCAATCTAGTTTGGATAGCACCCAGTTCCACCGTTGGTCCATTGAGATGTTGAAGCCCATCAGAATACCGAGGAGACGGAAGACTTGACCTCTAGGGCTAACTTGAGACCCCTGATCTAACAACAGTTGGGGTGGAGGTCCACGAATTGCTCTGAAAGCAGTTTTAGCATGGTTGATTTTTGAACCTGACGCCACACAAAAGGTGTCGAGGCACTTCCAGAGCACCTCAATGTTGTTCATATCGTTAAGTAAAAAGGCATTCATCTCATCGGCAAAGAGTCTAGCAATCATTTGGCCGTGATCTAGAGGTAGGGAAAGACCCTTGAGATTGCTAGCATCCATGTGATGCTTTAATAGGTGATTAAGGCCATCCGAGGTGATAGCGAAGAGTAGTGGAGCCAGTGGGCAGCCTTGCCTGATAGATCCTTTTAAGCGTATGGGCTCAAAAAGCTTACCGTTGATATTTATTTTCGTTGAGGCATTTCCGAGAAGAGTGGAAACCATCTTTGTGAACTTTAGGCTGCATCCAAGGTCTTTCAGTGATTGAAGAATAAAGTCCCATTCCAATCTGTCATACGCTTTGTCAAAGTCGATGTTAATGAATACCAGATCTTGTGCAGACTCCTCAGCAAACGCAAGACCTTCCCAAATATCGACAATTGCTTCAAGTATAGATCTACCTTTGATAAAGTCTTTCTGGTCCTCACAAAGCCATGACTTTAGGTGACAAGAGATTCTGTTGGCGATAACTTTGGCAATTATCTTGTATCCAGTTTGTGTTGGGGGTGTGTAGAAGTGCGAGAGACACACAAGAAGCACACACAAGGAGCACAAACGAAGTAAGACACATGGAGAAGACGATGGCTAGAATAGCTCTCTCTATAGATCGATGAACTGAACTGAAGTAAGAGCTGAATAATATCCCTAAGTACAAAGTACCACCACATATGAGAGTATCAAGTATGTGGTAACATGGGGAAAAAACCTCTAGCCAGCACGAGAGTAAAAAGTGCCCATGTATAGGGAAAAGGTTCACATCAAAGCTACTCGAGGAACACATAAGTGTAACAAACCCCCCTGGAGCGAATGATGTGAACACATACAGGGAGTGACAGATCAGCCCCCACAAGGTAACAAGCCTAAAGCTTTGCGAAAAGCTTCAAACTTTTCACGTGGAAGAGCTTTGGTGAATATGTCTGCCACATTATCTTGTGTAGGCACATATACCAAATCAATATCTCCTGCATGAAGGCGCTCTCTCACATAGTGATAATGCACCTCAATATGTTTGGTCCGTGCATGAAACACTGGGTTTCGTGCAACAGCCAAAGCACTCTGACTATCTGTGAGAATATGCGTAGCAGCATCAATCTCCATGCAAAGATCCATCAATAGGCGTCTCAGCCATATACACTCCACTGTCACTGTGAAAACTGCCATGTACTCAACTTCACAACTTGATGTCCCCACTGTAGGTTGCTTCTTACTCAACCAAGATATGCATGAGTCTCCAAGGAAAAAGCAATTACCACTAGTGGACACGCGAGTATCATAACAACCAGCCCAATCACTATCTGTAAAAGCATGCAAGCATGGCTGAACATCTCTGCCATAAAAGAGACCTAAGCTCAAAGTGCCTCGAAGATATCTAAACACACGTTTCACTGCTTGCCAATGCTTAGTGCCAGGGCTATGCATGAATCGACTCAACTAGGAAACTGCATATTGTATATCCGGCCTTGTGTTGCATGCATATATAAGACATCCCACTTCCTGCTGATAAAGAGAAGTGTCAAATGCATCACTAGAATCCTCAACTGAGAACCTGAATCCTGTCTCAACTGGTGTGGAAACTGGCTTACAATCCTCAAAGTCAAAACGCTGAAGTAGTTTTTCAACATACTTTGCTTGATGCATAACAATTCCCCCCTCAACGGATACAAACTGGATGCCAAGATAGTAGCTCAAAAGACCAAGATAAGTGACATCAAAAGTATGCTGCAAATCAGCCATAAGAATGTCAAGTTTTGCATTACATGACCCAGTCAAGAGTATGTCATCAACATAAAGAAACAAGCACTGTAAGATCAGCCCCATTTTTGCGTACATAGAGTGTGCTTTCGGACTACATGTGAAGCCAAGAGCAATCAGGTGCTTATGTATTTTGTCATACCATGCATGTGGAGCTTGCTTGAGACCATACAAAGTTTTATGCAAGCGACAAACCATATGCTCTTTCCCTTTCATAGCAAATCCAGGAGGTTGCTTCACATAAACCTCTTCTTGCAAATCTCCATTCAAGAAGGCTGTTTTTATGTCCAACTGATGCACTTTCCAACCTCAATGGGCAGCCAATGCAACCACGGTACAAATGGTAGTCATGCGTGAAGTAGGTGCAAAAGTTTCCTCATAGTCAATGCCATATTGTTGCGCATATCCTTTGGCAACCAATCTAGCTTTGTAGCGATCAATGCTACCATCAAATTTTCTCTTAATCTTGTAAACCCACTTTGTACCAATGGCATTCTTTCCTTTTGGCAATTCACATAACTCCCAAGTACCATTCCTGTGTATGGAATCCATTTCTGATTGCATAGCACTCATCCATTGTGGATCGTCACATGCATCTTCAAAAGAAAGTGGCTCTTCATTACATGTTGTAGCAATAAGAGAATAATCCACAAAATTACTTGATGCATGGTGAGAGCTTGATCTTGTTCTACCAAGTAAAGGTGCACTCAATTTGCTACCCTGCAAAGTTTGTTTCAGCCACTTTGGCATAGATTGTGCACTCTTGATAGACATGTGTTCATTATGTAAAACATCTTCAATATGTACATCATGTGTGGGCTGAATTTCATGCTCAGTTTCAGCCATATTTTGACGCAAATGTTCAGCCATATGTGGCTGAAAATTTCCAACAATTTTGACAATTTTTGGCTGAAATTTTTCAGCCATGTTTGATGGCAAATTTTGTACATTTTCAGCCCCATTTGGCTGGAATTTTTCAGCCCTTTGAACCTCAGTTGGCTGGTCTACATGGCCATAGTCAAGCGCACCATTTTGAAACAAAGGCATGAGTGTATCGAACACATCCTGTGAGCTAACTGTTGGTAGTTTTTTTGCATTCAAGTAGAGGGATTATAACCAACAAATATACATTTCTTTGCCTTTTCATCAAGTTTGTGACGTTGTTGTGATGGCACAAGAGCAAGGTTTGCTCAACCTAAAATCCCAAAGAACATGAATTCTCTATTGGATGCTAACATTTTTGAGAATGAAATTATCGAGGTTATCGATGCTCTCCCCAATGGAAAAATTCTAGGTCTTGATGGCCTAACCAATGAGTTTTTTAAGTCTTTCAAGCACGTGGTGGCCACCCCGCTGCGTCTGGTGTGGCAAGAGGCTCTCTCCTTTGGTGCCCTCCCTGAGTGTCTTAATAATGGTGTCATCAAGTTAATTCACAAAAGGGGAGATAAGAACAAAATTGAAAACTGGTGGCTGATTACCATGCTCCAAACTGTTACACTTATGTGTTCCTCGAGTAGCTTTGATGTGAACCTTTTCCCTATACATGGGCACTTTTTACTCAAGTGCTCGCTAGAGGTTTTTTCCCCATGTTACCACATACTTGATACTCTCATATGTGGTGGTACTTTGTACTTAGGGATATTATTCAGCTCTTACTTTAGTTCCGTTCATCGATCTATAGAGAGAGCTATTCCAGCCATCGTCTGTTCCGTGTGTCTTGCTTCGTTTGTGCTCCTTGTGTGTGCTTCTTGTGTGTCTCTCGCACTTTTACACACCCCCAACAGTGGTATCAGAGCAGGTTCAGCTTCTTCTCAAGTTTCAGTTTTTCGCATCGCGGCGCGCGCGCACTTTAATAGTGCAAATCGACTTCGGAGCATAGAAGTGTGAATTTCAGCAGCCCGAAAACATTTCTAGCAGGTGTGCTGGGGTTTTACCCCCATTTCGAAGCCATTCGTGCAGTCAGAATTGCCATCAGAGTGACGGTTTGTGAGCTGAAATTTCAGCACTTATTTCAGCTTTCGTCGAAGTGAAGATTTTGTCACATTCTTGTTCCTTAGTGAAATGGCGGGCAGCAATGACTTGTTTGGCATGCTTCAAGCTGAAGATAAACTTGATGGGACCAACTATCCGATGTGGTCTTACATGATGAAGCATGTTCTTGTTGCAAAACAACTTTGGAACATAGTGGCAGATGTAGATCGAAGACTGACAGGTGCTTCTACTTCACAGTCTACTATCACAGATGGATCTTCTTCTTCGAGTACAGTGGTTTCTCCTTCTCCACCTACACAGAAGCAGCTTAGATGGGATGGAAAAGATGCTCAAGCTCATGCTTTGATTGCACTTTCAGTCAAGCGTCATATAGTTCCACACATTCGGTCATGTTCTACATCGAAACATGCATGGGACACTCTTGCTTCTTTGTATGCCGTGCGTAATGAAGCACGTGTTGCATACTTGAGGAAGCAACTTGAGGATGTATGTATGGCTGAAAATGAGTCAGTGGATGTGTATGTGACACGCATCAAGGACTTGAAAGAGCAATTGGCAAACATAGATGAGATTATTCCGGATGCATCACTCATTTCTACATTGTTGAAAGGATTACTGGAATCTTTTCAAAGCTTTGCTACTACACTTCGTTTGGTTGCAAAAGGAAATCCTAATATGTATGCATTTGATGAGGTTGTGTCTCTTCTTTTGCAAGAAGAGCAATCTAGAGTGAATAGGAGTGGTTTGATTGAGGGAACACCCAAGCACTTGCTATCTCACAAAAGGGGAAAAGCAAGTATGGTTCAGCTTTTGGTTCATCAAAACCAAAGCCTCAAGCTTCCCCTTCCACTCATTCATCTAATGATAGTGATTTGCAAAAGAAGAAGAGATGCAAATATTGTCGGAAGGCTGCTCATACTATTGATGAGTGTAGAAAGCTTGCAAAACGCAATGAAAAGAAGAAGGAATCCGGCATGTCTATTGCTGAAAATTCAGCAAATGCAAAGAATGATGAAGCTAACATGGCTCAAGATTTTTGGGCATGTGTTGTTACATGTCATTATGATGCTTCTTTACATTCTAAATGTATGGTTGTGAGTGAGGCTGATTCCGATTGGTTCTTTGATAGTGGTGCTTCAAAGCACATAACATCATGCAAAAGATTTTTTTCCTCTTTGAAAGATGCACCTAAAGGAGGACATGTGGTGTGTGCAAACAATGCCTCTTATCCTATCATTGGAGTAGGAGAAATTGAGCTTACGGCTGCAAATGGAGGTGTGATTCTCTTGAAAAATGCATTGTATGTGCCCGGTATCAAGAAGAACTTAATTCCAGTTCCGTTGATTGCCAAAGTTGGACTTCATGTACACGTTGTTGATGATAAGTGTATGGTTCATGATTTCAGCAATGGCGATGTTATCGTGATGTCCGGTACATTATGTAATGGTTTGTATCGCATGGATACATACAAGAGGGCTGCCTGGAATGCCTTAGTTGCTCATACTTCTTCCATGGCTGAAATGGAGCTTTGGCATGCTCGTTTTGGTCATTTAAACTTCAATAGTTTGCTCTACTTGCAAAAGAAGGATATGGTTATTGGCTTGCCTACACTTGAGTCCATTGAAAAGCATGCATGTGAAGGTTGCATTCTTGGAAAAATGCATCGTGCTTCTTTTCCAAAAGATAGTCATACACACACTACAAGAAAATTGCAACTTGTTCATAGTGATGTATGTGGTCCGGTCAAGACTCCATCTTTTGGGAAGCATGTATATTTTGTTACCTTCATTGATGATGCTACTCGCCATACATGGGTGTATCCTATGAAAGCAAAGAATGAGGTATTTTCTTGCTTCAAAGCATTCTTAGCTATGGCTGAAAAATTTTCTTCACAAAAGCTTTTGACTCTACGTACTGATCGTGGTGGTGAATACATGTCACATGAGTTTAATGCTTTTCTTCGTGAAAGAGGTATTTCACACCAATGTACGATGCCATATACACCTCAACAAAATGGTGTTGCCGAGCGTAAAAATAGAACTTTACTTGAAATGGCACGATTTATGGTTAAAGGAAAGCATCTTCCTCATAAGTTTTGGATGGAAGCGATCATGTGTGCAAACTATGTGTTGAATCGCTGCCCTACAAAAGCATTGAGAGTCATCACTCCTTATGAGGCTTGGAATGGTCATAAGCCTATGGTTAGTCATATGCGTGTGTTTGGTTGTTTGGCAGAGGATGTTGCACATCTCTTTCGATGGTTTGTCATCCTTCCCCGCCCACCAATCTTTGAAGAATATTTGCAAATTTTTCCTTCGAACCTCTTCCTGAGTCTTAGCCTGTTGGGGATGTAAGGGTCATGTGACCTTACCCCCATATTCATATATATACATCATATATAGAGCATTGCCTCAACAGAGATCATTATGTGGGTTTCGAGGCTCCCACGCATGTCCGCGCGTCTCTCCTCTCTTCTCTCTCCCTCCATCTCCTCCTTCCTCCTCTTGCTCTGCACACCAAAGCCCTTCATTGGTATCAGAGCATGCTGAAGGCTGGTGCGCAAGAAGCTTCAACGGAAGCTTAGGTCAGAAGGAGTAGAAGTGCAGGTCGGCATCTCTTGACAACTGTTCAGTATTTCGGTCATAACTCGAGTTAGAAAACTCGGATTGATGCGTTTTAAAGTTCTGTGCGTAGGTAACACAGAGAGCTACAACTTCACAGAAGGGCGCAGAACCTGGTTCGGACTTCTGAAATGCCAAAAATTCGAAAAACGCAGAGAATTGTAGAAGGCGAATCTACATTGAGTAAGATAGCAGGTCGGTTTTTTTTGTCATAACTTGAGTTCTACAGCTCGGAACGCGATGATTCAACTTGCTGCTCGTAGCTTGGAAAGATAGTTACAACTTTGTAGAAGAACTCAGATTCAGATTCTCAGTGCAAGGTCACCGAAGCTGCAAAATACAGAGCAGTACTGTTGCAAGTGAAAGTGAAATTGACAACAGGTGCTTGTTTTGAGCATATCTTGAGCTACGCACCTCCGATTGAGGTGTTCTTTATCTTGTTACGTAGTTAAGAATAAGATCTTGAAGTTTGCTGAAGAGCAAAAGTTCAGATTCAGAGGTTATCACCTCTGAAACAGCAAAACATAGAGCATCACATTTTTTATCATAAAAACCCTAATTGCTCTTGGAGGTTGAATTTGCTTTGGAACTTCTTCGAGAGAAAATTTTTGGTGTGCAAGCTCTTATTTTCAGAGCTTCAAAGCATTGTACATGTATGATCATTGTGGTAGCTCCTCCATATGAGAGTAGAGCATGATCTTGTCACGCGTTTGGCATGTAAGATGACATTGTGGTATACCCTTTTTTGAGGTTTATGTCATCATAAGTTCGATCATGGATGTATAGTGGCATTGTGGTCTATATCTTGATTATGCCACTTGGTTATGGATTTACTTGCCGGTTGCACATACTTTTGTGAGAGTTGATTTTGGATCTTGTTTGGTACTTGTATCTTTTGTTTTCTTTGCAGGTACATGATCCAGATTGGAGCCTCAGTTACACGTTTGTTTGTCACCGTTATTAGCATTTGATCATTGATTGATATATATTTGCCAGTGTGATTCTTGGCTTATGTGGATGGTGATTCCCACATGGTTATTTTGGTTCTAGAGTCCATTTTACAGAGGAGATGCTGCCGAAATTTCATCGGCTTTTATGCTAGAAAGGAGCTCTAGTGGATCTTGAAGCTTGTGCGATAGCTTTGGATCATTATTTATCTCCATTCATTTGGACTTGATCACAGGTTATTTGCGATAGGTTGGACCATCTTGCAGGATTCATTCTTGAGTGGGAGGTGCATCACCATTGTATTGGCATGTATTGGTATCAGTTTTTTGGCATATGTAGTTGCCATTATCTTTGGTTGGATCAGTGACAGGTGGTGACAAATTACTCATTGTTCTTTTGTTATTGGTTATCTTGTTTGACTGCTCAGTTTACAGGGGATACTCTATCAAAATTTTCCCAAGATTCTTTCACATCTATTTGGTCACTTTGGAGACTTGGTGAGCAGGCTTATGCTCATGGTTTATGTGCATGCTAGATGCATGGTTATGTGACAGGTTGTTCACATGGTTCCTTCTCTAGTGAGACATATGTGATGTAAGTTATGCATATGGATATGCAGGTATAATCCTATTGAGGATAGAGTATTATTTTTAGTCTCTTGTTACAATTCTAGTCTCTTGGATTGCCAGTATGGTGTCTTCTCGATTCGATGGCACTGACTTTCTGAGATGGAAAGCTCAGATGTGGCATACATTGGTTCGTGCAGGGTTACACATGTATGTGTATAGAGATGCACAGAGGCCTCGTGACATGCCCGACCACGTATGGATGGATATGGATGCATTGGCCAACTCCACTATCCGGTTACAACTTGTGGATTCTATATATGAGTCTGTTATGTATGAGGAGACGAGTAGTGCATTATGGCAGAGACTACATGATATGTATATGAGTCCATTGACTCATGTGAGACATAGATCACATCGACGACTTCGATGTTGGCATTGTGGTCGTGAGGTCCATATTCGCAGACGTTGTTTCAGGCGGATGCGATGACGACGTCAGAGATATGCACATGATGCAGGTCAGGTAGTGATTTCAAGAGAGTCTATGGCAGTTGATTATGCCAGTGATGGTGATATCACATTCTCCTATGGTTCATCTCATGATTCCTCTTGCTCATTAGATAGCACACATATGGCTTGGTTGCTTGATGCATTAGCCAGTTTTCATGTTACTCCACATCGTGAGTGGTTTTGTCGATTCTCATGTGAGAGTCGTGGATGTGTGCAGTTGCCTGATGGTACGACATATGACATTGAGGGTGCAGGAGATATATGCCTTATGCTACCTAGTGGAGCATCACTTATGCTTAGACATGTACGTTGTGTACCTTCATTCCCTATGAGCTTGATTTCAGTTAGCCAGTTACAGGAGAGCAGATGTTATGCATTCCTTGGTGAGCATCATTTTCAGTTGCAGTTGGGACAGCTTATGCTTGTCAGAGGTGCTAGGATTGGGCACAAGTATCCACTACAGGTACTTCATGTGCGAGACAGTCTCGTCTCAGTGGGAGTTCAGCCTTATGTGCGATGTGAGACTCGTCATGTCTCATTTTGTCTACCTACACATATGTCTATTGACATTCATGATGCACATGTATGGCAGGATTCAGATGCTCAGATGGATGCATATGTAGAGCATGTTTCGGATGCTCATGATGCTTATATAGAGCATGATTTTGTTGATCATATGGATGCTCTTATGGAGCAAACTTTGGATGATCATTTGGATGCTTTAGAGCATGATGTGGATGCTCATGTAGAGCATTATGATGATACTCAGTTAGAGTATGATCATCAGTTTGACCTTGGTGTTGATGTTGTGCAGACAACTCATGTGGAGCATGATGATACACTTGGTGTGGTAGAGCAGGATAGCTCTCATGGTATACAGTGTATGGTAGAGCATATTAGCTCTCAGGATGCACAGCTAGACACATCCTTGGTTGATAGGATGGCTGATTTGGATGCTGAGGAGTCATCAGTTATGCAGTCATTCTTGGATTCGCTCATGCCAGATGTTGACACACATATATCAGGACATGTTGGTCTTGATGATGGTGCTTTGGATGCCTTGGATACAGGCATGGATGACATACTTAGGTTAGCCAGGATAGCACATGTTTCGTCAACATTCGGGAGTCTGATGTACGAGTTGTTATGCTCGAGACTAGATATTGCAATTGCTATTGGAGCATTTGCACTTGGAGTTGTCAGTCGTTTGATGATTGACACAGGCATAGAGCGAGTGGGAGCTTTGCAGGAACTTCATCAGTTCTTTCATATGTGAGCTCGACTCTTATCGATATGAGTTTAGAGCAGTTTGAGGTGCATGGATACACCTTGTTCGAGGCAGTTGGTGTAGGCTGATCTGGTATGGGTAGAGATCCGGACTCTTCCTGTACATTATTATATAGTCCTACATCATTCTTTGTATATGTTACCACTTATGGTCACATTGACCCTTAAGTGGGAGATTGTTGGGGATGTAAGGGTCATGTGACCTTACCCCCATATTCATATATATACATCATATATAGAGCATTGCCTCAACAGAGATCATTATGTGGGTTTCGAGGCTCCCACGCATGTCCGCGCGTCTCTCCTCTCTTCTCTCTCCCTCCATCTCCTCCTTCCTCCTCTTGCTCTGCACACCAAAGCCCTTCATAGCCTTCCCCTGATTTTCAGAAGCCCTTGTTGGCATTGTAAGTTACCTTTGTTCACTTCTTCTTCAAGCCGTGAGAGCCTCCGGTACACTGTTTCTCTTCTTTTTTTCCGATATCTCTTATAGCCTTATGAGTCTTGATCAGAATTTGTCGAGTCCTTTCCACCACACTTCTCCAACACCTAGCCGGTTCATTACAATAGGCAAAGGCCTCTGCCCACACTGTGGAAATTTCTTGGTGGACAGAGGGGAAGGAAAATGACGTCTGACAAGCATGAAACCAAGGATCTTTTCGGAGCATGGGAATCGGTTTAAACGAAAGAGTAATCGGGTAGTGGTCCGAGATAGTCAGATCCATGTGTTGGGAAATCGAAGGAATACCCCACTGGAGGATGGTGTTTTAGTCGATGTAACATCTATCAAGTCTTGCTTTCCTCAGAGAGTCCCCCAATTGGAGATTAGACAAGGAGAACCCCTTCATGTCTTTCACCTGGACCAGATCGAGATGGAGCTTGATTTTATCCCATATCTCTTTCTCTCGACTGTCAATAATTTTTCCCTTGTTATTCCATCGTTCCTCAAGAAACTCAACCATGTTGAAGTCCCCACAAATCAAAACATTGTGTGAGAGGGAGTCGAGGGAAGCCCACGTATCAATCCTATCCGCCTCTCCATTAGGGGCATAAATTGAGACCACAGTGAACTGAATAGGGAACCCGAAAGAAGCAGCAATCCAACGATGGTTCCGATCTTCACAAGTCGGGGTCAATTTGCTGGACCAGGAGGGACTAATACCAATCTCAACGCACCCACCCCCCCTAGGGTGCGAAGTGGAGAACAAAGGTGGTTCGGAGAAATGCATTTAAGCGATTTTTGGAGATCCTCTTGTCGATTTTAATCTCTTGTAAGCAGATAAAGTCGGGGTTGGGGCACTTGTCTTTGAACCACTGACCAAGAATCGCCGCTCTTGAGGGATCAGACAAACCCCTGACATTTAGCGATGTGATTTTCATTATTGATGGTTGCCCTCTTCGAGGGGAGGGACCCGATTTTTTTTTTTCTTGTGATCTTCTTTTTTCCTCCCAGCTTCTTGACTAAGGATCCTACTCTTGAGGGGGCTCTTCCAAGGCATGCCAGACGGTTGTTTCCCTTTAAGCTTTGACTTTTGTTGTGGTAAGCTTGGCATGCAAACTAGAAGAGTGGGACCAAGGAAGGAGCTTTCACTGTTTGGGTTGTCTTCATTGCTAGTAGTGAAGCCTTCCTCTTTACTCGTGGTGTAACCTTCCTGGTTGTCTTCTTTGCTGGTAGAGCACCCAAGGGTATTATGAGCAGGATATTCTTCATAATGGTTATCCCTTGGGAGGTCTACCTCATTAATCTCCTTTTCTAGGTTACAGTGCATGTTATTCAAGGGAGCAATGGTTGTAACATTCCTTGCTACTGATCTACGAGGGCTAACTTTCCTCCTACGTCTTACTTCGGTGAATCCTTCTGAATCCGTCTCTGCAACACGAGTGCCCTCTTCTTCCTCCATCGGAAGGGGAAGACCCCGAGTGCCAACTTGAGGGAAAGGATTCAAGGCCCCATCTGGTTTAAGCTTGTTTTTATTGGTGTTTTGCTTCAAGGGGCAATCTTTGATCCTATGGCTTTGTTGCCCCCAACAGAAGCAAGCATTGGGCAAATTCTTGTAAGTAACCTCATGTACCCAAATCTTACCCTCTCCACATTTAATGTTTGTAACCAGGTCCTCCCCTCGAAGATCTCCATTAATTAAAACTTAGAAGTTGTTGACAACATGGGTGGGCAATATTCAATGCAACCTTTAATTCTTTGCGACTCCACAATGCATTGCATGCCTGCAAGTTGCAGGTGAGAGTCGGAGAGACATTCCCAATGGGCCAACATAAATCCATGCAACTCATGGAGACATTCTCGATGGGCCAACATGAATCCATGCAACTCATACTTGAGTTCTCCACGGACCCATTGTTGTTCTTCATAATCGCAATCGCATTTGAAAATTCAAGTGTTGCATGCAGCGTTACAATGGCTTCAAGATTCACCATTGATTAGTGAGTTTCTTGCAAGTTGTTCTTAGTTAAGTATTGTTGTTGTTGTTGTTGTTGTTATTGTTGTTGTTGTTGTTGCAATTCAGATTATGCATACTCCATAGTGAAGGAATCAAAATTCAAACTTCAGAGTCGACTCCAATAGGTTGTAGCCCTAAGCCATCTTGCTCGATTTCTTGTGTTCATCATCTGCTTGTGCACTGTATAGAATCTTGACTCTCAGCACTGTGTTCTTACTTGTAGCTTGGTATTCTTCTGAGTCTCAAACCTCGAGCCTAGGACCTATCACTTTGGGGCTACCTGGTTCATTGAAATTGGATCTTGAAGGTAAGAATCAATACTCAAGACTCAATATTTGATATGAATGATATACGTTTGGAAACTTTGTTTGTCACTCTAGAGTTCATGATCAATGTTAGCATGATTTTTGGTTTTAGTTTTTGTTTCCTAAAGTTAGCAGTCTTATGTCACTCCTTGATTGTTTATTGTGAGTGCTTTATCACCATTTGCCACGAGCATTGTGTTGATTATCATGTTCTAAGATTCCGGCTTCGTCTATGATAAATGGAATACTGATTTATGATACAAATGTGTCTTTTGAGTGTTGGTATGGATATTTAGCAAGATTTGTTAACCATCGTTGATAAGCATGTCATATGGGATGGTAGGAGCTTTGCATAGCTTCTCAGTATTTCAATGATATTTTATGCAAATACGATTTGCAAAGGGTCATGATTTTCATGCATTTTAAATATAGTGACATGAAACTTTTTCAGACTCATTTAGGTAAAGCTGAAACATCATCAACTCAAATAGAGATGCTACTTGACTATTTTAAATATAGCGACATGAAACTTTTTCAGACTCATTTAGGTAAAACGTGAAACATCATCAACTCAAATAGAGATGCTACTTGACTACTTGACTAGTTGGATGTGCTCATGGTAGTTAGGTAGTTAATATTATCCTCTCAATATCGTAGTGTCTATCTTGTTGATATATTTAGGTAGTGATGTGTGTGAACACTCTATGACCGCCGGGGTACTTTTTTCCTTCTTTAGGAGGTTTTTTTCCCCTGGCTTGTATATACGCCTATTTCCTAATGGGTTACTTGTCTTTGTACATTCTCTAGTAATACATTCAGCATTGTGTGTTGTGCTCCAATCTTCTTCTTCTTCCTTGTGTTGTTCGCGTGCTTCCGCAGACGTCTAACTCCAACAATTGGTATCAGAGCAGGTTGTCGCTTCATCTAGGGCGTCCTCGACACTCCTCCGATTGCAGTCTCATATTCACATGAAATTTGGTGAGCATACTCAAGGTGTTTCAGAGATCAAAATAGCTTCGTCTTGTGGTGCCGAAAGCGATCTGAGCTCCTTTCGACCTCCGAAAGCACTATCTCAGTGTTTGTGCAGGCTATTTTGTCCTTTTGTGCCAAAGGTATATACCTATTTTGGTTCGTCAGTATAAGCGTCTCGAAGTCTACTATAGGTTTAGCAGAACTCTTATGGGCAATTCCTTTCAAATTTTTGAGAAACAGTCAATTTTCTGCATCAAGGTGGCCATGGCTGAAAGCAGTGATGTATTTCCTATGTTGGCTGTTGAGGATAAGTTGGATGGTACCAACTACCCATTGTGGGCTTATATGATTCGACATGTATTGGTTGCAAAAGGACTATGGAACATTGTGCTGGGTGTTGAAAAACATCCTATCACACCTACAACTGTTACAACTGTAGGTACTGAAGCTGATGCAGAAGGTGTCGAAGATGATGATATTCTGCATACTCCTGTTCGTGCTTCGGTTTCTGCTGCACCTACTACAGAGCAAATTCATTGGGATGACAGAGATGCTCAGGCACATGCATTGATACTTTGTCTGTCAAATGTGCCATTATTCCTCACATTCGCTCTTGTAGAACAACTAAGGATGCTTGGGATACACTTACCACATTGCACCAAGCTAGGAATGAGGCTCGTGTTGCTTGCCTCCAAAAATCGTTGGAGAGTGAGCACATGAATGAAGGTGATTCTATGGACAATTGTCTAACAAAGATCAAAGACTTAAAGGAACAATTGATTTCTATTGATGAGGTTATACCAGATAGCTCACTTGTGCAGACCGTTCTGAATGGTCTTCCTGATTCATATCAGAGTTTTGCTTCTACTCTTTGATTGATGATGAAAGGCAATCCAAATGCCTTGTCATTTGAGGAGTTAGTCTCTGTTATGTTGCAGGAAAATCAGTTCAGATAGAACAGGTCCATTATGCGTGTTGTAGATAAAGCTTTCCTAGCTAGTCAGAAGGGCAAAGAAAAATGGAGCTCTTCTGCTAGTAAGCAGAAATCTGCAAATGCTACACATTCGAAGAACCAAGATAAAGATGAGAAAAAAATCAAAAAAGCAGAAATTGTTTTGCAAGTACTGTAAAGGGAATGATCATATCATAAAGAACTGTCCAAAACTCGCTGCTAAAGAGGCAAAGAAGAAAGATGCTGGAATGGTTGTTGCAGAGGCCTCTACACCAAAAACGGAGTCTTCTAATCTTGTGCAGGAAGAAGAATGGGCGTTTACTATTGTTTGCAGTTTTGACCTATCTTCTCATGAGCAGTGCATGTCTGCAGTAGACTCAGATGTTTGGTACTTTGACAATGGGGCAACCAAACATATTACATCGCAACGCAGTTTCTTCTCTTCACTCGAGCTTGCCCCTACAGGGAATACTGTTACATGCGCCAACAACTCCTCTTATCCTGTTATGGGAGTTGGTAAGATCATTTTTACTACTACTGATGGTAGTTCTTTCACTTTGTTAGATGCTTTGTTTGTGCCAGGGATCAAGAAAAATCTGTTATCAGTTTCTACATTAGCCAAGATTGGCTTGGTTGTGAAATTTGTTGATGACAGATGTACAGTTCATGATCTATCAAATGGTGACGTGATTATTGCTTCTCGCATTCTATGTCGTGGGCTGTATAAGCTCATAGACTATGAAAGATTTGTAAATGATTTGGCATGTGCAACACATGATTCTCAGGATATGTCAGATGCAAAGCTTTGGCATGCACGCCTTGGTCATCTGAATTTTGCTAGTTTGCTACGCTTGCAAAAATCTAAAATGGTGTCCTCTTTGCCCAAACTTGAGGCACCGAGAAAACATGTTTGTGAAGGCTGTATTTTGGGCAAAATGCAACGTTCCTCCTTTCCAAAAGATGGTTCAGTTCGAGCTACTTAGAAATTGCAGCTTGTACATAGTGATGGCCGTGGTCCTATGCAGACATCTTCTTTTGGAAATTATCTTTACTTGGTGACTTTCATCGATGATTTTTCTAGGCATGCATGGGTATATCCATAGGCAAAGTCCAAAGTGTTCATGTGCTTCAAAGAGGTTTTGGTTTTGGCTGAAAATCTATCAGCATGTAAAATGGGCACCCTCCATTCCGATCGAGGGGGGGAATATATTTCTTCTGATTTTAATGCATTTCTGGCCGAACATAGGATAAAACACCAGTGTACAGTGCCATATACACCTCAATAGAATGCAGTTGTTGAACAAAAGAACAGGTCACTCATGGAGATGGCGAGGTTTATGGTCAAGAGTTAGGCTTTACCACATAGTTTTTGGATTGAGGCTGTCATGTGTGTAGCATATCTACTTAGCATGTGTCCCACTAAAGCATTGCAATCTATCAGTCCATATGAGGCTCGGCATGATCGCAAGCCATCTGTTGCACATCTACATGTTTTTGGTTGTTTGGCATATGCATTAGTGCATGAACAACATCACAGAAAATTGGATGATAAAGCAGTAAAATGTATTTTTGTTGGGTACATTTCTAAAAGTAAAGGCTATCCTTTGTATTGTCCACAGACTAAATGCATTCTGGTTAGCTGTGATGTTGATTTTGTGGAAGATGCTATTCAACCATTGCTTTCATGTACTAAGGAGACACCTGTTAGCTCCAAAGACATGTATGATACTTTGCTGCCTCTTTTTATAGGTGGACAGTCTAGTGTTGATCCTAATGAGGCTTCTCAGCCTTTGCAAATTTCATGTGATGATGCAGATCATCCCATTTCTGATGTAGCTTTACATGATGCACTTGTTGATGAGAGAGCTGACATTGAGGAGGCAAAAACTATGCCAAAATGGATGGTGCAAACTTTGCGTGACAACAAATTAGATGCACCTGTGTCAATTCGTACTCGTTCAAGCTCTCATAGTGCCTCTTTTGCATCAGATTGCTATGCTATGGCTGCATCTAGTCTCTATGATGAGAATGAGCCTGTTTCATTTGACGAAGCACAAAATTCAGAAAATTGGATGGCTGCTACGCAATCTGAATATGATGCTATAATGAAGAACGGTACTTGGTCTTTATGTTACTTGCCTCTTGGCAAGAAGTCCATTGGCACTAAGTGGGTTTACAAGCTGAAGCGTAAGCCTGATGGAACAGTTGACAGGTATAAGGCTAGGCTTGTTGCAAAGGGTTATGCACAGGAAAGAGGCATTGATTTTGATGAGACCTTTGCACCTACATGCCGTATGACTACTGTTCGAAGCATCTGTGCACTTGCAGCCCATAATGGTTGGAATGTACATCATTTGGACATTAAAACTGCATTTCTGAATGGTAACTTGCATGAAGAAGTGTATGTTTTTCAGCCCCGTGGCTTTGTGTAGAAAGGGCATGAACACCAGGTGTGCAAGTTAAAGAAGGCATTATATGGTTTAAAGCAAGCACCATGTGCTTGGTATGAGAAGATACATGCCTATCTGATTGCACATGGTTTTGAGAACAGTCCAACTAAAAGCACCTTATATGTTAAGTGTGCTAATGATGTGCTTCTGATCATTGTTGTCTATGTTGATGACATGCTGCTCACTGGTCCTATTGAGAAGCATATTGTTGATTTTAAGGCTGATTTGCATGCCTCATTTGAGATGTCTGATTTGGGGCATTTGCATCACTATTTGGGCATTCAGTTTATGCAAGTTGATGGTGGAATGGCTTTGTGTCAAACGAAATATATTGACACATTATTGCAGCATTTTGGCCTTGAAGACTGTAAGCCTATTCCACTCCTATGGAGACAGGTTTACGATTGAGTCTTCATGATGTTGGAGATGCATTTGATGATGTCCTCTATCAGCAGGCTGTTGGATGCCTGATTTACTTATGCATTACTCAGCTAGATATTCAATTTTTTTGTCTCATAGATGAGCAGGTTTATGCATTGCCCAGGTGTCAAGCATTGGCAGGCGGTTAAGCGCATCTTTCGCTACTTGAGTGGTACTCGGATACTTGGATTGTTTTATCTCAAGGGGGGATCACTATCGCCAGATTTGCATTCTTTTTCTGACTGAGACTAGGCTGGTTGCTATGACACTTGTGTGTCCACTAGTGGCTTTTGCTTCATGCTGTTGGAAGTGAGGTAGGCCCTTAGGCTCATGTCACAGGTCCATGGTTCCATAGGTTCAGTCATGTACAACATTAATTCCAGCAATCTTCCAAATTGACAAAACATGAACATACCACAACTTAATCATAAAAATGATGAGATAAAGATAGAGAAAGAATAGACAACATGTGTAAGGTGTTATGTAAGCCATTGCTTACTCATAGTATCATATATACCAATGTTCAATGTACAATGTGGGAGCAAAACTCTCAACCACTCTATGTGATGAGAAATAGATGAATGAGTGAATGTACAATGTAACAAACATATTCAGATGTATGGGCAGTAATCTGAATATACATGAGATGTGTGACCTTATAGGTTATAGAAGAGTGAATATGAGTGACTGAAAGAGGAAGGATCAGTGTGAAATTGATAGTCAACAACCTCATCTGAACTTAGGCTATGGAAGACCCTAAGTCAAATACGTGTGTGAAAAGATCACATACTTATAAAGTAGCATAGAATGCTAATAAGTTTGCTGCAGGAAATCCTCAAACTCATGTGAACACACCTTCATAAACACCTCATCAAAATATGCATAAAGCATATATGTACTGTTTCTCTTGTACCTATGCTGAATAGGACTCCTCCTGATATGAACGCCACGGCCTCCATAAACTTCAAGTAGTACTTGTGTGCATAAAGAGAATATGTATCTGAATACTTAACATAAGATGTGAATCTTATGTTAACCACCATCCAGTGTCTTTGAAGTAGCCCGACATCTTCTTGTAGAAGACAATCTTCAACCTAATATCTTCCTGTAGAAGATAATCTTCAAATACACCATGTAGATGGCACCATCCAATGTCTTTGAAGTAGCCCGACATCTTCTTGTAGAAGACAATCTTCAACCTAATATCTTCCTGTAGAAGATAATCTTCAAATACATCATGTAGATGGCCGATCCTCACCATCAAGCTGCTAATGACCAAGTCTTCTTGCCATGAACAAGAGATAACCTCCTCTCCATGAGGTAGAGTGTGAGCACACCCTTCATCTTCTCCAAGAATAATCACCAAGAAGAACTCCATAGCTGCTCCTCAACATGCTTCAAGTTAGCACCATGGCTGCCCCATGTGCTAGAAGAAGTACCACCTCTATTGAGGTCCAAGCTCTAGAAAGCTTGTGTTGATCCTAGGTGAAGGATACTAGGAAGTGAGCCTTATGGCTTCTTTTATAGTATTCTTGTACTTTGAAAAGCAAACCTCCAAAAGAACTTATTGGGAAAAAGCTACGCGATCGTGATAAATAAAGCATGCGTTCGTTAATCGCTGTTTTATCTTTTAATTTGAGCGTCCGCCAAAAGCATGATATTGAAAAACTGCTGCGCGCTGCCGGTCGCGGGATTCGAACCCAGGCAGATGGGTTTAGAGGCGGTTGACTTACCCAAGGCGCCCAATGCCATTTGTTGTACAAGGAAAATAAAAGTAAACTATGCATGCTGTGAACTGTGAACAAAAATGGTCCAATGACCATGTGATATTGAGACTTTGATCTTGGGACATTGTTTCCAACAATCCCCCCTTCAATATCACAATGGTACAAAGTGAAATGGGTCTGCAACCTATTACAAGCTGCAAATAATCACAAGCTTCAAGTAGCCTGTCACAAGCTTCAAGCTTGTACTTCCGACACTTCAGAACTTTTTCTTCAAAAATCTTCTTCAAAACTGAATTTGACTTTCCTTCAAGAATGTGAAGTTGCTGAATATGAACCATAATACTTGAGAAAATATGCAAACTAGATATCCAATAGTGAACTCATCAAGCAATCACTACTTGACAACAAATATAGCATGAACTATCTCTGAACCTGCTATCTCTTGTCTTCAAAAACGTGAAAACATACACTAGGATCCATATATTTGCATTTACCTTCCAAAAAGGTTTCTCAACTCTGCGTCATGTAAATACACTAAACAAGAACTGAATCCTGGAACCTGTGACTGACAACTCACAACTTAGTGTATTATGAACACTGCTGGTTCATCTCTGACTGTACTCAAGTCATGTCAACTTATCTCAATTGAAATCAACTGAAATATGAGTAAAAAATCTATGATGTCATCATGTCTTCATCCTTTAAATCCTTCATACCTCTTTCCTTCAAAACTTGGTATAAACATATATGTGCGCACTTATGAAATATACCTTTCTGAAATATCAAGCTTCTCTTCAAATAGAATTCTGGAACCTTCTCCTGAACAGGAACATCCTAACAGGAACTTTCTACAAACATTCTTCTTCTTCCTTCTTCTTTTAAAGCTGGAACATAAAGAGAACCTAACAAAGGAAATATAGGAATACCTGAAATAGGAATACATGTAGGTATGACTCTGCATTCTTTTACATATGGCTGAAAATAAGTCTTCATGTTTCATCACCCCCCTAGATGACTTAACACTAGTATTCAAAATTCTTCAAATATATCAGACTTTATGAAATGTGGAAGGTCTTCCTTCTTTCAATAAATCTGATCTTCAGGGATCAATATCTGTATCTGAAACAAAATCTCTGGACCCTTTTTATTAGCACTGTACACATGCCAATAGCTTTCCATGTCATTCCTCAGCTTTCCAAATTGTAGAATAAGGTTAGCTGATCCTAACATAACAAAACCTTGCTGAAAGCATTTTAGGATTCATAACGTTTTGTAACATAACAAGTATCTTCTTCTATCTCTGTAACACAAATCTGATAGAATCTGAATCTGTGACTTACTTCTTCCAATGCTAAGAATCTTACAAAACAAAGGATAAATAACTAAATCATAAATACTCAAGATCATACAAGATCTATTCAAGATCAATGATCTCTCCTGTGTAGAATCTGCTGTCATCAAACCTTCATGACTGAATGTTTGATTTGTTACCTGAATGTCTCCAAGTGTCCATGCTTCTCAAAAAGTTGTAAAACTTTTCTTCAAAAAAATCCTTCCCAAGAATCTGTAACTCCTACTTGAAACATAAGTGGACAAAACTTCTCACCTTGACGACTCCAAAAGCAGCAAGTTGATACTTCATAACTTTCATATTTTACCCGGGTGAAATGTGATAGTACCTACTTGATTTTCTTTTGGCTAATCTCCACTTTTCAATCAAGTGATAGGATATGATGGAACACCTTTTTGAATACAAACATGTATCCAAAAGTCTAGACAATCATAAAAAGTAGATTCTTCAACTGACTGGTACATCAACAAGTCTAAATTTTTTGAAGTTTCTGAAAATACTGAGTATGAGGTAACCTTTTCCAAACATAAAACCTCAACGCAAGTCTTCAACATCTGCTACAAAAAACTCTTTTACCTCAAGAGTTAGATAAAGAAGAAATATACTTCTCTGCAACTTGTCATATACCAAGTAGCTCTGTATTGACACTCCAAGAATTCTTTGAGGGAACATATAAGCTGCCTGCTTAAAAGCTTCAACTAAAACATAACTCATACATATATGAGTTAAAACATATATCTGCTGCTTTTCTTTCTCTCAATGCAATTCTTTGTCAAATCTACTAAATCATGACCAAGTGTAATGCAAAACAAGAAACTGCTTCTTCTTTAAACAGGATGTTCTCGTAGACTTGTCTTTGGATGTAGAGGATAATATAGGAAAAGTATATGGAAAATATATGAGAAAAGTGAAGTATTTCGATGGCGATGCACCGCGCTGCACTCTCCTTCTCGAGAGCTCCACGACGATATGCTCGGAGTTGAAAACCGAGCTCCTGACGCCGCACACAGTACTCCGCACAGAGGCTGTAGAATACGCAGAAAACACAGTACACAGGGAGCACGAAGACAGACTTCTTAGGTCTTACAAATGCGGTCAAACTTACAGTCTGTGACTGACCAGGCCACTATATGCTTTATTAAAGAACATATACAAAGAAGTGTCCGATGGCCATTTGGCCTTTCACATGGACACTAGAGTAACTATGGGAGAAAAAAGAAAGAATGATAAAGAATACCTGAGTGTAAGTATAAAAACTATACCTCCCACCTGATGGGCATGTTACACAGTATACAAGTGACTGCGTAAGATCAAGAATCAAGTAACCCCCATCAAGTGACAACAGTGTCGAAAGCTATCCTGTGGTAGAGCTTTAGTCAAAGCATCTGCAGCATTATCTCGAGTGTGAACCTTCTCAAGAATAATGCTGTCAGTGGCTAAGCAATCTCTAATGAAGTGATACCTCACCTCAATATGCTTGGTCTTTGCATGATAGACCGGATTCTTAGCCAAAGCAATGGCACTCTGACTATCACTGAGCAAGTGAGGTACATGCTGAGGCAAACCCATATCACAAGCAAGACGAGAAAGCCACAATGCTTCCTTACATGCCTCACTTGCTGCAACATACTCTGCTTCTGTGGTGGAAACAGTTGTACATTCTTGAAGACGAGATCTCCAAGAGATAGCACCTCCAGCAAAATGAAAAATGTACCCTGATGTAGACTTACGATTGTCTACACAACCAGCATAGTCAGAATCTGTGTAACCAATAATGGATGCTTTCCCTCTACCTAAGCATAGACACTTTTCCTTAGTGCCACTCAGATATCTCAAAATCATTTTGACCGCTTCCCAATGTTTCTTGCCAGGATTAGACATATATCTGCTCACAACTCCCACTGCAAATGCAATGTCTAGTCTCGTAGCTACCATAGCATACATGAGACTACCAACAGCAGACTGATAGGGAATTTTGTTCATGAATTCCTTTTCCTCATCTGATTTGGGGCAGTCATCCTTGCTCAATTTCACATATGTGGGTAAAGGTGTACTCAATGCCTTTCCACCCTGCATATTGAATTGGTGAAGTACTTTGGATATGTACTCACTTTGAGACAAGTATATGCATCTTTTACTCCTATCACGAGTAATGCGCATGCCAAGAATATGTTTGGCATCCCCCAAATCCTTCATATCAAATGTCTGACTCAACTTCTTTTTGAGAATTGACAAATCATAAGAGGACTTCCCAGCAATCAACATATCATCGACGTAAAGTATCAAGCATATCAAGCTGCCATCAGAACATCTCTTTGTGTAGAGACAATGATCCTCATTGCTCCGAGAATAGCCTTGGGACTTCATAAAAGCATCAAACTTTTGGTACCATTGTCTAGGAGACTATTTAAGTCCATACAAGCTCTTCTTGAGCTTACAAACTAGACTTTCCTTGCCAGGAACTACATAACCCTCTGGTTGTTCCATATAGATCTCATCTGTAAGATCTCCATGCAAGAAAGTTGTTTTCACATCCATTTGGACTAGCTCTAAGTCCTCCATTGCAACGAATCCAAGCAACATGCACAAAGTAGTCATCTTGACCACTGGAGAGAAGATTTCCTCAAAATCAACACCATGTTGTTGCTTAAAACCCTTTGCAACAAGTCGTGCTTTATATTTTGGAGAAGCACTATCTGATGTGAATTTCAGCTTATATACCCATTTACATGGTAAAGCTTTCTTGCCCTTTGGCAAAGGTACTAGGTTCCAAGTACCATTCTTGTGAATAGAATCCAACTCACTCTTCATGGCACGCTCCCACTTGACATGATCCTCTGTCTGCATAGCCTCTTTGTAGCAAGAGGGCTCACCGGCATCTGTTAGCATAACAAAATCTAAACCTGGAACATATCTATCAGGTGGATATGAGACACGTGCAGAACGTCTCAATGGTTGCTGAACAGGAACATGTGCAGACTGATCTGAATGGACATTCTCTTGAACATCACTATGTGCAGCATTTTTATGCATGCTAACCGGAGGACTAGTATCCTCAAACACCACTCTTCTCACTTCAACCTCCTTAATCGGCTGTTTATGCATCTTAGACTCATTAAAAATGACATCACTACTTCTGATCACTGACCGTGTTTCAGGATCCCATAAGCGATATCCAAATTGTCCTTCTCGACCATATCCAAGAAAAATGCATTTCTTTGACTTATGGTCCAACTTCTGTCTAAGATTCTTGGGTATATGAACATATGCTTCACACCCAAAAACTCAAAGATGATCATAATATGGTGGTTTCCCTGTCCATAACTCTTGTGCCACTTTCAGACCTTTGGCAGCACTAGGTGAAAGGTTAATCACATGAACTGCAGTCAATACTGCTTCTGCCCAAAAACCTTGTGAGAGGGTTGCATGATGCAACATAGAGACTACTCTATCTTGAATAGTTCTATTCATCCTTTCAGCTACACCATTCTGTACTGGGGTATAAGGAGCTGTAAACTCTCTACGAATCCCTCTACACTGACAAAAAAGGCTGAATTCATGTGAGGTATACTCACCCCCATTATCTGAACGTAAAGCCTTAAGCTTAGTTCCTTTTTCAGTCTCAACTGAAGCAAGCCATTTTCTAAAAGTAGGGAATACATCATCCTTCGATTTGATAGGATATACCCAGACTTTTCTAGTAGCATCATCTATGAAAGTGACAAAGTAAAGAGAACCACCTAAGGACCTAGTGGGCATAGGACCACACACATCTGTATGAACAAGATCTAAAGGCTGAATTGAAGAGTCAATGTGCGCTTTATGCACATTTCTGGTTTGCTTTCCATATTGACAATGCTCACAAAATGAAAAATCAGAGAAAGATAACACAAGTAAGTAGCCAGAACGAGAAAGATTTTCCATTCCACTACGAGATATATGGCCCAAACGACCATGCCAAATACAAGCCATAGGCTGTTCAGTAACAGCTAACAAGTGTTCTTTCTGTGATACAAATAAAGGGTAAAGTGAGCCAACTTTCCTTCCTTTTGCAATAACCATATTGCCCTTTGATATACGAAAGGACTGAGCATAGAAGACCACCTTGTAACCAAAGTCATCAAGTTGACCAACTGACATCAAACTGCGTGATAACTGAGGTACATGGCGTACATTATGCATAGTAAATTTTGAACCGTCAATGAACTGCACAACTACATCTCCAATCCCCACAACATCACACTGGTAAGAGTCACCAAGTCTCACGGTGCCAAGAGACTTTGCTGCATAATTAGAGAAACATTCTCTATGTGGTGTCACATGGAAAGAAGCACCAGAATCTAGCAGCCAGGTGTGGGAAAGAGAATCAGCCATAAGTGCCTCAGATGGCACAGTACTATCAAGTGTCAACACATCAGCATCATCAGAAATAGCATTAATTTCTTCAATCTTCACAATCGAAGTAGATGGTGCAGGTAACTGTTTAACATGCCCATCAACATTCTGTCCTTTACCTTTAACATTCTTTAATGCATAACAGTCTTTCTTCATGTGTCCTTTCTTATGACAATAATGGCATTCAATATCCCTCTTCCTTGATTTACTTATGCTCTTATTCCATTGACCATTCTTTTCCTTGTTCTTGCTCCTGCCACGTTGTTGATTCTTTCCTTGGTAAGAATCACGAACATTATATGCATCTCCACTCTGAGTGCCAACCATAGATTTTCTATGAATCTCCTCACTCAAGAGTGCTCCACATATGTCATCATAGACGAGTTTACCACCTGGTGCACTATTGCTAATAGCTGTGCAAAATGTATCCCATGATGGTGGCAGGGTGCATAACAACAATACTGCTTTCATTTCATTGTCCATATCCATTTTCTGAGCCTGTAACTGGGAGAATATGGCATCAAACTCATTTAGATGAGCAGCAACACTATCTGTGTCCTTCATACAAAGGTCGTATAATTTTCTCATCAGATATACTTTATTTGATGCCGTCTCTTTTTCATATGTATTGCATAACTTCTTCCAAAGCTCCTCTGCACTTTCACAGTCTAATACTGTAAAGTAAACATTATCTGCCAGGTGCAAGCGAATGGTAGACCTGGCCATTTCATCTAACTCATCCCAATCATCTTCATCCATGTCAGCAGGCTTCTTTGAAATCCCATTTACTGGCTTCCATTGCCTTCTTTGAATCAGCACATCTTTAATCTGATTCTTCCATAGAGCAAAGTTTGTGCCATCAAATTTTCGGATCTCAAAATGGTCTTTGCCTTGCAAGTTATAGCTCCTCCTCGGAACGCTAGCACTAGACCCTGATCCACCGGATGTGCTTGAGACCTCTGATGCCATGATCGTAGAGAACTGAATAGAATGATAATGGAGCTAGAAGAGTCCAAACACCAACAAATAAGTGTATCAAGGAGTAAATCGACCACTATATAATTGACTAAACCAGAAATCTGGAAAAATTTTGCCAGAGTATCCTCTGCAAAATTAGCATATGACCAGTGTCAAAGTATCATAAAACTGCAAGTACTGACATGTCTACCTGCATAGTGAATCACTGACTCCACTGCATATAATCAGTTACCCAATAGAAGCCAACTAGGCTTATCGAGCACCTATGAACAACTATCATACATCTCCTATGGCGAGGCTGGGTAAGTCTTCCACCTGCATCACCGAAGAGACCCTGACATCTGGGTGTCTCCCAGTTAAGAAAACCTCACCACGACCCTCTTTATCAAACGTAAAAGGCTTTATGCAAAGAACGTAACCGCTATATCAATGCCCACATGGACATACATAAGCGGTATCCACAGAAGCGTACATGGTGTGTATGTGCTCAATATATGCAGTAAAATGACACTAAAAGGCTGAATACACAGCCCAAAAACTAGCCAATAACACCTGCAAGTGTCTGTCAACTCTGATGTTTTAGGCTTTAAAAACCTGCATAAATTTGCAGCAACTGCTCCCACCAAAACTGAAAACCCCTCAAGAAACCTGTAGTTTTACGAGTGTGGCTGAAAATACAGCCCCAAAGGTTGATATTTATTGTCTGAGAAGTACAAGGAACACTCTTCTTGATGTTCTTGGACCTGTGTGAAGAGAACTACGTGCGAAAGTACTCCGAAATGGCTCCAAAAACACCCCAAAATTGCTTCAGAAATAGGCTTTAAAAGCAAAAATGAAGCTTTGAGGGACCAAAACTTGTTCAAGGTAATGTCAACCTTAGTCTTTTCCCTTCTTCAAACACCACAAGAGTGTAGCTTAGTGGCAAGAGATTGCCACAGTTAAGCGAGCTCTGGGGGGAACAGTACTGGGATGGGTGACCTCCCGGGAAGTACCGGGAACCTCTATATTCCTTGATCGTTGAGGTCCTCCCTCGCGCGCAGCCAACGGCGCCAACGGTGACTTCGGTGACTCGGATGACAAGATATGCCAAGGTCTATGCCTTGGTCGCCGCCTTGGTCGTAAGCCTTGGACTAAGGCTATGAGGTTATACAGATCTTTCAGATCTTTCATAGTCTATGAGCTTATACAGCCCACGACATAGAATGCTTCTCGCATATCTGTAAATGATTTGGCATGTGCAACACATGATTCTCAGGATATGTCAGATGCAAAGCTTTGGCATGCATGCTTTGGTCATCTGAATTTTGCTAGTTTGCTACGCTTGCAAAAATCTAAAATGGTGTCCTCTTTGCCCAAACTTGAGGCACCGAGAAAACATGTTTGTGAAGGCTGTATTTTGGGCAAAATACAATGTTCCTCCTTTCCAAAAGATGGTTCAGTTCGGGCTACTTAGAAATTGCAGCTTGTACATAGTGATGGCCGTGGTCCTATGTAGACATCTTCTTTTGGAAATTATCTTTACTTGGTGACTTTCATCGATGATTTTTCTAGGCATGCATGGGTATATCCATAGGCAAAGTCCAAAGTGTTCATGTGCTTCAAAGAGGTTTTGGTTTTGGCTGAAAATCTATCAGCATGTAAAATGGGCACCCTCCATTCCGATCGAGGGGGGGAATATATTTCTTCTGATTTTAATGCATTTCTGGCCGAACATAGGATAAAACACCAGTTTACAGTGCCATATACACCTCAATAGAATGCAGTTGTTGAACAAAAGAACAGGTCACTCATGGAGATGGCGAGGTGTATGGTCAAGAGTTAGGCTTTACCACATAGTTTTTGGATTGAGGCTGTCATGTGTGTAGCATATGTACTTAGCATGTGTCCCACTAAAGCATTGCAATCTATCAGTCCATATGAGGCTTGGCATGATCGCAAGCCATCTGTTGCACATCTACATGTTTTTGGTTGTTTGGCATATGCATTAGTGCATGAACAACATCACAGAAAATTGGATGATAAAGCAGTAAAATGTATTTTTGTTGGGTACAGTTCTAAAAGTAAAGGCTATCGTTTGTATTGTCCACAGACTAAATGCATTCTGGTTAGCTGTGATGTTGATTTTGTGGAAGATGCTATTCAACCATTGCTTTCATGTACTGAGGAGACATCTGTTAGCTCCAAAGACATGTATGATACTTTGCTGCCTCTTTTTACAGGTGGACAATCTAGTGTTGATCCTAATGAGGCAACTTCTCAGCCTTTGCAAGTTTCATGTGATGATGCAGATCATCCCATTTCTGATGTAGCTTTACATGATGCACTTGTTGATGAGAGAGCTGACATTGAGGAGGCAAAAACTATGCCAAAATGGATGGTGCAAACTTTGCGTGACAACAAATTAGATGCACCTGTGTCAATTCATACTCGTTCAAGCTCTCATAGTGCCTCTTTTGCATCAGATTGCTATGCTATGGCTGCATCTAGTCTCTATGATGAGAATGAGCCTGTTTCATTTGACGAAGCACAAAATTCAGAAAATTGGATGGCTGCTATGCAATCTGAATATGATGCTATAATGAAGAACGGTACTTGGTCTTTATGTTACTTGCCTCTTGGCAAGAAGTCCATTGGCACTAAGTGGGTTTACAAGCTGAAGCGTAAGCCTGATGGAACAGTTGACAGGTATAAGGCTAGGCTTGTTGCAAAGGGTTATGCACAGGAAAGAGGCATTGATTTTGATGAGACCTTTGCACCTACATGCCGTATGACTACTGTTCGAAGCATCTATGCACTTGCAGCCCATCATGGTTGGAATGTAAATCATTTGGACATTAAAACTGCATTTCTGAATGGTAACTTGCATGAAGAAGTGTATGTTTTTCAGCCCCGTGGCTTTGTGCAGAAAGGGCATGAACAACAGGTGTGCAAGTTAAAGAAGGCATTATATGGTTTAAAGTAAGCACCATGTGCTTGGTATGAGAAGATACATGCCTATCTGATTGAACATGGTTTTGAGAACAGTCCAACTGAAAGCACCTTATATGTTAAGTGTGCTAATGATGTGCTTCTGATCATTGTTGTCTATGTTGATGACATGCTGCTCACTGGTCCTATTGAGAAGCATATTGTTGATTTTAAGGCTGATTTGCATGCCTCATTTGAGATGTCTGATTTGGGGCATTTGCATCACTATTTGGGCATTCAGTTTATGCAGGTTGATGGTGGAATGGCTTTGTGTCAAACGAAATATATTGAAACATTATTGCAGCATTTTGGCCTTGAAGACTGTAAGCCTATTCCACTACTATGGAGACAGGTTTACGATTGAGTCTTCATGATGTTGGAGATGCATTTGATGCTGTCCTCTATTAGGAGGCTGTTGGATGCCTGATTTACTTATGCATTACTCAGCTAGATATTCAATTTTTTTGTCTCACAGATGAGCAGGTTTATGCATTGCCCAGGTGTCAAGCATTGGCAAGCGGTTAAGCGCATCTTTCGCTACTTGAGTGGTACTCGGCTACTTGTCTTGTTTTATCTCAAGGGGGGATCACTATCGCCAGATTTGCATGCTTTTTCTGACTGAGACTAGGCTGGTTGCTATGACACTTGTGTGTCCACTAGTGGCTTTTGCTTCATGCTGTTGGAAGTGAGGTAGGCCCTTAGGCTCATGTCACAGGTCCATGGTTCCATAGGTCCAGTCATGTACACCATTAATTCCAGCAATCTTCCATATTGACAAAACATGAACATACCACAACTTAATCATAAAAATGATGAGATAAAGATAGAGAAAGAATAGACAACATGTGTAAGGTGTTATGTAAGCCATTGCTTACTCATAGTATCATATATACCAATGTTCAATGTACAATGTGGGAGCAAAACTCTCAACCACTCTATGTGATGAGAAATAGATGAATGAGTGAATGTACAATGTAACAAACATATTCAGATGTATGGGCAGTAATCTGAATATACATGAGATGTGTGACCTTATAGGTTATAGAAGAGTGAATATGAGTGACTGAAAGAGGAAGGATCAGTGTGAAACTGATAGTCAACAAACCCTCATCTGAACTTAGGCTATGGAAGACCCTAAGTCAAATACGTGTGTGAAAAGATCACATACTTATAAAGTAGCATAGAATGCTAATAAGTTTGCTGCAGGAAATCCTCAAACTCATGTGAACACACCTTCATAAACACCTCATCAAAATATGCATAAAGCATATATGTACTGTTTCTCTTGTACCTATGCTGAATAGGACTCCTCCTGATATGAACGCCACGGCCTCCATAAACTTCAAGTAGTACTTGTGTGCATAAAGAGAATATGTACCTGAATACTTAACATAAGATGTGAATCTTATGTTAACCACCATCCAGTGTCTTTGAAGTAGCCCGTCATCTTCTTGTAGAAGACAATCTTCAACCTAATATCTTCCTGTAGAAGATAATCTTCAAATACACCATGTAGATGGCACCATCCAATGTCTTTGAAGTAGCCCGACATCTTCTCGTAGAAGACAATCTTCAACCTAATATCTTCCTGTAGAAGATAATCTTCAAATACATCATGTAGATGGCCGATCCTCACCATCAAGCTGGTAATGACCAAGTCTTCTTGCCATGAACAAGAGATAACCTCCTCTCCATGAGGTAGAGTGTAAGCACACCCTTCATCTTCTCCAAGAAGAATCACCAAGAAGAACTCCATAGCTGCTCCTCAACATGCTTCAAGTTAGCACCATGGCTGCCCCATGTGCTAGAAGGAGTACCACCTCTATTGAGGTCCAAGCTCTAGAAAGCTTGTGTTGATCCTAGGTGAAGGATACTAGGAAGTGAGCCTTATGGCTTCTTTTATAGTATTCTTGTACTTTGAAAAGCAAACCTCCAAAAGAACTTATTGGGAAAAAGCTACGCGATCGTGATAAATAGAGCATGCATTCGTTAATCGCTATTTTATCTTTTAATTTGATCGTCCGCCAAAAGCATGATATTGAAAAACTGCTGCGCGCTGCGGGTCGCGGGATTCGAACCTAGTCGGCTGGGTTGAGAGGCGATTGACTTACCCAAGGCGCCCGATGCCATTTGTTGTACAAGGAATATAAAAGTAAACTATACATGCTGTGAAGTGTGAACAAAAATGGTCCAATGACCATGTGATATTGAGACTTTGATTTTGGGACATTGTTTTCCAACACATGCTTGGTAGCTCATGTATATCTTGGTTGAGCAAGAAGCAGCCTACTGTGGCCACTTCCAGTTGTGAGGCTGAGTATAGGGCAGCTTTCAACAACTACTGTTGAGTGTGTGTGGCTTAGACGCCTTATGGCTGATTTGGGTGTTGGTCAGTCTTCTACCACCACCATCTTCACTGACAGTCAGAGCGCATTAGCAGTTGCGAGGAACCCTGTATTCCATGCTCGCACTTAGCACATTGAGGTGCATTATCATTATATCAGGGAGATGTTCTCAACTGGGGAGATTTGTTGGACATATGTGCCCACACAGGTGTACATTGCATACCTTTTCACGAAGGCTCTGCCTAGGGAGAAGTTTGAAGCTTTTCGCAAAGCTTTGGGCTTACTTCCTTTTGTGGCATGATTTCCACATAGCTTAGCACTTACTTATACATGAGTGCCAGCTACTTGTTCACCGCATCACTCCCACGGGGGATTTGTTGATATATTTAGGTAGTGATGTGTGTGAACACTCTAGGACTACTAGGGCACTTTTTTCCCTCTTTAGGAGGTTTTTTCCCACGGCTTGTATATATGCCTATTGCCTTAATGGGATACTTATCTTTGTACATTCTCTAGTAATACATTCAGCATTGTGTGTTGTGCTCCAAACTTCTTCTTCTTCCTTGTGTTGTTCACGTGCTTCTGGAGATGTCTAACTCCAACATATCTTGTGTCTAAGTTTTGTTAGAAATTTTGTAAATGGTTGCTCTCACCTAAAGATTATGATTATAGTTATTTTCGTATGTTGGTGAAGATTGTTGCATGAAAAACACTTATCACTAATGATTTCAAAAGTAAGGATAAGACTTCTTTATATATTGTGCTAAAAAGGGTGCCACTAAAATGAAGAATCAAGAATGAGCTTGTTTATTAGTAACACGTTGTGTATGAGGTTTGGATGTACAAAAAGGTCACAAAACTATTCTTGTATGCCTTAAGGTCGATGTTACCTAACTACTCGAGAATGACTTCCCTCGAAGTCAGGTTTGCTATAGCCTAGTATTCATTGGTATACTCATTGGTATTCCCTAAGTAGTTGCTGATAGATTTTGGTAGTGATGTGTATGAACATACTTAGTATTGTTGGGGTACTTTTTTCCCTCTTTAGGAAGTTTTTTTATCATGGCTTTTATATCCCTATAACCCTAGGGGGTCACTTATCTTTGTACATTCACTTGGTAATACATTTAGTACTGTGTGTTATGCTCAAGCTTCTTCTTCTTCCTTGTGTTGTTCGTGTGCTTCCGCGGACCTCAAACTCGAACAATTGGTATCAAAGAAGGTTATCGCTTCATCTACGACATTGTTGGCACCCCTCGAGTGATAGTCTCAAAATCGCATGAAATTTGGTGAGCATACTCAAGGTGATTAGGAGCTTGTTTTGGTCTTTGAACACAGGATCGCAACGGTTGTGCAAGCAATTTCATCTTTTTGTGCCAAACATATATATAGGTTTTAGTTTGCCAATATAAGCACCTCAAATTCTGCTACATGTTTATAAGAGCTCAACAGGGTAGTTCTATTCAACTTTTTGAGATATAGTCATTAATATGCATCAAGGTCTTTTAGTCAATGGCCATGGCTAAAAGCAATAATGTATTCCATATGTTGCCTATTGAGGACAAGTTGGATGGTACCAATTACCCATTATGGGTATATAGAATGTGTCATGTATTGGCCACAAAAGGAATGTGGAATATTGTGCATGATGTTGAAAAACGACCTACCACACCTGCAAATACAATTATTAAAGGTGATGTAGATGACGTTGAAGATGACACTCTTTGAATTCCTGTTCGTGTTATGGTTCCTGCTTTAGCTACTACAGAGAAACTTTGTTGGGATGGGAGAGATGCTCATGCACATGCATTGATTGCTTTGTCTGTCAAATGTGCCATTATCCCTCACATTTGCTCTTGAAAAGCAGCAAAGGATTCTTGGGATATACTTACCACTTTGTACTAGGCTGAAAATAGTTGGAGAGTGAGCATATGAATGAAGGAGATTCTATGGATAGCTTTTTGACAAATATCATGTTGATATATCTAGGTAGTGATGTGTGTGAACACTTTAGGACCGTCAGGGCACTTTTTTCCCTCTTTAGGAGGTTTTTTTCCCCCAGCTTGTATATATGCCTATTGCCCTAATTGGCTACTTATCTTTGTACATTCTAGTGGTAATACATTCAGTATTGTGTGTTGTGCTCCAAGCTTCTTCTTCTTCCCTGTGTTGTTCACCTGGTTCCGTAGACATCTAACTCCAACAATTAGTATCAGAGCAGATCGTCACCTCATCTAGGACATCGTCGACACTCCTCCGGTCACAGTCTCAGAATTGTCCGAAATTTGGTGAGCATACTCAAGGTGTTTCAAAGATCAAAACAACTTTTTTGTGTCGTGCTGAAGTCACGATCTGAGCTCATTTCGGCCTTTGAATGCACTATCATAGTGCTTGTGCAGGATATTTCATCTTTTTGTGCCAAAGGTATATACCAGTTTCAATTTGCCAGCATAAGCGTCTCAAAGTATGCTATAGGTTTAGCAGAATTGGTCTAGGTAAATCTGTTCAACTTTTTGAGATACAATCAATTTTCTGCATCAAGGTATTTTAGTCACTGGCCATGACTGAAAGTAGTGATGTATTCCGTATGTTGGCTATTGAGAATAAGTTGGATGGTACCAACTAACCGTTATGGGCTTATGTGATGCGACATGTATTGGTTGCAAAAGGACTATGGAACATTGTGTAGGGTGTTGAAAAACGTTCTGTCACACTTGCAATTGTTACAACTGCAGGTACTGAAGCTGATGCAGAAGGTTTCAAAGATGGTGATATTCTATAGATTCCTATTTGTGCTGCAGTTTCTACTGCACCCACTACAGAGCAAATTCATTGGGATGGCAGAGATGCCTAGGCACATGCATTGATAGCTTTGTCTGTCACGCATGCCATTATTCCTCACATTGACTCTTGCAGAATAGCTAAGGATGCTTGGGATACACTTACCACATTGTACCAAGCTAGAAATGAGGTTTGTGTTGCTTACCTCCGAAAACAGTTGGAGAGTGAGCACATGAATGAAGGTGATTCTATGGATAATTTTTTGACAAAGATCAAGGATTTGAAGGAACAATTGATTTTTGTTGATGAAGTCCTTCGTGATAGTTCACTTGTGTAAACTGTTCTGAATGGTTTTCCTAACTCATATGAGAGTTTTGCTTCTACTCTTTGGTTGATGATGAAAGGCAATCTAAATGCCTTAACATTTGAAGAGATAGTTTCTATTCTATTGCAGGAGGATCAGTCTCGGTAGAACATGTCTATTATGCGTGTTGCAGATCAAGCTTTCCTGGCTAGTCAAAAGGGCAAAGGAAAATGGAGCTCTTCTGCTAGTAAGAGGAAATCTGCTAATTCTGCACAATCGAGGAAGGAAGACAAAGATGAGAAGAAATCAGAAAAGTAGAAATTGTTTTGCAAATATTGTAAAGCAAATGATCATGTCATCAAGAGTTGTCCAAAGTGGCTCCTAAAGAGGCAAAGAAGAAAGAGGCCGGAATGGTTGTTGCAAAGGCCTCTACATCAAAAACAGAGTCTGCTAATCTTGTGCATGATAAAGAACTGGCGTTTACTACTGTTTGAAATTTTGACCCATCTTCTCATGAGCAATGCATGTCTGTAGTAGACTCAGATGTTTGGTACTTTGATAGTGGGGCAACCAAACAAATTACCTTGCAATGCAGTTTCTTCTCTTCACTCGAGCCTGCCCCTATAGGGAATACTGTTACATGCACAAACAACTCCTCTTATCTTGTTATGGGAGTTGGTAAGATCATTTTGACTACTACTGATGGTAGTTCTTTCACTTTGTCAGATGCTTTATTTGTGCTAGAGATCAAGAAGAATCTGTTATCAGTTTCGGCTTTACCCGAAATTGGCTTGGTTGTGAAATTTATTGATGACAAGTGTACAGTTCATGATCTGTCAAATGGTGATGTGTGTGATTATTGCTTCTTGCATTCTATCTCGTGGGCTATATAAGCTCATAGACTATGAAAAATCTGTGAATGATTCAACATGAGTAGTACATGATTCTCATGCTATGTCAGATGCAAAGCTTTGGCATGCACGCTTTGGTCATCTGAATTTTGCTAGTTTGCTACACGTAGAAATCTGAAATGATGTGCTCTTTGCCCAAACTTGAGGCACCCAGTAAACGTCTATGTGAAGGCTATATTTTGGGAAAAATGCAACGTTCTTGATTTCCAAAAGATGGTTCCGTTCGAGCTATGCAAAAATTGTATCTTGTTCACAGTGATGTTTGTGGTCCTATGCAGACTCCCTCTTTTGGAAATTATCTTTACTTCGTGACCTTCATTGATGATTTTTCTAGGCATGCAAGGGTATATCCATTGAAAGCAAAGTCCAAAGTGTTTATGTGTTTCAAACAGTTTCTAGTTTTGACTGAAAATATGTAAGCATGTAAAATGGGCACCCTCCTTTCTGATCGAGGGGGGGATGTATGTCTTCTAACTTTAATGCATTTCTGGCTGAACATGGGATAAAACATTAATGTACAATGCCATATACACTTCAACAGAATGGAGTTGCTAAACGAAAGAATAGCTCACTCATGAAGATGGCGAGGTGTATGGTCAAGATTTAGGCCTTACCACATAGTTTCTGGCTTGAAGCTATTATGTGTGCAACATATGTACTTAACGGGTGTCCCACTAAAGCGCTACAATCTATCACTCCTTATGAGGCTTGGCATGGTTGCAAGACATCTATTGCTCATCTACATGTTTTTGGTTGTCTAGCATATGCATTAGTGCCTGAACAACATCACAGAAAATTGGATGATAAAGCAATAAAATGTATTTTTGTTGGGTACAATTCTAAAAGTAAAGGCTATCGTCTGTATCATCCACAAACTAAATGCATTTTGGTTAGCTGTGATGTTTTTGTGGAAGATGCTATTCAACCATTGCTTTCATGTACTAAGGAGACATCTGTTAGCTCCAAAGACATGTATGATACTTTGCTGCCTCTTTTTATAGGTAGACACTCTAGTGCCAACCCTAATGAGGAAACTTCTCAACCTCTGCAAGTTTCATGTGATGACCTCGGGATCCGATCCCCGCGAAAAAGAAAGATGAATCCAAGAAAAGAAAGGACAAAGCTCCCTCCCGCAAAGAGGGCTCACTACGAAAATGATCATCATCTCGTTAAACGCTAGAGGGCTAACCGACCCCTCAAGAGCGACCATCATTGGTCAATGGCTTCGCGACATTAGCCTAAACCCAGAATTTATTTGTATTCAAGAGATTAAAATTGATGGAGAAGACCTCCAGAAACGGCTTAGACATGTCTCCTCGACCCATGTTTGGATTTCAACGGCGCACCAACGGGGGTCCAATGGAACGGTAATCGGTATTAATCAATTCTGGTTTGAAAAGCTTGAGAACTCCATTGAAGATGAATCGATGGATTGCTATTTCTTTTGGTGCTCCTTTTTGTTTTACTTTAGTTTCCTTGTATGCCCCTAATGGGGAGTTAGAGAGACTGAACACTTGGGCCTCCTTGGACTTGCTCCCCCACAACGTGCTTATTTGTGGTGACTTCAACATGGTGGAGGACCCTATGGACAGATGGATGGGCAAGGACAGGGTCATCGATAGTCGGGAGAAACAAACGTGGGACAAAACCAAACTGCACTTAGATTTGGTCGAATTCAAAGATTCGAATGGCTTTTCTTGGTCAAATCTCCAAGCGGGCGAGGACCTAAGGAAAGCTGGACTTGACAGATGCTACATTTCTCAGAGTTTTACTCAGTAGTGGGGCCACCCTTCCCTCTCGCAACGCACCGACCTCACCATCTCTGACCACTACCTGATCGTTATCACTTTCCAACCTTTCACCAAGATCCGTAGGGCTCCTTGGTTCCACACCAGCGTGCCCTCCTTCTCTCTCCTCTCAGTCCATCAAGAAATTGTTTATGTGTGGAAGGAGGCGTTCGCCTCTGGCTTGTCCCCAGCCAAGTGCTGGAGAAGTGCAGTCGATAAGTCTCGATAGATCATGATTAGATCCAGGAAGATGCTCGAGACTGTGCGGTGGGCTCATAAAGAAGCTCTATATCATAGACTCTGGAGGCTCGAGGAGGAAGTGAACAAAGGAAAATCTCAATCCCAGAAAGGTCTTCGAAAAATCAGAGCGCTACTGAGATACGAGGAAGAAATACAAAGGAAAAATTTGCAAATTTTCTTCAAGGAGTGGTGGGCTGGCAAAGCCGACAAACCCACCAAAGAGATGTGCCGTATCCTTAAAAGGAAACATAACAGAGAATCCATCCCCTTATTGCTAGACTCAAATGCATAGACCCCATAGAAGGGATTGCATGGAAGCCATATCTAGGGTTTCCCCCCACAGGATACCACTCAACCTTTGTTCCCTGCTTGACGCCCCTATCTCAGAAGCAGAAATCATTGAGGTCATTGATGCCCTCCCTTATGGTAAAAGCCCGGGACCTGACGGGCTCACTAATGAGTTCTTTAAATCCTTCAAGTTGGTGGTTGCCACCCCTCTTCGTCTGGTTTGGCAAGAGGCGCTCAAGTTTGGCGTGATTCCATCTTGTCTCAACAATGGCATTATCAAGTTAATACACAAAAAAAGGGAAAAGAACAAAATAGAGAACTGGTGTCCTATCACGATGCTCCAAACGGGATACAAGATCATTGCCAAAGTCATTGCCAATAGAATCTCTAGCCATTTGAGAGCGTGGTTAAGCGAGGCCAAAAAGGTGTCATCAAAGGCAGGTCAATTTTGGAAACCATTATAGATATCTGGGAAGGTCTTGACTTTGCAAATGAGTCTAAACAAGATGTGGTCTTCCTCAAGATCGACTTTGATAAAGCCTACGATAGGTTGGAATGGGACTATATTCTACAGTCGCTTCAAGATCTTGGATGTAGTAAAAAATTCACCAAGATGATCGCGACCCTTCTCAGAAATGCATCGACCCAAATTAACATTGATGGCAAACTTTCGAAGGTGATCAAACTTAGAAGATCTATCAGACAAGGGTGCCCATTGGCTCCCCTTTTCTTTGCCATTGCAACGGAAGGGCTTAGCAGGCTGGTGGAGCATCAGGTGGAAGCTGGTAATATCAAAGGTCTTTGTTTGCCTCATGACCACGGCCAGATCACCATGAGACTTTTTGCGGATGATATGAATGCGTTTGTTCACAATGACAGTACCAGCCTGGAGACATTCTGGAGGTGTCTGGATACTTTTTGTGAAGCCTATGGATTCACAATCAACTACTATAAGACCGCCTTCAGAGCTATTGTTGGGTCACAGCCCGAGCTTCTCATCGATCATGGATGTCAAATCATTCCGCAGGGCCAAATTTTTCGGCTTCTTGGGATTCCCTTGGGGTTTGGTGTCTCTATGGAATAGCGGTGGAACTGGGTGCTAGCCAAACTCGAAAACAAGCTTAACTATTGGAGAGGTATGCAAATCAATCTTGCTGGTCGTGCTATGGCTATCAACATGTTCCTCCTATCTTCTATCATTTATTTCCTTTCTTGTTGGAGACCGAAAGAGCAAGATCTGTCCAAACTGGATAGTATTTGTAGAAACTTCCTTTGGACGGGTGACCACAATAGGAGGGGGGTGCCTAAAATCAAGTGGTCCATATGCACCAACCATAGAGATAGTGGGGGCCTTGGTATCCTGGACATTGGGTGCATGGCTAACAAACTGGCGGCCAAATGGATGATTAAGGCTTGGTTCAACGGGGAGGCCTCGTGGGCCAAGTTGATCTTCAGAAACAAGAATGAGTTGGCTCTCATGGGCTTCCCAAATTGGAAGAATCTTGACATCTTGATCTTGCTGTTTTCCTCGATCCCCGTCTTCCCGAAAGGCTCAAATCTTGTGTGCTCCCTATGGAAGAGTTGGAATAAAGTCAAAAGCTACACAAGAATAAGTGAAGACTGGAAGTGGGCAGCCGGTATCAGACAAAACGACTCTATCTGGTTTCCGATCCATGGCATCCGGAGTGTGGAATCTTGGAACATTCAAAATGCCAAGAATTTATGGAACAAAGGCTTCAAAATATGGAAGCATCTCTGGAAAGAAGACACCAATCGATGGATCAACTTTGAGGATATTGACCCTAGCATCAACATTTCGTATGAAGAATGGAACACTTTGCAAAGCAGATGTCTCGCCTGGGACCGCCACAAAGTTCGCCTTCTCATGGGACACGACACGTCGAGCTTGCTTGGTCTCAAATGGCACAATGGGAATAGCCTATCAAAAATATCGAACATCAAAGAAACGATTGACTATCAGGTTAACCTCAACAAGAAGTGGTGCCTGTCATGGACGCGGCTTCGGTGGGACATGAGGTTCATGGCTATCTGGCACCCCCTCATAGAAATCAAAAAGTCTGTCCTCTTATGGAAAATTCTTCATCATGGAATCTGGACCAACCTTTAGGCTGGCAAATTTTGTGGGATTCCTCCCTGGTGCAAACGCTGCTACCGGTCTATCGAAGATGTTCCACACATCTTCTTTACCTGCTTGAACTCCAACAGACTCTGGCAGACGGTTGGAAAGAAACTTAGACTTCAGAAACATCTCAGTTGGAAGCAAGCCCTGCTGGGAGAAGCGATCGGCAGCTCCGCGACTCTTTGGAACGCCATCAGAGGGGAGGTCCTATGGAAAATCTGGAGGGAAAGATGTGCTTTTAACTTCGCTGACTCCCCCAAAGAGTGGTCAATTGAGAAATCGTTGTTCCTCCTTGGCAAAAGGATCGTCAACTATAAGAAATCCCCCCCCTTCAGGCATCATCAAGTACTCCTTTTGATCAATAACAAGCTTAAACCCAAGTGGCCCCCACATGAGGGTGATGAGAGGGTGATTAACCTTCTTTGTAATGCCATCTAAGCTCTATAAAAGCTTCCCCTGCTTTGTGGGATTTGGGGGGTCCCATGGGCACTAGTCCCCTTCTCTTGTACTTTTCTTTATTTAATTCAAGTCCGAGAGAGTAGGCTAATGCTGAAATTCCTTTATATTAAAAAAAAAAGTTTCATGTGATGATGCAGATCATTCCATTTCTGATGTTAATTTACATGATGCACTTTTTGATAAGAGAGATGATATTGAGCAGGCAAAAACTATGCCAAAATGGTTGGTGCAGACTTTGTGTGACAAAAAATTAGATGCACCTCTATCATATTGTACTCAGTCAGGCTCTCACAGTGCCTATTTTGCATCAGATTGCTATGCTATGGCTGCCTCTAGTCTCTGTGCTGAGACTGAACTTGTTTCGTTTGATGAAGCACAAAATTCTAAACATTGGATGGCTGCAATGCAATCTCAATATGATGTTATCATGAAAAATGATACCTGGTCTTTATGTGACTTGCCTCCTGGAAAGAAGGCCAGTGGCACTAAGTGGGTATACAAGATGAAGCGTAAACCTGATGGAACAGTTGACAGGATAAGGCTAGGCTTTTTCCAAAGGGTTATGCACAGGAAAGAGGCATTGATTTTGATGAAACCTTTGCTCCTACTTGCCTAATGGCTACTGTTCGTAGCATCTGTGCACTTGCAGGTCATCATGGTTGGAATCTACATCAGTTGGACATTAAAACAACATTTCTAAATGGTAACTTGCATGAAGAAGTGTATGTTTTTCAGCAATGGCTTTGTGCAGAAAGGGCATGAAAACTAGGTGTGCAGGTTAAAGAAGGCATTATATGGTTTAAAGCGAGCACCACGTGCTTGATATGAAAAGATACATGCCTATCTCATTGCACATGGTTTTGAGAATAGTCCAACTGAAAGTACCGTATATGTTAAGTGTGCTAATGATGTGCTTCTGATCATTGTCGTGTATGTTGATGACATGCTACTCACTGGTCCTCATGACATGCATATTGCTGATTTTAAGGCTGATTTGCATGCCTCATTTGAGATGTCTGATTTGGGCACTATTTGGGCATTCAGTTTATGCAAGTTGATGGTGGAATGGCTTTGTGTCAAACGAAATATATTGACATATTATTGCAGCGTTTTGGCTTTGAAGATTGTAAGCCTATTGCCACTCTTATGGAGAGAGGTTTACGATTGAGTCTTCATGATGCTGGAGATGCATTTGTTGGATGCTTTATTTATTTATGCATCACTCGGCCAGATATTCAGTTTGTTGTCTTACAGATGAGCAAGTTTATGCATTGCCTAGGTGTCAAGCATTGGCAGGTGTTAAGCACATCTTTTGCTAGGTGAGTGATATGCGGCTAATTGGATTGTTTTATCCCAAGGGGGGATCATTACCGCCAGATTTTCATGCTTTTTGTTTGATAGTGATTGGGCTGGTTGCTATGACACTTGTGTGTCCACTAGTGGCTTTTGCTTCATGCTTGGTAGCTCATGTATATCTTGGTTGAGCAAGAAGGAGCCTACTGCGGCCACTTCCAATTGTGAGGCTGAGTATAGGGCAGCTTTCATAGCAACTGTTGAGTGTGCATGGCTCAAATGCCTTATGGCTGATTTGGGTGTTGGGCAGTCTTCTGCCACCACCGTCTTCACTGACAATGAGAGGAACCATATGTTCCATGCTCGCACTCAGCACATTGAGGTTCATTATCATTATGTCAAGGAGAGGTTCTCTGTTGGGGAGATCAGCTTGGCATATGTGCCCATGCAGGAGAACATTGCAAACCTTTTTATGAAGGCTCTTCCTAGGGAGAAGTTTGAAGCTTTTCGCAAAGCTTTGGGCTTATTTCCTTTTGTGGATGATTCCACATAGCTTGGCACTTCCTTATACATGAGTGCCAGCTCCTTGTTCATTGCATCACTCCCAGGGGGGATTTGTTGATATATCTAGGTAGTGATGTGTGTGAACACTCTAGGACTGTCGGGGAACTTTTTTTCCCTCTTTAGGAGGTTGTTTTCCCTTGGCTTGTATATATGCATATTACCCTAATGGGCTACTTATCTTTGTACATTCTAGTGGTAATACATTTAATATTGTGTGTTGTGCTCCAAGCTTCTTCTTCTTCCTTGTGTTGTTCATCTACCTTCGCAGACGTCTAACTCCCACAAATCAAAGGTTTGAAGAAGTAGTTGATTTTTGCAGATGAAGTCTTGCCAAATAGTTCAATTGTGCATACCATTCTTAATGGTCTTACATATTCATATCAGACTTTTGCTTCTACTATTCGATTGATGATGAAAGGCAATCTAAATGCCCGTTTTGTTGCACGATGAGCTTTCTAGGCAGAAAAAGTCCACTATGCAAGTTGCAAATCAAGCTTTGTTAGCTAGTCAAAAGGTCAAAGGTAAATTGAGCTAATCTACTAGTAAGCAAAAATTTGCTAATTCAATATAGTAGAAACAAAGATGAGAAGAATTTAGAAAATCATAAATTGTTCTGCAAATACTCTAAAGGAAGTGATCATGTCACAAAGAGTTGTCCAAAATTGGCCGCAAAAGAGGCTGGAATGGTTGATGCAAAGGCCTCTACACCCAAAATAGAGTCTCTTGATCTTGTGTAGAATGAAGAATGGGCATTACTACTATTCGCAGTTATGACACATCTTTTCATGAACAATGTATGTCTACAATGGACTCAGATGTTTGGTACTTTGACAGTGGAGCAACCAAACATTTTACCTCGTAGCGTAGTTTCTTTAGTTCACTTGAACATGTCCCTGCAAGGAATACTATCACATGTGTCAACGACTCCTCTTATCTAGTCATGGGATTTGGCAAGATCATTCTAACTACTATTTATGGTAGTTCTTTTACATTGTCAGATGCTTTGTTTGTGTCAAGGATCAAGAAAATCTATTGTCAGTTTCAGTATTAGCCAAGATTGGCTTGGTTATCAAATTTGTTGATGAAAAATGTACATTTCATGATATGCCAAATGGAGATATTATTATTGCTTCTGGCATTTTATGTCATGGGCTGTATAAGCTTATAGACTATGCAAAATCTGTCAGCATGTGCAGTTCAAGATTCTCAAGCTATATCAAATGCAAAGCTTTGGCATGCACACTTCGTTCATTCAAATTTTGCTAGTTTTCTATGCCTACAGAAATCCGAAATGGTGTCCTCTCTGCCCAAACTTGCGGCACCTAGTAAACATGTTTGTGAAGGCCGTATTTTGGGTAAAATGCAACATTCCTCTTTCCCAAAATATGGTTCATTCGAGCTACTCGCAAATTATAGCTTGTTCATGGGGTGTATCCATTGAAAGCAAAATTTGAAGTGTTTATGTGCTTCAAACAGTTTTTGGTTCTAGATGAAAATATGTAATACCAAAATTGAATCCATGAATATTATTTATGATTTTATTCTACAATCCCAAGAATAATACGAAAGAAGATCATATCAATCTACATTGTATTAGTCCATTCCCTATTTTAGAAGCACTAATTCTTGAAGTTCTTTTGGTGATGCATTTTGGATGGGAAAGCAATCCTGGATTCGGTCAATGGGCCAAAGATACAAAATTATAATGCAATTAATGAGGCATAATTGTATTGCATTATCTCCACTAATGTTATTATGCCATTATCTTATTTTCACTTTAGGTATCATCTTTTTTTCAATGTTAAGGCTTTCTATTATTAATTGCTACCTCTTAGAATCTACATAATTATACTAGGTAGATTTTTTGACATTATTATTTCAGAAGTTATTGCTTATGTGGGTAGAGTTTTCTATTAAGAGATCAAATTGACATCCTAAAATATGCATATTCTTTATGATTTCAATTTGAATTTATTCCATAATCCCAAGAATAATAGGAAAGAAGACCATATCAATCTACATTGTAATGATCCATTCCCTATCTTAGAAGCATTCGTTTTTGAAGTTTTTTTGGTGATGCATTTTGGATTGGCAATAAATTTTGCATTTGGTAAATGGGTCAAAGATACAGAATTATCATGCGATTAATGAGGCATAATTATATTTCATTACCTCCACTAATGTCTACGTGAGTGTGGTCCTATGCAAAGATCAAAGGTCAAAGAGTGAGTTGAACCAAGATGAAAGTTATATTGACATGTGAGACAATTGCACAAAAAACATAAATTAGTGAAAAATGCCATATGCGCCCATTTAGTCTGACGATCTAAGCCATCATGGAACCAAGAAGCATCATCATTGTGCTTGAAGGAGGAGCCATTGGGCAGTTGATGTTGTGCATCAATATAGCCAAACGTTTTGAGCCATCACAAAATTTAGGAGTTATTGCCTTAGTGATTGGAGGAGATCCATCACTCAAATAAGGGGCTAGCACCATTGTGCTTGGAGGAGGAGGAAACATCTGCAGGAAAGTATTGCCATCATGCTTCGAAGAGGATCCATTGAGCATCATGTGTGTTTGGGCCATCACCAGCTACCTAAACATGAGCCATGCCATCGTGATTATTTGGAAGAAGGAGGATCCATCTTTGGAGATTAGGAGCGATCTGAGGTAAGCCATCAAGTTTCTTTTGAGCCAATGCATAAAGTTAAAATTTTTTGGTCAAATAAAATTGGTTTAGCATGTCTTGCATCTGACTTTCTATCTAGTACGTAATCTAGGGTTCAATTTTCCCTTTGGAGACATCAAGATGCTTGTATAGGGTTTGTGATTTCCATTGTTGATGTCTACATAAAAAGAAAAACTAGAATGTTGGCATACAAAGCAATAGAGGAGTCATGCACAATACGGCAACAAGGCCAAATCATTTTTTTCCATGGACCATTTACAACTCAAGTGATTTTAATCACTACACAAACATTGTAAATTCCGTTTTTGGTAGAATAGACTCCATTTTGTGCAAGCCGAGGAGTCCTCGAGCTTGAGGAGTATTAGAACTAGCTACATATCAATTTTCATAATTTTTAGACTCTGTTTGAGCCCTCAAATAGACTCTAGAACCTAATTTTTAACTAGGCCGGACACTAGGTCTGGACAAGACCAAAGCTAGTTAGAAAACTATAAAAAGAGCTAGAGAGCTCATTTTTGAGGTTGGATTGTTTGTGAATTGAGCTTATGTAAGAGACTTTTTGACTAATGCAAAGAACTCCATTGTTCCTCTCCTTGTTCTTGCCTTGTGTGCGCGTGTGTGTGTATGTGTGTGCATGCTTGTGTGCTTCTCACTCACACACTTGTGCCTTCACTTGCTCATAGTCTTCATACTAGTCCTCACGTCTCCACGGATTGACAATTATGAGGTGAATCTTCTCACGTTGGTACTCACCATTGTGCTAGAGTGACACCAAATTTGGCGCCGTTGCCGGGGAGAGAGCTTCGAGGACGAGCGTGTGATGGTAAGACGTCGAGTTGAGACATTGGAGTTATAGGTAATATCCTTCCTTCTCTTTATTTTTCTTCATTTTTTCCTTACTTTCGCATCACCATCATCACCATCATCATCCCCACCATCTCCCACCTCCATCTCCATCTCCACAAAAAATTTCAGTTTTTTGGTCATATTACACTCCCCACCTCATTTCCCTCATTTCATTGTGAGAGAGAGCGAGAGAGAGCTTGCATGCTATCTGTTTTTGGTGTGTTTTTGAGCTTTTGTTGCAGGAACTAGCTGTACCACCTTCTCCAGCAGTGTGCGCAGGTACGACAGACTCTGCACAGGTCTCGGGACGACGACCTCTGTCTGTCGCGATAGACAGAAAAACTTAATATTTTGTGAATGCGTGTTTGGCACGGTAATCTACACCATTAGAGCACTCCAAATCACTAGAAGTTTCTCAAAAATTTGCGTTTTTTCAGTCTATCGCGACAGACACCGTCTATCGCGACAGACACCGTCTATCGCGACAGACAAAGACCCACGATAGACCCCGTCTATCGCGACAGACACCGTCTATCGCGACAGACCAAATCACGACAGACGACAGATAGCGTCTATTGCGACAAACACCGTCTATCGCGACAGACCACTCTATCGCGACAGACACCGTCTATTGCAACAGACCACTCTATCGCGACAGACACCGTCTATCGCGACAGACCACTCTATCGCGTCAGACACCGTCTATCGCGACAGACACCGTCTATTGCGACAGACCACTCTATCGCGACAGACACCGTCTATCGCGACAGACACCGTCTATCGCGACAGACAGCCCCCCACGATAGTTTGTGTCTATCGCGACAGACACCGTCTATCGCGATAGACAGACATTTTCGGCAAAAATTAAGGGGTAAATTTTTTGGAAATTTAGGCTAAATTTTGGGCATATTTGAACTCTCAAATACTCACACACTTGCAAAGGCCTTAGAAAAATGCATTAAAACTCCTGAAAGGTTCTGTTTGTCTGGTTAACCCCCTAAACCCTGAACGGCCATAACTTTTTCATACGAAGTCCATTTTTTGAGCTCTAGGGCTTGTCGGAAAGCTCGTGGCATATACTACGCGCCCTCAACTGTTTTTTATAAGAATAATGTGTTGATTTTCAGATAGGATATTTGGAAGTTGGCACACTGAGGGGTAGGAACACGAAGGGAGCTCTAGAGGAAATTTTTAGCAATACAAAAGGGGGAACAAGGGTCATTAAAAAAGTGTCTGAAATAAATTGTCTGTCAATTGAAAGGTCAACTTGGAGCTAATCTTGGGACTGATGCAGCTCTGTTGAGAAGCAATTGAGAGCGTCCAAGCAAGGGCTTTGTGCAAGCTTGAGAATCAACTTCTCGAGCACTAAAGAGCAAGGATCAGCAAGAAAGGTCGGAATACTCTCAACTCCCCTTCGTCAATTCCTAGCTTAGGCTAAGAACAATTAGAGGTAGGAGTAAGTCAGGGCGACGATAGGCAATTATCAAGTTGAAGCATACCTAAACTTTCAAGTTCAAGCTAAGGACATAATCTTTGTACTATCGAGAACTTTAAAGGAAAAGAACTTAACGTGGAACGATCAACTTTAAGTGCGGAACTACACTCAAACATACCTTACGACGTGATATCAGACAAGAATTTTAACACGGGAATCAACTAAAAAGAATCAAGTAACTGATACAAAAGGACTCTGCAACGAGGTTGTACTTGGGCAAATTTGGCCTATTCAATTAGGCTTATGAACCTTAGATCAGGGCGACATCTAGTAAGGGATAGACAAAGCCTTAGGTCTTCAGAGGCTAGTGTCAACCACACTGCTAGGTCGTGGGCCCAACAATTGAGCCACCACTCATACTACCCAAGTTCTGAGACTAGTGAATCCGAGATGACTCAAGGTATGGAGAGACCTACAGGAAGTTCAGGAGTGCCATACTTGCACAGGGTAGAAAGCCCTTACAAAACGCAGTTGGAATACCTTAGGACCAACCGATTAGGTGCCAGCATCTATGAGGACGGCCTAGGAAGATCTGTGGTACAGATTAAGAATCCTGATCAATCCATTGGACTAGAGCGCCCAACTGTCAAGTTCGAAAACGGAGCATACTTGGACAAAGAAGGAACCATATATGTAGTCACCAATCACCGAGATAGGACGGACGAATTTGGAAATGTGATCCTAGAAGCGGACTTAGGGGACCTAGAGCAAGGAAACATGGGTACAGAACCTAGAACCCCTTGAGGTAAATCGGTTCTCACTAGGATTATCACACCAGAGTGGATTCCCCAGGATAATAAGAGCATAGAGTTGCTCCTCAATCGAGAATCTGACGAAGCCTTTTGGAGGTATAAATCTGATCAGCCAACTGATATAGGAACAATCATGATCTATGAGTTTTAGGATCCTGATAGCCGAGGCAGAGTGACCTACTTAGATCACGCTTCGGAGAGGATCTTTGTGGTGACAGAAAATGATAGGCATGCTTACACTTGGAAAGGTGAAATTATTTTTCCCCAACCAAGATCGAATGTGTCCTATGGTCACCCTGGTGCTGGAACATCCCAAGCTCATGGAATTCAAAGAGACAGGAGTAGAGATAGGCCAGAAGTAAGCTTTGCCAACCCAGGGGGCAGAGAAAGAACGAGAATGGAAACAAATAGAGTAGAGCCTGAGGTACTTAGAGCTCACAGGAATCAAAGAAATGCGGATGAGTTCCCTCTACCACGACCTAGAGAGCACACAAGGACTTTGAGACCAACTCAGCTAGTTAAGTCCATGAAGAATTACTTCGATGGCACCGGAGATCCATATGATCATGTGGCTGAGTTCAGGCAAGTGTTGAGAGCTGAACAAGTGGAGGATTTATTCACACAATATAATGCCTTTGGTCTAACCCTTAGGAACACAGCCCTCACATGGTTCCAACCATTGAATGAGAGACAGTTCAGGAGCATAGACCAACTCCTAGAGGCTTTCATTATTGAATTCTCTAAGAGTGGCATAAGACATAATACCTCCTCGCTGATTCACAGCTTCAAGCAAACCCCTCAAGAGACCGTGAGACTTGCAGGAAGAAGATTTAGGCAATATCTTGAAAAATGCCCTGTCCCTGAGCTACCCACACCAGCTAAGCAAGTGGCTTTATTCTTGGATGGATTGCTAAGTACCAAATTAAGATCATATGTGTACTTGAAGGACCCTAGGACCATAGAAGAGTGTGTACGCATGTGTATTGACATTGAGGATAACCTAGGGGAGGAGTTAGAGCTTTCCAAGATATACAAAGATTCAGATAGTGCCTCTAGCCTCTCTTCCACGCAATCCACATCGATTGAGGAACTTGCAGAGAAAGTTGCTCATAAACTAGGTGTCTCTAGTAAACAAATCCCAAGGTTCGCCCCTGTAAAAAGATGTTATAATTGTGGAGGCGACCATATGGCAAATGTCTGTCCCATTATGGCTCAACCCCAAGCAAATCCTAGTGGCCAATACTGCACCATAGAACGGAGATACACAAATCACACAGCGCAAGATTGCCCATACAACAAGCAAGCAGTTAGGCAAACCTACCCTCAGACATACCCTCAACAAGGAAGATATCATAACCAATATCCACCACAACAGTACGCTAGGCCTCAACAAACCTACCAACCCTACCAAAACCAACTGAGACCCCAGCCAGTGCTAGCACAGCAACCACCTGCTCCTACTAATGCGATCCCAGTAAAATATGCAGCTGCAGAAGAGAACCTGAATAGAGCTATAGTCCCTGTAACATCATTGCTTTCTGAAAGTGACCCGAGTGACCATAGCTTTGATTCTACACATTTTGATAGCCCCCAGGCCTACTACATGCAGTCTCCTGAACATGGTGAGTCCTACTATAGTGAAGAGCCAAATGAACCCAGTTGGGAACCGGAGTACACCAATGTAATGTATACAAACCCCAACCCTAGGCCTCAACCTAAGCAAGTAAGACCCCCATTCCCTAAAGGACCATGCTACAGATGTCAGGGAGATCATCTCATTCGTGATTGTCCCTTACCTCCACCTATGCAACCCCAGTTAGTAACAATTCAAGGCCTTTGCCAAGAATGTGGAAAGGAGCATCTCTTATGAGACTGCCCTAAGAATCCTAATAATATGCCAAAAATCACTCCTATTAATGTTATTGGGTTAGTGGTAGATTCCACAGGAAGTGTCACTTCCACTGCACCCGTACAAGTAGTCACTAGAGCTCAAGCAATGCAGCAAAACCAAGGGGTAAGCAAGGAAAAGAGCCCAGACGCTAGCGATACTGAGAGCCAAAATAAGAAGAGAACAAGAGCTTGGAGAGATAGCCGTGAACGTATGAAAAGGCAATGGGCAAAGAAGATGAGTGAACTTGAGGAAAGTCTACGAGAAACCAAGGCCAAAATCATAGAGATCACATCTCAACCGCACTCTCACACATTCCCACCGCTACCATCCCCATCACCCTCCATCCCTCCACCCTCTAATACACCCCACGTAACCCACCCACCACCCCAAGCAGGATCAGTATTAGCTGATCCCACTCCTGAAGACATAGACATGATGCTTAAAGCATATCAGGCCAGAATCCAAGAAGGGCCAAATGTCACGGATCATGACAAGTGCTACCCTAGAGCTGACCTAGAGATAGAAAGAACCAAGCTTTGCGCGAAAATGGTCGCATTGGCTCAGACTATGTTTGAAGCCAGTCGCCTTTTCAATTACTCGGGCTCAGCCAAGACGCAATTACACTTGGATGGACTTCTAGAGAAGTTAGAGGGCATAATTGCAAGATCTGCCAAGGAAGAAAAAAATCAAGAAAGAGATAAAGCAAGCAAAAACATGACCCATCCCTCATCAAAAGCTTATGAGCCCAATTCCACTGAACCACACAACCCCCCCCTCCCTAGAAAGAATAGAGAATCTAAGGACACAATCACAAAAGGAACTCGCCCCTCAACACCATGACAAGGCTAGTGAAAGAGTAAGCATTCCTGCTCAGGAAGCCTATGTGCCTGAAGCCTATGTGCCTAACTCTACGGAGCCAGACACATCATCTTCTATGAATCGGTTCACACCAGAATTCCTACGTGAGATTCAAGAAGATAAATGGGCTAAAGAAAGTGAAGTCTCTCCTCCCATTGAACTTGTGGATGATGCACATGACCAATTCCCACAAGACATCCCATCCATTTATGGGGAGCAGGAGAGCACCCAATCTCAAGAAAGATTAGACTTCGAGTCTAATTCTTTACAAGAACTACCCCATTTCACAGGCCCATGGGAAGCAAAGTCCACCTGTATGAGAGCACCTACAGTCATGGTAAGAAACGAAGATTTAGTCATACCTAGGAACACAGAGGTAGTGAAGAACACCAAAGTGCAGTGCCATCTCACTTTGGAAGAGTTGCTTAAGGTTAGACCAGAAGTGTGGAAACATGTAGCCAATCAAGTGCCCGAGATAGCAAAACCTCGTTCCCAGGTAGGATCACATAGGACAGTGCCAGAGATACCCTTGGATAAGATAGGAGATATGTGTGAAGGTGAAGAAGGGAACACCTATCTTCCCATTACCTACCAGGAGTCCACCACCAAGGCAATTTTGGACTCAGGTGCAGGAGTTGCAATTGCCACCACTTCCCTATGGAAGCGTTGGGGCAAGCCAGCACTCAGGCCAACGAGAATGAAATTGCAGATGGCCGATGGTCATATTGAAAGGCCCTTAGGATTGCTAGAAGGAATAACTCTCACCACCTGTGGTGTCGAGTTCGAGCATACATTTGCTATATGTGATTTTAGCAAGAACCATGCCTATGAAATGATCTTGGGACGACCTTTTATGCGACAGTTGCAAGTGGTACAGGATTGGGGAACCAACTCCTTGTACCTGCAACACTTAGGTGTTACGACCAAAGTGAATCTTAAAGATTACTCTCATAGAGATGTCCCTCCTATCCAATGGAATCCCATCCATAGAGCCAAAGATGATACGGAATCGGTGCATTCCATAGGATCAGGGTCCTCATGGATGCATGAAGACACTCACTTATGGATGTGCAAAGTAGCAGTAGAAGAAGAGAAGAGAGAAAAAGCCAGGGAGATAGGTGCAAAAGAAACCCATAGATCCATTCAAGACCCAGCCTATGCGCCTGTAGTTTTTCCTGACGAAGAATTTGAACCCCACGGCTGGGCAGAAATCCTAGCAACAATGGATGTAGCCATCAATGAAGAACAATGGACACCTCACTGTGATGAAGATGGCTATGACATTTCAGTCTTCTCCATAGAGCCAATCATGGGAGAGGCAGTTCTAGAAGAATGCGAACCTAGCCCTGATGCATTTGAGGATGCAAGTGACTCCGATCTAGAGTCAATCATTATGGACCCACCTTTTGCATCAGATGAAGAATACTTCCATGAAGTAGAATTTCAACCCCAGAGGCATGGAGAGCTTACAAATGATGTAAGATTAGCCACACATGTGACCCCGAAGGAAGAAGGAAAGAAACGAAAGAAGAGAGAAGTCTCACCAGAAGAGGAAGAATCTTTGTTTGAGGTCCCGGAAAATTTTAAGAAGTATGAGATAGATGACAGGAGAGTCATGATTAGAATGCCTAAACGAGAGGCGCAATCGAGAGAGGCCTATGATAACAAAGAAACCACCAAGAAAATAGTAGTGGCCCTAGAAGAAGGAGAGGAGAGATGCACGTACATAGGCCATGACCTAACAGAGGAAGAAGAGCATGCGTTAATAGCCTTGCTAAGAGAATACAGAGATGTATTCGCTTGGAGTTACAAGGATTTGAAAGGTGTTGATCCAGACATATGCTCACACACTATCCCCATGACCTCATATGCTAAACCCTCTAAGCAAAAGCCCTATACATATAACGAGAATTACGCTGCCAAGATTAAAGAAGAGATAGATAGACTGGTTGAAGCTGGATTCATCTATGAAATTGAGCACACTGAGTGGGTATCCCCCATCGTAGTGGTGCCCAAAAAGAATGGTAAATTACGTGTATGCATTAACTTGAAGAAGGTTAATGCAGCCACAATTCGAGATAACTATCCGCTTCCCATCACAGAACATCTCTTAGAAAGAGTAGCAGGCAAGGAAGTGTACAGCTTCCTCGATGGATTCTCAGGCTACAACCAAGTAGCCATAGCTCCAGAGGATCAGCATAAGACAGCCTTTGCCACAGAATGGGGCATTTTTGCCTTTAGAGTAATGCCATTTGGGCTTACCAATGCACCAGCAACCTTCCAGAGACTAATGTGCCATGTATTTAAAGAGTTCCTGAGGAAGAACTTAGAAGTCTATGTTGATGATCTTTGTGCTCATTCCAACATTAGACAAACCCATATTCCTGAACTCGGACAAATCTTTGACAAATGTAGAGAATATCAAGTCTGCCTGAACCCAGAAAAGTGCGTCTTTATGGTCAGGCAAGGCAAGATTCTAGGACACATAGTGTCAAAGAATGGCATATCCACTGATGAAGAGAAAGTGAGAGCCATAGCAGAGCTACCTAGGCCAAGGAATGTCAAGGAAGTACAAGCTTTCATGGGGCATTGTGGTTACTACCGCCGGTTCATTCACATGTATGCTGTCATTGCAAAGCCCATGTACGGACTTCTGACTAACTTTGAGTGGACTGATGAATGTGAGAATTCCTTCCAAGAGCTTAAACGAAGATTATGTTCAGCACCAATCTTGACCACACCAGATTGGAACAAGCCATTCCATGTTCATGTGGATGCATCCAATTACGCTATTGGGTGTGTGCTTGCTCAACCTACTGGTGAAGGTAATATGGATCTTCCAATTGCCTATGCCAGTAGACAATTGAATGCAGCTGAACGAAATTACACCACTACTGAGAGAGAAGGCTTAGGCATGGTATATGCAGTTAAGAAATTTAGACACTATTTGCTTGCAAACAAGTTTAAATTTTTTACTGACCACCAAGCATTGTTATATCTCGTGAACAAGCCATGCAATACAGGAAGGTTAGTAAGATGGTTTCTCTTACTAATGGAATATGATTTCGAGGTTGTGGTAAGGAAAGGGAAGACTCATTTGAGAGCAGATCACCTTTCTAGGCTCACATCGGGAGAAGCCCCACAAGGAGTGTCAGATGACCTTCCTAATGCTTACTTGTTTAATTTGGAAGTGGTGCCGTAGTGGGCTAAGCCATTGGTACCAGTGTTGACATATGGACCTAACCACCCAGTAATAAACACACACGATAGAGAGGTAGTAAAAGCCCAAAAGTATCACATCATGGCAGGAAGTATGTACAAGCACACAGATCAAGGGATCTTGGCTTGTTGTGTAGAAGAGGACAAGTACACTAAATGGTTGCATTTAGCACATGTAGGTGCATTAAAGCAACACTACTCAAAGCAACGAACCTTACAGACACTAAGGAGACTCGGAGTGCATTGGCCGACTATGGAGGCTGATGTCCAAAAGTTGTGCAAGGAATGCCCAATCTGCTGCACTAAACCACCTGTGGAACATGCCACTCTTTATCAAGTGTCCATAGTGCCAGATTGGAGTGAACCTCTAGTATCCTTCTTAAGGACGAGAACATTCCCTCCAGACATGACTCTGGCTAGGCAAAGGAGTTTAGAACAAGAAGCCCAGGATTATTCACTCATTGGTGATAATCTATACAAGCGTGGTAAAGATGGTTACCTGAGACTATGTGTCCATGAGAGTGAGTATCTCAAGATCTTGGACACTGCTCACCAAGGTGTAGCAGGAGGACACTTTGGACCAGATCGGGTGATCAAGGCAATACTATTTGCGGGCTTCTGGTGGCCGACCCTTCACATGGATGCACATACCTATGTGAAACGCTGTGATGTCTGTCAGAGAACTCAATATCCTATACGTAAAGATGAGATGCCACTGAAACCTATGATGGGTGGACGTGCATTCTCTAAGTGGGGAATAGACTTCGTAGGTCCTATTAATCCCCCAGCTAAGGGTTCCCATGCAGAATATATCATTGTTGCGACAGACTATCTAACAAAGTGGGTAGAGGTAAAAGCCACAACGAAAAACGATGCTCAAACAACAGCTAAGTTTTTATTTGAGAATGTGTTCACTAGATACGGGCTACCTATAGAGCTAGTTAGTGATAGAGGCACTCACTTCTTGAATGAAGTTATTGAAAATCTGCTCCAAGAATTCTTGGTAGTACATAAGAAGTCTGCCCCCTATCACCCTCAAGCAAATGGCCAGGCTGAGAGCACCAACAAGATCTTATGCAATGTACTGATGAAATTAGTGAACAATAAACGCTCTGATTGGGACAAACATCTACACCATGCTGTTTGGGCATACCGAGTCGCCTACAAAACGGTACTCCAAGCCACCCCCTTTCAGATGGTATTTGGCCAAAACGCCGTGCTACCTTTGGACTTCTTAATACCTACCTTGAAAGTGGCACAAGAGCACGAATGGACGGGTCATGAAATCTCCTCTAGACTGTTTGACCTTGAACAATTAAGAGAAACAAGACTAAGAGCAGTTGCAGGGATATATGCAGCTAAGAAACGACAGAAGGCATACTTTGATGCCCACGTTAAGGATAAAGGTTTGAAGGAAAGCGACTTAGTTTTAGTCTACACATTGAAGCAACATGCGAGAAAACTGGAGAAGAGAGGCTATGGACCCATGATCATTAATAGAATCTCAACAAGTGGAGCAGTGCAACTAGCCACATTAGAAGGCGATGTTCTCCCAAGTTATATCAGCTGATGCAGAGTCAAGTTGTATCAGGAACCTCTCACAGAGGAAATGCTAAGTCGACTCAATACTGCTAAGAAACGCAAAGAGGAAGAAAAGCGAATTCGAGAAGAAGCTCAAGCAGAAGCCCTAGAGCGCATACGGAGAATGAAATTAAGAAGACAAGGTAGAGAGCACCCTAGGCAAGGTGCATATGCAGACCAAGGATATGACGTGGCTATGTGTGAAGCTTCAGGTGTTAGCTCACATAGGATAACTGATCGATGTCCTTTCATAACCTTAGATATAGGACAAGGAAAGAGTGCAAGGACTGTAAGAGCCTTGATTGACTCAGGTGCAGCCACTAGTGCTGTTAAATTGTCTTACTGTCAAGAGTTGCAATTAACTGTCAATCCTGTGGAAGCATATCTCATAGGATTGGGAGGCGTGGAAACCCCTTGCATGGGCGAGGTGGAACTTCCCCTCTATATTCACGATGAGGCAATGACAGTTAAAGTACTAGTATGTCAAGATGAGGACCTCACTGAACCCCTTGTCTTGGGTCAAGACTGGATCTATGACCAAGCAGTCAACTTAAACCTAAGAAGTGGACTTCTTCAGGTATGGGTGAATCAAACTAGAATTACAATTGAGTTAAATAATGGAGCACTCAAGGAACTAGGAAAGGCACAGATTCCTGGTCCCTCCAGGGGTACACATGAAGTTGACCATGCTGTTCTTGTCCAAGGCTATGTGATACAGAAGAACGAAGATCTCAAAGAAGGAGTCAGAACCACAATGGAACTCCCTTCTTTTCCAAAGGCCAGAAGGAGGCAGCAACTAAGGGCAGATCAATCACTGAAGATTCTCCAGGCGAGAGACCAAAAAAACGCGCGAAGCAGAACAACTCAGCCGATGAAACAAATGTGGGTGCGGAAAGACGAGCTGCCGACCGTAACTAAATCGCAACAACGGTCTCAACTTCCTATTAGTAATCAACAACTGGATGTTAATAAGAGGACTCCTAAAACCTCGGTTGAGAAAGTGAAATCCATTTGGGTACCCAAGAAGTCGATGAAGGCTGACCCACAATCAAGACAAATTTGGGTGCCTATGGCTTGCTTGCGGGCTCAACTAACCCCACACAATTCACATCATACACGACAGGGTTCACTCGCTCAAGCAGCCGCCACCCACTCTTGTCTGATACACTCGAACACACTGCCACCTAGAAGCACGCACAGACTCACTCGTAAATGGGTCCCAATGACACAACAACTCCCAGCAGAATTACTCATGCAACCCTCCCGAATCTCCACAAAACCAAGACCCAAAGCCATCCATTGTATTTGGAAACCTAAAACTTATAATAAACCCCCGGACCCCTGTTGTAAATCCATGCCCACCTACTAACTACGTCACTCTCACACTACATCATTCCACTTAGTTCTTAGGTCCAACCAATTCCTAACTACACACACAAGCACCGAGCACTTATTAACCTACTAATCTCTCCCGAACCTCATGATAATGTTGTAATGGGGACAAAAACGATTCTAACTTGTCTTTTACAATATTAACACATGTTTCTATATTCTCACAAAATCAGAAGGCAAGAAATAACATGGCAGAAGCGACAGGTCCGAGCTCACAAGTAGGAATACTTACTGCAGGAATCGATGTGGATAGTCTACCTGTGGATGTGCCACCAAATGAACGACCTATGGAGCTGCAACACCTTCAGCAAATCCCGGTACCGGATCCACCCACAGGGATCATAGAAAGAGTCCATGCCAATTCTCATTGGTTCAATGGCATGCCAGGTCCATTAGGAGAGGCCAAGTATATATGGGAGTCTAAGTGCAAGTATGACAGATCATGGGTTCGATTCCAATTTTTCTCCAAGGAGTTTGAGACTCTACAGAACACCGAGGATCTCCAGACCATATGGCAACGTGCAGGGCTAGCAGAATACTTTGAAGCACCACTACCTAAACCGGATCTCCTCCGATGCTACTATTTGGTCTCCACATTACAAGCTAATGAAGAAAAGGACAAACCAGGATCATTTGTTCTTCCTTCCTTACTGGGCAACAACGAGTTGAAGAGGTTTGAACTTACTGTGGAGTTTGTGAGCGCTGCTTTGAATATGCACGGCACACATGTACCTTCTGAGAAGGATGCTCTCGTTCCTACTAACATGAAGGATAGGAAACTATTGAAGCTTAAAGACATGGCAACACTCACACCAAACGTGTCCATCCCTCTCCGTATGTGCATGCAACATTTTGCTTTCCCCGGCCAAGACCGCTTCACACAACCACACAAAAGAATCTGGTTCGCTCTCTACTTAGCGGAAGCAGGTGCGTTACCAATTAAGCTGCCGGTATGGATTATAGATCAATTGTATGAAGCAAATAAAAGGTCTTCTAGGAAATTAGTGGTGAACGGTTGCTGTGCAAACACAGGCATTATTTACCGGTGCCTAGCATACGATGTTCCCATTGAACGTGCCTTAACTTGGGCACAATTACAAATGTTTAAGAAGCTCAAGACGTCCACACATCAATCCAAGCGCATGAGGGGTGCGATCCCTTGTGTCCAGACAAGGTAAGTTCTTACTACTCCTGAAGTATCGCCACGAAGGGAGACCACTGTACCTCCCTTTACCATTAGGATACCCAGGTCTGGATCTGAAACTACGACACAAGCTACCCCTTCAGCTTCTCCTGCTCCATCTGAATTTGAATTTGCTACAACTAGAGATGCTGAAGGAATGGATCCCCAGGACTTCGAAGCATTCTTACAAAGTACACAACTCTCTGATGTAGAGTTTTATTCAGATGCAGAAGAACAAGGCACATCTTCACAAAGAAGAAGAAAATCTACAGACGGCCGCCATGTACATTGGAGTGACGCTCAGCAAGGTCAACAATAAGGACACCTCGAAGAAGAAGGAGCATATGAAGAGGAGACCACTAAAGCCCCAGCCTATACAGCAGAACTCCGAAGGCTGTATCAAATTATGGAAAGAGTGCGATCGCAACAACTGCTCACCGAACATAGCAGTAGAGTACTCATGACTCAGCTGTTGGAAGAAGCAAGAGTTGACTCAGAATATAGTGAAGGTCTCTTATTGATGGCAGAAACATATGGGGTAGTGGAAGCAGTGCGGACCGCCATTAGGAGGTCTCCAGTTCAATATGATCCACGAAGATTCCAGACACGACCACGCTCAGGTAAGAATATCCAGATCCCCATTACAACGGCAAAAGAGCCAATTATTACATCCGAACCCATCAGGACAACCTCCCAAGCAACCGAAACGGCTAGCCAAGAGCACCCAGTCACCCATGAGGAATCCACCGAGCCACTACCACCCACACCCCCACCACCGCCTCCTAGAGCAGAAACTGTGGAAATCACCTCGACCACTCAACCCACCGAACCAACCTTCATCTTCCGTACTCCCATCTCTAGTTCAACCCTATTCTCCACCTCTGATAACCCAATCTATGAAGCAACCCCCATCACTACACAGTCCACCGAATCGCTCATAGAGCCTGCCCTAGGACAACCATCCCCCATGCCCTCAGCCATAGGTCATCCTGACCCTAGATCCACATTCATGGGTTTCCCTGCTACCACGCAACCCTTCATGCCCTCCTCAAATCTACAACCTCAACCCCCGACCTCCATCTCTCCACTTCTCCAATCCCTCCATAACTTCCTTGCTAGAACTTTTCAACCCAGGTCTCAACCATTCCCTTTCTTTTCAGCTCCCCACCCCACTTCTCATCTATTCACCACTTTCACACACACACCACCTACCATTCCAATGTATATGGCAGACCCCACACTCGCACCCACTCCTGAAAGTATGGACATTTCACCACCCACGACACCTCCCCCCACGCTTCCACCTCCTCCCATTCCCCCTCCACCAATTTCACCCACACACACGTCTTCAATAGACACATCATTCACTCTTCCCCTTCCCCAATTCCCTTCCCATGCATCTTCCACTGTAAACACCACCCCCTCACATAGAAATGCATTGGACACCATGCTAGCTTGTATATCAAACTTAAGGACAGATTACAATCAGCTCCAGCAACAGAATGAACGCCTGCAAGAGCACTCGGAGACACTACAACACCGCCTTGCTGCACTAGAGGAGGAAAATGCTCGCCTCCACACACAATTCCAAACTCTCCAAGAGGCTCATAGCATATTGGAGGTACAGTTACAGAACACAGATAAGGAAGCAATACAAGTGGTAGAAGGTCACCTACGGACACAGCTGGAACGCAATTCAAAGCTTCAGCGAAATATGGCCCTACTCAAGCGACATCTTGCGGCCGCTCAGGAAGAGAATCGACGCTTGCAAGTACAAAATCAAGAGAACCTAGAAGCAACTATCGAAAGCACACTTGGGGCACCCATCAGCCCATCAAAGTTTCAAGCAGTGACCCCCGACAATATCAAGATCATATTGGAAGACTATGCCATGCTGCTTGAAGCACATGACCTGCTATCAGAAGAACTGGGTCAACTGAAGCAGAAACACCAAAAAGAAACAACAACAGCCTCTCAAACCACCTCCTCCGCGGCTTCACTTCTCACAGACTCAGAGGCCTTAAAAGATCTCCAGAAACAGGTCACCGAATTGCAAGCACGTCTACTACAATACGAGAGACCACCTTCCCCTCCAGAGGCTCCCACCGACGAAGAAGTAGTACAAATTCCTGTGGAACAGACATTTGAAGAAGAATACGACCCACAACCCTTCCCAGGAGGCCAACAAACGGAAGAAGCTCAGGACACATTCGAGGCACCACGGCCTCCATGGCTACGTCAAGTGGAGGAAATCGGGAGTTCCCACGAAGAGCGCACAGTAGTGCAAAATCAGGCCATGAGGGTCATAGAGGAAATTGTGCTACAATCTGCTTACTTCAAGAACCTGTCATCGAGACGCCTTATCCTCTCATCTGAACTCCAATACAGGCCTTATTATATTATCCTGACTGATTATAATGCAAAAATACAGAGAGTCACGGGTCAGATTCCTACCTTTGCTACCCAATTTCAACCCGAAGACCTTCCTCCAGAGGCGCAAAAAGGCAAAATTCGTCAACCCACCTGGCGCCAGAAACTTCTAGAGACATATCCAGAAATGCTACGCACATGGAACAACGCGCGTTTACATCTCCTATACAATCCATGCTACGGTCCAGTTCCACGCCGCAGGTCTTGGAAGGCATTCAATATCAAAGTGCAGAACAACACGCAATGCAAGGAATGGCTAAACTACCCGTACATTGCACCACCACAGGGACCACCGTCGGTAGCATACATGATGGGAACAATTCGCCATTGGATGCCGCGATTGAAGCCCATGCCAGATGTAGCAGCTCAAATGATGCTTAAAATTTTAGATATGATGCAGGTAGTCCTGAAAACTTTTAGGAATGCAGCCGCACCACAGGTACGTCTCCTGGGGTTTACCAATGGAAATTATGATTTGGTGTATGACATGAGCACCACCCCCACTATTCGGGTGGCTTACGCCTGGCATGCACGCATCAAATACCTCCCTGCATGTTACAAACAGACCTTCGAAGAAATGTTCAGATCAGGTTTCTGGGAGTATCACTCGGAGATCTTCGCACCGAAGCCAACACACCTGCTCCATCTCTTTGCTTGTGAACAAGCAATGTACTCTGAGTACTACACCACCCCGCAACCAGAGGTCCCTGGCGCAATAAATTGGGATGCATTGGAAGCTGATCTAGCAAGAGGCTTAAGGATAGGAGAACACGAACTTGCCACCAATGTCATCCAATACTATATCGACCACCCGATAGAACAGAGGTCTGTCAGGGGTGACAGATGCTAGGAAGGGGGGCGTGTTGGCATACAAAGCAATAGAGGAGTCATGCACAATACGGCAACAAGGCCAAATCATTTTTTTCCATGGACCATTTACAACTCAAGTGATTTTAATCACTACACAAACATTGTAAATTCCGTTTTTGGTAGAATAGACTCCATTTTGTGCAAGCCGAGGAGTCCTCGAGCTTGAGGAGTATTAGAACTAGCTACATATCAATTTTCATAATTTTTAGACTCTGTTTGAGCCCTCAAATAGGCTCTAGAACCTAATTTTTAACTAGGCCGGACACTAGGTCTGGACAAGACCAAAGCTAGTTAGAAAACTATAAAAAGAGCTAGAGAGCTCATTTCTGAGGTTGGATTGTTTGTGAATTGAGCTTATGTAAGAGACTTTTTGACTAATGCAAAGAACTCCATTGTTCCTCTCCTTGTTCTTGCCTTGTGTGCGCGTGTGTGTGTATGTGTGTGCATGCTTGTGTGCTTCTCACTCACACACTTGTGCCTTCACTTGCTCATAGTCTTCATACTAGTCCTCACGTCTCCACGGATTGACAATTATGAGGTAAATCTTCTCACGTTGGTACTCACCATTGTGCTAGAGTGACATAGAAACCGATTGGTAAAGTTTGTAAGATTTTTCTTCGGGTGAGTGGAGATCCTTGTTTGCCTTGAAGACATTGTCCCACCACCCCTCTTCAAAATCCACCATTGTGAATGGAGGCTTCACCTTCGTTTTAGGGGAAACGATTTTCATTAAGATTGTCCTTCATGTCATCCATTTTTACATTTGAGACATGGCCCTTCTTATTTGAAGCCATCATCCTTTTGCCCCTTTTAGTCGTTTTCCATTTCCATCTCCAACGCCATCACCCCCTTTATCATAAACCATCATCCTTGTTCGTCTTCATCTTTAAGTTGGTTCCCTTTAACCTTCATCCTTAGTTATCCTTGATCCATTGAATCACTCTCACCTCAAACACCTAGTTTCACTATAAGGTGTCAAACAATAAGAACAAGAAAAGGGACAACAATACCTTACCGAGTAGTAGAAGTGACATACAACCAGGAATAACAAGAAGGTCGAAAAGATAATTCAGAACACAATAGCTCCCCTAGTGGTGAGTCTCGTGACTCCTTATATCAAGCATCACAAGAAGCTATCTCGTAATCCTCCACCTCTTTGGAAGCAAAATGTATCATAAAACTTCTAACTGAGAAGGATTCTCCTTGTGCCCATAAGAAACCGCAAGCAACTTCTTGGCCTACTCCGACACCGTTGTAATAGAACAAGATAATTATCCTTGTACTTGGGATGCTACAATTTATATTGATATAAATATGCTAGAACCTCTATAAGTAGCCTTTTCTAAGCAAGAATTGTAGAACACGGGGTTAGCTTTCAAATGCCCCCAATAGTAAAAAATATAGAATCGATTGAAAAGGAGTTACATTGATCTCAAATTTTATAGTTCTTCCACATGCGAGAATAACCCTAGAGTTTCTAGCCACCACTATTACGAACAATGTCATCAAAGAGTAGTAGGTAGGAGGTCCGTTTTTTTGGGGAGAGTCTTAGGGGCACTATCACTAAGTGTGTAGCAACATTTACTTAGTGATCCTCACTCATCATCATGGGGCTTGATCGTCGTGACTTGACAGTCGTGACTGTGACTCATCGTCGTGGCTTGACCATCGTGGCTTGATAGTCGCAATCCTGAGTGATCGTCGTGACTTGACAGTCGTGACTGTGACTGACCATCGTAAGGCTTGACCATCGTGACTTCTGACCATCATGGGGGTCACACCATCACGACTGTGACTGATCATCATGATTGTGTCTGACCATTGCGACTGCCAGACCATCGCGACTGTCAGACCAAACGCAAAATTAGGGTTTTTTCAAAAAAATTTCAACTTTTTTGGGCCAATTTTTGGGACATTAATCGTGAACTTTTGTGTGGCATAGAGCAAGGGAAGAAGTGGGCAAACACCTTGAGTTCTCAGGCAAAGTCAAAACAGTTGCTTTTTAAGTCCATAAGAACTCTGTAAGTGAAATTTCCATTTCTTGAACTGTTGATGATTTCTTTCAGTATTGTCATCTTGTGATCAACGGACTGTCTTAGGACTTCTAGTGTAGCCAGGTATCACCCTAGCTCATTGAGTGGTAAGTAGCTGACAAGAGAAGATGCAAGTGAGTGAAGGGACCAAGCCTAAAAGAATTTTTGTGAAGTGAATACGCAATGCTCAAATGAATTAACATCAAAACATATCAAAACGATTCCGTGTGATAACTGAAGACATGACAAGAAGCTATAAAGAAAATTAAAAAAATAACTAAGTGACTGACCGAATTGAAGGGGTGAGTGTGGTAAGGTGAGATTAGGATTAATGAACCTGAGGTCTGGAAAATACTTAGGAAAAAGTGATAAACGGAGTGTCCGATCTTCAGAGGCTAGCATAAGAATGACATCACGATCGTGGGCACAACAACTAAGTAACTATCCATACGAGGTTAGCTTAGATACCAGTGATTTAGATATGTCTTTCAACATGAGTAGCCAAGGAGTATCATTTAATGTAGCCCACCTAGAAAAGACGGAGGGACCCTACAAAACCCAATTGGAGTATATTCGTACGAATAGATTGGGTGCCAGGGTATATGAGGATGGCCTTCATAGGTCAGTAATTCAATTACATAATCCCGATCAACCTATGGGATTAGAACATCCAATCGTTAAGTTTGAAGATGAGGTTCACATAGACAAGGAAGGAACCATGTATATCATTGCAATTAGGGTGAACTCAACCAATGATCTAGGAGAGATGGTAGAGAATACAGACATAGATGCGGAATGACATGGTAAACAGATTGAGGAACCTACATCACCAAGAGGAAAATCCGTACTAACAAGGGTGATAACACCTAAGTGGATGCCCCAAGACAACGGGAGTATAGAATTGTTCTAGAATAAGGAGACTGATGAAGCTTTTTGGAGATATAGGCCAGAACAACCTACTGCGATAGGATCAAACACGATTTACAAACTAAAAGACCTAGAGATTCCAAGGAAGGTAGTGTATTTAGATGACACATCAGAACGAATGTATAAGGTCATAGAACATGGAAGACATGCATTTACATGGAGAGGAGAATTAGTTTTTCCTCTAGTGAAATCACAAGCACCTAAGGATAGTTTGGGTGATGGCACATCTCAAGGACATAGAGAGAAGAACAAGGAAGGAGCAGAGAGTAGTTTTATCCATTGTGCAGGAAGGGAGAGGGCCCCTATTGAAAGCGGAAGGGTTGAACGAGAACCTCTCAGGGATCATAGGGCACATAGGGATGGGGACAGTTTTTCCCTACCTAGACCAAGAGACCACCCTAGAACCTTGAGGCCTACTCAATTAGTGAAGGCTATGAAATTTTGTTTTGACGGAAGCAGGTGCTACAGGTTGAACAAGTGGAAGACATGTTTACAAAGTTTAATGCCTTTGGACTTACTTTAAAAGGTGATGCATTGGATTGGTTCTGACCATTGCACCAACACCAATTTAGAGATATCCACCATATGATGGAGTCCTTCATTATGAACTTTTCCAAGAGTGGAATCAGACACAACACGTCTTCCTTGATACACACATTCAAACAAACCCCTCAAGAAATAGTCAGGATGGATGGTCGAAGATTTAGATAGTACATAGAAAGATGTCCCCCTCTGGAAGTACCCACTCAAGCTAAGTTGATAGCTTTGTTCATAGATGGCTTGCTGAGTGCTAAGCTGAGATCATACATCTTCTTGAAGGAGTCAAGAACCTTGGACCAAGGTTTACAGATCTGTGTAGACATAGAAGATAACCTAGAAGACGAGCTATAACTTCCTAAGGTTCGCAAGGATTCGGATAGCATTACAGAAACTTCATCCAGACATTCCAATTCAATTGAGGACTTAGCGGAACAAGTGGCCAAACATTTGGGAGTTTCTAGCAAATCAGGCATCAAATTAGCCCCCCCACCCAAGGTGTTATACTTGTGGAGGGGACCATATGGCGAACATGTGTCCACATGTAGTGCAACCCATAGGAAACTCTAATGGAGTGTATTGTACTATAGAGCGAAGGTACACAAATCACACTGCTCAGGATTGTCCATATAACAAACAAGTGGTTAGGCAGAACTATCCTCACCAATATCAGCCAAGTAGATACCAAGGGTAGTACTAGCCACAACAATATTATCGAGCCCCCCCTCAGTATCAAACTCCATATCAAACACAACCAAGACCGCAACCAGCTCTAAGACAACAACCTCTACCCCCTGCTAATGTAGTTTCGGTAAAGTATGCTACACCGGAGGAGAATTCCAACATGGCATTAGTACCCACAACTCCTTTGATCATGGATAATGACCCTAATGAAAATAGTTTTGACTCCACTCATGTGGATATCCCACCAGTGTATTATACAGAGTCATCACAAAACTCACACCCTTACTATGAGAACCCTGTATATAAGAAAAACTGGGAACCAAATTATGCTCAGGTCATGTACACAAACCCCAACCCGAGACCGCAGGCTAGACAACTAAGACCATAAGCACCCAAAGGACCATGTTATAAATGCCAAGGAGACCACTTCATATGAGATTGTCCACATGCAACAATTGCTGTGTAGTCGCAATATTTCAGTATTCAAGGCTTTTGCCCTGAATGTGGAAAGGGTCACTTCATAAGAGATTGCCCCAAGAACCCTGTGAACACTTCTATGAATGTGACGTCCATCAACATGATAGGCATAGTGCAGCATTCTGAAGGTTCCATACCTCAATACGTACCCATACAAGCAGTCACTAGAGCCCAAGCACAAAGGCAAACACAACCAGAAAACCTAAGAAAAATAGCTCAAGCTATTGAGGTAGGAGAATCAACAGGAAAGAAAACTAGAACCTAGAAAGAGTCACGAGAGCGACACAAGAGGAATGGGGTAAGAATATCAGTGAGTTAGAGGAAAGCCTAAGGGAAACCAAAACTAAAATCTTAGAAATGACATCACAGGAGGCTAAACCATGAATAATCACCTCTAAACCAAGATCAGTACTAGCAGATCCCACCCCAAAAAACCTTGATACGATGTTCAAAGCCTACCAAGCAAGAATACAAGAAGGACCCCAAGTAGGAGAATCTAGCAAGAATTACCCCCGAGCTGACTTAGAAATTGAGAGAACCAAACTGTGCATGAAAATGGTGGAATTAGCCTAGGCAATGTTTGAAGCTTCACAATACCTCAATTGGGAGATTAGGGCCAAAACTGAGCTACACTTTCAAGGACTCCTAGAGAAACTAGGGCAAGTCATATCTAACCCGACAAAAGTCAGCTCTAGCACACAAACTAGCTCAACAAAACCCTTGAAGACCACTCTAATTGAATGGGCTAGGTCAGATTTAGAAAATCATCAGACGGGGTATATGGATTCACATGCCATATTGAAGGAGATTCAAGAAAAAAGATGGAGACAGGAACAAGAATCTCAACCACCCATACTCGAGATTGATGACTCCGGAGAACAATTCTCTGTAGATATTCCATCTATCTATGGAGATCAAGTGGATGATTGGCCAAGTGAGCACACTAGTTTCGAATCTAGCTCTTTGCAAGATTTACCTCACTTTACAGGCCCTTGGGAAGACTGTTCAGTTCAAGTGAAAGCCCCCACTATTCGAGTAAGGGGAGAGAACTGAGTTCTCCCTAGAAATACCGAAGCTATTAGGAACACCAAAGTGCAATGTCATTTAACTCTAGATGAATTGTTGAAGATCAAACCTGAACTATGGAAACATGTAGCAAACCAATTCCCAGAAATAGCCACAACCCCCTCTAGACCTAGTGCACGAGGAAAGGTGCCGAAGATACCCTTAGGTAAAGTGGGTGATGCGAGTGAAGGAGAGGAAGGTAATGCTTATTTGCCCATTACGCACAAGGGTTACACTACCAAAGCCATTCTAGATACAGGTGCAAGAGTAGCTATCGCAACCACTTCATTGCGGAAACGTTGGGGAAAACCAGCCCTTAGACCTACTAGGATGAAGCTACAAATGGCAAACAGACACATCGAAAGACCCTTAGGATTGTTGGAAGGAATTACCCTATCCACTTGCGGAGTAGAATTTTATCACACCTTTGCAATATGCGATTTTGAAAAGAATCAAGCATATGAGATGCTCTTAGAGAGACCTTTTATGCGACAGTTGCAGGCTGTACAAAATTGGGGAACCAACTCTTTGTACCTACAACACCTAAGAGTAACCACGAAAGTGAACCTCATAGACTATTCACATAGGGACGTACCACCTTTGCAATGGAACACGATACATAGAAACGAAGAGGAGAAGGAATTGGTACATTCCTTAACATCAAATCCATCGTGATTGCATGAGGATACACACTTGTGGATGTGTAAAAATCGCAGCCAAGGAAGAGGAGCATGCCACAGGAAGAGCGTCAGAAGTAGGACACCCACCTAGACCCATTGTGGATCCAACATATGTCCCAGTAGTATTCTGAGATGAGGAATTTGAACCCCATGGCTGGGTAGAGATCTTAATAACTATGGATATTGCAATCCACGAAGAACAATGGACCCCCCATTGTGACAAAGATGGTTATGATATATCCATCTTCATTGTAAGCCTAGTAAGAGAGAAAACAGAAGAGAAAGACCTTAAAGAAGAAATTTTGGATTGTAGTAAGCAAGTGAACGACGTTGAATGGGAAATAGTTCAAATAGACATGAATGTTCTTCGGAAGAGGAATTCCTAGGTTGGGTAGAAGCTATGTCCCCTGAACTCACCACCCCTAGGAAGGAAAAGGAAAATTCAAGGTCTAATCAATGAGATCAAAAGGTGAAGAAGAAAAAAAGTATGAAAACTGAGGAGGAAGAACCCTTGATGGAAGTACCAGAAAATTTTAGGAAATACATGGTGGAAGACCGAAAAATCATGATCCGAATGCCCAAAAAATAAAAGTTCAGGAGAAGCCTATGACAATAAGGAAACCATGAAGAAAGTCATAGTGGCAATCGAGGAAGGAGAAGAATGATGCATGTACATAGGACATGATTTAACTAATGAGGAAGAAGAAAATTTGATTGCCCTGTTGAAAAAATATAGGGATGTGTTTGCTTGGAGTTACAAAGATTTGAAAGGGGTAGATCCTGACATATGTTCCCACAGAATACCCATGACCACCAAAGCAAGACCCACTAAGCAAGAGACCTATATGTATAATGACAATTATACATTGAAAATCAAGGAAGAAATAGGCAGGCTCATAGAAGCTGGGTTCATTTATGAAATAGAACACATCGAATGGGTCTCACCCATTATAGTCGTGCCTAAGAAGAACGGTAAGCTAAGAGTGTGCATTAATTTAAAGAAGGTCAATGCTGCCACAATTAGGGATAGTTATCCCCTACCCATTACATACCACCTGCTGGAAAGAGTCACATGCAAGGAAGTGTACAATTTCCTTGAAGGATTCTCAGGCTATAACCAAGTCGCCATTGCCCTCGAGGACCAACACAAAATGGCATTCGCCACTGAGTGGGGTATCTTTGCATTTCACGTAATGCCTTTTGGGCTAACAACACACCTGTAACTTTCTAGAGGTTGATGTGCCATGTGTTCAAAGAATTTTTAACGAAGAACCTAGAAGTGTATGTGGATGTCCTGTGTGCTCACTCAGTACTTAGACCACAGCATATCCCTGAGCTTGAACGCATCTTTGAAAAGTGTAGGGAATATCAAGTCTGTATAAACACAGAAAAGTGTGTCTTTATGGTCAGACAAGGCAAAATACTTGGTCATATAGTCTCGAAAAATGGAATCTCCGCTCATAAAGATAAGGTACGAGTAATTAATGAACTACCCAGGCCAAAGAACATCAAATAAGTACAAACATTTATGGGCCATTGTGGTTATTACCGATGATTCATACATATGTATGCAATCATTACTAAACCACTCTACAACCTGCTAACCAATTTTGAGTGGACAGAAGAATGTGAGAGTTCCTTTAGTGAGCTTAGATGACGATTGTGTTTTGCACCTATTCTAGCAGTGCTTGATTGGAACAAACCTTTTCATGTACACGTAGATGCTTCTAATCATGCCATAGCATGCGTGTTGGCAAAACCTACATAGGAGCGAAATATAGATTTACCAATTGCATACGCGCAGGCAGTTGAATGCTACAGAGAGGAATTACACCACCACAGAGAGAGAAGGTCTAGGAATGGTCTATGCTATGAAGAAGTTCCACCATTATTTATTGGCAAATAAGTTTAAATTCTTTACCAATCACCAAGCCTTCTTGTATTTGGTCAACAAACCATGCAACACTAGTAGATTAATACACTGGTTTTTACTCTTGATGGAGTATGATTTCGAAGTTGTAGTCAAGAAGGGAAAAACACACTTAAGAGCATACCACCTCTCTATGATATCTTCAAGAGAAGCAGCTACTGAGTAGCAGATGAGCTTCCAGGTGCATATCTCTTCAATGTTGAGATTGTCCCTGAATGGGCCAAGTCATTAGTTCCAGTACAGACATACGGACCTAAGAACCCTCGCGTAAAAATCCAAGAGAAAGAGGTTGTTAGAGCACAGAAGTATCAACTTCTCGCAGGAAAGATCACCACAATATCCTTGCCTGTTGTGTAGAAGAACAAGAGTATCACAATTGGTTGCAATTAACACTAGGACCATTAGGGCACTTTTTTCCCTCTTTAGGAGGTTTTTTCCCCCAGCTTGTATATATTCCTATAACCCTAATGGGTCACTTATCTTTGTACATTCTCGTGGTAATACATCGAGTATTGTGTCTTATGATCCAAGCTTCTTCTTCCCTGCTATTCGCGTGCTTCCGTAGACCTCGAACTCCAACACTTTCTCTATGCCTTCTCCCGTACTCTTCACTATTGGCCTTCTCCACAAGCTCTCTACAACCACACTGGCTCTGATACCATGTCAAAAGAAAGGAGATAAGGAAGAGAGCTCACTCACACACTCTCACACTCAAGAGGAGCACACATAGAGGCAAGGAAGAATAATCTTCCTCTTCTTATTCTATACATAAAAGGAATATACATGAATTACCTAAACCAACAATACAATTAGTGCAATATATAAAGAACAATACCTAGGGAAAATCCTAATGACCACGAATGATTGAGCTGGCAAGAAACAAATGTGCCGTCACTCTTAGTAGATAAATCTAGTAAAGCTCAATGAAGTATCATTTATATGTACCAATGTGACCAATATACATGTCAAAGAAATGAAAAAGTGATTGTTTCATCGTGTATCATCACATATTGAGCTTGAGATCTCACAAATAGATATAAAACTATTTATTTTTGGCATAAATTTCTATTTTTATCAATAATCAGGCCCAAAATGTAAAAGCAGAGTAGTGTTCAAGCTTTGCAACATGACTATAATAGCCACACCAAATTTCCTAATTTTGTAACATCGCCTCGTCCTCCAAATACTCTTTGGACTTTAAATCTAGACTAGACACTCTAGTGTGTGCAAAGCTCCTAAAAATTCTACATAAGTGAAAGGTTTGGAATGAGCTCAAAGAGCTCACAACTCTTGTAAGCTTTTGTACTAGAATTTTTCAATACAAGGAACTTTTTGGAGCATCATATCTCTTGCCTACTTGAGAGTGTGCTTGTCTTGCTCTTTTTTGTAGGTGCATGTTCTTCTATCTCATTACAAATCTTCATATTAATCAACTAGTCACTCCATGGATATGATGTTCTTCTTACTGTGTGCACTTGCGGACTATGACGATGGGGTGTTACAAGCACTAAAGCTCAAATCCCTCTACCAAATCAAGCAAAAGGAGGGACACAAGATCATTTTTTGAAAGAAATCATTAGTTAGGTAATCCAAACCTAGGCTCTTACCTTTGGGGAGAACAACAATAGCATCATGGATCTCATCTTCTGCTAGCAACGATTCAAGAAAGAAATCAATGTCTCGTGGATTTTTTGCTTTTGGTATATGATATAAAGGCAATGCAATCACGTCTCTAAGGTGAGAGAAGGGTAGAAATCCCAAAGAGATTCACAAAGTGATTTACAATTAGCTCACAATTATCACTATTTAAAGCACACTTGATACCATTTTTGTCAATCATTATTGGAAGGGATCTGTTGTTCTACTGCTTCGGAAGCCTACATGTCTCTTTTGATGGGTTTGTCAAGCAGCCTACACATCTCTTTTGATGGGTTTGTCATCCTTGTTGGCCCATTAGTCGTTGAAGGATATCTATAACTTCTTCCTTTTAATTTCCTCTTTGTGCCTAAGAATACTCCTGATTTTAATAAGGCCTTTCTACAAGTGGAATTTTCCTTTGTTTACTTCCTTCTTAATACTAATGAGTTCTCCATAAGAACTCCCTTCTTTCTTTACAAATTCTAAGGATCTCCTTTTGCATTGTGCACAAAATGGCATGATTTTGGGAGACCACACTCATCTAACTCCACGTGGGGGAGGATTGGACATTGAAGGTATGTGTCCAAACAAGCGAGATTTCTTAGCGAACTAGCAGGAGCAAGGAAACCAAAGGATCATCATGGGACCAAGGAGCTTTCTACCATTAGCAATAGGCTTCGAATTGGTAATGATAGGGTAGTGATGAGAGACTGCCAAGTCCATGCTTTACAAGGGGGATAGGAGACCCAAATGATCAATGATGTTCTAAGAAATGTAATATATGTCAAGTCTATCCTTACAAACCTTAGCCCTAGACTAGGGATTTGACCAAGAGAAACCAGTCAAGTCCTTGAACTCCACCAAATCATGATGTAGCTTTAGCAAACCCCATATATCTTGTTCAATCTCGATGATGGAACAACCTTTCTACTCACATCTATCTGAAAGCATCTCCACCATGTTAAAGTCACCACAAAGAATCAAGTCCAAGGGCTTACATGTGTGAACTGTTTCTAAGTCTTGGTTCAGCATTTACATGGAACAATTGTGAACGGATGCAACCTACCAAAGGTAGTGACGGTCCATCTATGTTTTTGGTCAATCAAGGATCCCAAGAATGAGTATGAATAGAGATTCTTGAACCCTAACATGGTGCCCCCACCACCATTTAGGTGGCCAATGGAGAATCAATCATGGTGGTTCGAGATAATGTGCAATTGCCTTACTAGGTCATCAATATCTATTTTGACTTCTTGCAGACGAATAAAATTTGGGATAAACACCTTATCCCAAAGCAAGTGTCCAATAATAGTCTCCCTGGAGGGGTCGATAAGCCCCCTCACATTGAAGGAAATGATTATCATTAGAATGATCTTTTCGGATCACGGTTTTATCTCTGTTTTTCTTACTTTCTTTACTCTAATTTTTTCTTAGTGATGAGGGCATTACAGAATGGGAATCCTCCTCTCATGGGGCTTTTCCATGGGCATTCCATAGGTTTTTTACCCTTCAAGCTACTTGCATTCTTGGCATAAAAATCTATCATAATGGCTTCGATGATAGAACTCTTGGTGTCTAGATTGTCTTCTTTGCTTGTTGAGTAGTCATCATGGTTGTCCTCCTTACTCGTGGTCTTTGTGCTTGTCCTCCTTGCCCATAGCACAATTATCTATGTTACCGTTGGTGTCCATGTGAAAGGCCAAATGGCCACTGGAAACTTCTTTGTATATGTTCTTTAATAAAACATATAGTGGACTGGTCAGTCACAGATTGTAAGTTCAACCGCATTTGTAAGACATAAGAAGTCTGTCTTCATGCTCCCTGTGTACTACGTTTATCTGCATATTTTGCAGCTTCTGTACTGAGTACTGTGTGCGGCCTTTAGGAGCTCATTTTTCTACTCCAAGGATATCGTCGTGGAGGTCTTGAAAACAAGAGTGCACTATGGTGCATCGCCATCAAAATACTTCACTAGTATCAGAGCAGTTTGACGAAAAAGCTTTGTTCCTTTTGGGGTGTCTTTTGGAGCCATTTTGGAGTGCTTCTGCACATAATTCTCTTCACACAGGTCCAAGAACATCAAGAAGAGTGTTCTTTGTACTTCTCCAATAATAAATATCAACCTTTGGGGCTGTGTTTTCAGCCACACTCGTAAAACTATAGGTTACTTGAAAGATTTCAGTTTTGGTGGGAGCAGCCGCCGCAAATTTATGCAGGCTTTTTGAGCCAAAAACATCAGAGTTGACAGACACTTGTAGGTGTTCTTGGCTAGTTTTTGGGTTGTGCATTCAGCCTTTTTAGTATCATTTTACTGCATATATTGAGCACATACACATCATGTATGCTTTTGTGGATACCGCTTATGTACGTCCATGTGGTCATTGATATAACGGTTAGGTTCTTTGCATAAAGCCTTTTACATTTGATAAAGAGGGTCCTGGTGAGGTTTTCTTAACTAGGAGACACCCAGATGTCGGGATCTCTTTGGTGATGCAGGTGGAAGACTTACCTAGCCTCCATAGGAGATGTATGATAGTCGTTCATAGGTGCTCGATAAGCCTAGTTGGCTTCTATTGGGTAACTGATTATATGCACTGGAGTCAATGATTCACTATGCAGGCAAACATGTCAGTACTTGTAGTTTTATGATATTTTGACACTGGTCATATGCTCATTTTGCAGAGGATACTCTGGCAAAATTTTTCTAGATGTTTGGTTTTGTCAACTATACAGTGGTTGATTTACTCCTACACTTATTCGTTGGTATTCCGACTCTTCTAGCTCCATTATCATTCCATTCAATTCTCTACCATCATGGCATCAAAGGTCTCAGGCACATCCGATGGATCAGGGTCTAGTGCTAGTGTTCCGAGGAGGAGCTATAACTTGCAGGGCAAAGACCATTTTGAGATCCAAAAATTTGATGGCACAAACTTTGCTCTATGGAAGAATCAGATTAAAGATGTGTTGATTCAAAGGAGGCAATGGAAGCCAGTAAATGGAATTTCAAAGAAGCTTGCTGACATGGATGAAGATTATTGGGATGAGTTAGATGAAATGGCTAGGTCTACCATTCGCTTGCACCTGGCAGATAATGTTAACTTTACAATATTAGACTGTGAAAGCACAGAGGAGCTTTGGAAGAAGTTATGCAATACATATGAAAAAGAGGCGGCATCAAATAAAGTCTATCTGATGAGAAAACTATATGGCCTTTGTATGAAGGACACAAATAGTGTTGCTGCTCATCTAAATGAGTTTGATGCTATATTCTCTCAGTTACAGGCTCAGAAAATGGATATGGATAATGAAATGAAAGCAGTATTGTTGTTATGCACCTTGCCGTCATCATGGGATACATTTTGCACAGCTATTAGCAATAGTGCACCTAGTGGTAAACTCGTCTATGATGACATATGTGGAGCACTCTTGAGTGAGGAGATTCGTAGAAAGTCTATGGTTGGCACTCAGAGTGGAGATGCAAATAATGTTCGTGATTCTTACCAAGGAAAGAATCAACAACGTGGCAGGAGCAAGAACAAGGAAAAAAATGGTCAACAAAATAAGAGTAGAAGTAAATCAAGGAAGAGGGATATCGAATGCCATTATTTTCATAAGAAAGGACACATGAAGAAAGACTGTTATGCATTAAAGAATGCTAAAGGTAAAGGACAGAATGTTGATGGGCATGTTAAACAGTTACCTGCACCATCTACCTCGATTGTGAAGATTGAAGAAATTAATGCTATTTCTGATGATGTTGATGTGTTGACACTTGATAGTACTGTGCCACCTAAGGCTCTTATGGCTCATTCTCTTTCCCACACCTGGCTGCTAGATTCTGGTGCTTCTTTCCATGTGACACCACATAGAGAATGGTTCTCTAATTATGCAGCAAAGTCTCTTGGTACCGTGAGACTTGGTGATTCTTACCAGTGTGATGTTGTGGGGATTGGAGGTGTGGTTGTGCAATTCATTGATGGTTCAAAATTTATTATGCATAATATATGCCATGTACCTCAGTTTTCACGTAGTTTGATGTGAGTTGGTCAACTTGATGACCTTGGTTACATGGTGGTCTTTTATGCTCAGTCCTTTCGCATATCAAAGGGCAATATGGTTATTGCAAAAAGGAAGCAAAGTTGGCTCACTTTATCGTTTATTTGTATCACAGAAAGAACACTTGTTAGCTATTACTGAACAGCCTATGGCTTGTATTTGGCATGGTCATTTGGGCCATATATCTCATAGTGGAATGGAAAATCTTTCTCGTTCTGGCTACTTACCTCTGTTATCTTTCTCTAATTTTTCATTTTGTGAACATTGTCAATATGGAAAGCAAACCAGAAATGTGCATAGAACGCACATTGACTCTTCAATTTAGCCTTTAGATCTTGTTCATACATATGTGTGTGGTCCTATGCCCACTAATTCCTTAGGTGGTTCTCTTTACTTTATCACTTTCATAGATGATGCTACTAGAAAAGTCTGGGTATATCCTATCAAATCGAAGGATGAGGTATTCCTTACTTTCAGAAAGTGGCTTGCTTCAGTTGAGGCTGAAAAAGGAACTAAGCTTAAGGCTTTACGTTCAGATAATGGGGGTGAGTATACCTCACATGAATTTAGCATTTTCTATCAGTCTAGATGGATTCGTAGAGAGTTTACAGCTCCTTATGCCCCAGTACAGAATGGTGTAGCTAAGAGAATGAATAGAACTATTCAAGATCGAGTAGTATCTATGTTGCATCATGCAGACCTCTCACAAGGCTTTTGGCCAGAAGCAATATTGAATGCAGTTCATGTGATTAACCTTTCACCTAGTACTGCCAAAGGTCTGAAAGTGGCACAAGAGTTATGGACAGGGAAGCCACCATATTATGATCATCTTCGAGTTTTTGGGTGTGAAGCATATGTTCATATACCCAAGAATCTTAGACAAAAGTTGGACCATAAGTCAAAGAAATGCATTTTTCTTGGATATGGTCTAGAAGGACAATTTGGATATCGCTTATGGGATCCTGAAACACGATCAGTGATCAGAAGTAGTGATGTCATTTTCAATGATTCTAAGATGCATAAACAACCCATTAAGGAGGTTGAAGTGAGAAGAGTGGTGTTTGAGTATACTAGTCCTCTGGTTAGCATGCATAAAAATGCTTCACGTAGGGATGTTCAAGAGAATTCCATTCAGATCAGTCAGCACATGTTCCTGTTCAGCAACCATTGAGACGTTCTGCACGTGTCTCACATCCACCTGATAGATATGTTCTAGGTTTAGATTTTGTTATGCTAACAGATGCCGGTGAGCCTTCTTGCTACAAAGAGGCTATGCAAACAGAGGATCATGTCAAGTGGAAGTGTGCCATGAAGAGTGAGTTGGATTCTATTCACAAGAATGGTACTTGGGATTTAGTACCTTTGCCAAAGGGTAGGAAATCTTTACCATGTAAATGGGTATATAAGCTGAAATTCACATTAGATAGTGCCTCTCCAAAGTATAAAGCATGACTTTTTGCAAAGGGTTTTAAGCAACAACATGGTGTTGATTTCGAGGAAATCTTTTGTCCAGTGGTCAATATGACTACCCGGTGCATGTTGCTTGGATTGGTTGCAATGGAGGACTTAGAGCTAGTACAAATGGATGTGAAAACTGCTTTCTTGCATGGAGATCTTACAAATGAGATCTATATGGAACAACCAGAGGGTTATCTAGTTCCTGGCAAGGAACGTCTAGTTTGTGAGCTCAAGAAGAGCTTGTATGGACTTAAATAGTCCCCTAGACAATGGTACCAAAAGTTTGATGCATTTATGAAGTCTCAAGGCTATTCTCGAAGTAATGAGGATCATTGTCTCTACACAAAGAGATGCTCAGATGGCAGCTTGATATGCTTGATACTTTATGTCGATGATATGTTGATTGCTGGGAAGGCCTCTTATGATTTGTCAATTCTCAAAAAGAAGTTGAGTCAGACATTTGATATGAAGGATTTGGTGGATGCCAAACATATTCTTGGCATGCGCATTACTCGTGATAGGAGTAAAAGATGCGTATACTTGTCTCAAAGTGAGTACATATCCAAAGTACTTCACAGATTCAATATGCAGGGTGGAAAGGCATTGAGTACACCTTAACCCACATATGTGAAATTGAGCAAGGATGATTGCCCCAAATCAGATGAGGAAAAGGAATTCATGTCCAAATTCCCTATCAGTCTATTGTTGGTAGTCTCATGTATGCTATGGTAGCTACGAGACCGGACATTGCATTTGCAGTGGGAGTTGTGAGCAGATATATGTCTAATCCTGGCAAGAAACATTAGGAAGCGGTCAAGATGATTTTAAGATATCTGAGTGGCACTAAGGACAAGTGTCTATGCTTAGGTAGAGGGAAAGCATCCATTATTGGTTACACAGATTCTGACTATGCTGGTTGTGTAGACAATCGTAAGTCTACATCAGGGTACATTTTTCATTTTGCTGGAGGTGCTACCTCTTGGAGATCTCGTCTTTAAGAATGTACAGCTATTTCCACCACAGAAGCACAGTATGTTGCAACAAGTGAGGCATGTAAGGAAGCGTTGTGGCTTTCTCGTCTTGCTTGTGATATGGGTTTACCTCAGCATGTACCTCGTCTGCTCAGTGATAGTCAGAGAGCCATTGCTTTGGCTAAGAATCCGGTCTATCATGCAAAGACCAAGCACATTGAGGTGAGGTATCACTTCATTCGAGATTGCTTAGCCACTGAGCGCATTATTCTTGAGAAGGTTCACACTCAAGATAATGCTGGAGATGCTTTGACTAAAGCTCTACCACAGGATAGCTTTCGACACTATTGTCACTTGATGGGGGTTAGTTGATTCCTGATCTTACACAGTCACTTGTATACTGTGTAACATGCCCATCAGGTGGGAGGTATAGTTTGTATACTTACACTCAGGTATTCTTTATCATTTTTTATTTTTCTCCCATAGTTACTTTGGCCATATTGGCCTTTAGTGGGAGATTGTTACCGTTAGTGTCCATGTCACGTTACTTACTTCTTTACTTCTTTATCTCGATTAGAAGAGAAATTATAGTTTAATACCAATTTATAAATCCATTTCTCAAGTATATGTGATTAAGGGGGATGGACTTGAAAAAAAAAATAGAATTATAACATAATGTAAGTAATACAAAAAAAATAACCAGAAAAGATTTTTTCTTGAAAAATTGGGTAGGTATAACCAATATCTTTCAAAAACCAATCACTTATTCAATTTGAATAGAAATTTGTAAAATTTCTTTTGTTTCATTAATAATAATAAATTGGTAGAATATATTCTTTAATATGAATCAAACTACAATATTTAGGACAATTAGTTTTATAAACAATAAGAAAATAAAAAAGTGTTAAAAAAAATTACCCAAAAAAAATTGAGACCCTATTAGTGATTATGAGCTAAAGTTAATAGGTTTTAAATAAAATCCTTGAAGATCTTAGTTCATTCCCTATAAAAAGCTTTTTTCAAAAAAAGTAAAGCGGTTAATGTCTTTAAATGTTGTTCCATTATAAAAAGTTCTCATCAAACCATCTTTGGGATTAAATACCAAAATTGAAGCATAAAATGTGTGTTGCTATATTTCAGTCGTGATGTGTGTGAACACACTAAGACCTCCGGGTACTTTTTTCCCTCTTTAGGAGTTTTTTTTTTTCTTGGCTTGTATTTATGCCTATAACCCTAATGGATCGCTTATCTTTGCACATTCACTTGGTAATACATTCAGTGTTGTGTGTTGTGCTCCAAGATTCTGCTTCTTCCTTGTGATGTTCATGTGCTTCCATAGACCTCAAACTCCAACAATTGGTATTAGAGTATGTCACCGCTTCAACCAGGGCGTTGTTGATACCCCTCTAGTCAAAGTCTCAGAATCGCAAAAAAATTGGTGAGCATACTCCGAGCGATTAGGAGTTCAAAATGACGTCGTTTTGTGGTATCAAAATTTTGATCTTAGCTCATTTTGACCTTTGAATGCACTATCGTAGTGCCTATGCATGCAATTTTGTCCTTTTGTGCCAAACATATATACAGGTTTTAGTTTGCCAATACAAGCATCTCGAAGTCTACTATAGGTTTAGCAAAGCTCTACAAGGTAGTTCTATTTGACTTTTTGAGATACAATCATTTTCTAGATTAGGGTATTTTAGTTACTTGCCATGGTTGAAAGCAATGATGTATTCCATATGTTGGCTATTGAGAACAAGTTGGATGGTACCAACTACCCATTATGGGCATATATGATGCATTATGTATTGGTGGCAAAAGGACTATGGAATATTGTGCAAGGTGTTGAAAAAAGACCTACCACACCTACAAATATAGTTATTGAAGGTGATGCAGATGGCGTTGAAGATGATGATCATCAAATTCTTGTTTGTGTTACGGTTCATCGTGCACCTACTATGTAGCAACTTCGATAGGATGGTAGAGATGCTTAAGAAAATGCATTGATATCTTTATCTTTCAAAAGTGCCATTATCCATCATATTTGCTCGTGCAAAACAACAAAGGATTCTTGGCATACACTTACCACTTTATACTTGGCAAGAAATGAGGCTCCTGTTGCTTACCTCCGAAAATAGTTTGAGAGTGAGCATATGAATGAAGGACATTCTATGGATAATTTTTTGACAAAGATCAAAGATTTGAAAGATCAGTTGACTTCTGAAGATGAAGTCTTGCCAGATAGTTCACTTATGCATACCGTTCCTAATGGTCTTTTTGATTCATATCAGAGTTTTGCTTCTACTCTTTGGTTGATGATGAAAGGAAATCCAAATGCATTGACATTTGAGGAGTTAAACTCTGTTTTATTGCAAGAAGATCATTCTAGGCACAATAATTCCATAATGTGTGTTATAGATCAAGCTTTCTTAGCCAATCAAAAGGGAAAAGGTAAATGGACCTCATCATTGCAATTAAGCAAAAATCTCCTAATTTTGCACAATAAAAAAGGGAAGACAAAGACAAGAAGAACATAGAAAAGTAGAAACAATTTTGCAAATACGATAAAGAAAATGACCATGTCATAAAGAGTTATCCAAAACTAGCTACAAAAGAGGCAAAGAAGAAAGAGGCTTCAATGGTTGTTGCAGAGGCCTCTACACCTAAAACAGAGTCTCTTAATCTTGTGCCGAATGAAGAATGGGCATTTACTACTATCTACAACTATGACCCATCTTCTCATGAACATTGTATGTCTTCGGTAGACTCAGATGTTTTGGTACTTTGACAATGGGGCAACCAAACCTATTACCTTGTGGCATAGTTTCTTCAATTCACTTGAGCATGCCCCTACAGGGAATACTGTCACATGCGCTAACAACTCATCTTATCTAGTAATGGGAGTTGGCAAGAACATTCTGACTCATGCTTGTGGTAGTTCTTTCACATTTGTCAGATGCTTTGTTTGTGCCAAGGATCAAGAAAAATATATTCTCAGTTTTAGCATTAGCCAAGATCGTCTTGGTTGTCAAATTTGTTGATGACAGATGTACAATTCATGATCTATCAAATGGTGATGTTATTATTGCTTCTGGAGTTTTATGTTGTGAGCTATATAATCTCATAGACTATGCAAAATCTGTGTGAATGATTTAGCATGTACAGTTCAAGATTCTCAAGCTATCTCAGATGCAAAGCTTTGACATGCATGGTTTGGTCATCTGAATTTTGCTAGTTTGCTCCACTTGCAAATCTAAAATGGTTTCCTCTCTACCCAAATTTGAGGCACCTTGTAGACATGTTTCTGAAGGCTGTATTTTGGGCAAAATGCATCATTCCTCCTTCCCGAAAGATGGTTCAATTAGAGCTACATAGAAATACAGTGATGTATTTGGGCCTATGCAGATACATTCTTTTATTGATGATTTTTCGAGGCATGCATGGGGGAATCCATTGAAAGAAAAGTTGGAAGTGTTTATGCAGATACCTTGACTTTATGACTTTTATTGATGATTTTTCGAGGCATGCATGGGTGAATCCATTGAAAGAAAAGTTGGAAGTGTTTATGTGCCTCAAACAATTTTTGGATTTGGCTGAAAATTTGTCAGCATGTAAAATGGGTACCCTCCGTTCTAATCGAGGGGGGAATATATGTCTTCTAATTTTAATGCATTTTTGGCTGAATGTGGGATAAAACATCAGTGTACAGTGCCATATACACCTCAAAAAAATGGATTTGTTGAAAGAAAGAACAATTATCTCATGGATATGGCGATGTGTATGGTCAAAAGTCAAGCTTTACCACATAGCTTCTGGCTTGAGGTTGTTATGTGTGCAACATAAGTACTTAACAGGTGTCTCACCAAAGCATTGTAGTCTATCACTCCATATGGTCGCAAGCCATTTGTTGCTCATCAACATGTCTTTGGTTGTCTTGCATATGCATTAGTGACTGAACATCAATGCAAAATTTGGATGATAAAAGAACAAAATGTATTTTGGTTGGGTACAATTCTAAAGGAAAAGGCTATGTTAGTATCGTCTATAGACTAAACACATTTTAACTAGCCATGATGTTGTTTTTGTGGAAGATGCAATTTAGATAGTACTTTCATGTACTAGGGAGACATCAGTTAGCTCCAAAGATTTGTATGACACTTTGCTGCCTCTTTTTATAGGTGGACAGTTAAGTGCTAGTCCAAATGAGGCAATTTCTCAACCTTTACAGGTTTCCAATGATGATGCAGATCATTCCATTTTTTATGCAGATTTACATGATGCACTTGTTGATGAGAGGGCTAATATAGAGGAGGCAAAAACTATGCCCAAACGATTGGTGCAAACTTTATGAGATAGCAAATTAGATGCATCTCTATCATATCGTACTCATTCAGGCTCTCATAGTGCTTCTTTTGAATCATATTGCTATGGAATGGCTGCCTCTAGTCTTTGTGATGAGAATGAGCATGTTTCTTTTGATGAAGCACATAATTCAAAAAATTGGAATGTTATGCAATGATGTTATTATGAAGAATGGTATGTGGTCTTTATGTGATTTGCCTACAGGCAAAAAGGCCATTGGCACTAAATGGGTATACAAGTTGAAGTGTAATCCTAGTGGAACAATTGATAGGTATAAGGCTAGGGTTGTTGCAAAAGGTTGTGTTCAAGAGAGAGGCATTGATTTTGATGAGACCTTTGCTCCCACATGTAGAATGACCACCGTTCATAGAATTTTTGCACCTGAAGCTCATCATGGTTGGAATGTACATCAGTTGGACATTAAAACTGCATTTTTGAATGGTGACTTACATGAAGAAGTGTATGTACTTCAGCCCCGTGGTTTTGTGCAGAAAGGGCATGAAAACAAAGTGTGCAGGCTGAAAAATGCATTATATACTTTGAAGCAAGCACCACGTGCTTGGTATGAAAAGATACATGCCTACTTGATTGTACATGGTTTTGAGAGCAATCCAACTGAGAGCACCTTGTATATTAAGCATATAAATGATGTTCGTATGATCATTGTTGTCTGTTGATGGCATGCTTCTAATTGGTCCTAATGACAAGCATATTGCTGATTTTGAGGCTCATTTGCATGCAGCTTTTGAGATGTCAGATTTGGGGCATTTGCAACATTTTTTGGGCATTCAATTTATGCAAGTTGATGGTGGAATAGCTGTGTCAAAAAATATATATTGACAAATTATTGCAATGTTTTGTCTTTGAATATTGCAAACATATTGCCATTCCTATGAAAGCACGTTTACAGTTGAGTCTTCATGATGTTTGAGATGCATTTGATGTTGTTCTCTATCAATAGGCTATTGGATGCTTGATTTACTTATGCATAACTCGGCCGGATGTTCAGTTTGCTATCTCTCAGATGAGCAAATTTATATGTCCCCCAAGTTTGAAGCAATGGTAGGCAATTATGAGCATCTTTCGCTACTTGAGTGGTACTCAGCTACTTGGATTGTTTTATCAGAAGGGGGGATCACTACTACCAGATTTACATGCTTTTTTTTACTTTGACTAGGATGGTTGCTATGACACTCATGTGTCCGCTAGTGTTTTGCTTCATGCTTGGTAGCTCATGCATATCTTGGTTGAGGAAGAAGCAACCTACTGTGGCCACTTCTAGTTATGAGGTTGAGTATAGGGTAGCTTTCAAAGCCACTATTGAGTGTGTAGCTCAGATGCCTTTTGGCTGATTTGGGTGTTGGTTAGTCTTCTACCACCACCATCTTCATTGATAGTCAGAGCGCATTGGCAGTTGCGAGGAACCCTGTGTTCCATGCTCGCATCAAGCACATTGAGGTGCATTATCATTATGTCAGGGAGAGATAGGGAAGGGAGAGCTTGATACGAGATTACCTTGATTAAACAAAGTCATTCACTCGTTGAACCCTATCCAAGCATCAATTTTACCTTATTTTACCTAGCTAAGCATCACTCTCACCTTTTTTTTACACATGCAATCAAGGCATATAGGTTACTGGATGGAAACATGTCATCAGAACCAGATAAAGTCTATACTATAATAAATTGGAGGTTCCCTAACAAACAAAACTGTATGTAATCCTCTGCCATTCTCAATCAATGGTAAAAATGTTAAGAAATGGGAATTTAATAGGGTCTAAAAACATAGACTAACCATGGTCATTATTAAATTATTCCCCTGAATTATAATTTCCAAGAGAAATCAACTTCATTCTATCAAAAAAATAGATACTATTGATGATATGTATGCATCATGAGTAACCACATCTTATAGTCGATCAAAAGTTAGACAAAGATGGGTCCTATAAAAAACAATATAAGAAGGTAAGGTCAAATATGTATGTATGTATGTATGTATGTATGTATGTATGTATGTATGTTTCGTATGTATGTATGTATGTATGTATGTATGTATGTATGTATATGTATGTATGAATGAATGTATGCGTGTATGTATGTATGTATGTATGTATGTATGTATGTATGTATGTATGTATGTATGTTTCGTATGTATGTATGTATGTATGTATGTATGTATGTATGTATATGTATGTATGAATGAATGTATGCGTGTATGTATGTATGTATGTATGTATGTATGTATGTATGTATGTATGTATGTATGTATGCATGTGTGTGTATGCATGTATGTATGTGTGTATGCATGTATGTATGTGTGTATGCATGTATGTATGTGTGTGTGTATGTATTTGTAAATATGTGCATGTGTGTGAAACTAGTTCTCCATGTGGATAGTCATATTATGTGACTTCTTATCCTCGTTTGTGCCATTTTAATACCTAAAGGTGTTCACAATGAATATATCAAATCAAAAGGACTAGATTATGCATGTAGTGTGACTCCTAATCCCATGGACTCTAAGGTTATGGCCTTCTTAGTGCATGCATGTTTCATTTTGACCTTCTTTTAGGAAAAAAACATAGAAACATTTCCAAGATTGTGGCCATTCTCCCATAACATCAACTTGCATGGATACATACATATTTCAAAACTAACTCGTATACACAAATGGATCTCCACCTTTCTATGCCATAAAGAATCATCATAGAATATGTGAATGAGTCTCCTCTTAGGCACATTAATCCATAAATCATCATAAGCTACATGAGTGACTTTCTATCGAGCACAATAATTAATGAGGTACATTGGCTTTAAAGTCATTCCACATTATATAGAATGAATGTTACAAGGTAACCTCTACTCGAAAAATGTTAAAGAATAAATCCCAAGTAGACTAGATCACTTGGAGCATACTTTGAGGATCAAACATGATTCTAGATGCTCTTCATCTTAAGTTTGACCAACTAATACCAAGCAAAATAAAAAAAATCTCCAAATCCAAGGAAGAGTTCACAAATCCATAAAAAAGCATATCCATTTAGAATTCCATCTTGGGCTCTTCAAAACGTAAAGCATAAAAAATCCATGTGATTCCCCTTAAGACTGCAATTTAAAGTTCATTGTGATTTGGTGCAATCATATAAAGCCCTTGCTGAACCTAGCACGTCCATCTTTATGTTTTTTCAACACTAATACATAGCGAGAGTCAAGTCAAAGCTCAACTCCACAATAGAAAAAGCTTTGGTTTCATGCAAAGCATAAAATATTAGCCAAGCTATGCTTAACCTTATCACTCGGTCACACAATGTGGATTGATTTGAAATGACCACTTAATTATTTTTGTATATTGGTTCCAAGGACACTAATCAATTATGAATTACATATGCTAGTAAAAGATGGCCTCAACTTCAACTAGAAAGATTTACAAAAACATGTGCTTGAAATAAGCTCAAGTATTTGAGACTGTTTAATAACCTTCTTCAAAGAAAAACACATCCATAGCACGTCTAGCTAAAGAAGCTGTGATCTTAATAATATCTAATGTCAATTTTACTAAATATGATGAAACCATAGAGTCTTCAAGGTCCTTAGGAGAAAGTCTTTACTTTAACCTGTGAACTCATCGAAACAATTAACAATCCTCTCAATTATCCTACTCCGCATCTTAACATAAAGCACTCGATTCACAATTACGCATCATTCAAATTGTTAAATATTAATGTCATGAACATAAATAATCCAGATTTTATATAAAATAAGACAGAGAAAGTAGACAAAAATGCATCCTTGCGTATCAAAACTTTAATTGAAATGGAGTTATGACAAGGGTTTTAGCCCCTAAACATGCTTTACTTGCCACTTGTCTTGTTTGTGCGAGTCCCACCAAGCAAATTGCATGATAATTTCTACCCAACTTTTCCCATTATTCATGTTTATGTGGCTCTAAAATCTCTTGTTATATACTCAAATTTTCAAACTCCCTCATCATATTCTTGTGTTATGTGGACTTGGTATTTCCCACTGGCTATGTAGCTGATGTGGGCTCATTCTTCATATGCCTTGGCCTCACACTCCGGTTTACAACACTTCCATGTGGTAAGTGTGGAGCCACTCGTGGGTTGTATAAAGCCATAAGATTCTTCCCTAAAACATTTTCTTACATGCAAATGAAGTTTTGGTTATTTCACACAACCTTGTTTATGGTTTCTGGGATCGATCAGTTTTGCCTATAGAGGCACACATGTTTTCTTCTTTCCTCTTAAAAGTCAATACGTACATCAAATTCCTTACTCTCCAGCACGCTTGCCTGTCTCTACACACAAACAAGGTCCAAAACAACAGGAATACTTAATTTTCTTTCTCAGGTCTGAACCATAGTATATTTATTCAAGGGAAGAGAAATTACAAAATGGCCACCATGTGCACCGGAAGTATGCAGAACTCCTCACAAGCTCAGACTTACGCAGCCAACATAAGAAATGAACTCGGTATGTCTTCTAAAGTTCCAGAATGAGAGACCTCTCCTCAACATCATTGCTACATTTATGCAGGCATTACATGTTAAATAGCAGCAACAAGTATGGGCTCCCCTACATAAGCTTGCAATATCATTTATGTTCCGTCTTTGAACTTGCAACTGCAGCAGTTGTAGCTGCTGTCACAGCAGCAGTTGCTGCACCTAGTTTTACACCCCCTGTAGCCTTAACCAAAGTCGCAATCTTTGCACCAGCTGCGATCGCCCCTGCTGCTACTGCACGTAAAGCAACAATAAGTTTGGCTTCCATCCTGTTACATCAAACAAGGATCTCTCTCTCTCTCTCTCTCTCTCTCTCTCTCTCTCTCTCTCTCTCTCTCTCTCTCTCTCTCTCTCTCTCTCTCTCTCTCTCTCTCTCTCTCTCTCTCTCTCTCTCTCTCTCTCTCTCTCTCTCTCTCTCTCTCTCTCTCTCTCTCTCTCCCCCTCCCCCCCCCCACCCCTCTCCCCACCCCTCTCCCCCCCTCTCTCTCTCTCTCTCTCTCTCTCTCTCTCTCTCTCTCTCTCTCTCTCTCTCTCTCTCTCTCTCTCTCTCTCTCTCTCTCTCTCTCTCTCTCTCTCTCTCTCTCTCTCTCCCCCCCCCCCCCCCCTTCCACCCCTCCCCCCCCTCTCTCTTTCTCTCCCTCCCCCCCCTTCCCCCCTCTCTCCCCCCCCCTCCCCCTCTCTCTCTCCCCCCAACCCCCACCCCGCCTTTTCTCTCTCTCTCTCTCTCTCTCTCTCTCTCTCTCTCTCTCTCTCTCTCTCTCTCTCTCTCTCTCTCTCTCTCTCTCTCTCAAGTGAATGGTGGTGTCCCCAGTACAAGGGAAGAGCCTAGGCTGTTTCAAGGATGCATCCCCAAGATGGTCTAAAAGCTGTTGATTTTTCAAAGGTATCAATGAAAGTCATGTACAATCAATGTGTTAACATATGAAATGACCAATAACAGCAAAACTATAGAAAAAAGGTGTCTTTTAAGTAACCCTAGGGCCTAGAGTAGGTACTACTAGGTGCAGACTTTAATAAAGTGTCTTTTTTATTAAAGACCTCTAACAAAATCAACAATGTAAGTTTCTATCACTTCCGAAAGTGAAGGGCAAATTCAGCCATGATAAATTCTTGCACAAAGAACAAACAAATAATTACAAATAAGCATATAGCAAAGACAAAATAAGCAAATAGCAGAGACTACTTGATGAAAGAATAACTCTACAATGTGTGTGTAATATACAAAATTTTGATAACGTTGAAAATATGATGGATCTAGGCACAAAAATTGTAGAGAAGTGTGCCTAAGAGTTAGTCAAAGTAAAGTTGTGCTTTAATATGGAGCAATGATAGACTGTTTGTAGGAATATCAGCCTATGTGCTGGAATAGAGTGCAAAAGTCTGCAACCCTAACAGTAATTGGGATCTACTATCATTATAAGCAGCTGTTAATGCTTCACTTTTTGAGGTAGTAGATAGAAAACCTGGTACAGCAACAACACTTCAAAGAATAACCAAAAATAGAAGCAACTTACTAAAATCAGCAGGTACAGACACGTGTGTAAAAAAGAAGAGGGAAGCAGTTTAAGACTCCAAATATCAACTCCAAGACTCCAAACGAACAACACTTCAACTCTATAGGATAAAGTATGACTTGATTTAGCATATGACCCCCCAAGTGGTTCTTCTTATAAACAAACATGCCCCAAAAAGCACCTTCCGTGATTTCCACTACAAATGGCAATGTGAATTGCGGAAAGGCTCTTTTTTTTTGAGTTCTTGGCTTTGGAATTATGTAATATTGATAAAATAACTTTAGTAAAACTTATTGGATAAGTTTTTTTTATGAATGGGCACTTTAATATAGTGTCCTCACACTTAAAACATGCTATGACTTAAAAATTAGGGTTCTTAAAATTGAGGGTTGAATCCGGTTGATATGATATGAGATGGTTAACTGTTTTATATTAAGAGATAGCTCTTGAAGAGTACTTTCCATATGTGCAATAATAAATTTTTACCGTCTTTGATCATTTCCGTTTCGAAGAAATGGTACTTAGGCTTTGCTAGAAATTAGGGTTCAAGGTGGTATGGAACGTGATGCCATACCAAACATCAGGATATGTAACATTACCTTATATATATATATATATATATATATATATATATATATATATATATATATATATATATATATATATATATATATATATATATATATATATATATATATATATATATATATATATATATATATATATATATATATATATATAGGCTTTGCTAGAAATTAGGGTTCAAGGTGGTATGGAACGTGATGCCATACCAAACATCAAGATATGTAACATTACCTTATATATATATATATATATATATATATATATATATATATATATATATATATATATATATATATATATATATATATACATATCTACATATATATATATACATATCTACATATATATATATATATATATATATATATTTTTTTTTTTTTTAATTAATTAATTTATTAATTTTCTAATATGTGGTAATAGAAAATCAGAGATAGAGTTGAGTATGATGACCTTGCTTGAGCATCCCTTGCACACCAAAGTGTGAGCCTATCTATTTCCTCTCGAGTAGGTCCTCCTTTGGATCTTGGAATAGGCATTGCTTCATCACTTGATACAATCCCATATAGGTTTCTCCCTTGCAAATAAGCCTCCATTCTGATTTGCCAAGCAGCATAATTGTGTCTATCAAGCTTCTCAATCATTGATGGAAAGTCATCTCCCATCTTGAAGTTGCTCTGATACCACTGAAAGAAGTTGGACAAGCTTGGAGAGGCTTAGAAAGATGAGTTGTCAAGTGGTGAAGTTGGTCCAGCAAACTAGCATAGGACCAACCCTAACTCTTTGGATATGTAAAATGGACCTTGTTGGCTTGTGATTAGTGCAATAAAACCCAATAGGTACTTTGGAACATCAACAAGAACATGCGGATGCAAAACAGATAACTTGCACTGTGAGTAGCTCACAAGAACCTTCTAAAAATGGATGGAAGTTATGACTTCGAACACTAAGAGCAGCCAGCACAGTAACAATTGGAAAAATTCCTCTTAAGGGAGTGTCATACATAGGGTTGGCTTGCTATAATGCATAAAAGCCCTAATTTCTATGAACTATACAAGGAGCAATCACCTTAACACTAAACTGATGTCATCCCGAAATTTCAGGAAGTAAAAAAAAACTCCAACGCACCGTTTCAAACACTTCGTACCACACGGACCGAACACACCGTACGCACCTAGGGATGTGGTTCACGCACCGGACCTGCCATGGTCTATGTTGCCCCACTACTACATGCGTATCAATGGATGCTTCATACAAAAGGTCCCCCATCCTGTACTGATGCACAATATCGACCTACTAGGGTCAAGGTGCACCAGGTAGCGATGAGGTAAAATTGTTGGCATATCCTCATCCTAGTCCATGCCTACCTTTCCCTATCTAGAAAGGAATCCAATATAATTGGAATATCTTTCTACCATCTTTCTTTCGCTACAACTACTACCACTCGTATGACCCACTCACACCATGAGGGAAACGATTATCTCCTATCCAGCAGTAAGCCTAACATCATGGAAGTGATCAATATCTTTACCTAGGGGCACCAAGTCCCTCGTCCCTATCAACCACTAACCAAACTTGGTAGAAAGAATCCTAACCAAGGGTTTTCTCATATTCCCAAGGTCGTGCTTTGTTCAATCCAGCTCATATTTGCAATCACACCCACTGGGTTTACAGAGCACCTCAACGATGTACTCCTTCCTACGTTCCCACTCCATCTAGTTGCAATCCAAATTGAAAGAATCCTAACCAAGGGTTTTCTCATATTCCCAAGTTTGTTCTTTGTTCAATCCAGCTCATGTTTGTAGTCACACCCAATAGGTCTACAGAGCACCTCAACGAAGTACTCCTTCCTACATTCCCAGTCCATCTGAGCACCTATAGGATACAATAGGTCCTAAGGGCTTTGGTCAACGCTAATGACCCTTAGAATCCCATGAATATGCATCTAGGATCTCACCTTGCCACTTCCCAATCGAAGGGGTAGTGAGTGTACTCATGCCCCTATCTCCAACATCCTAGCCTGACCATGGATGACCCCCATGGCTCATCGAATGAAATCAAAATCCGAGTACACACCTCTTCTAATAAATGCATCCAAGTAAAAGTTTTGATGAGATGTAAGTCCTAGGTAAGAACACCTCTTTCGAGATGTAGAACATCTTTATCTTTGGGGCATGGAAGTCGTCATACATTCCATTGGCACGACCGAACTACCTAAAGGCTAATACTGAGGGTTAAGAACCAATGGGCTGTGGGATCTTCTCCATGACAAGGAGTGGCTGAACATGCAAAGTTAAAGGATGAGGTGCTTAAGGAAAGGTTCCCTCTCTTTTAGTGAAATTCTTGGCAAATGAGTGCCATGCCAAGATGGAGAGGAAGTAACTTTTATTTCCTCTCATAAACTACTACTACCTAAAGTCCTCCCACCTCTAGTAATCCAGCCACTCCTACATAGTAGTCACGTCCAGTCCAATACGATGCGTCCCGTACGGTTCACGTACGGTACGAGACCGTACTAGTAAATTTTGGGTTACATGTACGATACGTACGATCATGTACATGTACATGTACATGTACATTGTAGTATGTACATATACATTATACATGAACATGTAGATGTATAATTCAGAATCAAGATTAAAGACTTACAAGATTCTTATCTTAGTGCATATGCTATAATTTAAATTTCACAATGACATTCAAGATTAAAGAAAATTCAGATTTTAGAGAACATATCATGAGTACTCATAGACAAAATATATCAAAATTCTATCTCACCATAATGCTCATGAGTCACTAGTCACTAAAGAGAAGACTAAGCATAACACATTGGAAAATGTACTAAAGTACTCTATATATTTTCGTGAAAATTGGTTGGCAGTTTTGCCATCGTACATATCGTACGTACGAAAATGAGAAAGCTCTCAAAACTTTCTAACTGACATCCACCCAAAAAAATATCGGCCACATAATTACTTTCTGAATAAGTTCGTGGCTAGAAATCCATGTGTCCAATTTGCTGATGCGACCACTTAGCTTCCCTTGTGGCTCAAGCAAGCCCTTGCACAAGAGAATAGAGTTAGGCATCCATGGAGAAGGAGCTACCCATCAGTTCCTTGGCTGCTTTTGGTCAGTTGCTTCGCAAAGAAGGGTATGGAGATCAGCACTCAGCATATATGAAAAGAGAGAACAGGGACAATTGCCTCGGGGGGCCACCCCTTGTGCAGAAAATCTTCTCTCCCCCTGACAGGCTGTGCCATATCCACAGCACCACCCAACTGCCTTCTAATTCTCCATGCTAGGGGGCATCCAACTCCTTTTCGCCCAGCTCCTATCACTCTGTTTCTGCATATCCAGCCCCATATGGGGCATCCAGTCATGCTAAAATCAGTCCTGAGCTACATTATTCCTCCCATGCTCACATCAAATTCCTCTTTTCCAACTATGTCCCCCCCAAAAAAACAAGGGGCGGTGGGGCTGTAAACAGCCACCACCCTTGTTTTGGAGGGCTTTTATGGATGAAACATAGCCGTCCAGGCTGATATGTGTCTCAGGCTCATTTTCTATGACATGCAGCTGTTGGGGATGGCTGCTCCCACACAATCCCCCCATCTCTACCCAACCACACACAAGGGCAAGCCATGATGTCGTCTCTCTTTCCCTACATTAGAAGGAAAGCGGCAATCATGTCTTCCTCTAGGTGTGCGATTGGAAAGGGTCAGTCATCCAGCCACCTACCTACATGGAAAACGCACAAAGAATAGGACTTACCTGTGTTCTCCAATAGAGTCAGCTTGCATGTGCTCCCCTTTCTCTGTCCTACAGCTGGAAGCAACCAATACCACCCCATGCAAGAGGGTGAGAAGCATGTCAATCTGAGCCATCCCTAGTCCATGAGCTCTGATGGTTTTGTGCATGTCATCTTGTCTTCTGCAAACAAGCAAAAAGATCCTTTAATACCAATGTTAGATCCTCCAAGTTCCTCCATGCTGGACAAGTCAAGACAAAAGCCATATTCACAAACAGTAGAAGGGCAGACATCAGACTCACCTCCCAACCGTGGAGCCAAACAAGCTCACCCCCGAGCCTTAGCGCATGAAGCAAAGCGGGTAGCCACCTCCAAGGGACTGGTATCCCATACCACCAGCCCCCCACCAGTACAATTGCCCAAGCTTTCCCACAAGGCCAAGAGTCCAAGTGCCTCATGCAAGAAATGTCTCATGAATGAGCCCATGGATCCCAATTATAGATTGTAGAGATGGCCGAGTTCACACTTTGCCAAACAACGTAACTACAAGCACCCATCCACGTGTCCTTTTGTTTTGAGGATGTAACATAGACCTTAGCCAAATACTCCTACAATGTGGCCACCACAAATGTTTCTCAACTCAGAGATGGTTAGACAGTTCCCTAAGGACAAGCCCATGTATGCCGAAAGGCATCAAAGAAAACACCTTCACTTGCTGAATCATGTTGGTCATGGGGCTAACTTTGAAGTAGAGGGCTAAGACAAGCCCTTCATGGCTATGAAGCTTGGAGGTGATTGGTGTGCAAGAGATGAGAATCAGAGAGCTCTTGAAGAGGCTTTCTTCACGTGCGAAGTGAAGCAAACGAGTACAATGCTTCACAAAAGAGAAGAAATTTATTTTTGTAAGAAAGCTCCTCTGAAACATAGGAACCTCCTCACTTTTTAAGGGCCCACATAACCCCTCTATTTTTGAAATTTCCATAAATTAATACTTTTATTTTCGAAGCATACTACCATAGATTTACAAAAAGTTGAACAACTAATTCAAAAAAGAAAAGGGAATTTATTGGACTGTTATCCATATGCAAGAGAGATTTTCATGGAATGTAAATATAGCCTCCCTTTACAGATAATCAATCGCCCACCTAGGCTGCCATCATTTCACCATAGGGATGAAATTTCACTTCCCTAGAGGTCTAGAGGCTTCTTCCTTTTACTTGAATGCCATGTCATCCATGAACGGGTGACCTCATGCCTCCATACCAGGGCCACATACAATCAATACCCTCCCCTCAAGGCATCATAAAAAAAAGGGACTTTTGTCAAAAAAATACTCAACTGAAATCTATCTCCCTTAACACACAAAATATACCAGCCTTCTTTCTCATGTATGATCCATTGGTGCTCACCTTGTTGTTCCTTCTTCAACCCATCACATATGGGATGCCATATGTGCACAATCTTTTTTCCCATGGTAAGAGAGAGGGTTTCCCCATGGCAACTTCCATGGTCATGGTAGAAGAAGCAAGGATTCCTTCACCTATCTATTAACATAAAGATGCAAGAAAGAGAACTTACCTGTATCTCCAACAATGTTGCCAGTAACATTTTTGCAACATCGAAGGCAACGTGTTGCTAACGTGTCAGCAACAATGCAACATTTTGCCCTAAACATTGCAAAAACGTTGCTAACATAGTATTTTTCTTTTGCTTTTTTTGTTGGGTCTAATGGAAGGTACTAGAGTAGTGGTTGAGATCACTCCCAACCACTAGTAGACTCTAATGGAAGATATTAAAGGAATGGAGGAGATCGCACATGCATTTGTGGACTCTAGTTACATTTGTGGTCCTCATTGATTACATGAAAAAACTTGAGCAATCATGGGGAGATTAAGAGGAGCATGACTAAGAGGTCTATGGTTCTAAATTCGTGTCTAAGCTCATGGTGTATGAAATTCCGTTCGGACACCGTTTGGTCACTCATGTGTATGGACAAAGATCTCGAGACTAGACTTAAGCATAAGTTTATGTGCTCTCTTAAACAAGTGATGCACTTAGCCTAGTGGTTAAGTCTCAAGGTTGTGAAGGAGGAGGTCTTGGGTTCAGTCCCCATGGGAAGCATGGGCAGAGCATTTTGCCCAAGGAGCTCTAGAGCCTTCTAACTCAAATTAACATGAGTTAACCTAAGTTAACTTGAGTCCAAAGAGACTTAACTCGAGTGGCGAGTACGCCAACCACTAGCGGACTCTAGTGGAAGGTACTAAAGCAGTGGTTGAGATCACTCCAACCACTAGTAGATTCTAGTGGAAGATATTAAAGGAATGGAGGAGATTGCACATGCATTTGTGGACTCTAGTTACATTTGTGGTCCTCGTTTATTCGAGCTGCTATATATACAAGCATAAGGTTGTGAGGAGAGTGATCTCTCTAACATGTGGTGGTGGTCATAATTTGTCAGTCTCTTGCAATCACCCATTTGAATATTTTCTTGCATGGCTTGTTTAAGCATGATGTTTCGACAATCGAGTTAGACACTCGCCCCTCACAACTGGTTGTGAGAAGCCTTTTTTGAACTCTTGAAAATTACTTTTTTTATTAACTTGATTCAAATATCTCCAAAGTATATCTAAATTTGGTCCATTCTTTTGAAAAGGATGGTATGGTTGACTAAAACCTGGCAAGGAATTATGACATTTGAAGATCTTCTCGAAAAATTGTTCTTTTATAGAAGATCTATCGTTTCATCACTTAGTTAAACAACAAAATTCTTGCTACCCCAACCCACGAAGAGAAATATAGAGCTATATACACTACTACTACGGAATGCATTGGTTATGCAAGCTTGTGAGAGGTTTTGAGAATTAGTTTACCTACTCCAATCTTCATAGAGTCAAACTGTTATTGCAATGGCCTAAAAGATAGTCTTTCATGCAAGGACACATTGAATATGAATGCATCCAAGCTAGAGAAGTGGAAGTTCTTTACATTCTTATTGAAGACACCATTACAAATATCTTCACGAATGCTCCTTCAAGAAATAACGATGAGTAAAAACATTCAATTAACCTTTCTTTTTTAGATCATCATTTCTCAAAAATTAGGGTTCCTAAGTTTTACACAAATGGGGATCATTTTTTGAAAAGAGTTTCTACTTAAGTCGTACTTGTCACATCCCTGTATTTCTATCCAGCCCTTTTCAGTGCTTGGGGGGTATGCCTTGTGGCGCCTAATTGTGCGCAACTATGACGGGTACTAGTACTCCTCATACCAAGCCCTCATTGCCTTCTTCAACACGAGTTGCTAATCGAATATAAACGTGTTCTGGCAATCTTCTTGGTGTCCCTCTTGTTGGTTTATGCGTTTTGTGGGTTTGAACGTCTCAAGTGGTATCAGAGCAACGACCCTAGGGGAAGCCTTTGGACGGGCAGACTGTCACACCAGTGTTGACAGCGCCATCTAACGTCCCGGGCCCATCCGTGGGAAGTTCTTTGACGTCGCGAGAGGCCTTTTGCCCTCCCTCCCACCCTCAAGCAAGGCAACCGAGCTACACGAACGCCTCCAGGAGGCCGAGCTCAACGTTGAGATCCACACCCAACCCGAATCCGATCAAGGCCCTCCAAACCCCGACCCCATCCACGACCGCATAGATAGACTCGAAGATACCCTCGCTAGGCTAACCACCTTAGTAGAAACCCACCTCTTATCTAAAGACCAATCTCAACCCCAACCACAACCTCAGTCAAGCACCCAACCGGTACCCCAATCCACTCCCACCCAAACATCCCAACCGCCTCCAACCCCTTTAAACCCAACTCCGATCACTCAAATGCAACCGGTGGATATCGACGACCCCGATTCCTTTGGCTTCTTCAAACCGAACCCCCCCGACAAGTACCGAGGCGGCCGAAGCTCCATTGCCGTCAACCGATGGATCGAAGGTATGGAAAGCTACCTCCAGATGCTCCGGGTTGGCCGCAACCATTGGACGCGCATCGCCGGCCAATTCTTACAGGATGAGGCCTCAGCTTGGTACATGGTGGAACACAAGAAGCAAGCCTAGCCCTCATGGGATCACTTCAAGGCGGCCATCGTCGACTACTTTGTGCCTCGCAATGAAGCCTTCCAAGCACGCGACGAATGGCGGAACCTCCGTCAAGACAAGTTCATCGGGCCTTATGTGTCACAATACCGTAGGCTCATGCTCCGAATCAACGACATGGCTGAAATTGATCGCCTACACGGCTTCCTTTATGGCTTCTCCCCGTACAACCGCAAAGAAGTGGAGAAGCAAGACCCCCAAACCTGGGAGGATGCGGTTCGCATCGCCGAACGTCTCAACGATGCTTACTCCAACCGGCTTGCACGCTCAACCGACGGAGGCAAAACTAACCGCAAAGAATCAACCGCAAGCAAAGAGCAAACTTCATCATACCGAAGACCTACCGACAACCAACGCGGCCAAGGTTTCAAGGCCTCATAGATGTGCTTACAGACACCCTCCCACCCGGTCTCCCGCCTTTACGCAATGTTAAACATCGGATTGACACACTCCCGGATCACCCGCCCCCTTCACGGGCCCCTTATCGAATGAATGAGACGGACCTTCAAGAGCTCAAACGGAAGCTACATGAACTTGAAGACCAAGGGTACATTCGACCAAGCATCTCACCTTACGGAGCCCCCATCCTGTTTGTGAAGAAGAAAGACGGCTCCCTCCGCCTATGCATCGACTACCGCGCGCTTAACAAAGGCACAATCAAGAGCAAGTACCCTGTCCCGGTGATGGAGGAACTACTAGATCGCCTCGGCAAGGCACGATACTTCACACGTATAGACCTTCGTTCCGGGTACCATCAAATTCGGGTCGCACAAGAACACATCGAGAAAACGGCCTTCCGCACACACTACGGCAGCTATGAGTGGCTCGTCATGCCATTCGGACTTACAGGCGCACCGGCCACCTTTTGTCGGGAGATGAACGACGGCTTTCGGGACATGCTCGATCTCTTCCTCATTATTTACATTGATGATCTACTTATCTACAGCCGCACATTGGAGGAGCACTACGAGCACGTTCGGGCTGTCCTATTACGCTTGCGGCAACGCCGGCTTTTTGCCAAACCGAGCAAGTGCGAGTTTTGTATGAAGAAGGTGGAATTCTTGGTGTTCATCGTCTCCGAACTCGGCCTCCATGCCGACCCCCAGAAAGTAGAAGCCGTGCTCAAATGGGCACCCCCAAAGACCGTCAAAGAAGTACGAGAATCCATAGGCTTTTGCCAATTTCTCCGCCGATTCATCCAAGGCTTCAGCAAGATTGCGGCGCCGCTCTTGGAGTTGATCAAAGAAAAGGAGCCATTCAAGTGGGGAATGGACGAGGAAGAGGCCTTCGAAGCGTTGAAGGTCGCTATGTGCAATGCCCCGGTGCTCAAACTTCCCGAGTTCGACAAACCATTCGAAGTTCATACGGACGCATCGGGTTCGGCCATCGGAGGCGTCCTCTTACAAGATGGGCAACCCATTGCTTATGAGTCGCACAAACTCACCGGCCCCGAACTCAGATGGAGCACACATGAGCAAGAAATGTTAGCTGTCATACACTGTCTACACAAGTGGAGGCACTATGTCCTGGACAAACACACAAAAGTCTTCACGGACAACATCTCTTTGAAGTACTTCACCTCTCAACCCAAGTTAAGCCCGAAGCAAGCCCGATGGCAAGATTTCCTTGCCGAGTTTGACCTCGAGATCATCCACAAACCGGGCAAGCAAAACGTCATGCCAGATGCACTTAGTCGAAGACCCGAGCTCCAGGCGATGTCCACAATTTCATCAGACCTGAGAGGCAGAATTCAACGCGCACAGGCACAGGATGCCCAAGTCCAAGACATACTTCAGGAGATGCAAACAGCCCAGGCCCCGAGTCGCTACACCCTACAAGAAGGCATCCTCCATCGCAAAGGAAAAATATATGTACCGAACGACTTAGAGCTACGCAAAGAGCTGCTTTGGGAGGCACACGATTGCAAAGTGCAAAACCGCAGCTACGAGACGCTCCACAAACACTTTTATTGGCCCCGCATGAAGGCACAGGTTCAAGAATATGTGGAAACATGCCCGACGTGTCAGTTAGTCCGTCAAGATCGAGTGAAGCCCGCCTGCCTTCTGCAACCTCTCCCGATTCCGAACCGGCCGTGGGACATGATCAGTATGGAGTTCATAACCGAACTCCCACCGTCTTTAGGGTTCAACACCATCTTTGTTGTGGTGGACTACTTCATCCTCCTATATTTGTATACTTGCTTAGTTTATAATGTATCATGCATACAACACTATAATCTTGCATATGTTTTTTCCTTTTTGTTATTTTGTTAATTACAAGGTTCAGATCCCTTATGAATCATGATTGTATGATTTGTCTTGTGGGCCTTTGACTCCCAATAAGACATTGATACTCTCTCTCTCTCTCTCTCTCTCTCTCTCTCTCTCTCTCTCTCTCTCTCCCTCCCTCCCTCCCTCCCTCCCTCCCTCCCTCCCTCCCTCCCTCCCTCCCTCCCTCCCTCCCTCCCTCCCTCCCTCCCTCCCTCCCTCCCTCCCTCCCTCCTCTCTCTCTCTCTCTCTCTCTCTCTCTCTCTCTCTCTCTCTCTCTCTCTCTCTCTCTCTCTCTCTCTCTCTCTCTCTCTCTCTCTCTCTCATATTTCATTTCTCTCCTCTGCAATATTGCACCTTTCGTCGCTCACTTGTTTGACTCTTCCCACGCATAGGGATTCCCGCCATGAACTACACACATAGTGAATCCACAAAGGGGGAGGATCGCCCATCATTTAGTATAACACCGACAGTGAAAGCTAAAATACTATTGTTTGGGACTATGAGGCCGTGACACTTCTCACAAATTGTGAAGCATGTTCAACAAAAAATAATGCATGATTAGAGCGCATAATATCCTATATGTTTATGATTACGTGAAACGCGTGTCCACAACCTAACAGGATGCTTATTAAGAACAAAGACAGCAGCTCTCTGTTTCGACCATTGTAACAGCTCTACATTATCATTCAATGAAATTTTCATAAAATCTGTCCATTGACTCATATTTTGTATTGAAAAAAGCACTCAATTAAGTTCACAGAAGCAAAGATAATTTTCATATCAGCCAGTGATTTCTTTTCTTTAACGTATTGGAAAGAACAGTTATTATTAAGCAAACAACTTATACGCAGAGAGAAACGAAGACAACACGAGATGAAGACAAGCGATAGAACCTGATGATACAAATGCAAATCGATCAGCTGAGAAGTGGAGTTCCGGAAACAAGCCTCGGTGACTGGCTCCAAGTGCCACAGGCTCACGAGTCACGACTCGGAACTTCCAACCAAGTTTCGTAATTTTTACGAGTGTTACTAAAATATGTGCATCATTGCTGGTATGCTAAATTGTGTCCTTTTCTTTTTACGTCTATCCTGAAGAGTATGCTAAATTGGATATTATGGAGGCTTTTTAATATCTTTCATGAAGAGTAGGCAAAATTAGGTGTTATGGAGGTCTAGTGTAGGGGTAACACTCGACTTTTGAATTTTCAATCTAAGGTTTAAATTTTTGCCGATCTGTTCAGTATAAATTTTTGATGTGGGTATGAAGGAAATCTTGATTTGTGTGTTTGTTCTTTCAAATTTTCAGCCCAAAGAAAGGTAGATCATAAGATTTAAAAGAAAAATAAAAAACTTAACATTAAAAAATTCATATAAGATTCAAAGAAAAGACCTTTATCTCCCAATTTTTTTATATGTCCATGAACATATTAGATTTAAACTTTCTATTTGCATACATGCACACATGTTTTTCTAGCTCACGCTTCTTTACACCATCTTATAACAAGTTGATTTCCACATAGGAAATTATGTGGAAAGACATTTCATATCTTTACACATCCATGATTATGTTAGATTGGCAACTTTCTTGGGCATTTAAAAATTAATGTTTTTTAGCCTTTGCCTTATGCTTCTTCACAATATTTTCTAACTAGTTCATCCTCACTTACCTTTGTTTTGTATGTTTTTTTATTAGAAAATTTTGATTAGTGGATGATGTTTGAGTCATTTTGCTCAAGCATGTAAGACATCCACATGAAATTTTGAATCTTGTTTGAATTGAATCAATAGTGTTTTTACCAAAATTAATATGAGTTTGGTAACTTCAAGAGTTTTCTACAATCACCTTTTTTCATATTTTTTTCAGGTTTGATATCTTTCAATTTTCTTTTAAATTATGGATCTTTATTCCAATCACTTGTTGGTTATTTTCTTGAAAGAAGAATGTAACGGACTAAAAGTTAATGGTATAAATAAAAGAAAAAATATTATGAAAATAACTCTAGTGCTCATATTTGTGAACAAAAGCTAGTGTTAGATGTTTCAATCATTTATCAACCCTGGTTTATTTTATGGTATTATACTTCATAGTATTATGTGTTGATTTCAGAAATCATCAATCTATCACAAAATGTGACTAAGATGTTTTTCTAAGACATTCACAATTAAAAGATGGTGTGAATGGAGGCTTGAGAGACCTTTCGGATACTACTTGCTACAATGAAAGTTGCATCCAAAGAAGTTTTAAGAGTATTGGACACAAAGAAATCCATATCTTGGACTCTTTGATAGTTTCTAGAGTAGCTAGTTTAAGACTTTAGAAAAAAAAGACTCGAAACAACTTTTTGAAATCCTTTTGTAACTTTCTCATTTTCTAAATCTATAAAAAGTAGCACTAAGCGGGGGTCACCATATAAGCCCATCCCCTTCACTTGTAAAGGACTTTTTGGTTGGAAGTATTTTGTGAGTTTGCAAGTGAATAAGAGAGCCACATTTCCATGCTCATCAACGCACGCTTTGGGCTTATGGTTGAAAGAGTTGTTTTATTTGTCCCTCTCGTTGCATGATCATTGCATTTGCATCTCAATCTTGCTTGTATGTGCTTGCATTTTAATGTTTTTTTAAGTGTTTTTCAATAATTAGCGAAGAGCTCAGAGGAGGCTTCGCCTTGAATTCTTCCATTACATATGTTGTACGCCCTTTATTGCACCACATCGAGTGGAATGAAAATCAAATTTGTGTATCAATCTTTATGTTAGAGTGGACATACATGTTTTCTTGATGTTGTTATTGAGGAATTTCCTATTGTATACGTATGTTGTGATAAGTGATCATTGGATCAAGATGTGTAGCATTGTGAACTTGTTCAATGTGTAGCCTTGAAGAAGTAGTTTGATGCTCATTTTCAACCTTTATCCAAGGTTTCAAGGTGATGCTTATTAAGGGTTGGCACATGAATGCCAATTTGCATTCATATAGATTGACATAGGTCCATTTCCATCTAGTGCACTAGGGTTTTACTCCCCTTTCAGAGACATTCATGCAATCAAAATTAACATCAAAGTTATAGGTTGTGAGCTGCATTTCAACTTTCTTTGAAGTTCGTATCTTGCTATTTTTTAGTTCTTTTGTGTAATTCCAAGTAACAATGACTTGTTTTGCATGCTTCAAGTTGAAGATAATCTTGATTGGACCAACTATCCAATGTGTTCTTACATGATGAAGCATGTTCATGTTGCAAGGCAACTATGGAACATAGTGATGTGTATTGACAAACGACCCAAAAATTCTTCTACTACACAAGCGATTGTCATAGATTCAAGATCTTCTTCAAGTATAGTGACTATGCCTTCTCCATCTATGAAAGATCAACTTAGATAGGGTGGAAAGGATGCTCAAGCTCATACATTTATTGCTCTTTTAACAAAGTGACATAATGTTCCACACATCCAGTCATGCACTACTTCAAAACAAGCTTGGGATACTATTGCTTCTTTTTATGGAGTGCGCAATGAGGTATGGGTTGCTTATTTAAGAAAGCAACTTGAAAATGAGAATGTATGTACGGCTGAAAACATGTTAATAGATGTATATCTTACATGCATCAAGGACTTGAAAGAGCAATTGGTAAACATTGATGAAATCATTCCAGATGCATCATTCATTTCTACATTACTCAAAAGATTGTTGGGATCCTTTCAAAGCTTTTCAACTACACTTCATTTGGCTGTGAAAGGAAATCCAAAAACGTATACTTTTGATGTGGTTATGTCTTATTTTGCAAAAAGACCAATCGTTCATCAAAATCAAAACCTCAATCTTGCTCTTCCACTTCTTCCTCTCTTGACGATAATATGCAAAAGAAGAAGAGATGCAAGTATTATCGAAAAGTTGGACATAGCACTTATGAACGTAGAAGCTTGTAAATCCTAATGGAAAGAAGAAAGAATCCAGCATGCCTATTGTTAAGAATACATCTAATGCAAAGAATGATGAAGCTAATGATTCTCACGATGGTTGGGCATGTGTTATTACATGTCATTATGATTCATCATCAGATTCTACATGTATGATTGTGAGGCTGATTTGAATTGGTTTTCTGATAGTGGTGGTTTAAATCATATCACTTCATGCAAAAGATTTTTCCCATCTTTGAAAGATGTAGCCAAGGGAGAACATGTTGTATGTGCAAACAATAGTTCTTATCCTATCATTAGAGTTGGAGAAATTTAGCTTTCAACTGCAAATGGAGGTATTTTTACTCTCAAGAATGAAATTCGATGGTCTTTGATTTTGACTATTTGGATCAGGAGCTCTAGGATTTGCATACACCAAATTATTGTATTCTGCTCCATAAGGAAGTTGTAGAAGGGAGATCTGAGACCTCTTTTTGAAAGAGGTGTAGACATAGTTCCTAGGACTCCTTCTACTCAAGGGGGTTCTTCTTTAGGGAAGTGTACCCTGTAACATGCCTATGTGCAAAGAGAAAATTTGCAAATGAAGAATGCAATGATGAGAAAATCACAAAATTCCATTAGAATCAAAATAACTTAATGAACATTACAAGCATGCTAATAACAATTCAAAAAACATTATTGAGCATTCGAAAGCAACAACACAAGTGCCCGAAGCATCACAATGTATTCCACAACTGAGACACAACTAGCCAAAGGCTACCCAATTACATCGACTAGCTATTTGCCACACATGCAAGTAGCCCACACTCGTATAATCACCACAAAGTCACCACAATGCACAATGAGCAAAGTTGCCACAATGCATAGTGAGTAGACAAAGAGATAGCTCAGAATGGGAGTATGATTGTATGAGCTAAATGGCCCAAATGAGAGATCCACAATTGTTTGTATAGACTTCAGAGTCAAAAAAAAGCATGTAGATATGGCCATAGTGATCCCCCTTGGGATAAATTAATCCAAGTAGCCGGGTACCACTCAAGTAGCGAAAGACTCCCTTAATCATCTGCTAATGCTCGACACTTGGGCAATGTATAAACCTGCTCATTTGTGAGATAGAAAATTGAATGTCATGCTGAGTTATGCATCAGTAAATCAAGCATTCAACAACTTACTGATAGAGAACAACATCAAATGCATCTCCAGCATCATGAAGACCCAATCGTAGACCTATTTCGTAGGATTGGCAATAGGCTTGCAATCTTCAAGGCCAAAATGCTACAATAATGTGCCAATATATTTTGTTTGACACAAACCTATTCCACCATCAACTTGCATAAATTGAATGCCTAAATATTGATGAAAATGCCTCAAATCTGACATCTCAAATGAGGCATGCAAATCAACTTTAAAATCAGGAATATGCTTCTCATTAGGACCAGTGAGTAGCATGTCATCAACATAGACAACAACTATTAGAAGCACATCATTTGCATGCTTAACATGTAAGGTTCTCTCAGTTGGATTGTTCTCAAAACCATGTGCAATCAAGTAGGCATGTATCTTTTCATACCAAGCATGTGGTGCTTGATTCAAATGATATAATGCCTTTTTCAATGTGCACACTTTGTTTTCATGCCCTTTTTGCACAAAACCATGGGCTAAAAAACATACACTTCTCCATGTAAGTCACCATTCAGAAATTTAGTTTTAATGTCCAACTGATGTACATACCAACCATCATGGGCTGCAAGTGCACATATGCTACAAACAGTAGTCATTTGACATGTGGGTGCAAAGGTCTCATCAAAATCCATGCCTCTTTCTTGAGAATAACCTTTTGCAACAAGCCTAGCTTTGTACCGCGGGAAAGAGAATCAGCCATAAGAGCCTCAGTTGGCACAGTACTATCAAGTGTCAACACATCAGCATCATCAAAAATAGCATTAATTTCTTCAATCTTCACAGTCAAAGTAGATGGTGCAGGTAATTGTTTAACATGTCCATCAACATTCTGTCCTTTACCTTTAGCATTCTTTAATGCATAACAGTCTTTCTTCATATGTCCTTTCTTATGACAATAATGGCATTAGATATCCCATTTCCTTGATTTACTTCTACTCTTAGTCCGTTGACCATTATTTTCCTTGTTCTTGCTCCTGCCATGTTGCTGATTCTTCCCTTCGTAAGAATCACGAACATTATATGCATCTCCACTCTCAGTGCCAACCATAGATTTTCTATGAATCTCCTCACTCAAGAGTGCTCCACATATGTCATCATACACGAGTTTACCACTAGGTGCACTATTCTTAATAGCTATGCAAAATGTATCGCATGATGATGGTAAGGTGCATAATAGAAATATTGCTTTCATTTCATTATCCATATCCATTTTTTGAGCCTGTAACTGCGAGAATATAGCTTCAAAATCATTTAGATGAGCAACAACACTATCCGTGTCCTTCATACGAAGGTCATTTAATTTTCTCATCAGATACACTTTATTTGATGTTGTCTCTTTTTCATACGTATTGCATAACTTCTTCCAAAGCTCCTCTGCACTTTCACAGTCTAATACTATAAAGTAAACATTATCTATCAGGTGCAAGCAAATGGTAGACTTGGCCATTTCATCTAACTCATCCCAATCAACTTCAACCATGACAGCAGGCTTCTTTGAAATCCCATTTACTGGCTTCCATTGCCTCCTTTGAATCAACACATCTTTAGTCTGATTCTTCCATAGAGCAAAGTTTGTGCCATCAAATTTTTGGATCTCAGAATGGCCCTGCAAGTTATAGCTCCTCCTCGGAACACTGACACTAGACCTTGATCCACCAGATGTGCCTGAGACCTCTGATTCCATGATGGTAGAGAAATGAATAAAATGATAATGGAGATAGAAGAGTCCAAACACCAATGAATAAGTGTATCAATGCAGTAAATCGACCACTATATAGTTGACAAAACCAAAATCCAGAAAGATTTTGCCAAAATATCCTCTGCAAAATGAGCGTATGACCAATGTCAAAATATCATAAAACTGCAAGTACTAACATGTTTATCTGCATAGTGAATCACTAACTCCAGTGCATATAATCAATTACCCAATAGAAGCCAACTAGGCTTATCGAGCACCTATGAACAACTATCATACATCTCCTATGGCGAGGTTGGGTAAGTCTTCCACCTGCATCATCGAAGAGACCCCAACATTTGGGTGTCTCCTAGCTAAGAAAATCTCACTAGGATCCTCTTTATCAAACGTAAAAGGATTTATGCAAAATACATAATCGCTATATCAATGACCACATGGGCGTACATAAGCGGTATCCACAAAATCATACATGGTGTGTATGTTTTCAATATATGCAGTAAAATGACACTAAACAGCTGAATGCATAGCCCAAAAACTAGCCGACAACACTTGCAAGTATCTGTCAACTCTCATGTTTTATGCTAAAAAAACGTGCATAAATTTGCAGCGGTTGCTCCCACCAAAACTAAAAAACCTGTATTTTTATGAGTGTGGCTGAAAACACAGGCCCAAAGGTTGATATTTATTGTAGAAGTACAAAGAATACTCTTCTTGATTTTCTTGGACCTATGTGAAGAGAACTATGCATGAAAGTACTCCAAAATGGCTCCAAAAGACACCCCAAAAATGCTTCAGAAACAGGCTTTGAAAGCAAAGAATGAAGCTTTGAGGGACCAAAACATGTTCAAGGTAATGTTAACCTTAGTTTTTCCCCTTCTTCAGACACCACAAGAGTGTAGCTTAGTGGCAAGAGATTGCCACAGTTAAGTGAGCTCCGGGGGGAACAATATTGGGATGGGTGACCTCTCAAGAAGTACTGGGAACCTCTATCTTTCTTGATTGTTGAGGTCCTCCCTCGTGCGCAGCCAACGGCGCCAATGGTGACTTTGGTGACTCGGATGACAAGGTATGCCAAGGTCTATGCCTTGGTCGCTACCTTAGTCGCCGCCTTGGAGGAAGCCCTTGGTCGAACTTACAGTCTGTGGCTGACCAAGCCACTATATGTTTTATTAAAGAACATATACAAAGAAGTGTCCGATGGGCATTTCACATTTCACATGGACACTAACAACTTCTTAGGTCTTACAAATACAGTCGAACTTATAGTTTGTGACTGACCAGGCCACTATATGTTTTATTAAAGAACATATACAAAGAAGTGTTCGGTGGCCATTTGGCCTTTCACATGGACACTAATGATAACAATCACCAAAGTCACCATTAGTTGCAGGTGAGGGAGGACCTCAATGATCAAGGAAGATAGAGGTTCTCGGCACTTCCCGAGAGGTCAGCCATCCCAGTTTGTCCCCCCCCCCCCCCCCCCCCCCCCCCGAGCTTGCTTGCTCTCATTCCACTAAGCTACACTCTTGTAGTGTTTGAAGAAGGGGAAAGACTAAGGTTAACATTACCTTGAACATGCTTTGGTCCCCCAAAGCTTCATTCTTTGCTTTCAAAGCCTGTTTTGAAGCATTTTTGGGGTGATTCTTGGAGCCATTTTGGAGTGTTTGTACATAGTTCTCCTTACACAGGTTCAAGAACATCCACAAGAGTGATCTTTGTACTTCTCCGACAATGAATATTCATCTTTGGGGCTATGTTGTTCAACCACACTAGTAAATCTATAGATTTCTTGAAAGGTTTAGTCGTGGTGGGAGCAGCCACCACAAGTTAAGTTTATGCAAGTTTTTGTGCCAAAAGAACAAAGTCGACAGACACTTGTAGGTATTGTTGGCTAGTGTTTGGGCTATGAATTCAGCCTTTCATTTCCATTTTACTGCATATATTGAGCACATGCACACTATGTATGCTTCTATGGATATCGCTTATGTACGTCCATGTGGTCACTGATATAGTGGTAACGTTTTTTGCATGAAGCCTTTTACGTTTGATAAAGAGAGTCATGGTGAGGCTTTCTTAACTAGGAGACACCTAGATGTGGGGGTCTCTTCAATGTTGCAGGTGGAAGACTTATCCAACCTCACCAAAGGATCTGTATGCTAGTTGTTCATAGGTGCTTGATAAGCCTAGTTGGACTCTTTTGGGTAATTGTTTATATGCAATGGAGTTAGTGATTCACTATGTAGGTTTACATGTCAGTACTTGTAGTTTTAAGAGATTTTGACATTAGTCATATGCTAATTTTGTAGAAGATACTCTTGGAAAACTTTTCTAGAATTTTGGTTTTGCCAACTATACAATGGTCGATTTACTCCTTGATACACTTATTAGTGTGAGCACATTTATTCTCACATAATCCTTTTGGTTGGTCATTACTGTTCAGTAATTCATTTTTTTGGAAGACTCTACTGAATTTTTTTTCAAGAATCTAACACTTGGTCACCCTTTTTTGATCCTTAGTGGTGTTTGGACTCTTCTAGCTCCATTATCATTCTATTCAGTTCTCTATCATCATGGCATCAAAGGTCTAAGGCATGTCTGGTGGATCAAGGTCTAGTGCCAGTGCTCTAAGGAGGAGTTGTAACTTGTAGGGCAAAGACCATTTTCAGATATGAAAATTTGATGGCATAAACTTTGCTCTGTGGAAGAATCAGATTAAAGATGTGCTGATTCAGAGGAGACAATGGAAGCTAGTAAATGGAATCTCAAAGAAGTCTATTGACATGGATGATGATAATTGGGATGAGTTGGATGAAATGGCCAAGTCTACCATTCGATTGCACCTGGCAGATAATATGAAAGGGCAGAGGACCTTTGGAAGAAGTTATGCAATACATATGAAAAACAAACAGCATCAAATAAAGTGTATCTGATGAGAAATTTATATGACCTTCGCATGAAGGAAACATATAGTGTTGATGCTCATCTAATGATTTTGATTCTATATTCTCCCAGTTACATGCTCAAAAAATGGAGATGGATAATGAAATGAAATCAGTCTTGTTGTTATACCTTGCCATCATCATAGGATACATTTTTCACAGCTATTAGCAATAGTGCATGTAGTGGTAAACTAGTCTCTGATGAAATATGTGGACCACTCTTGAGTGAGGAGATTCATAGAAAATCTAGGGTTGGTACTCAAAGTGGAGATGCATACAATGTTCGTGATTCTTCCCAAGGAAAGAATCAGCAATTTGGTAGGAGCAAGAACAAGGAAAATAATGGTCAATGGAATAAGAGTAGAAGTAAATCAAGGAAGAGGGATATCAAATGTCATTATTGTCATAAGAAATGACACATGAAGAAAGAGTGCTATGTGTTAAAGAATGCTAAAGGTGAATATCAGAATGTTGATGGACATGTTAAACATTTACCTGCACCATCTACTTCGATTATGAAGATTGAAGAAATCAATGCTATTTCTAATGATGCTGATGTGTTGATACTTGATAGTATTGTGCCTAGTGAGGCTCTTATGCTCAATTCTCTTTCCCACACATGGCTGCAAGATTTTGGTGCTTCTTTCCATGTGACATCACATAGAGAATGGTTCTCTACTTATGCAGCAAAGTCTCTTGGTACTATGAGACTTGGTGACTCTTACCAGTGTGACATTGTTGGGATTGGAGATGTGGTTGTGCAGTTCATTGATGGTTCAAAATTTACTATGCATAATGTATGTCATGTACCTTAGTTATCACACAGTTTGATGTTACTTGGTCAACTTGATGACCTTCGTTACAAGGTGGTCTTCTATGCTCATTCCTTTCGCACATCAAAGGGAAATATGGTTATTGCAAAAGGAAGCAAAGTTGGATCACTTTATTTTTTATTTGTGTAAAAGAACGAACACTTATTAGTTGTTACTGGAAAACTTATGGTTTGTATTTGGCATGGCCAAAAAGAGTACTGCCCATCATGAGAATCATGGTCTTGATTCTATACCTAGATATACTACAAACCCTTTCTAGTTTCATCATGGATATCCATCATCATCATGTTCTAGTACCACATATTAAGAACTCTACAAAGACCAAGAGCTATGAATATTCAAGTTCTAGAAGATCTCGTAGTCACATAACTGCTCCTCGTGGAACTCATCGCTTGAGGGGGAGGTAATGTCATGGATACAAAGGAAACCATCCTAAACCTTAGATTCCATGTCACTTTCTATATTTCATGACTAGTTGAGAATTTGGAAAAACCAATGTTTCCATTGCATCCGGCATGTGCCAAAACCCCAAGGTCGACTATCTATTTGTTGAATTCTGACACCTAGAGGTCTTTTTTCTAATTGATGACATCATCAATGACATCATCAGCTCATAGCTGCCCTTGAACCGCCCTTCAGAAACCTATATAAGGAGGGGTTGGCCACATTCATTCTTTTTCTTGCCAATACCAGTCTTGGGAGCTCCAAGAGTCGTGACCACCAAGTAAGTACTCTCTAAGTTCCAGTTATGTCTTATTCCTTGTTCCAATCCTGTCTAGTCTAGTTCTTGGACATCTAGCCTTATCCTCTTGTAATCTCGTAGTACGAGGTCTTGTCTAGTTATTTCTTATATCTAGATCATCTCCCTGAAGGGGGTTCTTGTAACCTAGAGACCTTGCTTCAAACCTATCAGTCGTGCATTGTGGGACATCTTGTATCATCCGTGGTCGAATTATTCATACCTATCAATCCCGGATTGTGTGACACCTTGTATCAACTACGTATTCTTGTATCATTTTCCCTACGTGAGTGTTCTTGTAATTGAAAGTTTATTTCTGAAATCTTGTCTACTGTAGTCAGAGGGCACAATCTAGTGCTCCGCTGACATCTCCAAAGTTTAAAGCACAACTTGTTGTTAAAGGTTTAAGCAACAACATGGTGTTGATTTTGAGGAAATCTTCTCTCCATTGGTCAAGATGACTACCTTGCAAATGTTGCTTGTATTCATTGCAATGGAGGACTTAGAGCTAGTCCAAATGGATGGTAAAAGTGCTTTCTTGCATGAAGATCTTACATATGAGATCTATATGGAACAACCAGAGGGTTATGTAGTTCTTAGAAAAGAAAGTCTAGTTTTTAAGTTGAAGAAGAGCTTATATGGACTTAAAGAGTCCCCTAGACAATGGTATCAAAATTTTGATGCTTATGGTCTCAAGGCTATTCTCAAAGCAACGAGGATCATTGTCTCTACACAAAAAGATGCTCAAATGGCAACTTGATATGCTGATTGCTGGGAGTCCTCTTATGACTTGTCAATTCTCAAAAAGAAGTTGAGTGAGACATTTGATATGAAGGATTTGGGGGATGGAAAATATATTCTTGGCATGCACATTACTCATGATAGGAGTAAAAGATGCATATACTTGTCTCAAAGTGAGTATATATCAAAAGTACTTCACATGTTCCATATGTAGGGTGGAAAGGCATTGAGTACACCTTTATCCACATATGTGAAATTGAGCAAGGATCATTGCCTCAAATCAGATGAGGTAAAGGAATTCATGACCAAAATTCCTTATCAGTCTGTTGGTGGTAGTCTCATGTATGCTATGGTAGCTACAAGACAAGGCATTGCATTTGTAGTGGGAATTATGAGCAAATATATGTCGAATCTTGGAAAGAAGCATTGGGAAGCGATCAAGATGATATTGAGATATTTGAGTGGCACTAAGGACAAGTGTATAAGCTTGGGTAGAGGGAAAGCATCCATTATTGGTTACAGAGATTTTGATTATGTTGGTTGTGTAGACAATCGGAAGTCTACATCAGGGTACATTTTTCATTTTTCTGGAGGTGCTATCCCTTGGAGATCTCGTCTTCAAGAATGTAAAAATTTTTCCACTACAGAAGCAGAGTATGTTGCAACAAGTTACATTTACACATAAACATATACTAGCACCCAAATGGTTTTACATATACATCTAATTACCATCATGAATATACACCAAGACATACATATGAAGCTTCATTATGCTTCTCGTTCAGATATTCACATACATATTTTGTGCACACACATAAACACACCTAGATATACACAAGCATACATACATGCATATATATACATTGTTTATGCACATAAATTCTAGGAGCAACACACATGCACATGCTCACACATAAAGATGTATATCAATACACACACATGCATAGACATACACACATTTTGGACACACACATACACACATTTTGGATACACACACATACATACCTACACCCACCAATGCCATCATTTGTTGGAAGTTAAAGGTTGGGAATAGTTGAGAAGGTAAATGAATATAACGTCGTCCTTAGGTTTTGCATTTCTCATAAGATTCATATTTCCATGTTGATGGTGCTTTTCCTTCATCATGAAGTTGGCTTACATGGTTGAGATGTGAGTGTGTGAGATGGAGTGTGAGAGACAAAGGGTGCATATGACTCAACAAAACATGACAATACCATTGGATGCATAGCCATGTGCTATTCCTATGTGAACAAGAAGTGGAAGAGAATAAATCATGCCTAAATATTGTAAGTTTATATGAAAAATCATGCTAAACAACCTATGTAATATTCTTAAGTCAAGCTCATGAAATGTCTGAAAAACTTGTCCAAAATGTCTTTCACACTAGCAGAATAGTCTATCTGCATATAATGTGCTCTACTGCATAATTATAGGCTAGACCGGATGGCATCATATGAAGTATTTTCTTTGCAAAGAAATAAAGGAAGTATTTTATTTGCAAAGAAATGTTGTGTGCCAATATACGAGCATACGTAGTCATTAATTGTTGTACAGGAGACATGTGGTGCCATTGCATGATAGGGCATGCTGCACGAGGGATGATTTTTTGGTGTTGCTTGTAAATACCAGACATCTCCACCATAAGTTACAAGTTGTAATTAAAAGCATATACATTGAAAAAATACAATTGTATTGTTATGTACAATACATGACTGCAAAAAAAATATAAAAAAGAGAAAGAAGAAGAAACAGTACTTTCTTCAATAAAAAAAAGAAATAGCAATATAAATCAATAGAAACAAAACATAAAATCCTCTACATAATTTCAAACGTTTTAATAGCTCTCCAATTATACAACCACACACAATAGTTCTAGCAGTTCTCTAGACATGCCCTCTCTTGCTCTTATATGGATAGAGATCATCAAACTAAGATGGCCAGATCTAGCTCAGTTGGACACTAGAAGAACATGGATACAACTGACTAAGGAGTCAAGTAAAAAGATGGATTTCTACAAAGAACATCTTCTCCAACTCATACAGGATAGGTTTTGTGGCTAGAACTAGTCATATGGATATGCATTTATCTCATGGAGTGCAATGTGCCACGTGCCAGATATGTACATCCTCTGTGCTCACATTAGCTAAAGACTGAGACTAACAAATATAGAAGGATACTAGATGATGCAAGGGTATGCCATCTTTGCCATATAGATCCAAAGATAGAGCTACATTATATATATGATTGCCAAGCATAAGATACATAGCTGGTTCCATTGTCTCTTCAAAAAAGGGTTTGGACCACTGTGTACCTAAGTACCAACTTAGGGACTTGTGGAGAAAGAGACTATACCTCGATCCCCCTCAAGTGCATATAGTGGGGATTCACGCTTTATTTATCAATCCGAGGAGTATCAAAACCTAGCCGAGTGTATGAAGACATGCATTCAAATGATGATCAATGCAAGTGAGCTTTCAAAGAGAGCAAATAAGTCTAAATCTATTCAAAACAAGCTTTCAAGGTCAGCTATGGTGTCATGATACTTGGAGCAGCAGCCAATAGTAAATCGAGTTTTTCTCTCAGCTCCGAACTCTGAATATAGTGAATAGCAGATTCATTTCAAAGCTCTCGAAAAGACGCATCCAATGGTTGTCTTCTCACTCAATTTTGACACTTTTGCTTCAATTTATGAGCAAAATACTGAGTTGCGAGAATGACCTTCCTGCACTTCAACACTTCCTACACCACACACACCTTAACAACAACAAACAAGTGCTTTCATGGATAGACAACACCTCCAAACACTCTTTTCAATCATCACACAAGCACACAAGCTCACCAAGAAGACGTTACAGAGAGGAGAAGACACAAATTCGAAATTCTGTGCTCTTCATTCTCACAATGGCAAAAAATCCTTACAAAGAGTCACAAATTGACCTATACATGTGCCCTAAAAATGGTCCTTTCACACAAGAGACTGGCACTTTATTGAATAAAAGGTTAATTTCTTGCCAATTTACAAGGGTAAGCTACTAATCTCCATGGGTATGCATCTAGAGGACTCCTCTAGTGCACTTACATCGGAAGATATGTTACACAATGGCTATGATACAAAAATAAAGTGTCCAAATCGGAAAAATTTTGGGGCCCATCTTTTTCTCTGCCTTTTGCTCTTCTTAGCTCTGCAACACTCTCCACCTCTTTGTCTCTGTCGTCCCTTGAAAGGCTTTGCTTCTTGTCTGCAGCTTGTCTAAGTCTTCTGAATACACGTACCCAGTGGTCGAAGAAGCGATAAGGATTGTCAGAAAGTTTGTTACTTTATCCGAGGTATGTCCTTTGCTTCTGTTTGCCCCTTGGTATTCCTTATATCACATATCTGGGTTGCTGCATTAACTCAGGCTACCATGCACGCCATCAGTGGCTAAGAATGTGGTATTATTAGTCACTATCTTCAACTTTTCAGTCTCTCCTCTTTCTAACTTTTGGTCTTCTGATATGTCTTTGTCTTCACACATCTGACCCTGTTGTATTGCTTTGAGCCTGTTTACTTTCTGCCACCGCACGCAATCAGTGGAAGGATCATTACCTGCCAAATATCTTCTTGCACTTCTTCATGGATACTTCCTCGCCCTGGTCCGTCCTTCCCTCCTACGTGCTTTCCCTTATTGTGTACCCCTGCGGGGCTCTGTGCAGAGATGGGTGTTGCGTGCCCCTGCGGGGCTTCTTGCAAAGATATGTCTTCAGATATAATCTTTTCAGTGATTCTTGGTTTTCTTCTTCTTTTCTTCTTGCTAGATTCTCCTTCGACACTGCCCCTCCTGAACTCTGTCGTCCCCGACAGGCTTTGGAAGTCGGGGGAGTATGTTCTGTAAACTTTTTGCTATGTCTCATTAAGCAGATTAGCTTCACGTGTCATGATTTGCTTCCATTGTTCTGCCTTCACACCGTCATGTGGTGGTTGTCTGTGATCGGCGAAGAAGCTTAATTCATATGCCACTTATTTGGCATTCAAGTTCGATGACATTTTTAAGAAAATTTCTGAATCAATTTCAAAAAATCCTGTAAAAAAGGCTTCCTCGAAGGTTTGCATATATGTACTTGGTAAGAACATTAGCCTAGAATAATACGACATTATTGTGGGTTGGTTGGTCATAACAGACAGATCAAAAATGAGGATATATGTGCCTTGATTAATACCGATGAAATTTAAAAATGTATAAGCCGCGTGTTTGAACACTTTTAAAACCGTAAGTAGCATGCTGAGGATTTTATTCATCATCTTGATAGTTAAATCGGGGACTGTTGCATAACAATGCAGCCAAAATTCAATGGCTTTTACCATGTAATCCTTTGTCGGTAAATAAATATGAGGTGGACTTGGAAGTAGTGGATAATTCAGCCACTGTTTATTGATCACACCATTCTTTTGCATATCCAAAAATTCTCTTGCTTCTCTGCGACGTGCTGTTGGGCAAAATGAAGGATTTACTTGTAATAAATACGGTGCTGCTTGCCAGTGCACCCGCAAAGTAGGATTTTTCTCCAAAAATTTCTTCGCCATACAGGTTGTGCCACTTCAAATTCCTCTTGAGTGTAATTGACTGTATTGTCTTTGAAGTATAGCTACTCATCGGGATCCTTCTGTGTGAGCTTCTTTATATATTGCCTTGTTTTCTCTTTCAAGAGTCCATAAGGAATGTTGAAAGGCTTCATGATCGTATCTAGATCTTTCCCTTTTATTTTGGCCTCTTTCATGACTTGACCACTTCATTTTCAAAATTTTCTGTCAATTGGGGCACCAATAGTGCCCGTTCCTTCTGACCTATTTTTGTAGTATATGGCATGGGATGATCATCACATGGTTCCGCCATCTGCTCTCTTATTGGAGAATGATAGATCGGGGGAGACAGAGGACGTACCTCTACCTCGTCAGTAGGACTTTCTTGTCGTGGCTCTACTGGTGTCCCGATGGTTACTTTTTGTTCTAATTGAGCTTCTAGCTGTGTAAGACGTTCAATCTTCTCTTTAACTTCCTTAAGTGCTGCCTGGAGCGCGTCTTTGGCTGCGAGTAGCTCATTATCGATTTCTGCTATTTGATCCATATTTTCACTGTAGCTCACTGCAAGTTTTGCGTTGGCAGTGTATAGTTGTTTCTTGAGCTCATTGGTTTCGTTAACATACTTGCGTTCCCATTCTTCTTTTAGGGCTTGCTCATGTTTCAACAAATTATCATATTTGGTTATTTGGTCGTTCAATTCCTTTTAGTCAGTTGCTGTTGTCTCTTGTTTTTCTATAGGTTGGTCATACAACAATGCCTTCATCAATTCTTTGTTTCTGCTGTGTAAGTTATCATTTTCCTCCATGTATGCTTTGAGCTGTGTTTCTAGCAAATTGCTTCTAGATTTCATTCTCTCTTTGTCGGCTTTACTTGCTTCATGTTGCTTCATGTTGTTTCTAGCAGATTGCTTCTAGATTTCATTCTCTTTATTCGTCATCTTGATAGTTAAATCGGGGACTGTTGCATAACAATGCAGCCAAAATTCAATGGCTTTTACCATGTAATCCTTTGTCGGTAAATAATTATGAGGTGGACTTGGAAGTAGTGGATAATTCAGCCACTGTTTATTGATCACACCATTCTTTTGCATATCCAAAAATTCTCTTGCTTCTCTGCGACGTGTTGTTGGGCAAAATGAAGGATTTACCTGTAATAGATACGGTGCTGCTTGCCAGTGCACCCGCAAAGTAGGATTTTTCTCCAAAAATTTCTTCGCCATACAAGTTGTGCCACTTCAAATTCCTCTTGAGTGTAATTGAATGTATTGTCTTTGAAGTATAGCTACTCATCGGGATCCTTCTGTGTGAGCTTCTTTATATATTGCCTTGTTTTCTCTTTCAAGAGTCCATAAGGAATGTTGAAAGGCTTCATGATCGTATCCAGATCTTTCCCTTTTATTTTGGCCTCTTTCATGACTTTGACCACTTCATTTTCAAAATTTTCTGTCAATCGGGACACCAATAGTGCCCGTTCCTTCTGACCTATTTCTGTAGTATATGGCATGGGATGATCATCACATGGTTCCGCCATCTGCTCTCTTATTGGAGAATGATAGATCGGGGGAGACAGAGGACGTACCTCTACCTCGTCAGTAGGACTTTCTTGTCGTGGCTCTACTGGTGTCCCGATGGTTACTTTTTGTTCTAATTGAGCTTCTAGCTGTGTAAGACGTTCAATCTTCTCTTTAACTTCCTTAAGTGCTGCCTGGAGCGCGTCTTTGGCTGCGAGTAGCTCATTATCGATTTCTACTATTTGATCCATATTTTCACTGTAGCTCACTGCAAGTTTTGCGTTGGCAGTGTATAGTTGTTTCTTGAGCTCATTGGTTTCGTTAATATACTTGCATTCCCATTCTTCTTTTAGGGCTTGCTCATGTTTCAACAAATTATCATATTTGGTTATTTGGTCGTTCGATTCCTTTTAGTTAGTTGCTGTTGTCTCTTGTTTTTCTATAGGTTGGTCATACAACAATGCCTTCATCAATTCTTTGTTTCTGCTGTGTAAGTTATCATTTTCCTCCATGTATGCTTTGAGCTGTGTTTCTAGCAGATTGCTTCTAGATTTCATTCTCTCTTTGTCGGCTTTACTTGCTTCATGTTGTCTACTCCATTAATGTATTGCATTGCCCTTTGACTTCGGTTATTTCCGTTGCCTTGGCTGAAGCATCTTGTTGGGCCTGAATCAGCTATGCAGACAGTTGCTCACTCATTACTTGAAATTGGTTTTTTTCCTGCATGGCCTTGTCATAATCGGCATTTGTTTCCATCATCTGTTGTTGCATACCATATCTATTTGTATCATCTGCTTGACTACGGGTTTTAGTTGAGTAATGTCTACATTTAACCATGTGGTCGGGATGTTAGGTTCTTCACCCGTGGTAACATCTTTCCCTTGTGCCACATGTAGCGTAGTGTCATGGGGCTGCCGAATATGAAGTTGTATCCGTGGCTCAGCCTCCCTGTGGTCATTCTTGCCTTGTGGTGTATCAGATACATCAGGTACTTCAATCACAATTTGCTCCATATTTTGTGGTAAAACCCTTTCTTTTTCCATGTGTTTTGGTATTTCTTCTTTCACGGGTGGCACTGCATCTTTATGTGTGATTGGAGCTTCTTTTATGCTGATTTTTGACTTATCGTTCAATTAAATGAGGTGGGTCTGTTCCGTGGATACTTCTTGGTTCTGTGCTTGTGATTGTTGATTGTTGGGTGTGACCTCGACCTGGTTTATCTCTATCCATTCTTCATTGTTCGTTTCTATTCTTATGTCAATGTCTAAGGTGTCTTTCTCAGGGCTAGATTCCTCATTAGAGCTCGAATCTTCTAATCCCAGTTCTTTATATGTGGCGGTTTGTTTTGGGGTATGTTCTTTGTTCTTTTGTTTCTGCCCTTGTCTTGCTTGTCTATATTGATGGCCTTGAACATTTAGGTTCACTTGGCCCTGCATATACGTATGCGTTTCTTCTAGAGCTGCTAAGAGGTCCCTTTTTGTGATTGGCTTTTGTGAGAGAGGAATCTTAGGCAATGTGTGTGTCCTCTTGGACTGTGGTGTTTCTTGTGCTGCTTCCTCTCTAGTGCGCTTAGTCCCTCGCATGGGTTTCTTAGAACTAGTTCCCACTTCTTCAATGGAAATGACTGTTTTCTTTTTCTTAGGAACACTAGCTGAATTTACATATTTTGCCATCTCGGTTGAGGTTGGCATCAAGCGTAAGCACTCTTTCATTTCGACAGCCTCATAGATTAACACAGTCAATGCTGAGCTTCCATTAAAAAACTTCCGCTGGCTCCTCTTCTTCTTAGCTTCAAACAGGCGGTCTTGAATATATGGAGTCATATTTACTTGATTTCCAACTTGCCTCATTGCATGAGAAAGTAATTGCACTACAATTTTCTGAGGTGCTGTATATCTGTGCATACTGGGAAAACAAAAATGTTGGTGCACCAATCAAACCGAGTCTTCTATATCTGTTCTGTTGATTTTCAGAAAGGTTCTCTTTTTTGGATCATGACATTCATCTTTAACATTAGTGAGGCCATCCTAGCACCAACCAAAAGCTTTGTTGATTACTTCATGAGTGAACCAAATTGTTTTCCATGTACCAACTTTATCGAGTACTCTTGCTTCCGGGATTGATGGCTTATCTGATGTAGACTGGAGTGTATTCATAACTTGGGTGCATCTTTGAAAATCTAGTAGGTATATTGGAAGCCGCAAGAATGCATCCATGCCAGCCCTTGTCCAGACATATGTAATGCGTCCTTGTATGATAGTCTAGAAATCTTGAGACATAATTGGGAAATAGTGATCCCCATCCATAATTTTAATGGTGGCCATGAAAAGGAGCTCTACCACTGGTTGATCATCAAGGAACCAATGACCTCTTGCCTTAGTAATTGATTCCAAAGGGAAGAAGTAGGACCTCTTCCTCTTGCATAGCCTCATAATTGGGAGATGCCATCTGTACTCAATACATACCAGTAATCAGTGGCAAGCTAGTATCAAGAATCATCCTTCACTTATCCTTCATAAATTTGGCAACTCTCTGAGTGAATTGTGTCGTCCCTTTCCCGTGGGTGTGAGAAAGGTAATACCTGGGATTTTTTCATACTTATATATATGTTTTCATGTTTGTGTCTGAAAGAAAATAGAAATGTTAGTTAAATTCAAATATGGTTGCTTTGTTTGTTGACTTGGGTTTTCAAAGGCTCTAAAGTTAGCCATTTGGATGAGTTCCTCTCCTTGTCGATATCTCTCGTCTCTCTCTCTCTCTCTCTCATCCACTCCTTTCGTTTCTTGATTCGTTCTAGTGCTTCATGTCTAGCTTCTTCTCATATTCTTTCTTCCTCTTTGCGCCTATTTTTACCCATTATTAGTTGTGACAGTATCTATTCTGTCAATGGCTGTATATATTTTTTTACTCGGCAACTGCTGATATAGTTTGGAAATACTTCTCCATCTAGGGATGCTAAGCTGATGGCTCCGCTCGTAGATATATGATTGATGATCAATGGGCCATACCTTCTTTTTTGTAGTTTCTTTGCATGTTGCTTCAAAGTATAGACCAAAACTAAATCTCCTTCCTTCAGGTTTTTATCTTTAATATGAGCATCAAAATATGCCTTTTGTTGCCTTTTTGCAGCATAAATCCCTGCTACAGCTTTTAACCTGGTTTCGTGTAACTTTTTTATTTGATCCAATTGAGCTGATAATTCATGTCCAGTCCACTCGTAAGTTGTTGCTACTTTGAGAGTACGTACTAAGAAATCAATTGGCAAGATGGCAGTCTGTCCATACACTAAGCTAAAGGGAGTAGTTCCTATGGTTGTTTTGTAGGCTACTCGGAATGCCCATAAAGCATGATGTAATTGCTTATCCCAATCAGATCTACCATTGTTAACAATTTTAGTGAGGACTGTGCACAAGATTTTGTTTGAACTTTCAGCCTGTCCGTTGGCTTGTGGGTGATATGGGGCTGATTTCTTATGAATTACTAAGAATTCATTCAGTAGGGCTTCTATTACTTCATTCAAGAAGTGCGTGCCTCTATCACTCACAATTTCTATAGGCAATCCAAATCTAGTGAATACGTTCTCAAAGAGAAACTTAGCTATAGTCCTTGCTTTGTTTTTCTTGGTTGCTTTGGCTTCAACCCATTTGGTCAAATAGTCGATGGCTATGATTATGTACTCGGCATGAGATCCTTTAGCTGGTGGGCTAATAGGTCCTACGAAGTCTATTCCCCATTTAGTGAAGGCTTTGGCACTCATCATGGGTTTCAGCGGCATTTCATCTCGTCTAATAGGATATTGTGTTCATTGACAGACATCACATCTTTGAACATATGTGGCTGCATCTTGATGTAGAGTTGGCCACCACATTCCTGCAAAGAGAATCATTTTTGCAATTTTATCTGTAGAAAAATGTCCTCCTGCAGCTCCTGTATGTGCCATCTCTAAGACAGCAAGATACTCGTCTTCATGAATGCACATTCGTAGATGATTGTCTCTTCCTTGCTTAAAGAGCTGTTTTCCTATAAGAACATAGTCTTTGCTCTGCTCCATGAGTGCACGTTTTCTTGCTAGAGTAGCTCCTTCCAGGTACTCTTGGGTCTTCAAGAACTTTACCAGAGGCATACTCCATCTTGGTGCTACTGTGGAGTAACATATTGTTGAGTTCTCTTCTAGCCTTCGTTCTTGACAAGTTGGGCAGGTTGATACATAGTTATGTGTATCCCTCTGCATGGTCGGCCAGTATATGCCTAATCTCTTCAATGTTTGCCAAGTTCCAGTTGCGTTTAAATGAGTTTTCCATTGATTAACATGTGCCTTTCGAAGCCACATCTCTTGTTCCTCTTCTTCCACACATCTCATGAGTAATCCACTTGAGTCTTGGTGATATAAGCTTCCAGCAATGATGTGGAGGTTTTTGGTCTTCCATAATTCTTGGTTTCTGTTCGTTGTGATCCCATGTTTAGGTCCGTATGTGAGGATAGGGATCAACTTTTCTGCCCATTGGGGACATACTTCGAGATTGAAAAGATAAGTGTCTGGCAGATCATCTGGTACTCCTAGGGGAGGTTCTCCATGGGTCATTCTTGACAGGTAATCTACTCGAATGTGCGTATTCCCTATCTTGACTACTATTTCAAAATCAAATTCCATCAACAATAGAAACCATCGTACTAGTCGTCCCGTATTACAAGGCTTATTGACTAAGTACAGTAGAGCTTGATGATCGACGAAGAATTTGAATTTGTTTGCCAATAGGTAGTGTCGAAACTTCTTCACTACGTACACCATTCCTAACCCTTCTCGCTCCGTAGTGGTATAATTGCGCTCTGCTTGATTCAATTGTCTACTGGCATAGGCTATAGGGCGGTCTAACTTTCCTGTATCCGCTGGCTGAGCTAAGATGCATCCAATGGCAAACTTGGAAGTATCTATGTAAATGTGAAATGGTTTGTTCCAATTAGGTACTTGAAGGATTGGTGTTGAACTCAATCGACTCTTTAGTTCGTTGAAGGCCTTTTCACATTCTTCTGTCCAATTAAACTTAGACAATAATGCATAAAGAGGTCTAGCAATTATGGCATACATGTGTATAAATCTACGGTAGTATCCGCAATGTCCCATAAATGCTTGGACTTCTTTAGCAGTCTTGGGTCTCGACAAATCCAGAATCACTTTGATTTTGTCTTCATCTGTGAAATCCCATTTTTAGAGACAATGTGTCCTAATATCTTTCCTTGTCAAACCATGAAGACACACTTTTCTGGATTGAGGCATACTCTATATTGTTGACATTTAGCAAAAATCTTTCCTAGTTCTGGAATATGTTCTGATCGTATAGTTGAATAGGTGCATAAATCATCCACGTATACCTCCATGCTCTTCCTCAAGAACTCATTGAATACATGGCACATCAATCTTTGGAAAGTGGTTGGGGCGTTGGTTAGACCAAAAGGCATAACTCTAAAGGCGTACACTCCCCATTCAGTTACAAAGGCTGTCTTATGCTGGTCCTCAGGGGCAATTGCTACCTGATTATACCCTGAAAAGCCATCTAGAAAACTATACACTTCCTTCCTTGCCACTCTTTCCAAAAGATGATCAGTGATGGGTAATGGGTAACTATCTCTTATGGTGGCAACATTTACTTTTTTCAAATTAATGCATACCCTTAACTTGCCATTCTTTTTCGGCATGACCACCAAGGGTGATACCCATTCCGTGTGTTCGACCTCATAAATGAACCCAACATCTAACAACTTATCTATCTCTTCCTTAATTTTTGATGAGTAAACATCATTATAAGTGTATGGTCTTTGTTTGGAAGGTTTGGCTTCTGATGTCATTGGGATTCTATGGGCACAAATCGAAGGATCTACTCCTTTTAAATCCTTATATGCCCAAGCAAAGACATCCTTGTAGTCTCGTATAAGTTGTATCCACTCTTGTTCTTCCTCCATTGAGACATCCTGTCCTATAAAAGTACACCGCTCTTCTTCTTCCTCCAAAGTTACTATTATTTTCTTGGTTTGTTCCTTGTTGTCGTATGCTATTCCTGGTTGTGCTTCTCGTTTTGGGATTTGGATAGCAATTTTCCTCTCTTCTACTTCATATTTTTTGAAGTGGGCAAGAACTTCGAATTGATCTTGAGGCTTATTTTCTCTATCTTCTTTTTCTTTACCTAGTCCATGTTCTTCTTCTTCTTCTGTCATTTCTTGATTTAATTCACTAGTTATGACACTTATTCTTTGATTGTCTCTTCCTGACTCGATTTGTTCTTGCTCCATTTCAATGCTCTCATAATCCTCCTTCCATTCTTTTTCAATTACTTCTCCTTCTTCAGCCTCTTGAAGAACCACCACGTATAGGCTTACGTCATATCCTTCCTCGTCAATGCATTCGTTCATGGTTATTACTTCTTCATTTACACATACATCGAGAGTGGCTAAAATCTCCATCCAACCATGAGGTTCGAATTCTTCATCTAGGAATATTTGGGGCATGTAAGCGGGATCTTGTAGAGACCTAGCAATTCCCTACCTTTGTTGCCATCCTTTCTTTCTTTCCTCTTCCTTTTTTGCGGTCTGGCATATCCAAAGATGAGTGTCTTCGTTCATCCATGTTTGGTTACTTGAACCTATACTGTGAATCGACTGCTCGTCCTCCTCCTTATGAATCAAATTCCATTGTAAGGGGTGAACATCTTGATTATGTGTGAAGATTTATTCTGGTCATGGTTCCTTCATGCTGTAAGTATACCGCGTCTTTTCCCCAATCTTGCACTATCTTCAGCTGTCTCATGAAGGGTCTTCCAAGTATCATCTCATAATTGCTAGCCCTTTCAAATTGACAGATCGCTAAGGTGTGCTCGAATTCAACTCCGCAGGTGGTAAAGGTTACTTTTTCCAATAATCATAGGGGCCATTCAGTGTGTCCGTCTACCATTTGTATCTTCATGCGTGTTGGTCTTAAAGTTGGGTTTCCCCATTTCTCCCATATTTCCTTTGTCGCAATTCCTACTCCAACTCTAGAATCTAAGATAGCTTTAGTGGTGTAACCCCTATAAGTGATTGGAAGGCATGTGTTCCCCTCATCTCCCTCACTGAAATCTCCAACCTTATCGATTGGGATTTTGATTGTGGTCACTTCATCAGGCATCTCCTTCTCATCTGACTTGGTCTCCAATTGACTGGTTAGCTTCTCCTTCAAATGTGGTTTTATCTTCAAAAGTTCTTCCAATGTCAGAGTACAAGGGATTTTTACCTTTCTAAGATGTTGTATAATGTCCGATGTTTGGATTAACGGGTTCTGCTCTTTTCTTCTTATTGAGGGAATGCAGTATAATTCAGAATTATGTTCGTATTCCCCCGTGTAATTTGGCAAAGCCTTCACACTGTCATCATCCTTGTCGCTCTTGTCAAGTTGTAATAATCCTTCTGAATTCTGCTTCCAATTCACCTTCTGCTTCTAACTCCTCAAAGGGTGGTTCCATTCCTTCCGCTTTCTTCCATCTATCTTCTTGGACTCTTGCCCACAAGTCTTTAGGCCACTCCCCATCTACTTTGGGGACTACGGATCCTTCTCTTTTATCCTCGCAGTAATTTCCATCACAGGCCTCGCCTTCTTTTCCTTTCTCGATATCATTAGGGATGACACAATCTTGGAATTATTTTTCGGGAATTCGTGAATTGGGTAGTCGAAGAACAGGTTTTTCTAGGGTCTGTTGAGCTACTTCAATTAATTTTCTACATATCTCCAACGTTTCTTTCTCTAAGTCACCTCTAGGATATTCTTTTTCATGTTGTTCAATGGTTGGTCCTGCTCTCATTCGTGCCTGGTATGCTTGAATCCACATGGCTAACTCTTCTGGCATGGGGTCTGCTAAAACTGATCCTGTCTCTTCTTTTTTACACTTTCCCTTCTGATTTTCTCCTTCAAGTTTCTATTTTTCTTCTTGACCTTGTTCATTCTTTTCAATCTCCTTCTTTTGTTGTAGTTTCTTTCCCTTCATCCTGTCTCTATGATTCTTCCATCTTAGTGTTCGTTTACTTGTAATACTTTTCCCAGGTTCTTCCGAGTCTTCAACTATTTGAGGTGTAGGTATATTCACTTCTCTGTTGCCTTGATCATTTTCTCCGATTTTTTCTGGGGTCTCTCTTGCTTTAGCTCTTGTTATTGCTTTCAATGGCATAGTGTATTCCTTATCACTCCCTGATGACTCTATCACTTCTATCACGTTGATCTGTACGTTCGAGTTAACTTTATTGGGGTTCTTGGGGCAATCTCTAAAAAGGTGTTCTTTACCACAATCACTATAGTATCCTTCCCAAACTCGTTGTGGTGGTGGTGGGTTTGGCAATGTACATTCTCTGATAAAATGATCACCTCCGCATCTATAATAGGGTCCTCTAGGTGCAGGTAGTCTATTCATTGGTCGGGAGGGTAGGGGTGCTCTGGGAGCTTTGTACATTAATGACACATAATCTTGCTCATATCCATAAGAACTATCCGGTCCTTCCATACCATAGGCATATGGCTCGTACAATTGTCTGTATTCAATTATAGTGCCCTCATATGCAGAATAATTTCCTTGACTATGGTCATAAGATGGGTCATATGGTTCATTACTAATCACAGGCGTGGCAGGGACTATTGCTCTCTCAGGGTTCTCTTCCTGTCGAGCTATTTTCAATGGGACAACATTCTGAGGGTGGGGTGGTTGTTGACCTAACACTGGTTGTGGTTGAGTGTACCCTTGGTAAGCATAAGGTCGTGGTGCTGGTCCCTGCTGCTGGTATGTGGGATATCTAAAAGCTTCTCCTCCTTGATCTCTCTGAGGGTATCCATAAGGTCTCATTGGCGGTTGTACTGGTCTTGACTGCCGATTGTAAGGACAGTTTTCTGTGCTGTGATTTGTGTACTTTTGTTCTATGCTACAATAATGCACAGGGCCCAGGGTGGGTGGTCTATTGTGCAGGTGGTGGGACTACTCCCCTGGTGCACAAATGAGAAGAATGATCACCTCCACAATGCACACACCTTCTAAGCATGGGTACTCTCATTGGATTGTTGGGGTAGTTCCTCCGCCCTTGAACATTCAATTTTTTTGCCACCAAGTTGGCTATTTCCTCTACATTGTTCCTAGAGTTTGACGTGCTACTGGCGGAGTCTTCACTTTTCACACTTCCTTGAGGTATTTTCAAGTCTTCTGCTAGATTATCCTCTAGATCAATACATTCTTTCATACATTCTTGCAAAGTTTGAGCGCTTTTCACATATACTAGTGATCTTAATGATCCATTCACTAATCCTTCCAAAAACAATGACACCATTTTGTTTTGAGTGGGTCTCTCTTCAACAGGGCATCTATCCACGTATTGCTTAAATCTTCTCGCTGCCAATCTCACCGATTCCGTAGGAGCTTGTTTAAAGTTATGGATTAATGAGGAAGAGTTGTTTTTAATTCCAGACTTAGTGAATTCTTCAATTAGTTCTTGATAGACTTGTTCCATGTTTTGAAAGTTATTAGGGTCTAATGGCTGGAACCATGCTAATGCCATGTCTGTAAGGGTTAGTCCAAAAGATTCATATTGGACCAAGAAATCTTCCACTTGTTTGGCTCTGATTACTTTCTTGAATTCCGCTATGTGATTGTAAGGTTCACTAGAGCCATCATAGTGGTTTCTCATGCATTTGGCAACTTGGATTGGCCTTAATCTTCTTCCTGGTTTAGGTGGTCTGGGAATTATAGGGAAGACTGGTCTTCCTATCGGTATACCTGGTCCTCTTACTATAGGTGGTCCATCAGGGACATGAATTCTATTCCTTGGTTCAACTGGTGGATGAGGTCGATAGTTAGGATTATTGCCTGGTGTAGCGAACTGCACATGTGGCCTGACTGGAATATGCATTTGTTGTGTCTGTCCCGAATGCTGATACGAATTATCTTGATAAGTTCCTTGGGGGTTTTGTGAAGTAGTGGCTTGATCTCTAGGAGGGAACACTGGTATGTTCTGATAGTTCAACCCTGCTCTTTCTAACTCCATTAAGGGTCAGTACCTCCTCTGGTTTTTGTCCAAATACATGATAATGGTGGGGAGTTTCGGGTCTTGTAACTCATAGATGGTGACTGGGTTATTGGCCACTTCCCATAACGAAGAGTGGGCTCTGAGAAGATGCTCCATCCCATTAATCAAATAGACATCCATTAGGGAATCATCTTGGGGAACTAGGTCTCCTCTCCAAACCCTGACAACCGTGGACCTCCCTCTAGGGGTGGTTATCTGCTCTTCATGTCCCTCTTCATTAAGGTTACGGGCATTGCCTTCTTCCCCTTGTTCATTGATGTTTTCCCGGTGTTCCATGACTACATACTGAATATCCCTTTTATCAATGTAGAATCCTCCTCCATATTTAACTGCTGGCCTAGGTACTATGTAAGCGTCTGTAGCTTTCTTCAGTCTGGCCATTGATCGGTTTAGCCCATCTAGGTAGATAGGTATCCCGTGTTGGTTGGTGTCACATATTCTAAAGATGTCCGATATTCATCCTCAATAATTGACATCATGCCAATTATTGGTACAGAATTCTGCATATCCTCTGAAGCCATGATAATTTCTTCCTCAAACTCGCTCGAGGTTTCAGAGTAGTGTGAATGACTACTAAGTTCGGCTACACTTCCTACAAAAGAAATCACACTTCTTCGACTCCCTAGGGTTCTTCGGGATCTTAGGTTCATTCAATTGAAGGCTCTAGTCAAGTTGTTACCAACCCCTTGCTCCAACGTTCTTGGCTGAGTTTCTGAGTTTTTCGAAATATTTGGCTGACTTGGAGATCCTCACTAAGATATTTTGAATTCTCCTGACTCTTGATGAACTCATGATACTCGATACTTCAGGAATATTGTCCTCTGAATTCCATGATAGTCGATATTTGATTCACTATAAAAAGTCATGATACTCGATACTTGACTGGCTGGACATTACCATGATACTTGCTATCGAGCAAGTATCGCGAAAAGACCCTCACGATACTCGATATTAGACAGGTATCGCAAAGAAGCAATCCCATGATACACGATACTCAACTCGATGAAAAAATCATGATACTTGATATTAAGCTAGAGCACGATACACGATACTTGACACCTGAGAAAGTCATGATACACGATATTGGTCCTGTATCGCGAAAAATCAACGATACTCGATACTTGGAACTTCACGATACTCGATACTCAATGAAGAGAAATCCCACGATATTCAATACTAGCCAAATATCGTTTTCAGTGCTCCACGATACTTGATATCTGACAAGTATCGCGAGAACTTCCTCGACGATACTCGATATCCACCAGGTATCGTGAAAAATTCAACGATACACGATGTCCGTCAGGTATCGTAGAAGGAACCTTCACGATATACGATATGTGACTAGTATCGTGAGGATTACCCAACGATACTCGATATCATGCAAGTATCACAAGAACTCCCTCCACGATACTCGATATGTGATAAGTCTAAGTATCGCGATACTCGACCATAGGAGTTCACGATATCCAGATATCGTGATACTCAACCGGGGGAGAACACGATACTTGGCATTTTTTCAATTTTTAGCAAGTGCATTTAGATTTCAATTGAACACAAATGATCCTAGAGCCTCTCTACCCTCTTCCCAATACCTGAATCACAAAAAGAACTTCCTAACCCCTTAAATAATCTCTCACGATACTTGCGCAGGCTATTTGACTGTGTTGCTTGATTCCACCAGATTTTACAAGTAAAGGATGGGTATGATTACCTTGGAAGCTACTCTCCAACTCCTCTACGACCCCTTCTTGCTCTGCGCAGCTCAATATCCCTGCTCCCCGATCGCGATATTTGCTCTCCAACGCTCATGATACTTGCTTGGAGACAAGTGACTTGTAGAAGTCAAATTTTTTGGTTTTTAAACTTTTGAAAATTTTCCTAACTAAAAAAAGGCTAACAAGAACAAAGGTTGAATGCTACTCTATCTTCCTAACCTACTCCCTTCTTCCTCCTACTCTACTCACTCCACTCACTTCCCTAGACTATCAACTCACTACACACATTCCAAGAGCGAGAAGTAGTAAGTGCGGTTGAATGTGACTTACCAAAGAAGAGAAATTCTCAACTCCTCTACCCGCTTCAATGCTAAGAGCTACTTACCATCACACGAATGCCTCGGTTTGATTCGACATTCCCCGGCAACGGTGCCAAAAATGTGTGTACCTAAGTACCAACTTAGGGACTTGTGGAGAAAGAGACTATACCTCGATCCCCCTCAAGTGCATATAGTGGGGATTCATGCTTTATTTATCAATCCAAGGAGTATCAAAACCTAGCCGAGTGTATGAAGACATGCATTCAAATGATGATCAATGCAAGTGAGCTTTCAAAGAGAGCAAATAAGTCTAAATCTATTCCAAACAAGCTTTCAAGGTCAGCTGACTATGGTGTCACGATACTTGGAGCAACAACCAATAGTAAATCGAGCTTTTCTCTCAGCTCCGAACTCTGAGTATAGCAAATACCGGGTTTATTTCGAAGCTCTTGAAAAGACGCATCCAATGGCAGTCTTTTCACTCAATTCTGACACTTCTGCTTCAAGTTATGAACAAAATACTGAGTCGTGGGAATGACCTTCCTGCACTTCAACACTTCCTACACTTCACACACACCTTAACAACAACAAACAAGCGCTTTCATGGATAGACAACACCTCCAAACACTCTTTTCAAGCATCACACAAGCACACAAGCTCACCAAGAAGATGTTAGAGAGAGGAGAAGACACAAATTCGAAATTCTGTGCTCTTCATTCTCACAATGGCAAAAAGTCCTTACAAAGAGTCACAAATTGACTTATATACATGTGCCCTAAAAATGGTACTTTCACACAAGAGACCGGCACTTTATTGACTAAAAGGTTAATTTCCTACCAATTTACAAGGGTAAGCTACTAATCTCCATGGGTATGCATCTAGAGGACTCCTCTAGTGCACTTACATCGGAAAATATGTTACACAATGGCTATGATACAAAAATAAAATGTCCAAATCGGAAAAATTTTGGGGCCCATCTTTTTCTCTGCCTTTTGCTCTTCTTAGCTCTGCAACAACCACTCACCAAAATTATGAGATACGAGGACTAGATATGGTTGGGGTTGTTTCTGCTCTAGCTTATGGAGATATAGAGATAGCCTACTGAGGTGACTGGTGTTTAGAGACTCAGTGACACCTCACATACTTCTTCAAGATCAATACAGAGGAAGACTCCCGAATATGTAGTTCAATGTTAAGATTACTAAGATGCCATGTCTAAATATTGAAGGTACAAATAATAACCTACAAAATCCTTTGTGATTCCATTTAAGCTTGCATTCTAACACTACACATTTAAATAAGTTGATGAGCAAGCATGGCATTATAAAGAAACTTGAAGTATGGAATATGAAAGCTCTATTATGTAGACAATTCATATGGATGGCTAAGTAGTATAGGACCACACAATGGTAAGAAACTGAATTGCATCCATAGGCCTTGCACACAGCACCTAGCATGGCTAAGATTGCTAACTTCAACTTCAGAGAAGAAGGGATAAAACATTAGAGTGCAATTGCCAGCATTCCTAGTTTGAGTGGTGAGAATAGCTATTCCAACCCATATAAAGCACGCCACAAGACTCATTTAACTAGTAATTAATTGAACAGAGGAGATTACCATTTATTCACTCATTTCCCTTCTCATATGTCATTCAACCAAACCTTATAAGGGTGAAGAGACAATGTGAAAGTGTCGAGTGAGAAGGAATCATGCTCCACATTGATCAAAGGGCAGTGCTTGTGAAATTTAAGAAGATCGTGAACCTCCACGAACAAGTATGCTAATCAAATCCCCATGTATGGGAGCAACTCATCATGCATGATCATAGACAACATGAAAATCATATCAACCATTCCAACATTTGATTTGATGATGCAGATGTAGATTAATGTGGTAGAGATCCACTATTACTCTAGCGACACATTAAGAGCATCTAGTCAGAGTGACCATATGAAAAAACTATTTCTATCAGCTCTGATATCCAATTAGTTTCCCTTGACTATATCTGCATCTTTGCTTGCCAAGGATATGGATCAATGGAATCTGTATACAAACAATTTCTAAGGCCAATCCATCAACAACAATCTCAACTTTTTGGATTGTTTCAATGACAAAATGTAGATCATAACTCCAAGGAAGACCACCTAGCAGTTCGAAATAGCCATGCAGATCAGAACTCCAAGGGGTGCTTAACACTTCCGAAAAACTTGTACTTCAGATGGTAGTGCGGTAGGCTGAAGTTCCAAGGCGGGTACATAGTGCAAAATCCTGTTTCTGTTCATTAACCTTGTGAATCACAAAACCATATTTGTTGCCCACTCCCTTCCATCATCAAGCACTTTTTGTGTCCTCTTAAGATTGATGATTCTCTTATGAATCAGCCATGAAAAGAAGAAATAGCAATGCTAGCCTTTTGGTTTGTGACTTGATAAAAATACCATGGATGGTAACTTTTGTCACATGAAAAATTGGAAAAGTATTGTTGCAGATTTCTTCCTTCACCATGCGTTGTTAACCAACCTAACCAAAATATGGTGCATTATTTGATGATTGACCCACATAACTTCGACATAGCTACATGAGGAATGCATCAATCTCCTCCATAGATGGTATGTTGACTTTCTCAGGTTGCAAACATCAGAATGCAAGCCACTTTCACACTGGTATCTTCCTCAATATGTCAACAGTCACAATCCACGTGCTCCATCCATGTCCCATTTTTGTCTTTTAGCAATGCCATGGATGAGAGATTGATTTCCTTGTCATTTCTTTACATGTCAACTAGTAGCTTTCTAGACACCAACTCTAGTAGCACAACTCCAAAACTGAACACATCACTTTTTTTTGTGAGCCAATAGCAATTTTGAAATTCTGGATCAACATATCTTGGGGTGCTTTGTGGTGCCGTGGAGACATGTGTCAATTCTAAGGTGACAAGCTTGGAAAGCCCAAAGTCAACCAGCTTTACATGGAAAGCTTCATCCAACAAAATGTTGGTTGTCTTCACGTCTTTGTGTAAAATTGGTGGGAATGTTCTCTCTAGCAACTCTCTAATGTCTTCCCCCTTGATCTCCTTCTTGATACCTAGAATCTATGAATATGCAATTCTCCCAAGAATTGTGCTCTTTTCATGAGTTGCATTCATGGTTGGTAGGAACACTTAAGTCCGATGGTTTAGCAAGCATATCTTTAGCATTAGCCTAGTCACAAGTGCTTTGTGCTGTTCAATATAATTGAGATCCTCAGTTCATACTCTTTCATTCTTCTCCAAACTAAATGCAGTGTCTTGCAAATCTTCATCTCTAGGAAATTTCTGCACTATTTCCCTAGAATTTTGCGGCTTTCCTTGACTAATATCCATTGCAATCATAGATGAAGCATGAACTGAAAAAAAGACTCACACTTGACATCCTCTCATGGAAAGACATACTAGGCTCGTTAAATCATGGAACTCCAAAGGCAAAGCCAAAGTGCAGGAGTTGACGGATGTAGCAGAATCCTCTCAACAAACCATAAGAATGTCAACTAGAGAGAAGAAGGAGCCAGAGAGGTATGGCTACGATACGTCATTGGTCACGAAGCACTCTATCTATTTAGCACAAGATTCAAACTTTGAGGAGCCTTCATCTTATGAGGAAGCAAAGAAGAAGCTAGAATGGATGAATGCCATGGAGGAAGATATTGAATCCTTACAAGAAAACCATACCTCAGAGTTAGTACCCAAGACCTCATCTATGAAGATCATTGGATCTAGGTGGATATACAAAGTAAAGAAGATCTTTGATGGAACCATCAACAAGTACAAAGCAAGACATGTGGACAAAGGGTATGCATAAACACAAGGGATTGACTCTGAAGAGACTTTTTCACTTGTGGCAAAGATGCGAACTATCAGAGTGCTTATGAGTTCTATAGCTTCCAAGAATTGAAAGATTTACTAAATGGATGTAAAGAATGCATTTCTAAATGGTTGGATGTCTAAAGAGGTATATACGACTCAACCCTAGATTTGAGAATTCATCATTTCTTGAACATGTATGCAAGCTAAGGAAGGCCCTAAATGGATTGAAGCAAGCTCTAGTGGCCTGGAATCATAGGCTTGTCACCTATTTATAAGACAAAGGATTTATGGTTAGCAAAGGAGATCCTTCACTCTTCATTAAGAGGAATCAATTTTGGAGTCATATACCTCTATGTATATGTTGATGATATAATGCTCACAGGTAATGATGCTGAAGGCATTAGGAGGATCAAAATTCAAATCAAGGAGGACTTCAAGATCATTGACCTAAGGCAACTTATTTACTTCCTAAGGATGGAAGTAGTATATACAAAAAAGGTTATGTATCTTAGTCAAAGGAAATACATCAAAGATTTGCTTGCTAAGTTCAAGATGGAGAAGTCCAAGATTGTAGTTACACCCACAGAGATTAATCTGAAGCTTGCTCATGAAGGAAAACAAATTGAAGACATAACTAGTTTGAACTATGCCACATTGACTAGAGTGGACATTTTCTATAGTGTAAGTGTTGTAAGTCATTTTATGCACACTCCTATAAAGCTTCACATGGAGGCAACCAAGAGAATACTCAAATACTTGAAGTGAACCATCAATAAAGGTTTTTATTACCCATATTCATCTGATATAGATATCAAAATCTTCTCCGATGCAGATTGAGCATGTTCTAAAGATGATAGGAGAAGTACATCAGAGTATCTCAACTTTTCAATTACAAAACTTATCTCATGGTCTTCAAAGAAGAAACCTGTTATTGCACTCTCATCAACTGAAGCTGAATATAGAGGATTAACCAATACAGCTTAGGAAAGAATGTGGATCACGACCTTGTATTCTAATTTGGTTCTCAAGTTTTCTATTCTCATATTTTTGAGGACAAAATTACTTCACTTCATCTTGTAGCTAACCCAATCTACCATGCCAAGAATAAGCATATAGAAGTTCACTATCACTATGTCATAGAAAAGATCACAAGTAAGGAGATTGAGTTGTCATATGTATCTACTCACAACAATGTGCAGATATGATGACCAAGGCATTGGATGGAGTTAAGTTGAACATATTCAAAACTATGATTGGATTACAAGAAGTATTGAATAACTGAAGACTCAAGCATATGAGGCTTGGGTGGGATCTATTGGTGCATGGAGCAAGCCTAAGAGCTTGAACAATGCAAATTGGACTTCTTGTGATTTAGGAAGATAAATGTACATCTATTTTATCATATGGTTTGAAGAATTCAAAGGTTAAAATCTTATTTCATATTAGTCAAAGATAAAGATGAATAATTCCATAATTAAAGGGAGCCAAAGCTACTACTTGTTTTTTAATTCAAACTCAAATTGTTCCTAGAAGTTAGGACTACCTTTTAGGTGAAATTAACTGCAATCCATTCAAAAAGATTTATAAAAACACCATGTGGAAAGTCAGAGGTATGAGAGTATATACATAGAGTGAATATCGTTGATCATTTGCACTCATATTGAGTGAGCTTTGTACTATCTCGAAGTGAGACAAATCCTGCACATCTTCTTTGTATCATATCTGTATTGAAAATACATATCATGCTTCATTTCAATTGACTTGTGAGTTTCTATCTATTGTTACAGTACTTTGAGTAACTTTATCAACTTCTTAGAGTCATTTCTCATTGTGCAAATACTCATTGTCCAATCCATTGATTGAATCACTTAGTTAGGACTACTTAAACATTTCTATAAAGTTTCATTATCATCAGATGCTCACAACTCAAGTTATGAGTGATTGTATGTGAAAGGGTCTTTGCATCACCTTGTTCTTGAAAAGTTGGGTGTACCCCCCAAACTTCTTAGATTTATCGCTTAATATATGTTGAGTGTAAATTCATGAAATAACTTGATTTAGTTATCTTAGCACTTCAGCTGAAGGTATACAAAAGCTCTCTAGAAAATTGATGGTGGGCTATGAGCATTGAACAAATTATTGAGAGCTTCTCTTCCATAAATAGAAAGTTTCTCAAAGATTTTAAGATCACAAATAACATAGTATACTAGCTAGAACATTTATTATAACTTTGCATCAGAACGTTGCTAATGGCAACATCTTAGGCATCGATAAACACATGGAAAGGTTGATCCTAGTATGATGCATGTAATATGGGAGCCTAGTTTAAAAGGGTCTTCAAACAATCATATATTGTTTGGCATTCAGATGTCTAGTGGAATTCGTTAAGAGATATAATGGCCAATTTGTTAATAGGGTTTTTGGACAAACATTATGGTTCCAATTTTGATCTTAATTCCATTGGGGTGCAAAGTATGCTCTCATGCAATCTTCTTATTGCTTGAATACTACATGCACTAGGCATCTACTGGTCTAAAACATTTTGTAAATTAACAATTTCTAGGGACATCAAATCCTTGTGAGCCTCCAAAAATGTATTTTCTTCATCATCTATTAGGACTTCTAAGATATGGAGACGGTCAGCCAATTGAGGAATATGGTGGCACTCACAAGGTGCCAATTCATTAGGAATTTCATATTTCAAATTATTATACTTAAATCTAAGATTGTGTGAGGACTAGTCCTGCATCACCTTGGCATGTCACAACCATGTTCATCCAAAGAAGAGATCGTAGTCAAGGTTAGAGTTAGGTAAACTAAGAACCACAAAAGTCATAAGTAGTGCAACTCCCTATCAAGAAATAGGAATGTCTCTGATGAGTCCAACCGGGTACACATGAGATTGATATGCCATTCGTATGAAGGATTTTATTGGCTCAACCTTTATCCACTCCATCTAATCACACAAAATGGAAGTAGAAATATTGACAATGGAGCCACCATCAATTAGTACTTTAGATATACTCCTATTTTTATGCCAAGTAATAATAAACATGACTACATGCTCTACAATACTATCAAGTTATGGTTGGACCGCCATAGCTATTGTGGTCGGTTGCAAGTGCTTCTTGAACTGCTATCGGACTCTTAGAAATAAAGGGAGTAGCTATCCCAAGGGTAGGGTGATGGGTGCTTGTGCTACAATTTCCCAAGTACATAGTGTGATTGATTTCAGGCCTTTTGAAGATTGTATGGTATCCTATGGATTGATCCTATGGGTATTTGGCTGCTAATCAAAACTTGCTACATAATAGGCATCGACATGGGAAACTAAGTGCCTCGTCTTCAACCCACGTAACTATCTTTACAGTCATCCATTGATGTTGTTTAAAACTAGGCTCCAAAGCTGTCATTCTGGGTTGTAAGGCCTTCCTAGACCACGTTTGGACTATTGCTAACTGTACTTGAACAAGAGTTCACCGCATAAATGACACTGCATAGGAAGGCCTCTCATACCTAGATTATTGGTTGTATTCGACCATCAATTGGTGAGCAAACTTTGGTTAGCATAGGGTTGATGCTATGAATAGGTGGGATACTAGGAAGTCCTTTGATGTGGTGGAACGTAATTAGAAGAAGGTGCCATCGAATCCTAGATGATCATATTAACAATAGGCCTACTATGTGTTTTTGCATTATATGGACATTCTTCTGTAGTGTGTTTAGTGAATTGACAAGTTGCACAGTAAAGTTGATTTAAGGCACATTTGCCCATTGTATGACCTGCATTTCAGCATTTGGTGCAGAATACTTGTTTCATTAAGCTTTCGTGTAAGACTTTGGCAGCTTTGATAGTCTACCAATCCTAGTCCTCAACAAAACCTCCAACCTTATGTTCCAATTGAAAAGCCATGTCTACTACATCATTTAAGGTCATTTCACCTATATAGTGAATGATCATAATTTTTCTCAACTGTGGGAGGTGACTGTTAATAAACCACTAAGTTGTAACATCTGTAGGCAAAGCATTGCTGACTAGAATTAGCCAAAGATGAGTTTTAAATTTTTTTGCATATTCCTATATTGACTGTTGAGGTTTGTATTTATTGTTTTGTAAAAAATTGTAGATTTGGGAAGGTGTCTTTTTCTTATGGAATCGATGCAAAAATGCATCTTTAATTATTGTATACATTCATAAATAACTAATGTCATATTCTATCAACTAATGAATTACTTCTTTTACCAATGTGGATTGGAAAACTTCGGCCTTCTAATGGTCATCATCACGGGCATTTGTCATTACTTCATAATTAATATCAAAAGGCCGCACATGAGCATTTGGATAATCTCTTGGGAATCCTCCAAACTTGGTGTAGCTCATGCCAACCAAAAATTCTCTTTTGTAAATCATGTCTTCTATTGTCATTTCAGGGAATCTAAATTGATCGAGTGGGATTGAAGTATCTTCAAATTTCAGAAGTGCTAAAAATAACTCTACACATGCACCATATAAAATTTTGGCATGCTAAGGTGTTCCTAAAGTGTGAGTTGCAAAAGCAGGTGGTGTTTCAGAATACCACTGTTTGAGTTCTTCGGATTTTGTTTGCAAACTCTAGCACCCAAAGGTATATGTAAAGAAAGTAACTATTAGGACCACCACGTGCTAGAGAGATGATTCTCCTCCCAACCTTATGCCTGTATATATAGCTATTGAGGTCTCAACCACTTTGATTCTAAGCCACTCTTTAAAAAGAGAAACTTGACTTGAGAGCCATTCTTTTTTGAATCAATCCACACCACTCTTTTGTGGATTGATTCTCCTCCACCATTTATCTAGAAAGGTGTAAGTTAGAAAGAACGGTCCACAATGCTCTCGCTCATGAGTTCTTAGGAAAAACCTTGCTTCTTGCAGGTTTGGAACTCAGGACCTCCTCCTTGCCCCCTCAAGACTTATCCACTAAGCTACGTGGATGCCTTGTCTTACATACCATATGAACCTTAAGTCTAGTCTCAAGATTTTTGGCCATACATATGAGTGACCAAATGGTGTCTTAATTCATATCTATTTGAAATGACCAGACGCTCAAATCATAGACTTACTTTATTACATTATTTCACCCTTGGGAAATATTTTAGTCCTAAAAAATGAAGTTATATATAGTAATTATAGCATACCCATGAGCCTCATGTTCTAACCTAGAAGAACGTGTTTCATCTCTATCGTGGTATCCCTTCCCAAATGCTTCAAAAAACCATCTATCTTTACACTTTGATCAATTGATATGGGTGCAGAGTAGGGAATGGATAATAAGGGTAAATAAAACAAAAAATCTATGGCCAATTCATTGTTTTAATTGTGTGCTATCTAGGCACTAACATGTGAAATGGGTGGATTAATTGAACCTTATTCCATTATGAAATTGAGTGGGTAATTGTTGGAAAACAATGTCAGAATTTCCCAAAGTTCCAATGTTCTAGCGATCCTTATTTGAGGACTTAGTCAAAATTTGGTAAAAAATGGGCAAAAATTTTATTGGACCATTGGAAAATGCTCATCATGAGCTTTCCAATGATATATAACACTGCACCATTTCATCCTATATTGACCCTAAAATTACAAACCCTATTTTTGCTTTTCATCATGTCTTTCTTTTATCCAAAATCATCCTTTCTTGAGCCCCCAACCCTCATTATATAAGGAGGAGATCACTTGCTTCCTCAATAATCCATCAAGATCAATCTAGATGAAGGATCTACAAGCTAGTTTAGTTAATCTCTTGGGTGATGAGCTAGGAGGACTCAAGGAGAAGGAGTACATGCAAATTTGAAGGAGCTTGGAGATAGCCAACCTTGTTCTTCTTCACACATCCATTGTGTGCATGCTGATTCTAGAGAGTTGTAGCTTCTAGTTTAGGGTTTCTACTTGTGCTACTATTGTACTAGGCCCTTGCCTATAACTTTAACACTAGGAGGAACTATTGTTACTACTTTACATAAGAGAAGACCTAATTTCAATTATGGGTTTGCTATCTTGACTATTTAGAATAGCCTTTATCATTATTTTTGCATATATTTACTATATCTCTTAGGCACACTTTTCACTCAATTGTTATAACAAGCATCCTTAGATTTAGCCTACATTTTGTTTTGGTATCATACACACATATTTTTGTTGAAATTTTTCATTAGTAGTGTGTAGTAGCTCTAAGCTGTTGCACTTTCATATTTGACTTCTTATCTCTCTTTATTGTCCTTTATCTCTCTTAATCAAGTTAGCGTGTTTCATTTCCTAAGGTTAAGTGTTGGAAGATACTAGATTTTACATGTGATTGATTTATTGTGCCTACCACACTTCCAAAAGGATTCAAATTACCAGTCCATTTTTGGGCATCATTGGTGCATGTACATAATAACTAAGGTAGGATTCTTATACCTGACAAGACTTTGAGAACACTTGATTCGCTTGAGTTTGATATGAAAAACTAGAAGTCTCATTGTCCCAAACATCTAACTTAGATGTTTTTACTATGGGTGATTCCCAACCAACATTTACTTGATTTTTCACGTAATTAGAGGACTATTTTGTCCTAATGGGCTTGAAAATCCTATGTAGAATGTAGGGGAAAGTTTTCCATTTACTTTTGGTCAACCTTACTTTAAATTGACCAAGGCAAATCCAAAATTTAAATTGTTCAGGTTAGGAAACTTTCTTGAAATATTTAGCTTTAAGTTCTTGGGAATTTTCGATCTTATGAGCAATTCTTAACTTTTCTTTTCAAGAGTATACTGAACTCTTGGAAATTCATTAGAGTTATGCTATGTTACTTGAAGCAAATTCAAATGAAGAAACTTAGACTTAGCATCTTTTGAAGATTGAATGGGTTCTTGTACATAACATTCATCTTGGATGTTTAGTTTATTTACCTTGTTCCAACTGGCTAACCCTAGAATTCCATGAAAAGAACTAGATACTCTATCTGAGTCAAATCCAAAAGATTTGGAAAGCAAAAAGAAAGAACTAAAACTCTATACAACCAATTCAGAACTTTGAAGATAAGTGAACTTATTGTGAGTCAAACTCTATGTGACTTAAGAATCCAACTTTTCAAAGATCAATTTCAACAAGGTATTGAAGCATTTTATCTATCTTGAAGAGAAATAGATTAGATTATCAAAGAAATGCTTAAAGTAAATCCAATACATCATCTCAACACAAGGTACTAGTGTGGTAACAAAACATCTATGTGTCGACCCACTGCAGTTCTATTGATGAAATTGTTTACTAAAAAAACTAATGCTTGAATTTGAGACTAAGTTAATCTTTCCTTTATTCATTTTTTTATAACTTCCTTTCTTGTAATTGCATTCTTGTGCATTACTATGACTCAAGAAGTTGATGTCAACAAGTTGCACTGTCAACTCGGAACTTTCAAACTAAATTAGTCTTTCCAAACTTAGTTGAAAAGATCATTTCAAAGTCCTAATTTCTTCATAAATTTATCAAATATTTTTGGATAAGAAACAATTTACCTTGAAGTGCTCCATAACTCAAGTAAGAATATGCTTTTCCATATTTGAATTATAAATGAAGATCCTAGAAGTTCATTACTTTGTGATCTTCTTACTTGATCTTGAAGTGTCTTGTAAAATCATGCTTTTACCTTCTTTGAATTTAAACTTCTTCTTTGAAGTTTTAATTCCCTTGAGGATACAACCTTACTTCAATATTTATTCTAGAACTTAAAAGATACTTATCATCCCATGGTTCGATGTCACGTACCATCTTTTTGACATCAATCTGAGTATAAAATATGGTATCCCATACCACCCTATTTTATGTTCACATTGACGTGTGAATGCTACTTATCCTAAAGTCCAAACATATCTTTGTAGAGTACCTTATCACTTCAAAAAAATTGAAGTTTAAGGAATCACCTCTAACTTTATTTCAAGGTTTTGATCCCTTTACATGATCATTTAACGATCTTGTGCTTTGCTTTGGAAACTTGAAAGCATTTGGATGGAATATCCATCCTTCTTTTTTAGGCATTTCCAAAAGAAAACCAATTAATATTCCAAGTTCTCGAATTTCTCAAATTCAAGTCCTATTGGTTATACTAAACCAATTTGTAGTGACATGAGCTTTTCAAGTCTCTCTTACTAAAGCTTTAAGCAGCTACCACAGGGACTTTCATGAATCTCTCTAGTACTATTTAAGTCTAAGCATTTGCTCATGCTTTTGAGCTTCATCTTTAAGAAATTCCTTTAAGGATAGGCAAAAATTATGTTTTATCTTCCACATACTTAGTTACAATCATCACGATTGCATAATACATACTTGGAACAACTAACTCTGTTCACACTTTCCTTTGGATAAGTGGAACTTGGGCATGCTATAGCTATCTTTGTGCTTATAACCACCTTTAGGTTTAGGGATCCCATATTTTCTAAAATGTAGCATGCATGAAAGTTATTTTCTAGAAGACTTTGTTGGCTAAACATCTATATCCTAAAGATTTATACTTTCCCTTTCATAACCCTTCAATTGGGCTTAATGATTCTATCCTTGTTTCTAGAAAAATATACTTGAAAAGAAATCAAAGATTCCATCATACAACAACTTCTATCTTTAGAATATCTTTCAAAAGGAAATATCATGTACTTGTCCTAACATATTTGTGAACTTATTTCTTGTTCTAGGAAAAGTTCATGGGTCAATGGATCTTGTGTTCCCAAAACAAAGGTTCACCTTGGATATGATAGGAAAATGGTGTGATTCATGAAATAGAGTATTAAAATACCTCACTGAAATTCTTGTCTTTAGGAACAATGTCATTTCCTAAAGATCACATGGCTAGCTACGTTTCATCTTGAAATTGTGGATATCTTAGATGAAAGCACAAAGTAACTCTCTAGCTCTTCGAAGAGGAAGAGGTCATTCAAAATTTTCATGTTTATCTTGGCACTTGTATCCTTATTATAGATGCAATGATCATGGAACCTAACATCCAACTATTGAACTTAAAAGCTCAAGTAATGCTAAGTTAAATCAATCTTCATTGATTTCTATCACATTTAGACTCAATAAATGACGGATAAGAGATGGTTGAACCACACACTAATCCTCCCTCTTAGGGTGTGGCTCAACCATCTCCTGTCCATCATTTCTTGAGTTTAACAATCACTCCTTTGGATAGAATCAAGTGAGAGGTTTCATTTGAAAGTGCTCAATGAACTAGGGAAACTTTCTAAGTTATCATCCCACTTGGATGCAGGAGAAATACACAATAAAGTGTAACATCTCTTTTTTAATGACTCTCTAAGTATCACTTGGACTTAGAGTCATCATAAGTATTTATAAGCTTGCAAGTAGTCATGTATTCTTGCCCATCAAGTCAGCAAAAAAACTTAATGCTTGATTTTCTTCTTGTGCCATCCTTTTCTTCAAGGTCTTGGATTCAAAACCTGGCCACCTTTATGTAGTGAAGTCGAGTTTTTTTCTTACTGCCTCTGCTATCGGGCACAACACATGCACAATAAAATCTTGTAGATTCTCTAAGAGGGACACTCTGGCATCATGGATAGGGCATTTCCCTAGTGCATGATGTAGCCGAGTTTGAATCCTACACACTACCAAATGCAACAAACTAAGTTTTGCTATGGAATATTTCCTCTTTTGATATGCCTACAATTACAGATGAAAAAAACGCTCACAAAGTGTCAACGATGTCAAGGACACACATCTCTATGGTTACAATACCTTGTTAGACATTATGGTGCGAAGGGTTCAAAACTTATATTAGTCATAAGACTTAGATGAACTCATCTTTTGCTATTCGCACCAAGAAGCATTCCGTGTGAGCAAGTGATCAGGATAGGTTTCTCCACGATGCAACATCAGCACACCTCTTTAATCAATGCTTCAATTCTTCATGAAATTTTATCACTAGTATCGCTACCACTACAGAATCCCTATTTCTATAACGTCAGTCCCCAATAGGATCGCCAATGTTACCCTTTCCTAGTATCTGCACTCAGTGTCCATACTCAACACAGTTCGGCCAATATGTAGTAATACTTCTACTATAGCTACTAATTCTTTCGCTTTAGATCAAAGGTTAGCAAGGGTTCTTGTCTAAAGCGAAATCGTTATACAAGGCCCTAAAGTTTTCCTATACTGTATTATCTGTTCACACTTGGACATATGGATCTATAACACACCATCACTATTCCACCATAAATGGATTCTTAGAGTTATACTCTAGCCAAATATGATGCCGTTGCTCCTTCACAGTACTCTCTAAAACTCTGACATTTAGACAATTAGAAGACAAATAAAAAACTATGTAGTGATTTTATGCAACAAACTCTACGTGCCCAAAGCACCAAGAATCGGTATGTATTTTTGATGTGTGTGTCGTCACCAAGTGAGTCTATTACATTAGTCACTTTGAAGGGTTCACATCTCTTTTTACAACATTTGCTCAAGAGAGAGGCATTCATTTTGATCAGACCTTTGCTCCCACATGCCAAATGACCATTACTCGTAGCATTTGTGCACTTGAAGCTCATCATGGTTAGAATGTACATGATTTGGACATTAAAACTGCATTTTTGAATGGTTACGTACATGAAAGAATTGTCTGTATCTCAGCTCTGTGGTTTTGTGCAGAAAGGGTATGAAAACAAAGTCCACAGGTTGAAAAAGGCATTATATGGTTAAGAATTACCTACAAAGTAGGGTTTTTGTCCTTTATGCTCATGAACTTGGTCCTTTTCACATGTTTTTTGAACGAAAATGCAATAAAAATAGGGCTGTGACTTGGCTAATCCTCAAAATGAGTCTTAAAAATCAATAGAAAAATATAAAGAGTTGGAAAATAACTCTTGAGGCTTAAATACTCATTATCCTTTACAAAAATGGAGTGTAAATACATAAAACCTCATTCCATGGGTAGTATTATACATAAATCAACCAAACTTTAAGCATGTATGAAAAGTCATGCCTTTTTATCCCAATACTCTTTCTTTTGAAGCTCCATTATTGCTTGGCTTGTTCCAAGTGATCTAGCATGCATTTCATGGGCCAAATTGAAAGAAAATTGGTGGGCCGCTTTTATTTTGCATCTCTTTTCTTCAAGCCTTTTCTTCATTATGTAGTGAATGCTGCAAGAACTCCCCCTTCCTAAAATTTGTCATCCTCAATAGCCCCTCTTAAAGTGGCTATTTCCCAAAAATATAAGGTGGTTTTTTCATTCTATAGCTTTGGGACGTAAGGTAATGGGGATCATAGATGAATGACTGATACCAAGTTGGATGGAATTAAAATGACGGGTGTGTGCATCAGATACTTTACAAAAGTTTTCAGAGTGTAAAAAAAAAACTTGTATGAAAACCTTCTTCAAATGTGGCCATGTTTTGAATATCCAAAAAATTGGCACCTATTGTAATATGTTATGAGGAATTTCAATGGCCATATTATGTTTTGAATATGTTATGAGTTGAAAGTGGTGAGCCATATTTTTATGGATTCTAAAATTTTTACAAGCATTTGGCATGTAGGATCTAGTACATCCACAACATCTTGCTGCAAGAAAGCTATCCAATAGGTTAATAGTGTTAATAGGTTTCCCAATTGAAAATATCTATTCTCATAAGAACATCTACAACTATTTCCATGTGGTTATTGCTTTACTACCTTTTGACTGTGGTATCGACAATAGATCCGTTGTTAAGATACTATTTGTAAAATGTAATGAATTTTTCATGATCATCTCTATGGTGACCTCAAATTCAATTAAATACCCTTCTAGGTCTATAAATCTAGCATATACGCATTTATTCTCATACGTCAGGCTATCTATAAATTGTTCACATCTTAATAACTCTGGCTTGACTAATTGCAATCAATGGAACTGACCACATCCTAGCTGATCCCAAATTTTGTAAAATGGCTCTGCCACTATTTTGGAGTGCTCAAAATTCTTTTTTGTCATGAAATAGAACTTTCTATTCTTCTCAGCCATAGTGCAGAAAGTATATATTCACCTCACTTAGATAGGTAGGTCAACTGCATGGTGCTAGAACCAATGTGTTATTGTAGGTTTGACTGAACTTTTTGGCAAAGGTGTAGGTACGAACACCCTTTGACTGGAAGAGGTAAGCCTCTCTGTTTTGTAGCATGCTTATGCTTTTGATAGAAGAAAGGTGAAGTAGGCAATGGAGAGGAAACCATTGAGGATTGAAGAAAATGGTCTCTTTGCATCGCTTTGAAGGGGTACGGAGTAGTCTCATGCACAATTAACAACATCTTTGAGGCGATTGGAAGCTCTGTGGCCTTAGGGACAACAAGAAGTAGAGCATTCTATATTATCTTGCATTGAGAAAAATGCCAAGTTCAGTTCAAGAGTGTGTACGAAACTAGAGCAATCACATTGAGGTTTAGAGAGGGGAAGTGGAGGTTCTAACGGAGTGACTTGTAGGACTCCATTGGGGAACAAGTGAAGAGAAGGCATATGCATTGTTTGCATTGAAAAAAGTGATTCTTTTGATTCATATGCTTGAAAATTATAGAGCCATCATCTAGGGAATTCAATGTGCATTTTGGCTGATGTTAGGAGGGATTTGAGGTAGGATGACATCGTATATGATGTCACTAGACATTTAAATTCAAACATCAGAATCTCAAGTTCAAGACCATCGATTGCACTACATGGCAGGTCACTCATGTGTGGGCAATATCAAGTAAATGCCAAATTTTGATGCAAATTGAAGAGTACAAGTGACATATAGCTCAAGGAAAACATAAGGAACCGAAAAGAACATAAAAAACACAAATTTGCCCATCCACGATCATGCTATGCAGAGAAACCGTTGTCAGACCAATTAGGGTAACTGAATGTCATTTGATGCTTGGGCAACCTCCAGCCATAGGGAGAATTAGAGGGATTAGTCTTCAATCATTTAGAGAGCACTAGTCAATAAATAAAAACTGCACCCTTCATTGCTCTAAGTGGCAAGGTTAGCTTGTGCCATCGTGGGTGATACTAGAAGGAATTTCAAGGCACAAAGTCGTACACTTGCCATCTGTGAGGAACATACCATATGGTACATGTAAAACCATCCACAACTTTGAGAAAAAGTCATTGTCTTGATCATAATTTCTCTATGCAAAATAATTATTCTCTAAATTAATAGAGTATTTGAATTGCATTTGGGGCCTTGTTGGCTTAGAGAGCATAGACAGAACCTTTGAGAGTAGTTTGCCAAAAATAGACCTTTGGTGACCTCGTGGATTTGACCTAGCTAGAGCCATTGGTGCCAGAAGATAGAGGACTTTGGGCTTTATATTAGTAACTTGGAGCATCATCGAGGCATAGCCCATATTGCAAGAGAATCTCTACCAAAAATCTAAGAAATTCATTAAGTTTATTGCCCATGATTGTTATATGCATAGCACTTTTCTAGGTATGAAACCTTGATTTTTTGAGCTAACAGTGGTAGATCACCTTCATAAGAGTACCAAGATAGCTTAAGAAGGTCAAGAACACTTGAAAAGAGCAAAAATTAACTCAATCCAAACCATAATTTCCATGATTCATGTCTAGTCAGAGAAACCGTTGGAGGGATTCCAAGGCATTGTGGCCATCCATTGGATCACATAGTCATCACCAAGGACTTAGATCATGATTGACCTAAATTCCCCACCACCAAATCATTGAAAAAGACACAAAATCACGTTCATAATTGCTCTATGTAGAGTATTCTTTTAGATTACTTACGTGAAAATTAGAGTTTAAGAGAGATTGAGAATCATTTGAGGAGCATTAAGGACATTGAAAAACCTAATTCCCATTTATAGAGATCAGAAAAATTTCTTTGAAATTCTCAATGTTTGCCTTGACCTTGGATTGGGATAGAGCCTTCATTGATTTTATATGGATCATTTTAGAACTTTAATTGATCTTAAAAATTGAGTAAAAACTTTAGAGTATGTTATAGGTATTATCCAAGCATAATTTGACCCAAAAACTCTTCAAACCACCCTCACAATTGCTCTGTGTAGGGCAATCACCCACAAGGTTTGTGGGCCTTTTGAGAACGCAAACATCCTTGAAACCATTCACAAGAATTTGGGGACAAGGACAAATCAAGATATCTATCAAACTTCTACAAGAAAGTGTTAAAGGATCAATCTCGAATTCCCTAACCCTTCAAGTTTTAGAGCAGACTTTATGAGGACATATTTTACTATTGGACATTAGGAGAACACCATGACCACTCACAAGGCTAAAAAGTTATAACCAAGCACCAATGTAAAATCCATCAAGGACTCAAGTATATCCAAGCATTAGTAGAAAGCTAGTAACACTTGTCCAAGTTTTTTCATCCAGAAAGCATAGAGAAAGAGAATTCGTTCCACTAATGATTGCCCTAGATCTCCATTTGCTATAGCAATCACATGTGGTTCTTTAAGATTTTGACCTCCTTTGGGAGATGTTATTTACTATGTGAGCATATGGAACTTGAGTGAACAAGATTTGCATCAAAATCAAGCTAAAATAGAGTGTTACAAATTTAGACCTACCTTCACTTTAGGGTTTTGGGTGATTGCCTTTGGATTTTGGTGTCAAGACAGAGAAGAAGTCATCTTATACCTCGGAATTTTCCATAAAAATTATTTTCAACCATCTTAAGTTCCAAAGACTTCTAAAACTATAGTTGTATCCACCCTTGATTTTCCTAGAGATCTAGAGAAACCCAATTGCAGGGAAATCCTAATCCCTGAGCATACTTGTCTTGTGGAAAGTGTGTGAACGGAAATTCTTTCTTTTCTAGGTGTTGACAAAACTACTTCAAGTAATATTCCGGAAGAGGGAGGAACCTATACTAGGACAAGATTGTTAGTTATAGAAACATTATATTTGTTTCCATTAATATTTTTAGATTCTTATATAGGATTTTGATTATCAAAATAAAAGGGATTAAACGCATCTTGAAGGAGGACTCCAAAAATATTATGTACAGGGCTCTATTTTTAATTGTTATTTTGGAGGAAATTTCTCATGCCCTTTTGATAATGGGAATTCATTAAGCTCTTACCTATGGTATGAGCTTGAGATTGTTTGTACTTGTCTTTATTGTTCTCATTCAGAAGGGGACAATTCTTGATCATATTAATAGGCTTAAAACAATTCAAACGGACATTAGATAGATTCTTTTAAAACATTTCAATCCTTAATACTTATGGTGAGCTTGATTTCTTTGGTTGTATCCACTTCAATCAATTAGGGTTACCATTTGGGATTACCCTCCCCCCACCCCCCCCAAAAAAAAAATCCCTTAGGTTATTGCGTAATATCCCAAGCAATTCTCTTAACCACGGGTAAGATTCCATAGGTAGATCTGAGAGATCCATCAACATGGGAAATTTAGATGGTTTGGGTCCTCTCGGATTGAAACCATAGTAGCATTTGAGAAATGAAATTGGCATATGCCTAATTAATTATTGTACTTAATACATGAATTTAACTCAGAACTATCGACATGGTTCAAAAAAAGGAAATAATTACTCGGAAGATATTGTATGTGTTGCACAAACAAGTGTTTGGTGTCCCAATTAGTTAAACCCAAGACCTTAGAGCATCTTGGACCATGACATAGACCAATCATAACTTTTTCTTTTAGTCGCTTATGCCAAGGGTCAAGTCGATCTCATGCCAAGGCTTAAGTTTGGGAAACTCCTTTTCCTTGATTTTTTTAATTTTTTGCATTATCAAAGTTCCTCCTACCCACCCAAGACCCAACATAGTCTTTTTTTCCTAAATAGACTAGGCAAGGCCAACCTTGCCTTGGTCTCTTTCAACAAAGTGGATCATCTCTAGCAAAACTTCATCTAAACATTGATGAGGAAAAGTTGGTACACTATCACTTGTGCAATAAACCATTGAAGAAGACAACTCGGAGGGACATTGCCCCTTAAGCGAGGTAACACAAATAAGGCTCAAACCTTGTAGATGACCTTGCCTCAAAGGTATGCTCTCGAGCATTAAAACCATGCATAAGGCATAGACCACATACATGAACTATTATAGGTCACTTAGAGCACAAACGCCACATTGAGTAACGAAACTTTAGAAGAACTTTGCATGCTCTCCAGTGTTTTGTTTTGTGGGAGTGTAACTTCCACTAACGTAAGGGGTGGAACACACTCCTAGAGAGAAATTTCTTTAAGTATAAAGGCTTGAGGACGTAGTTGATGAAAATCTTTGCGGAGAATAGCTAGCAAAGGATTGATGGCAAGGCACCCAATGAATAAGTGAGGTGTAACTTCCATCAACTGCACCTAGGACAAGCCCCCATTACCTTGACTAGCCTTTTAGGATCTTGAACCAGGCATGTGCCATTATGCAAAATCAATCACTTTGGATATTTGTGCTTGATGCTTTTGCAAAAGTTCCAGATGCATATAAAGTTGTGGACACTTTCTCTCTTTCTACTTGGGATGTCATCTCTTATTAGGTCTATGAATAAATAAGTTGAAGCCATTAGGGAATGTTTTTGGATCTTTTTGTAGATACACCATGCACAGTCTCGAAGGTTGAACATGCCAACACCAAGTTTAGGGTTTTGGCAGATTGATCATGTCAAAGGTTGAACATGCCAACACCAAGTTTAGGGTTTTGGCAGATTGATCATGTCAGAGATTTCTTCTTTACGACCACAATTCATGAAGAGTCTCTTGTATTTATTGTGGGGGTGGGGGAGGATCATCTTCATCCCAATTTTTTTCTAGGTTCGAAAGCCAAGCTTATGAAACTTATGAGCTTTGATTCGAGTAACATACTCCTTTCCGTGGGCAAGCCATCCTTTCCATATTGATTCTTGAAAAACTAATAAGTTAGTAAGGAAAGGGGATCTAAACACGTCAATTTATCCTTCATATTGTACCATGAGCTTTGCATCCTACACAAAATGTTAGAGCTTGTAGGATTGTAATTGTGAGGGAAGAGAATCAATTTCATGAAGATCAAGATAGATCCAACACTTGTAGACATGCTGAGAAAAAAAATTCAAGTTTCTCCTTATCATTAGGGCCCAAAAGTCAATATTACTACCACGCCTGAACACCCCTTAGCAACAAGTTTTAGTGGATACTCTTGAAGTATGAATAATGCTAACATCCCCAAGCTTCTTGTGAAAACAATAGATCTTCGAAGCAACCTTATTAATTTTAGGAGAAGACTTTGTGAACATGCCAATCACGCAATGCCATATCTGAGTAAGGGTATTGTTGAAACCCATGGGAATACCCAACATTATTTCTGAGTTGTTAGAGACTCTGAAATAATACCGCTACAAATTCTAAATCCTATTTTCCAAGTGATTAACCTAAGAAACACTAGCTATACGAGAGATTCATAGTAGAATACTCATTAACGTGTGTAGGCATGATAGCATCATCTACAAATATTTGAAGACGAAGGGGGGAGGATGCACCATCAATAGAAACATCTTTTTATTTCACCTTTATGAATACTATCTTTTATCAGCCACCCCAAGGATTCATTGTTGAATTGTGGGCATATATGGTGCTTCATGTATTGATAGAAAAAGGGCTATGGAATATTGTGTAGGGTTTTGAAAAACCACTTGCAAATTCAATTATTGAAGGTGATGCAAATGGCATTGAGGATGATGATCTTCGAACTTTTGTTCATGCTACGATTCCTACTACACCTACTGTAGAGAAACTTTTTTGGGATGGAAAAGATGCTCAAGCATATGCATTAATAGCTTTTTTTTGTTAAAGGTGCAATAATCCCTCACATTTGCTCCTAGAAAACAACAAAGGATGCTTGGGATACACTTACCACTTTATACCATGCAAGAAATGAGGCTCATGTTGCTTACTTGTGAAAATAGTTGGAGAATGAGCATATGAATGAAGGAGATTCTATGGAGTTTTTTTTTAAAAGATCAAAGATTCGAAGGAACAATTGATTTCTACGGATGAAGTCTTGCCAGATAGTTCACTTGTGCAGACTATTCTTAATTGTCTTCCATATTCATATCAAAGTTTTGCTTCTACTCTTTGATTGATGATGAAAGGAAATCCAAACGCCTTAACATTTGAGGAGTTAGTCTCTATTTCTTGCAAGAAGATCAACCCAGGAAGAAGAGCTCCATTATGCATGTTGTAGATGAAGCTTTCCTAGCTATTCAGAAGGGCAAAGGTAATTGGAGCTCTTTTACTAGTAAGAAGAAATCTGGTAATGCTATAGAGTTGAAGAAGGAAGACAAAGATGAGAAGAAAACAAAAAGGAAAAAATAGTTTTGCAAATACCATGGAGGAAATGATCATGTCATAAAGAGTTGTCCAAAATTGGCTGCAAAAGAGGCAAATAAGAAAGAGGTTGGAATGGTTGTTGTAGATGCTTATACACCTAAAACATAGTCTTCTAATCTTGTTGAGAATGAAGAATGGGGATTGACCATTGTATGCAACTATAGGGAATACTATCACATGCACTAACAACTCCTCTTCACTTGTAATAAGAGTTGATATGATCATTCTGATAAGAGTTGTAATAAGAGTTGTAATAAGAGCTTGTCCCTATAGGGAATACTATCACATGCACTAACAACTCCTCTTCACTTGTAATAAGAGTTGATATGATCATTCTGATAATTATGGATGGTAGTTCTTTCACATTGTCAGATGCTTTGTATGTATGAGGGATAAAGGAAAAATCGATTATCAATTTCAACATTAGCCAAGATTGGCTTGGTTATCAAATTTGTTGGTGACATTTATACAGTTCATGATCTCTCAAATGGCGACATTGAAATTGCATTTTTGAATGGTGACTTAAATGAAGAAGAGTATGTATTTCAGCCCTATGGTTTTGTATTGAAAGGGCATGAAAACAAAGTGTACATGTTGAAAAAGGCATTATATGCTTTGAACCAAGCACCACATGCTTGGTATGAAAAGATACATGCCTACTTAATTGCACATGGTTTTGAGAATATTCTATTTGAGAGCACCTTATATGTTAAGCATGCATATAATGTAGTTCTGATCATTGTTGTGTATGTTGATGACATGCTACTCACTGGTCCTAATGAGAAGCACATTGCTGGATTTAAGGTTCATTTGCATGCCTCTTTTGAGATGTCAAGTTTGGGGCATTTGCATCTGTTGCTACAAGGGTTGCCCATAATTTTTCTCATGCTATGGCATCCTTTAGTCCTCATACAAATCCCATCTTTTTGTAAATAAGGAGATGTCCATGTGAACACTCTCCTAAAATCCCTTTTTGATAATTCCCCTAAGTCTAAGGTATGGAAGCCTTCTCCATGAAGTAACTTTTTGGCACACATCCAAAAATCCCACGTATCCAAATCCATGCGCTCCCTCTCTCTCTAGGTAGTTAGCTTTTTTGAAATTCCCATATCACATGAGATTCTCTTTTTGGATTTAGCACATGTGGTCTTTTGACCACATGTTTTTATTCACATATGCCTCTCTTCTCTATATAAAGAAGAGCCTCATTTGTAAAGAGGAGGTCCCTTGGCCATGGCCTTGGCCTCCATTTTGGTAATGGAAGAAGGTGTCATTTGGTTTCCACATTTCTCCTTGTGTGCTAGGCGATGATCCATGTGTGTGGGTTTGGCATTTGGGGTTGGCTTGTGTGTGAGCATTGCCCTCCCTTGTTCCTTTTGACGTTGGCCATGGTGCCATTGTTCATGGACGTGGGTGTGTGTGCGTTGCTTGCACTTCTTGCAACTCCTCTTGGAAGAGCCCCTCACTTCCATGTGAGGCGGTTTGGGTTGGTTACTCCCCATACTTCAACAACAAATTTGGCGCCGTTGCCGGGGATGATCGACCTTCAACCGTTGGGTTTTTTCAAGCTTGCCATGCCTACACTTGGTGGATGCACCTCATGCTTGGATTGAGTTGTGGATCCGTGTGGCCTTCGGTTGGCCTTGGGTACCTCTTCCCTTTTAATTTTTGGAGTAATTTAGATCTTTATTTCTGTTTGTTTCACAAGAACATCCCCTAACCCCCTTCTCTTTCTCTCACTCTCTCATATGCACATCTCTCACACACACCAAGGGGCATCTGTCTGCATCTCTTCCATCTCTCTTTTTCAAGGTTGCCCTTGAGAAGGGGGAGGGACATTTCTCACTTCTTTCTCTCTCTCTTTTCACTTAAAAAAAAAATATATATATATATATATATATATATATATATATATATAACAAAAAAATTGTGGCAAAGTTAGTTGAAGGTGATTGCGAATTTTGTACGGTCTTCGGATTTTTTCCACTCCAAGAAACCAAATGTGCTCGAAATTTCATGTAGCATTTAAGAATTGGCTTATGTGCGGGGTAGTTGGGGAATTTATTGGACTCCTCCCTCGTCATTAATCCGTATGGGGAAGGGGAGATGGAGGATTTACTCTCTCCCTCCCATTTCCGTTCTCCCACTGTCGGGTGGAGCATCTTCTTGCTCCCCCGTGGTCTCTAGTGATGGTGGAGCTGTTGCGTTGTGCCTTCGAAGCTGTAGTCAAGTCCAATAGCTTGTTCTGCTCCCGCACTCCTTCACGCTCCAAGTTAAGCCTCTGTCAAGCCACCCTGATCGTAATGAAAGAGTATTTGTGTGGACGGAGCTCCACTCCTCTGAGTTTGCAGAACACTAAAACCATGTTCGCCGTCTGCGTGTGCTCCTACTTCCTTGACGCTAAGTACAAGATCCTCAAAATCTCTCCTCTGTAGCTCATGAATAAGCCTGCCAGGAGGACGATCAAGCTTGTGTGTACGAGGGCATCATCATTTGACACCTTGAAGCAGGCTGAATCCTTAGTCGGCCCCATCCTCACCCTGTAGATTTGTTTTTGGCTCAAGTTAGATCATGGTGTACCATTGTTATGACTTATGACTCGATCTATCTGCTGGAATATGGGCTATCGCCGAGGTGCTGTGGAGGATCATTGTCTGAGGTGCTCGTTTAGGTAAGAATCCAGATAGGTTGATGCGTCGCCATCTACATGTGGCTTTGGCAGGTGGAGCTGTATGTCCTGCCGGTGGAGTTGAACCGATCCAATCAATGGCCTTATACATGCAGGCTGGGGAAACTCAGCTTTCTTCCCGAATCCTTCTTCGTTGGCTGCGTATGCTATTTCTCTAATATATTGGGGGCTTGCACACACTGTGGCAATCAGTTTGGGATGGAAGATTCTACAGTATTAAGTCTTCTGTTATCATGAGTTCTTAACTTTTTGCCTGGGCTACGAGATATATATTGTAACTCTTCTCCTGCCTATGTCTAGAATGCTTAATCTTGTATGTTGTGGAAAACTTGATGATATACATATGCTGTGATCCGTTCTTGTCATACATTTTGAAAAAAAAAAAAACTGATGTTTGCATTGGTGTATATGGAAGGCCAAGCATTTAAATACTCCCCTACCTTGTGCATTATAAACCCTGCAGATCTGATGGAGTTGGGCTCTGAAGGACTATCCTCTCTTCCTTCTTGGATGTTTGATGAATGGTAGGGGTGTGCGTGTTCCTCTCATTCGGCTATGCTTGCTAAGTAAAGAATAGGTGAGGAGGGCCTCACATAACAAGGTATTCACACTCCGTTTGAAGTCGCCGTGGGTCACCTCAGTACAAGGTCGGTTACAGGCTCTCCTTCTCCTCCGAAAGGCAAGACCTTTTGACTCCCTAACTGCAACCTTTCCCATCCATTTCTCTTCCACAAGGCCCCTCTTTTTTTCTTCTTCCCCACCCTTGCGGGGATGGGATTTTGCGTCTCCACATGTGCTTGGGGTGTTAGTGGAAGATTGAGTCAGGTCCTCCCCACTCCTATCTCTGTTAGCCACCATGGTCATTGCTGCCTCCTCCTTGAAGACGCAGGGGTGCTCGTTCTAATTATTGCGATGGGAAACTCTGAGCAATCCGATGACTGATGGCGTCCGCCTGTGTGTCCGCTCATTGCTCTCCTATATGGTATGCTGGACTGATCATAAACTCATGTCTAAATAATTTCTTTGCAGAACTATTACGGTCGGGCTTCTGCTTCTCCGTCGGTTCCTCAGACTCAGGACCAGACAACCAGCCATTCTTGGTTTCATTCTCATGATCACTGAACATCAGTGTTTGTGCTCTATCTATTCTTCATCAGTGCTGCATCAATGGCAAAGACTCATTGGGTGAAAACGACTAGGGCATTGAATCTATTAGGCTTGGTGGTCCGTGCTGTTGCTTGGGTGGAAGAAATTTCTACACATTATGCTTGATGGTTGCTATTGTGCCAGATTCAATCAATCTTGGTTACATGCATCAATGCTTTGAATCAGGGAAGTTCTTTTGCATGCGGAATCCATTTGTCGATGCCTGCTTATTCTGTTATAACTCTATCTGACCCTCCACATATAAACTAGCCTAATATCTGTGATAGACGGTGGAGTTGTTGGGATCACTTTGTGTCTTATTTGCACTGATGGAGTTTGCATGATATTCGAACAACTAGAGTTATGTCTTGCAGCACACATTGACCTCTCTATCATGTATTCTTGGTCTGTGCTTGATTAATCATGTGTTTTTACTTTTCGCACTATGGAGTATGGATTATTTCCTCGCCTGGATTGCGGTTAGGGATAAGGCATCCTCCTCCTTTTTCTGGTTCACAATACGCATAAGTTTCTAGTGCTTGTCAATGTACCCCTTGTGCTTCAAATATGGAATTGAGTTATGCCCCTCATGTACACTTCTGAATTTGTAACATTGTGTGCCATTTGGGAATTGATGTACGCCTTTCTCTAATAGATGTGCTGATCCTTTTTGTCACCTCAAAGGTGTTATTGCATTATAAGGTGTTGGTCTGTGAGCTTTGGTAAATATTCTAGCAACTAACATTGTGCCTAACGATCCAAAAGCTATGACTACGATGACTAATTGTTCTAGCCACTTGCAATCTTGTGTTAAAGGTTATTTCTCCATGATGGTTGACTGTTTCTAGTGTGAAGTCTGATTAGTTTCCCCTACTCTTCCGTGTCACCAGTGATACCCGGGACATCGCTCAAGGCATATTGAGTTAAATACATCCTAATTACATATTTCTTTGACTATCGATTGTTGTGATTCATGGTATCACTTGTCTGTGTTTGCCTTGACATGCCAAGTGTTGATTTTTTTTCCTATGAAAGGGAGATAGGGGAACATTACTCTGGATGACGAAACTCCCTTCGAAACTTGACGATGAAGTGGTGATATGAACTATCTTGATTGGCACATGAATCCTTAAGTATCAGGTCACAGGGGTTAGGATTTCACACAAGATAATGTTTTGGATTCCAGCCCCCCTTTCCCCCCCCTTTTTTTCTTTTAATCGCATGATGGAAAGCCTGCAGGTTGTCTCTACTCTTTATTAATGCATGTAGCTGATTCTAGAAAAGTTCTTGGGTTTAATGCATAATCCTTCAAAATTTTCTTGATGATGTGACCTAGTAATCTTTAAAGGAAATTTACTAAGGGTGTGAAATTTGTGATTCGTACCTGTTCTGAATATTAAGTGGGAAGTCATGAATGAGTGCTTGTCTTTTGCTAGAGAAGTAACTCTCTAGTTTCACAAGCTCATTTAAGGCTTATGTTTTGCATTACAGGTCAACACCTTTAGAACAATGATCTTTCTTACCTCCTATGGATGATTTGCTACTATGCCTTGCAGGAACAGGGTTGGATAAGTTGCTTGAATCTCATGAATGCTTGTAAAATGATAGGACTCATAAGTTGCACTATTGTTAAAATGCAAACTTGATTGACTAGGAGCATAGTATGAATGATGGAAGGAACATAAGTTAAGCATGCTACTACATATTCATCTCATGCTATGCAATGCAATATGTCACACTCACTTGGAGATTACAGATTTTGGCATCATTTTTGGATTATAGAGATAAGAAGATTTTCAGGAGCTCTTCTCATTAGAAGAGAAAGTCCTATGTGAAAGATGCTCCCTGAAGTGGAAATTAAAAATGGAATTAACATTTTCTTGGCTGTTTTTTTTTTCAAAAATCAGTCTACTTGTTGGGTATGTTTAATTTTCAGGTATTGGAGCTTTGAGTGAAGGCACATTGGAAGGAGGCTGGGCTGACTGCCCCCCAAGGGGATTGTGTCGCTCAGCAATATGGAGTTGTAGACTTGAAGATTGACGACTTGCTGATTCAAAAGGTTTGCAGCCTTGCAAAATTCAGATTGGAACTGCTGCATATTTGAAGAATTGAAGACTCCAAACTTGGACCAGCCCAGCAATATATGCGTCTCATTTCTCAGCTTTGTCGAGGGCGACAAAGTCTAGGAGGAGGAGGGTGTTGCTACAAGGGTTGCCCATAATTTTTCTCATGCTATGGCATCCTTTAGTCCTCATACAAATCCCATCTTTTTGTAAATAAGGAGATGTCCATGTGAACACTCTCCTAAAATCCCTTTTTGATAATTCCCCTAAGTCTAAGGTATGGAAGCCTTCTCCATGAAGTAACTTTTTGGCACACATCCAAAAATCCCACGTATCCAAATCCATGCGCTCCCTCTCTCTCTAGGTAGTTAGCTTTTTTGAAATTCCCATATCACATGAGATTCTCTTTTTGGATTTAGCACATGTGGTCTTTTGACCACATGTTTTTATTCACATATGCCTCTCTTCTCTATATAAAGAAGAGCCTCATTTGTAAAGAGGAGGTCCCTTGGCCATGGCCTTGGCCTCCATTTTGGTAATGGAAGAAGGTGTCATTTGGTTTCCACATTTCTCCTTGTGTGCTAGGCGATGATCCATGTGTGTGGGTTTGGCATTTGGGGTTGGCTTGTGTGTGAGCATTGCCCTCCCTTGTTCCTTTTGACGTTGGCCATGGTGCCATTGTTCATGGACGTGGGTGTGTGTGCGTTGCTTGCACTTCTTGCAACTCCTCTTGGAAGAGCCCCTCACTTCCATGTGAGGCGGTTTGGGTTGGTTACTCCCCATACTTCAACAACAGCATCATTATTTGGACATTAGATTTATGCAAGTTGATGGGGGAATACCTTTGTGTCAAACTAAATATAGTGACATATTATTGCAACATTCTAGCCTTGAAGATTGCAAACCTATTGCCACTCCTATGGAAATAAGTGTTGATATATTTAGGTAGTGATGTGTGTGAACACTCTAGAGTGTATGAACACTCTAGGACAATTGGGGCACTTTTTTTTCCTCTTTAGGAGGTTTTTCTCTCGGATTGTATATATGCATATAGCCCTAATGGGTTACTATTCTTTGTACATTCTAGTGGTAATACATTCAGCATTGTGTGTTGGGCCCCAAGCTTCTTCTTCTTCCTTGTATTGTTCACGTGCTTCCGTAGACCTCGAACTCCAACAATTGGTATTATAGCAGGTTGTGCTTCATCTAGGGCCTTGTTGACACCCCTCCAATCACAGTCTCAAAATGGCATGAAATTCGGTGTGCATACTCAAGGTGATTAAGAGATCAAAACAACTTCGCCGTGTAGTGCCAAATTGCGATCTGAGCTTGTTTGGACCTATAAGCATACCATCACATTGCTTGTGCAGGCTATTTCATCTTTTGTGCCAAATATATATATATAGGTTTTGGTTGACCAATATAAGTGTCTCAAAGTCTGCTACAAGTTTAGCAAAATTTGTTAGGGTATTTCTACTCAACTTTTTCAAATACCGATCATTTTTTTGCATGAGGGTATTTTAGTCAATGGTCATGGCTGAAAGCAATGATGTATTTCGTATGTTGAGTGTTGGGGATAAGTTGGATGGTATGAATTCCCCATTGTGGGCATATATGATGCATCATGTATTGGTCGCAAAAGGACTATGGAATATTGTGTAGGGTGTTGAAAAACATCCTATTACACCTGCAAATACAGGTACTAAAACTGATATAGACAACATTGAAGATGACGATATTTTTCATGTTCTTGTTTGTGTTGGAGTTTCCACTACACATACTATAGAGAAAATTTGTTGGGATGGTAGAGATGCTCAAGCACATGCATTGATAGCCTTGTCTGTCAAACGTGCCATTATTCCTCACATTCGCTCTTGCAGAATAGCTAAGGATGCTTGGGATACACTTACCACATTGTACCAGGCTAGGAATGAGGCTCGTGTTGCTTACCTCCAAAAATAGTTGGAGAGTTAGCATATGAATGAAGGTGATTCTATGGACAATTTTCCCACAAAGATCAAAGACTTGAAGGAACAATTGATTTTTGCTAATGAAGTTATACCAGATAGCTCACTTGTGCAGACCATTCTGAATGTTCTTCTTGATTCATATCAGAGTTTTGCTTCTATTCTTCGTTTGATGATGAAAGACAATCCAAATGCCTTGACATTTGAGGAGTGATTCTTTTTTCTATTGCAAGAAGATCAATCTAGGTAGAACTGGTCCATTATGCATGTTGTAGATCAAGCTTTCCTGGCTAGTTAGAAGGGCAAAGGTAAATGGAGCTCATCTACTAGTAAGCAGAAATCTACAAATGTTGCACATTTGAAGAAGGAAGACAAAGATGAGAAAAAATCAGAAAAGCAAAAATTCTTTTGTAAGTAGTGTAAATGAAACGATCATATCATAAAGAACTGTCCAAAGATTCCTATAAAAGAGGCAAAGAGAAAAGAGGCTGGAATGGTTGTTGCAGAGGCCTCTACACCGAAAACAGTCTACAAATCTTGTGCAGAATGAAGAATGGGCATTTACCACTGTTTGTAGTTTTGACCCATCTTCTCATGAGCAGTGTATGTTTGTAGTAGACTCAGATGTTTGGTATTTTGATAGTGGGGCAACCAAACATATTACCTCGCAGCACAGTTTCTTCACTTCACTTGAGCTTGCCCCTACAGGGAATAGCATCACATGCACCAACAACTCCTCTTATCCTATCATGGGAGTTGGTAAGATCATTCTGACTCCTGTTGATGGTAGTTCTTTCTCTTTGTCAGATCCTTTATTTGTGCCAGGGATCAAGAAAAATCTGTTATCCATTTTAGCTTTAGCAAAGATTGGCTTGGTTGTGAAATTTGTTGATGACAGATGTACAATTCATGATCTATCAAATGGCGACGTGATTATTAATTCTGGCATTTTATGTCGTGGGCTGTATAAGCTCATAGACTATGAAAAATCTGTGAATGATTTGGCATGTGTAGTACATGATTCTCAGGCTATGTCAGATACAAAGCTTTGGCATGAATTTTGCTAGTTTGCTATGCCTGTAGAAATCTAAAATGGTGTCCTTTCTGTCCAAACTTGAGGCACCTCGTAAACATGTATATGAGGGCTATATTTTGGGCAAAATGCAGTGTTCCTCATTCCAAAAAGATAGTTCAGTTCGAGCTACTAAAAAATTGCAGCTTGTTCACAGTGATGTATATGGTCCTATGCAGACACTCTATTTTGGGAACTATCTTTACTTCGTGACTTTCATTGATGATTTTTCCAAGCATGCATGGGTATATCCATTGAAAGCAAAGTCCAAAATGTTTATGTGCTTCAAACAATTTTTGGTTTTGGCTAAAAATCTATCAGCATGTAAAATGGGCACCCTGTTTTGGTGGGGGGGATATATTTCTTCTGAGTGTAATGCATTTCTGGCTGAATGTGGGATAAAATATCAGTGTACAGTGCCGTATGCACCTCAACAGAATGGAGTTGTTGAACGGAAGAACATGTTACTCATGGAGATGGCAAGGTGTATGGTCAAGAGTCAAGCTTTACCACATAGTTTCTATCTTGAGGCTCTTATGTGTGCAGCATATGTACTTAGTAGGTGTCCCACTAAAGCACTCCAGTCTATCACTCCATTTGAGGCTTGGCATGGTCGCAAGACATTTGTTGCTCATCTATGTGTTTTTGATTGTCTGGCATATGCATTAGTGCATGAACAATGTCGCAAGAAATTAGATGATAAAGCAGTAAAATGTATTTTTGTTGGGTACAGTTCTGAAAGCAAAGACTATCGTCTGTATCATCCTCATACTAAACACATTTTGGTTAGTTGTGATGTTGTTTTTGTGGAAGATTCTATTTAGCCTTTACGTTCATGTACAAAGGAGACATCTGTTAGCTCCAAAGACATGTATGATACTTTGTTGCCTCTTTTTACAGGTGGAAAGTTAGTGCTAGTCCTAAGGAGGCAGCTTCTTAGCCTTTACAGGTTTCATGTGAGGATGCATATCGTTCTATTTTTTATGCAGATTTACATGATGCACTTGTTGATGAGAGAGCTGATATAAAGGAGGCAAAAACTATGCCAACATGGCTAGTGTGGACTTTGCGTGATAGCAAATTAGATGCACCTCTAACATACCGTAATCGTTCAGGCTCTCATAGTGCCTCTTTTGCATAAGATTGCTATGCTCTAGCTGCCTCTAGTCTTTGTGATGAGACTAAGCCTGTTTTGTTTGATGAAGCACAAAAGTATGAACATTGGATGGTTGCAATGCAATCTGAATATGATGCTATCATGAAAAATGATACCTGTTCTTTATGTGACTTGCCTCTTGGCAGGAAGGCCATTGGCACTAAACTGGGTATACAAGCTGAAGCATAAATCTGATGGAATAGTTGACAGGTATAAGGCTAGGCTTATTACAAAGGGTTATGTGCAGGAAAGAGGCATTGATTTTGATGAGACCTTTGCACCTACATGCCGAATGACTACTGTTTGTAGCATTTGTGCACTTGTAACTCATCATGGTTGGGATGTACATCAGATGGACATTAAAACTACGTTTTTGAATGGTGACTTGCATGAAGAAATGTATGTTTTTCAGCCCCATGGCTTTGTGCAAAAAGGCCATGAAAACTAGGTGTGCAAGTTAAAGAAGGCATTATATGGTTTACAGCAAGCACCACGTGCTTGATATGAAAAGATACATGCCTATCTGATTGCACATGCTTTTAAGAACAGTCCAACTGAGAGCACCTTATATGTTAAGCATGCTAATGATGTGCTTCTGATCATTGTTGTGTATGTTGATGCCATGCTGCTCACTGGTCCTCATGAGAAGCATATCGCTGATTTTAAGGCTGATTTGCATGCCTCATTTGAGATGTCTGATTTGGGGCATTTGCATCATTATTTGGGCATTCAATTTATGCAAGTTGATGGTGGAATGGCTTTGTGTCAAATGAAATATATTGACACATTATTGCACTATTTTGGCCTTGAAGATTGTAAACCAATTGCCACTTCTATGGAGACAGATTTACAATTGAGTCTTCATGATGCTAGAGATGCATTTGATGCCATTCTCTATCAGCAGGCTTTTGGATGCTTAATTTACTTATGCATTACTCGGCCATATATTTAGTTTTTTGTCTCACATATGAGCAAGTTTATGCATTGCCTAGGTGTCAAGCATTGGCAGGTGGTTAAGCACATCTTTTGTTACTTGAGTGGTACCCAACTACTTGGATTGTTTTATCCCAAGGGGGATCACTACCACTAGATTTACATGCTTTTTCTAACTCTGACTGGGCTGGTTGCTATGACACGTGTGTCCACTAATGGCGTTTTCTTCATGCTTGGTAGCTTATGTTTATCTTGGTTGAGCAAGAAGCAGCCTCCTATGACCACCTACCCCTTTTGAGTAGAGTGTTCTTCCAGGGTTTCTCTGGGCTAGTTTGTGTGCTAGAGTTGACTTTTGTTGTGTTAGATGATTGGTTTTATCCCAAGGGGGATCATTATCGCTAGATTTACATGATTTTTTTTATTGTGACAGGGGTGTTTATTATAACACTCCTGTGTCCACCAGTGGTTTTTGCTTCATGCTTGGTAGCTCATGCATATCTTGGTTGAGCAAGAAGTAGGTTAGTATGGCTACTTCTAGTTGTGAGGCTCAATATAGGGCAGCTTTCACAGTGACGCTTGAGTGTGTATGTGGCTTAGATTCCTTTTGGCTGATTTGGGTGATCAACAAGTAATCACCTTGACCTGGAATGTGGCCTTTAACACCCATGCCTCTTTGGCCAAGAGTTTAAATTTGGTTGTTAAACACATTCAATATTTCCTTAACAAGGCTTAAAAGGAGATTCAAAGCATTTGACTTGCTAGAAGGGAAAATCTTTATCCTAGCCTCTAATGTTTTGAGGCTAAGGGATCCAAAAAATTAGAAGCAAGGTTAGATAATGAAGAGGAAATCCAAAGAAAGAAACTTTAGATTTACCTTAAAGAGTGGTGGGTAGGGAAAGTAGATAAACTGATCAAAGAAATGTGCAAACTCTTGAAGAAGAAGCAACACAAGGAAGTGATCCCACAAATGATAGACAACCATGGGGTTGAATGCACTATTGACGAAGAGAATACTGTACTAATTTCCAACAACTTCACTCAAATTTTGGGGGTGTCCATTGCGTTCTTCTCAAAGAAATGATTATATGACTACCATATATAGAATTGGAATCAAAAGAAGAATATGAAGCATTTTCTCGATTCCCCTGTTACTGACACACATATTTTAAAAGATATTGATTCTCTACCCAATGGTAAAAGCCCAAGCCTAGATAGTTTGACCAATGAGTTATTCAAGACATTCATGCATGTTTTGGCGAACCCATTGCACTTGGTCGAGGAGGAAGCCTTGCACTTTGGAACTTTGCCAAACTATTTCAATGAAGGCATGATTGAGCTCATTCACAAAAAGGCAATAAAACAAGATTGAAAACTGGTGGCCTATCACTATTTTGTAGATTGGTTATAAGATATTCGTGAAGGTTTTCGCTAATTGTATTGCTTACCATCTTTACTCATAGATCAATACAAATAAAAAAGGGTTCATAAAGGGTAGGGATTTCATATGGCTTCTCTTTGCTAGTGCTATTGATGGCATTGGCTGCTTAGTTAATAACCATGCTCCTCTTGTTCATATTCATGGACTATTGCTCCCCCATATCCAAAACCCAATGATCATGAGACTCTTTGCTGATGACATAAATGCTTTTGTGCATAATGATAATAATAGTGTGGCCACTTTTTGGCAATGTCTGAAATCTTTTTGCATTGCTTCCAGAGCTCTCGAGTGAACAAATATCTTATCTACTTGGAATTCTGATGGGTTTTGATGTTTCTATGGGTCAGTAGTGGGACTAGGTTCTCGTCGAGCTCGATGATAAACTTTCTTTCTATGACACTAATTGGATTCGATGCATTTCCCATAAGAATTGAGATCATCTTGATGAATTTAAAGAAATACCCAAGATCTTTCAAGGATTAGATAATGAAATCCCACTCGAGTCTATCATAAGATTTATCGAAGTCAATCTTGATGAAGAGGACAATTTGAGAAGAATCCTTAGCAAAGTCAAGGCCTTCCCACAAATCAATAATGGACTCTAGGATGGATCATGAGGAAAATTTTGCACCTATTTCACGCATGACTACCATTCATACCATGGTTGCGTTGGCTACCCAATGAGATTGGGAAGTACATCAATTGGACATAAAAATGACTTTCTTGAATGGTGATTTGCAAGAAGATATTTATATGAAGCAACCTCCTCGATTTTCCATGAAAGAGCAAGAGCATATGGTTTGTCACTTGCATAAATCCTTAAATGGTCTCACGCAAGCTCCATGTCCATGGTATGAGAAAATCCATAAGCACTTGATTGCTCTTGGCTTCACATGTAGTCCAATTAAAATCACACTCTATGTACGCCAAGATGGGGGTGATCTCATAGTGCTTTTTCTTTATGTTGATGATATGCTCTTGATTGGGTCATGTGATGCAAAACTTCACATCCGTATGGTTGATTTATAGCATACTTTTGATGTCACTTATCTTGGTCTTTTGAGTTACTATCTTGGCATCCAATTTGTATCCATTGAGGGGGAATCATTATGCATCAAGCAAAGTATGTTGAAAAACTACTTCAGTGTTTTGACTTTCAGGATAACAAGCTAGTTTCTACACCTATTGAGACATGATTTAGGTTCTCAATTGAGTATTCAAGTGATGCATTTGACCCTTCTCTTTATTAGAAAGCTATGGGATGTCTTATATATGCATGCAACACAAGGCTAGACATACAGTATGCAGTTTCCCAATTCGGCCGATGCATGGGTAGCCCTGGCACCAAGCAGTTGCAAGCAGTGAAATGTGTGTTTATATATTTCAAAGGCACTTTGAGCTTATTTCTCTTTTATGGTAGAGATATTCAACCATGCTTGCATGCTTTTACAGATAGTGATTGAGCTGGTTGTTATGATACTCGCATGTCCACTAGTGGTAATTGCTTTTTCCTTGGAGACTCATGCATATCTTGGTTGATTAAGAAGAAGCAAGTTACAGTGAAGACATCGAGTTATGAAGCTAAGTATAGCATAGTTTTCATAGCTACAGTTGAGTGTATATGACTAAGATTTCTATTGATAGATCTTTGCATGGAGTTTGATGTTGCTATGCATATTCTTTCTAAAAGTCAGAGTGCATTGGTTCTTGCAAGAAATCTAGTGTTTCATGCACATATCAAACATATTGAAGTGCATTGTCACTATGTGAGAGAGCGCCTTCATGCACGAGACATTGATTTAGTATATGTGCCTACACAAGATAGTGTGGTAGGCATATTCACCAAAGCTCTTGAAGCTTTTCACAAATCTTTAGGCTATTTCCTAGTGGAGGCTGATTTGTCACTCCTGGTATGTGTTCACATCATTCACTTCAGGGGTAGTTTGTTACACTTATGTGTTCCTCGAGTAGCTTTGATGTGAACCTTTTCCCTATACATGGGCATTTTTTACTATAGTGCTGGCTAGAGATTTTCTCCCCATGTTACCACAGACATGATTCACTCATATGTGGTGTTACTTTGTACTTAGGGATATTATGCATCTCTTACTTCAATTCTGATCATTGTCATTAGAGAGGGCTATACCACCCATCCGTATTTTCTGTGTGTCTTGCTGCATTTGTGCTCCTTGTGTGTGCTTCTCGTTTGTGTCTCGTACTTGTATACACACCCAACAATATATATATATATATATATATATATATATATATATATATATATATATATATATATACATATATATATATATATATATATATATATATATATATATATATATATATATATATATATATATATATATATATATATATATATATATATATATATATATATATATATATATATATATATATATATATATAGAAGTTCGGACTTAGCCTACTCTCCGGACTTGAATTAATTAAAAGAAAAGTACAAAAGAAGGGGACTAGTGCCCACGGGATCCCCCGAATCCCACAGAGTAGGGGTAGCTTTTATAGAGTTTAGATGGCATTACAAAGAAGGTTAATCACCCTCTCATCACCCTCATGTGGGGCCCACTTGGGTTTATGCTTGTTGTTGATCAAAAGGAGCACTTCATGATGCCTGAAGGGGGGGGGGGATTTCTTACAGTTAGCGATCCTTTTGCCAAGGAGGAACAACGATTTCTCAATCGACCACTCTTTGGGGGGGTCACCAAAGTTAGAAGCACATATTTCCTGCCAGATCTTCCATAGGACCTCCCCTCTGATGGCGTTCCAGAGAGTCGTGGAGCAGCCGATCGCTTCTCCTATAAGAGCTTGCTTCCAACTGACATGTTTTTGAAGTCTAATTTTCTTTTCGACAATCTACCAGAGCATGATGGAGTTGGGACAAGTAAAGAAGATGTGAGAAACATCTTCGATGGACGGGTAGCAGAGTTTGCACCAGGGAAGTATCCCACAAATTTTGCTAGCCTTAAGGTTGGTCTAAATTCCATGATGAAGAATTTTCCATAAGAGGACATACTTTTTGATTTCTATGAGGGGGTGCTAGATAGCCATGAACTTCATGTCCCACCGAAGCCGCGTCCATGACATGCACCACTTCTTGTTGAGGTTAACCTGATAATCTATGGTTTCTTTGATGTTCGGGATTTTTGATAGGCAATTACCATCGTGCCATCTAAGACCAAGCGAGCTCGCTGTCTCGTGCCCCATGAGAAGGTGAACTTTAGTGCCATCCCATGCGAGATGTCTGCTTTGCAAAGTGTTCCATTCTTCGTAGGAAATGTTGATGCTAGGGTCAACATCCTCAAAGTTGATCCACTGGTTGGTGTCTTGCTTCCAAAGATGTTTCCATTTTCTGAAGCCTTTGTCCCAAAGCCTCTTGACGTTTTGAGTATTCCAAGATTTCGTGATCCAGATGCCATGGATCAGGAACCAGATAGAGTTGTTTTGTCTAATACCAGCCGCCCATTTCCAGTCTTCACTCATTCTTGTGAAGCTTTTGACTTTATTCCAACTCTTCCATAGGGAGCACACCAGATTCGAGCCTTTTAGTAAGACCAGGATTGGGGAAAAGGGGTCACAATGTCAAGATTCTTCAAAAACAGAGCTTGAGTTATTTGTTATGATAGAGGAGGTGTGCTTCTCGACTGAAGATTCAGGAACAGATGACTCATGGGTGTTGGATAGTGGTGCATCTCATCACATGATGAGTAGAAAAGTCCTTTACAGTTCCTTATAGCCTCTAAAGGAACCCATCACAGTAAAGGTAGGGAACAATGCAAGATGTCCTATAGAGGGCAAAGGTACAGTTTCTTTCATTAACTCTAATGGTGATATTAGAAAGCTTTCAAATGTGTTGTATGTTCCACAAATAAAACGAAATCTACTTTCAGTAGCTTCTATAACTGTTCAAGGTCATCAAGTATCTTTCAGTAAAACAGGAGCTAAGATTATGGATGGTAACATCAACATTGTTGGGACTGGCATAAGGAGGAACAACCTGTATGAGTTGTGTGCTCTTAAAGCCACTACAAACATGGGCATAAGTAAGCTATGGTATGAGAGATTTGGCCACATTGGATACCCTGTACTGAAGGAGATGCATCGCAGAGGTATGGTTGCACACCTACCATCAATTTAGAAATGAAGGAACCATGTGAAGCTTGCATGATGGGCAAGCAACAGAGGAAGGCGTTTCCACAAGAAAGCAAGAACAGGGCAAGCTATCCTCTAGAGTTGATGCATGCTGAGTTGTGTGGAAATGCCTACATAGGCCTTGGGTGGATCTTCCTACTTTATGTTACTTGTCGACGACTATAGTAGGAAGATGTGGGTGTACTTCCTTCGCGATAAGGCTCAAGCTTTTGGTAAGTTTAAAGAATGGCTTCAGCTCGTTGAAACTGAAACAGGGAAGAAGATGAAGAAATTCAGGACAGATGGTGGTGGTGAGTTCACATCAACAGAGTTTGAAGATTTCTGCAAGAGTAAGGGATCAAGCATCAACTCACAGTGGCACATAGTCCTCAATAGAATGGTGTTGCAGAATGTCGGAATCAAACCATCATGGATATGGCAAGGTGCATGTTGAAAGGAAAGGGTTTGCCTAATCAATTTTGGGCAGAGGCTCTCAACACTGCTGTCTACATCTTGAATCAAAGTTACACCAAGGCACTTGATGGAAAGACTCCACAACAAGCCTACACAGGTAAAAAGCCTTCTGTTTCCCATTTCAAAGTATTTGGAAGTGAATGTTATGTACATGTTCCAAATAGGGAGAGAAACAAGCTTCAACCAAAAAGCATCAAATATATCTTTCTAGGGTACAACAAAGATAAGAAGGCTTATAAGCTTTATGAACTTGAGGCTAAGAAGATCATGGCGAGTCGTGATGTGGTGTTTAAGGAGGAGCGGCCACATGTTGTGAAGGAGGAAAAGAGAGCTTCCACGTTATCATCAGGGGATGGCGATCCACTATGAACCTAGCCCAAGAGCTATCCCTTCTACACAAGAGAAGGAAGCATCATCTTTAGATGATGAGTCTGAAAGTAACCAACCTACTGACACCCAAGTGGAAAAGACATTGCCACGTTGGTTGAGGTAGCTCTATGATTCTACAAACCCCATCCCACGGTCACTAGAACCGGTTGCAGATGGACTGAGGTGATCATAGAGAATAGAGGAACAAAGACGGGCAAGCGCCCATATTGTAAACACAGCCTTGATGGCTGATCTCATTCAAGAAGAAGCAAAGGAACCAACCAATGTGGAAGAGGCACTCCATGATCCAAATTGGAGGGCTTCCATGCAAACAGAATACAACAATATCATGAAGAATGGAACTTGGGAGCTAGTGGATCGGCCCCCTAAGCATAAAGTCATTGGCACCAAGTGGGTTTGGAAGCTAAGTACAAGGTTGATGGTACTCTAGAAAAGTACACCCTAGAGCATGGTACCAGTGGACAGATACGTATCTCTTGGACCTAGGTTTCAAAAGATGTGCTTCTGATGCTAACTTGTATGTTCGAAAGAGAGGAGGGAAGACAATTGTGCTTGTACTCTATGTAGATGACCTTGTGATTACAGGAAATGATGATGCTCTTCTTCAACAAAATGCCTTGAGTTTAGAATTTGAAATGACAGACTTGGGCTTAATGCATTATTGCTTAGGTCTTGAAGTTTGGTAGGAACTAGGAAAGATTTTCACCTCTCAACAAAAGTATGCAAGGCACATATTGAAGGCATTTAACATGGAGGATTGCAAGGAAATTTATACACCTGTGGACGTCAACACAGAATTATCTATTGAAGATACTTCATCTCTAGTGGATATTGGAAGATACAGGAAATTAGTTGGAAGTCTCATCTACTTGTGCAATAGCAGACCAGACATCTCTTATGTTGTTGGAGTAAGCAGGTTCTCTAATCAGCCTTGACAAACTCATTGGAAGGCAAGCATGTGGATACTCATGTATGTGAAAGGAACCATTGATTATGGTATTCTTTATGAAGAAGGATCATCTCTAGTTGGATACTGTGACTCAGATTGGGCAAGAGATATTGATACCAGAAAATCACTTTCTAGATGGTGCTGTTCTTTAGGATCAGGGATTTTCTCTTCGATTAGTAAGAAGCAACCGACTGTAGCATTATCTTCTACTGAAGCTGGGTACAAGCTACATGCGTTGCATCATGTGAAGCAGTATGGTTGAGGAGGATCCTATGGCACATAGGAATACAAGGATAGGAGGCTACAGAGTTGAAGTGTGACAACCAAAGTTGCATGGCCATCGCCAAAAATCCTGTTTTCCATGCACGTACCAAGCACATAGAAATCCAGTATCACTATGTGTGTGAGTTTATTGAGGACGGGGTCGTGGAGATAAGCTATTGTTGTACTGAAGAAAATGGAGCAGACATCTTCACCAAGGCTTTTGGGAGAGAGCAACTTCTTCGACACTTTCCAAAGCTTGGGATTGGACCAAGGAGGTAGTTCATCGTAGGGTGGACATTGAGGGGGCGTGTTAGATATGATCAATACTCCACCCTCATGTGACCACAAATGATCCATGGTGCTCTAAGTTGTAAGGTCCCCATTATGAGGAGAAGCCATTATGAGAGCCCGAACATTTGTGGAACCCTAACTTCCAAGTTAGATGAGGTCTATGTGTGATCGTTGATGGTTGTAGATGATCTTTGTGAGACTAGCCATTAGGTTAGGTAGGGCATAAACTTCCAGGCCATTGGTTTGCCATTTAAGGTGAAAATAAAGGCCTTGTGGCATCGCAGAGTTTCCCCATAGAACCTTAATGGGGGGAGTGGAGAGGGGGGCTTGCCCCCTTCTCCAGCGTCTAGGGGGCCTATTCCCCCCGGCTTGTAGGGCTGAGACGGTAGGACTTCTGGTCGTGGAGATATTGTCGGATCGTATATTTTATCGACTATTTTGTATCTCCCGACTACATTTACCATACCCAACTGCCTTGTAAAAGCTATATAAGCATGGCCCAGGTTGAACTTTACATAGCAATGTGCACTAGTAAGCCCTTCATCTAGAGTCTATCTAGATCGCCATCTAAGGTCCACATTGGGAGCACACGGGTGGACACCACCATCATTGTAACTGCATTACACTCGGCAATATGAGAATTTGAATTCTCTATCTCTGAGTCTACGTCTATCTTTGTTTGCATTTTTTCTCTCAACTCTGTCTACAGGTCTATTCCGCTATGCTGTTATTTTCTTACATCTTCACCGAAATTGGAAAATTTGAGTTGTAGTATTTCAAGTACTAGTATTGACCCTATTACCCTAGAGAATTTAGGAAAATGATCTAAGTAATAATCATGGTTGGATACCTGTTGGTAGTAGAAGGATGAAACACTCAAGCTCTATGATGCATCTAAAAAATGATAATTTTTTCATGGATGCTAAAAATGGTAAAGTTGTTCCTAACAATAATGATCATAATATGTTTATATTGAACCAAAATAACTTTAGAAATATGCTTTAAAACCTTAGCAAGTGACTTGGATGGCGTTGATGATGTGTCTATGACACCATTTGATGAAGTAGATGGCCACACACCACATATTATCAAACCTAAAAGAAAAGTTGAAAAAGCGGTAGATTACTCTAGGGTCTTTGGTTCATTAATCAAATCTTCCCAAAACTATAACAAAATGGATCATTCTTTTATTCAAGGCTTTCTTTTTAAATTTTAAAGCCTCATAGACCATGCTTAGTGTAAGAGGATCATTAATTTTTCATAATTTCCTAACTTTATGTGCTTGGAGAGCTTAAAGTTAATGGTTATCTTCTTGAATTTAAACTTGATAGGACTTCTATTGATTATGATTGGTGTAGCACTAAGCATCCCGCTAGGAGAGGGGCTACCAATCTTGGCCTTTTTCATATAATTAGATCCCTTGTGGGAAAAATTTGAAATTAGCCCATCTCACGCATGGGTGGCTATTAGGTTGCAAGAGCCTCTTATCTACATTTTTTTTCAATATTTACGCCTGTGATCCCTTTGCTAGAACAAGCTCCCTCATCTTAATGAAACTTTACTACTGGTCGGTGATTTAAACATGGTTATTAGGTTAGAAGATAGATACAACCAAAAGGTTCCATCATAAGTGTTATTAAAAAAAAATCATTGGTTTTAAGTGATCATGCAATATGACCTCGTGAATGTGTCGTCTAACTCAAAATTTATCTACAACAACTAACAAAATGGTATTTTTTTCAGACACCCATTCTTGATAGAGTTTACCTTTTGGTTGTTTCCCTCCAGAACTATTGGAATGTCCTTTGTGAGGTTGATAAATCCATCCTTATGTTTGAATCACTATCGTGTTAGGATCGGGATTCACATTGATTGCCCTAATTATGATGGTGTGGTCCAATTCGGACATGGGATTGATAGTATTCATAGCGAGACCAAGCATATTATTACTTCTAATTTTCACCCAAAAATTCTCTCTTCATAACTTGGGAAAGATTTCTCGAAGAAATCAAACCTATTTGATCCATTAAAAAAAGGTAGGCTAGTAGAATAATGATGATCAAAAGAGATTTAGATAGGTTGGAAAATGACAAAAAATATCTCCCAACGATAGTTAGAGGATCGACCACTCTTTGGGGGAGTCGCCAAAGCTAAAAGCACATCTTTCTCACCAAATCTTCCAGAGGACCTCCCCTCTGATGGCATTCCAGAGAGTCACAGAGCAGCCAATCACATCTCCCAACAGAGCTTGTTTCAAGTTGATATGCTTCTGAAGTCTGATTTTCTTTTCAACAATCTGCCAGAGCATGTTGGAGTTGGGACAAGTAAAGAAGATGTGGCCAACATCTTCAATGGAACGGCAACAACGCTTGCACCAGGGGGCATCCCACAAACTTTGCTAGCCTTTAGGTTGGTCCAGATTCCCCGATGAAGAATTTTCCATAAGAGGACATACTTTTTGTTCTCTATAAGAGGGTGCCAGATAGCCATGAATTTCAAATCCGACCACAACCGCGTCAAAGAAAGGCACCACTTTTTGTTGAGGTTCACCTGATAATCAGTGTTTCCTTTGATATTCGGGATTTTTGTTAGGCAATTACCATTATGCCATTTGAGACCCAACGGGCATGGCGGGTCGTGACCCATGAGAAGACGGAGTTTAGAGCGGTCCCAAGCAAGATGTCTGCTTTGTAACATATTCCATTATTCGTAGGTAATGTTGATGCTAGGGTCAATATCCTCAAAGTTGATCCATGGGTTGATGTCTTGTTTCCAGAGATGTTTCCATTTTTTGAAGCATTTGTTCCAGAGCCTCTTGGCACTACGAATGTTCCAAGGTTCCACAATTCTGATGCCATGGATCGAAAACTAGATAGTGTCATTCTGCCTAATAGCGGCTGCCCACTTCCAATCTTCATTGATTCTTATGGAGCTTTTGACTTTATTCCAACTCTTCTATAGGGAGCACACCAGATTCAAGCCTTTTGGGAGAACCGGGATCGGGGAAAACAAAAGGGACAAAATTTCTAGATTTTTTCAATTCGGGAATCCCACAAAGGTCAACGCATTTTTGTTTCTGAAGGTCAATTTTGCCCACGAGGTCTCACCATTGCACCAAGCCTTAATCATACATTTAGCTGCAAGTTTGTTAGCCATGCAACCAAGGTCGAGAACACCAAGGCCCCCACTATCCCTTTGGCTAGTGTAGATGGATCATTTGATTTTAGGCACCCCCCCTCCTATTGGGGTCTCCCGTCCAAATGAAGTTTTTGCAAATACTTTCCAGTTTGGATAGCTCTTGCTCTTTCGGTCTCCAACAAGAGAGGAGTAAATGGTAGATGAAATGAGAAATGTGTTAATAACCATTGTGCAACCCCCGAGATTAATTTGCATACCTCTCCAATAGTTTAGCTTGCTTTCAAGTCTAGCTAGGACCCAATTCTACCGCTGCTCCAACGAGATACCAGAGCCCAAGGGAATCCCAAGAAGCCAGAATTTGGCATGGCAAAATGTTGTGACAACCATGATCGAGAAGAAAGTTTGATTGGATTCCAACTCTAGCTCTAAAAGCAGTCTTTGAGTGATTGATTTTAGAACTAGAGGCAATGCAGAAAGTATCCAAACACCTCCAAAATGTCTCCAAGATGGTACAATCGATTCTGTTCTTTTCCCCTTTTTTTGTGGATTAACTTGATGATGCCATTGTTGAGACAAGTCAGAAGCGCCCCAAACTCGAGTGCCTCTTGCCAGACCAATCAAAGCAGGGTGGCCATCACCAACTTGAAGGACTTAAAGAACTCATTAGTGAGCCCATCCAACCTCGGGCTTTTCCCACTAGGAAGGGTCTGGAGCATCTTCTTAGTTCTAATCATGATCTATTGTGATTTATTGACCGCACATCTCCAGCTTTTGGCTGGGGATGAGCAGGTGGGAAATGACTCCTTCCACACTTCAATAATTTCTTGATGGACCGAGGGGAGAGAGAAAAAAGTTGGGTAGGCATGAAACCAAGGAGCCTTATGGGTTTTGGTGAAAGGTTGGAATGAGATAATGATCGGGTAGTCATCAGAAATGGCGAGGTCAGTATGTTGCAAGAGGGAAAGACGGCCCACTCATGAATAATGTTCTAAGCAATGTAACTTTTATCTAGTCTAGCTTTCCTCAAGTCCTCACCCACTTGGAGATTTGACCAAGGAACTCCATTCAGATCTTTGAATTCGACAGATCCAAGTGAAGTTTGGCTTTGTCCCAAGTTTCTTTCTCGTGGGAGTCGATGACCCAACCCTTGTTGTTCCATCTGTCCGCGGGGTCCTCCACCATATTGAAATGACTGCAAATAAGCACGTTGTGTGGGAGTTGTTGGGATGGATGGATGGATGCTCCAAGAGACTGAGTAGGTACTGCTAAACCTGCTTTGTACGAGCCCTCTTTTGCTTCAGAGTTGATAACTAGACCTCCTTAGCTTTCCAATGACACCATAAAATATCCTATGTCCTTTGGAAATGATGTATGCAATGATTGAATCAAAACATATAACTTTGGAAGTCACAAACTCAAGAAAACCTTCTATTTATGGCTTGACACCTGCTGAGTATTTTGCTCAGTATGACCAACACAGTAGGAATTGGAAAAATTCCTTTTAGGGGTATCTAATTAGCTTAGTAATCTATCTATTCCAAGTGGAATGATGTAAAATGATAAACTATGCTAAGAGAAATCAATTTAGCAAGTTAAGCTATACCCCCAACTTTTTAGGACTGTAGCAGAAAATGACCAGAGTTCACCTCGACGCAGATTTCTCCAAAATGACTAAATAGAATGTCTTCAAACTTTGACAGCATGTAGATTACTTCAAGCTGAATCCAACAAGCTTTGAAGCACTGAATTTGGTGAAGAATTGACCAAGATATGCCCTTGACAAGTTGATAGACTTTTGAGTAGACTAACAGAGAACTCAGAGATGGACAATATGAATGTATGTATTAATGAACATTTGTATACAACTCCATTGACATGAATCTCATTGCCAAATGGTGTAGAGAGGTGTGGGCTTGAGTGTAGAACTCACACACACTCAAAAATCAGTAATGCTAGGCTCGGGAGTGCTCTCTCTTACCCGTGACTTTTCATATCCATTTTTATAAGAGATGACTAAAAATTTGAATTCAAATTCAAACTTTTGGCTCCCTATGGTCAAGCTCCTAAATGCTTGGAGATATTCTTTCAATCAAGCAACTAATTTTTCCACGAATCCTTTTGGTAGGTGATTACAAGAGATTCCAAGTCAATTTGACTTTTACAATGAGGTAAAGTGGTAATTAACCACTAGCATATGTTCCTATGCTTCTTCATGTGTGTATGGACTTCAATTTATCCTTTGAGCCAAATGTGTAGGCTTGTAATTTACACCAACAGGAGTGAATCCAAGGAGGCCCAGGTATCCAGTCTCTTTGTCTCCCCATTTGGGGCATAAATCAAAACTAATGTGAAATGAAAGGGGGCACCAAAGGAAATGGCAATCCATCGGTGGCATTGATCTTCAATGGAGTCCTCAAACTTTTCAAACCAGAATTGATTTATACCAATTGTTGTCCCACCGGACCCTTGTTGGTGCGATGTCGAAATCTAGAAATGGGTTGGGGAGACATTTCTAAGACATTTCTGTAGGTCTGCCCCTTCAATTTTAGTTTCTTGAATACAGATAAAATCAGGGTTTAGGCTAATGTCTCGAAGCCATTGACCAATGATGATCGCGCTTGAGGGGTCAATCAGCCCCCTAGCATTTAATGAGAGGATGATCATTCTTTGCGAGAAGGGGCGTTATCCTTTCTCCTCTTGGATTCGTCTTTCTTTTTCGCTAGAAGCGTGTCCGGACTTAATAATTTGTTCTTGTGGGGGCTTTTCCAGGGTAATTCAATAGGTTGTTTTCCCTTGCGGGAGGTCTCGCGTTGGAGTGAACAGGAAACAATTTCTGGAATAGTTGATCCAATGATGGAGCTTTCACTATCCAAATTGTCTTTGTTAATAGTGGTAAAGCCGTCTCCTTTGCTTGTAGTGTAGCCCTCTTGATTGGTTTCTTTGTTGTCAGGGATCTCAAGAGCTTTGTCACTGGTGTCCACCTCAAACTGGTTCCTACCTGGGTAATCAAGCTCATTAATCTCCTTCTCCAGTTTATAATACACATTGTTTGGGGGGGTATCTGGAATACAGTTCCTCTCAGAATTTGCCCTACGATTTTTTTCCTTCTTCTTCTGACTTCTGTTCAAAGAGAGTTCATTCCTTGTTATGAAGCTGTAGCTAACCAAACAAATGTTCAACTACATTCTACTGTTAACCTCATGCTCAAAAAGATCTCAAAAATTACAAAGGTACAATTGGCTTGATCATTGAGAAGCGAAATTGGTGGAATTCGAAGACTAGAGATTAATGGAGATACATATTCACATGTGTTTGGCACCTCCTCTCAGTAAAATAATCAATTCTCTTATGGCTACTGCTGCATACTCCTTAAGGGTGTTTGGACTCGTGCCAAGGCCAAACAATGGACTCATGCCTTCGAATTGTCAAATCAGATGTCTTCATGCAATCCTTTTCTAGTGTTGGATTGACAATCTTCACTCCTGCTTTGTGAAATAAGAGAGGTCCCATAGATATTATGCCCTTTTCTTGTACAATTTCAGTTGTACAATTGTTCTTTCAATATAATTCAAAAAAAAGAGATTAAGCTTCGGCTGAGATCCCTCTTAAAATAAACAATTTCACTTGTATAGATATTATGCCCTTTTCTTGTACAATTTCACTTGTACAATTGTTCTTTCAATATAATTAAAAAAAAAGAGATTAAGCTTCGGCTGAGATCCCTCTTAAAATAAACAAAGCCAAATGTCATCAGATGTTCTCTGTTTTCCTCGGCCATTTCGAATCCATCGCCGCTTCAACTATGCACATGTCAATAACCGCCGTCGGCCGCCCAATGCAACTTCCTCAGAGTCCGCGAATGCTCTTCACGACTGTCTCTTCATTCCCATGAAACGACGCTCCTAAGCTACGCGATCTGCTCCCCATGAAACCACGCGACCTCTTCTCCTCAACTGCCACAACTTCAGAGTCGCCGCGTCAAGTCAAATGGCGCTCTGCACAGCTCAGGCACGAACTGCTGAAACCCAGCTGCAGCCTGCGACACTATAACTCTCTGTTTCCCTTTCAAAAAAGAGAAGATCATAATCACCGCCATGCCCAATGCGAACCATCTCGTCATTCCTATTAGACGACTCCCTCGGGAACTATGCGGCTTCCGAGAAAGGCTTGCTACAATCGCCACCCAAATTTACCCAATTTCAACCCAACGCCACTTCTACAACGCACATGTCAACAACTTCCGCCGAATGGCCAACGCGACTTCCTCAGATCCTGCCATTCCCATTGACGGCCGTCTCTTCATTCCCATGAAACTATGCTAACTGCTCTCTCGAGCATGGGGAATCGGCGTCGGCAGGCGCAGCGCCGCCGAGCGCATCCGGTTCCCAAAACCCAACTACAATTTGCACAATACGAACCTAAACCTCAAAGAAAGGCCCTCATTCCCACTTCGCATTCCTCTCGACAGCCTTTTTTTTGAGAGTACAAAGAATTCGAAAGACACACACTCTCGACACTCGACTTTGTAACGTAGAGGTAGCTATTTTGAGGAACTCATAGACACTCAGACTTTGTAACGTAGAGGTAGCTATTTTGAGGAACCCATAGACATTCATCTTGGGGAACTCATAGATATGTCCAATCAGAATTTGAACTCAGAAATTCCTCTCAGAGATTCAAAGCATCAATCACTAGGCTATGCGGGTTTGGATTGTCTAGAGCCTTCTCGCTCTCTGTTCCACGTCCAATACTTTAGAAGCTTATATATTCCCCATTATGTGATTGGACATTTTTTCTTTTAGCAAAATCTAAGATTTGTATTTTGATCATCAATAACATGTTTCTTTAGCACAAACAAGGAACCATAATTGAAGTAATGAAGAAGATCACAATATGGGCCACTTTGAATCATACAAAAAAAAAATCATGTGAATTCTGGAGGGAGAATGCAACTCAAGGAGAGACTCTCTATATAGGGGGGACTTCTCTTTTATAACAGAATACAAATGAGCTCCCTCATGAAGTAGTGTTAATGGATCTAAGACTTTTCACGCCAATCTTCTTAAGGGCAATAATACAAGGGAAGGAAAAACTTTTACAACCATTATTGAAACCATTTGGCATTTGGTCTTCCAAAAAAGACCAAAGAATTTCTCCTCTCAGGAAGTGCCACACTACGATTTCAAAATGAAAGAACGTTCTAAGCAAAATTCCATGGTATCCTGGTTTAAGAGAGAAATCAACCATTAAGAATGCATTAGAAACAATTGGCGATTTTGCATGAGATGAACAAGTGGTTGAGGTCCTCCACAATTCCATAGAGTTTGTGGATCCTTCATTTATACAAATTCTCTTTGGATTGATGCCAATTCAAAGCCCATTGTGAATGATAAGTTGTTAAAGAAAACATGTTTGATATTGTATAGGAAAGTCCACATATTTCGAGATTTGAATCTCCATTAAGCTTTATTCCACTACGCCATCCATCTTTTATTTAATTTGGGCAGAAATTTGTCAATAAAGCCTGTTTGCACTTGAACTTTGGAACATGTCTTTAGCAATGGAAGATAACCTCAACATTTGATGGTTGCATATCTTGTTGATTTAAAAGAAGGCCAACTCTCTGTATCCTAGTAGCACCCCCTTGCAACCATCAGACAAAGACAAAATAAATTCAAAGAAATATTGTTTCACTTCCATCGAATCCTCCCACACAAGTGAGGGGGCTACCCATAGGAGAGTATTAATAGAGGGAAGAAATGATGTCCCAAATGTTTTTATTCTTTCAAGCCCTATGATTATTAAGAAAAAAACATTACTTTTTCTTTCGATCAAACAAGCCTAGTAATCACTAGAATCAAGAGACTTATATATCCATTGGACAACCATGTTCTTACCCATCTCCATAAGGCACATAACAATAGTTCCAGGTTCAAATTTGGGGACATAGCAAATATACCGAGTGGCTTTAGGAATCCAAGTAAAATAAGCACCTCCGCCTCCACATAAATCTTCTAGCAATAGTACAAACTTGATGGAACGTCTTTTTACAAGGCTCTCAACAAACAAGAGAATAAGTGAGCCTAAGGAGAAAAAAAAAATTCTTTAGAACAAAGAATCTGTTAGAGAGGGAACTTTTGCAAGCATACAAATTAACAAATCTTTGCCTCAATTAATCGATAATCCAATCCCAACATCTTGTAGGTAATATTAAAGCATTTGAGTATTCCTAACAGTCTAAAATCACACCTTTTCCAAACATTCAAAAAAGCATTAAAGGAAGTCTCTTTTGTGATTTGGTTGAGAGATACAAGCAACACAAAAGGAGGAGAGACAATCCAAAAAATTAGAGGGAGATTTGTGATCAACTATAGTGAGCATTTCGGTATCATCAACAAACATCTCAAGGCTCAAAAGAGGAGGGTACTTAGGGATGTGAATCCCTTGTATAAGCACATAGGAAATTAAGCATTTTAGAAACTAGACAAGGGCATCATTAGCAATGGTAAAGAGACGAGGAGCTATTGGACATACCTACCTAGATATGACAAGTTTGAAGAGTTACGAGATGGAAGCATTTTCAACTACTCTAGAGTGGGCATTACCAAGAAATATGTGGAGATACTTGATAAAGGCTTTTCTAGAACCAAGATCATGCAAAGTGTGGGGTACAAAATCCCACTCAATCCTATCATAATCTTTATCAAGATCTACTTTGAAGACAGAAAAGTCTTGACCAAGCTTTATAGCATAATACAAACCTTACCAAAGATATAATTTCATCCTAGATGTGTTTACCCCTTATCATTTTTTTTGCCTAGGGGGATTGATTTTATCCATGGTTGGGCTTAATCTTCTAGCAAGGGTGGAGGAAAAGCTCACGTAGATAGAAATCGAACAAAAGATAGGCATCCAATTATTTAGGTCGTCCGTGGGCCCTCTTTTATGTACCAATTTACTGATATTCATAGGAAGGATATCTTTTCTAGTGGCTTCTTTCAAAATCAAGAGAATAAAAGGAGTGAGGAAGTCTTTTAGTTCCACCAAAAACTCATTATGAATACCATCGAAAGGAAGAGACTTACTAGGTCTCATTCTATTATATGTTTCTCTAACCTCATTGAAAAAGAGGGGCATATCCAAGAGCTTAGTTGGGTTTAGATCATGATGTAGATGCTCATGTAGAGCATTGTGATGATACTCCGTTAGAGTGTGATCATCATTTTGACCTTGGTGTTGATGTTGTGCAACTAGTTCATGTGGAGCATGATCATACACTTGGTGTGGTAGAGTAGGATTGCTCTCATGGTACATAATGTGTGCTGGAGCACTCTGGGGATGCACAACTACATACATGCTTGGTTGATAGGATGAATGATTTGGATGTTGATGAGTCAGTGATCATACAATCATTCTTGGATTCACTCATGCTAGATGTTGACACAGATATGTCAAGACATGTTGGTCTTGATGATGGTGCTTTGGATGCCTTGGATATAGACATGGCTGACATGCTCAAGTTAGCTAGGATAGCACATGTTTCATCAACATTCAGGAGTCTGATGTACGAGTTGTTATGCTCGAGACCAGACATTGCAGTTGCTATTGGACCATTTGCACTTGGAGTTGTCAGTCATTCGATGATTGACACAGGCATAGAGCGAGTGGGAGCTTTGAAGGAACTCCGTCAATTCTCGCATCAGTCAGATGTGAGATCGGCTCATATTGATATGAGTCTAGAGCAGTTTCACGTGCATGGATACACCTTGTTTGAGGCAATTGGTGTAGGTTGATATGTATGGGTTTAGATCCGGACTCTTCCTGTACATTAGTATATAGTCCTACATCATTCTTTGTATGTGTTACCACTTATGGTCACATTGACCCTTAAGTGGGAGATTGTTGAGGATGTAAGGGTCATGTGACCTTACCCCTGTGTTCATATATATATATATATATATATATATATATATATATATATATATATATATATATATATATATATATATATATATATATATATATATATATATACATATATACATCATTTATAGAGCATTGCCTCAATGGAGATCATTATGTGGGTTTCGAGGCTCCCACACATGTGTGTGCATCTCTGCTCTCCTCTCCCTCCCTCCATCTCCTTCTTGCTCCTCTTGTTGTGCACACCAAAGCCCTTCAATCCACTCCAAATCATCTAGACAAGTTTCTTGTGTGCGTCTATGGATGGTCCTTTTTTGTCCTATACACCATGGGAAAATGCTCCTCATGACATACTTGATGAATAGCTTGCCAATACTTTATGAAACAAAGAAGAAAATATAAAATATCACTAAGATATGTGAGATTACAACAAAAAACAACATGGAAAGAGATAATAGACAAAATAATGGAGAAAAAGTGCTCAAATTTCATTCAAAATAGTCAAAGTTACAAAAAATCTCTTGTTTGGAGAGATCAATTTACAATTCCTACCTATACTCACCCATAATCCTCCTAGATAATTGTCCATCCTTGGGTTGTAGAGTAACCCTCTTAGCAAGGATGACACATAGGTTGGAATCCTCCACCATTTATATCAAATATGCTTCCACTGCCTCTTGTAAAGCTTGGATCCTCAATCCTACACAATATCTTTGTAACTCTCCTTTAGCCACCCTTGCAAAAGGACTTCTGGGGTCCTTCTTGGACATGTTATTGTGGTCTTGGTTGGGGTGATCTATGAAGGGGTTTGAAGACCTTTTTATGTTGCTCAAGTCTTAAGATTTCTCCTTATTCTAAATGTTGATGCTGGCTTTGCTCTTCTCTTGATCATTTGATATGGTTCCTTGGTTCATTGGTAGCATCTTGTTAGCTATGTTCACCCTATGATTTATGGTATTTCTTGGTTTACCCATGGTGCCTCTCTCTGACTCTCTCACTTGACTTTGAAGATTGTGGAGGAGTTCTATATTGTTGCAAATCATACTTTGAAGGCTCATCAGAATAGTCATAATGAACTACCTTTTTTTGAGCATGCTCCTTCATCCTTTTCATCATTGGGTTTATTCTTATAGCCTGTCATTGACCTGGATGTAGAGGTCCCATCATTGATTTCTATTTGTCACTAGCCATATTGTGTTGAATAATTCTTGAAGCGTTTGCAATATCTATCTCTACCTCTATCTCTATCTCTATCTCTATCTCTATCTCTATCTCTATCTCTATCTCTATCTCTATCTCTATCTCTATCTCTATCTCTATCTCTATCTCTATCTCTATCTCTATCTCTATCTCTATCTCTATCTCTATCTCTATCTCTATCTCTATCTCTATCTCTATCTCTATCTCTATCTCTATCTCTATCTCTATCTCTATCTCTATCTCTATCTCTATCTCTATCTCTATCTCTATCTCTATCTCTATCTCTATCTCTATCTCTATCTCTATCTCTATCTCTATCTCTATCTCTATCTCTATCTCTATCCTTATCTCTATCTCTACCTCTACCTCTACCTCTATCTCTGTCTCTATCTCTGTCTCTATCTCTGTCGCTATCTCTGTCTCTATCTCTGTCTCTATCTCTATCTCTATCTCTATCTCTATCTCTGTCTCTATCTCTATCTCTATCTCTATCTCTATCTCTATCTCTATCTCTATCTCTATCTCTATCTCTATCTCTATCTCTATCTCTATCTCTATCTCTATCTCTATCTCTATCTCTATCTCTATCTCTATCTCTATCTCTATCTCTATCTCGATCTCTATCTCGATCTCTATCTCGATCTCTATCTCGATCTCTATCTCGATCTCTATCTCTTTCTCTGTCTCTATCTCTGTCTCTATCTCTGTCTCTATCTCCATCTCTATCTCCGTCTCTATCTCCGTCTCTATCTCCGTCTCTATCTCCATCTCTATCTCTGTCCCTATCTCTGTCTGTATCTCCATCTCTCTCTCTCTCTCTCTCTCTCTCTCTATCTGTTGCAGAGCAAAGAAGAGCACAAGGTAGAGAAAAAGATGGGTCCCAAAATTTTTCCGATTTGGACACCCAATTTTTGTATTATAACCATTCTTGTAACATAATTCCCATTTTAAATGCACTAGAGGAGTCCTTTAGATGCATACCCACAGAAGATTAGTAGCTTACCCATGTAAATTAGTAGGAAATTAGCCTTTTAGTGAATAAAGTGCCGGTCTATTGTGTGAAAGGACCATTTTTAGGGCACATGTATATAAGTCAATTTGTGACTCTTTGTAAGGACTTTTTGCCATTGTGAGAATCAAGAGCACAGAATTTCGAATTTGTGTCTTCTCCTCTCTGTATCATCTTCTTTGTGAGCTTGTGTGCATGTGTGTTGCTTGAAAATAGTGTTAGGAAGTGTTGTCTATCCATGAAAGTGTTTTTTTGCTGCGGTTAAGGTGTGTGTGAAGTGTAGGAAGTGCTGAAATGTAGGAAGGTCATTCCCACGACTCAGTATTTTGCTCATAACTTGAAGTAGGGGTGTCAAAATTGAGTGAAAATACCAGCATTGGATGCGTCTTCTCGAGAGCTTCGACAGGCATATCCTATTTGCTATATTTGGAGTTCGGAGTTGAGAGAAAAGCTCAATTTACTGTTGGCTGCTGCACCAAGTATCGCGACACCATGACTGACAGTTGAAGCTTGTTTGGAATAGTCTTTGCCTCGTTTGCACTCTTAGAGAAGCACATTTTCATTGATCATCATTTGAATGCATGTCCTCATACACTCGGCTAGGTTTTGATACTCATCGGATTGATAACTAAAGCGTGAATCCCCACTATATGCACTTGAGGGGGATTGAGGTATACTCTCTTTCTCCACAAGTCCCTAAGTTGGTTCTTAGGTACACACGTTTTTTGGCACCGTTGTCGGGGAGTGTCGAATCAAACTGAGGCATTCGTGTGATGGTAAGTAGCTTTTTGCATTGAAGCGAGAGGAGGAGTTGTGATTTTCTCTTCTTTGGTAAGTCACATTCACCCGTACTTACTACTTCTCACTCTTGAAGTATGTGTAGTGAGTTATTAATCTAGGGAAGCGAGTGGAATGAGTAGAGTAGGAGGAGTAAGGGAGTAGGTTAGGTAGTTAGAGTAGCTTCCAATCCTTGTCTTGTCGTTCTTTTTCAGTGAGTAGGAATATTCAAAAGTACAAAAGCCCAAAATTGTCTTTTGTAAGTCACTTGTTTTTGAAACAAGTATCGTGGGAGCTCACAGTCAACTATCGCGATCTTAGACGAAGGTGGTTGAGCTGCAAGAGCTAGCGGAGGAGAGTGAATAGTTGAAGGCTAGCATCTAAGGTGAGCACATTGCTCTATCACCCATTTTAGTTAACAAAATCAAGTAAATTAGCTAAACAATCTGCGGTAAGTATCGTGTTGGCCATACTGGGGTAGAGAAGAAGTATTTTTATGAATCAGGCTAAGAGGGGAGGGTAGATGCACTCTAGGAACATGTGTATGAAATTAAAATTCAAAAAAACAATTGCAAAGAATTGAAAGAGTGTCAAGTATCGTTTCCTCCCGTGGTCGAATATCACGATACCTAAGTATCGTGATTTCCTTTGGTTGAGTATCGCGATACCTGACCAGTGTCGTGTATCGTGGAGCTCTCTTCGCGATACCTGACAAGTATCGGGTATCATTGAATCGGATCTCACGATACATGATAAGTATCGATTATCGTTGAGAATTTCTCACGATACTTGTGGAAATATCGCATATCGTGAAATTCAGGTCGCGATCGTCGAGTATCGTGTATCGTGAGTTTTGGATCGCGATACTTGCTGGATATCGTATATCGCGGAGACTACTTTCCCGATACCTGACCAGTATCGAGTATCGTGTTGATTTGCCTTGCGATACTTGTTGTGTATCAGGTATCGTGGTCATTTTCTCGGTGAGTATCGTGTATCGTGTATCGCAAGATCTCAGATCGCGATACCTGACAAGTATCATGTATCGAGTTCCTCAAGTATCGAGTATCGTGTTTTGTATGCGATATTGGGTAACTATCGTATATCGTGTCTGCTGAGTGTCGAGTATCGTGTTTATTCAAGTATCGGATATCATCTTCCATGAAGTATCATGTATCGTGTCTGGGAGATATCGTGTATCATATGAGTCAAAGGTCGAGTATCGTGAATTTTTTGTGGTCAAGTATCGTGACTTGAGGTCTCTCAGTTAGTCCTGTCCCAACCAAAATTTTCTAGAATTCTGACCCATAGTGAAGAGCTCTAGAAGCTAGAGGTTGGCGAGGGCTGATCAGAGCTTTTAAGTGGATGAACCTGAGATCTGGGAGAACCCTAGGAGGCCGAAGAAGTGTGATCTCTTCTGTAGTGTAGCTGAACCAAGTAGCCACTCACATTATTCTGAAACCTCTAGTGAGTCAGAAGAAGAAATTCCTATGGCTTCAGAGGATATGCAAAACATTGTATCAATGATTGGCATGATGTCAGTTATTGAGGGAGAGTATCGGACATCTTTAGAATATGTGACCACCAATCGACATGAAATGCCCATATACCTAGATGGACTAAACCGACTAGTGGCCAGACTGAAGAAAACTTCAGATGCTTACATAGTGCCTAGGCCAGCAGTTAAGTATGCAGGAGGAGTTTATATGGATAAAAGGGATATCCAGTATGTTGTTACAGAACATCCTGAAAACATCAATGAACTTGGGGAAGAAGACAATGCCCCGAACCTTAATGAAGACGGGAATGAAGAGCAAGTGACCACACCTAGAGGGAGATCTATTGTTGTTAGAGTTTGGAGAGGAGACCTGGTTCTCCAAGATGACTCCTTAATGGATGTATATTTGATCAATGGAATGGAGAATCTCCTCAGAGCCCACTCTTCATTATGGGAAGCAACCCCTTATCCAGTTACTGTCTATGAGTTACAAGGTCCTGACTTCCCCACCATCATCACGTATTTGGACAAAAACCAGAGAAGGTATTGGCCCCTAACAGAGTCAGAAAGAGCCGGGTTGAAATATCAGAACATTCCACTGTTTCCCCCGAGGGATCAAGCCACTATTTCACAAAACCCACATGGAACCTCTCAAAATAATTCATTCCAACAGTCAGGACAAACACAACAAACACATATTCTAGTCAAACCACACGTATAATTTGCTATGCCTACAAATAACCCCCACTATCGGCCTCAACCACCTGTTGACCCATGGAATGGAATTCCTGCCCCAGTTAGACCACTGGTAGCAAGAGGACCGGGTATACCCATTGGAAGACCCATTTTCCCTGTGATGCCTAGACCGCCTGAAGGAGGAAGAAGATTAAGGCCAATTCAAGTTGCCAAATGCATGAGAAACCACTATGATGGCTCCAGTGAACCTTACAATCATATAGTTGAATTTAAGCAAGTAATCAGAGCCGAACAAGTAGAAGATTTCTTGATCCAATATGAATCCTTTGGTCTAACTTTGACAGACACAACTTTAGCTTGGTTCCAGCCATTGGACCCTAATAATTTTCAAAACATGGAACAAGTCTATCAAGAAATGATTGAAGAATTCACTAAGTCAGGGATTAAAAACAACTCGTCATCATTGATTCATAGCTTTAAGCAAGCTCCTACAGAATCAGTGAGATTGGCAGCAAGAAGATTCAAACAGTATGTGGATAGATGCCCTATTGAAGAGAGACCCACTCAAAACAAGATGGTGTCATTGTTCCTGGAAGGATTATTGAACATATCAATTAGATCTTTGGTATATGTGAAAAGAGTTCAAACCTTGCAAGAGTGTATGAAAGAGTGTATTGACCTAGAGGACAATCTAGCGGAGGATCTGAAAATACCTCAAGGTAGTATCAAAAGTGAAGATTCAGCCAGCAGGACATCAAACCCTAAGAACAATGTAGAGGAAATAGCCGACTTAGTAGCAAAGAAGTTGAACGTTCAAGGGCAGAGGAACTACCCCAACAACCCAATGAGAGTGCCCATGCTTAGAAGATGTATGCATTGTGGAGGTGATCATCCCTCTCATTTGTGCACTAGGGGAGCAATTCCACCACCTGCTTATGCTTACAATAGACCACCCGTTCCGGACCCTCTACAATATTGCAGCATAGAACAAAAGTATACAAATCATGGCACGAAAAACTGTCCTTACAATAGGCAATCAAGACCTGTACAACCTGTCTTGAGACCTTATGGATACCCTCAGAGAGATCTAGGAGGAGAAGCCTTTAGATATCCCACATATCAGCAGCAGGCACCTGTACCACGACCATATGCTTATCAAGGGTACACTCAACCACAACCGGTGTTAGGACAACAACCGCCCCATCCTCAAAATGTTGTCCCAGTGAAAATAGCTCAACTTGAAGAAAACTTAGAGAGAGCGATAGTCCCAGCCACACCATTGCCTAGTAATGAACCATAGGGCTTATCTTATGACCATAGTCAAGGAAACTATCAGTTATGAGAGCTCTATGATAGAATATGGACAAATGTATGAACCGTATGCATATGGCACGGAAGCACAAGATAGTTCCTACGGATATGAGCAGGATTATGTGTCATTGATGTACACGGCCCCCAGGGCATCCATACCCCCCGGACCTATGAACATACCACCTGTACCTAGAGGACCATGTTATAGATGCGGAGGTGATCATTATATCAGAGAATGTACACTACCAAACCCACCACCACCACAGCGAGTCTGGGAAGGATACTATAGTGATTGTGGTAAAGAACACCTTTTCAAAGATTGCCCCAAGAACCCCAACAAAGTTAGCTCTAACGTGCAGATTAACATGATAGAAGTGATAGAGTCATCAGGGAGTGATAAGGAGTACACTGTACCATTGAAAGCAATAACTAGAGCCAAAGCTAGAGAGACCCTAGCCAAAACTGAAGAAAATGACCAAGGTGACAGAGAAATGAATATACCTACACCTCAAATAGTTGAAGACTCGGAGGAGCCTGAGAAAAGTGTTACAAGTAAACGAACACAGAGATGGAAGAACCGCAGAGATAGGATGAAGGAAAAGAAACTACAACAAAAGAAGGAAAATGAAAAGAGCGAACAAAATCCAAAGAGAAACAAGAAGAGGAAGAAGAAATTCGGAAAGGAAAGTCAAAAAAAGAAGAGGTAGGATCAGTTTTAGCAGATCCCATGCCTAAAGAATTAGCCATGTGGATTCAGGCGTACAAGGCACGAATAAGGGTAGGACCTCGAACAACATGAAAGAGAATATCCTAGAGGTGACCTAGAGAAAGAAAGGTTGGAGATATGTAAGAAATTGATTGAAGTAGCCCAACAGACCTTAGAAAAACCTATTCTTCAACTAACCAATTCACGAATCCCCGAAAAAGAATTCCAAGAGTGTGTCATCCCTAAGGACCCCGAGAAACCCAAAGCAGGTGAGACACATAATGGAAATTGCTGCGAGGATAAAAGGGAAGGATCCATTGTTCCCAAAGTAGAAGGGGAATGGCCTAAATATTTGTGGGCAAGAGTCCAAGAAGACAGATGGAAGAAAGTGGAAGGAATTGAACCACCCTTTGAGGAGTTAGAGGCAGAAGGTGGAATAGAAGACTCCATACCTGAACTGAATTCAGAGGAAATAATACCAATTGATCCAAGTGACAAAGAAAATGACAATGTAAAGGTTTTGCCAAATTACACAGGAGAATACGAACATAATTCAGAATTATACTGCATTCCCTCAATGAGAAAAAAAGAACAGAACCCATCAGTCCAAGCATCGGATATCATACAACATCTTAAAAAAGTAAAAATCCCTTGTACTCTGACATTGGAAGAACTGTTAAGGATCAAACCACATTTGAAGGAAAAACTGACCAGCCAATTGGAGATCAAGGTGGAAGAAAAGGAGATGTCTGATGAAGTAAACACAGTAAAAATCCCAGTGGACAAGGTTGGAGATTTTAGTGAGGGAGATGAAGGGAATACGTGCCTTCCAATTACCTATAGACGTTACACTACTAAAGCCATCTTAGATTCTAGAGCTGGAGTAGGGATTGCTACCAGAGAAATCTGGGAGAAACGGGGAAAACCAGCTTTAAGAACAACACGCATGAAGATACAAATGGCAGATGGACACACTGAAAGACCCTTGGGATTATTGGAACGGGTAGTCTTTACCACTTGAGGAGCTGATTTCGAGCACACCTTAGCGATATGTCAATTTGAAAGGCCTAGCAATTATGAAATGATACTTGGAAGACCTTTCATGAGACAACTAAAGGTAGTGCAAGATTGGGCAAAAGACGCAGTATATTTACAGCATGAAGGAACCACAACAAGAATAAATCTCCACACATACACATATCAAGATGTTCCCCCCTTGCAATGGAATCAGATTCATAAAGAGGAAGATGAGCAATCGATTCACAGTATAGGTTCAAGTGATCAATCGTGGATGAAGGAAGACACTCATCTATGGATATGCCAAATTGCGAAAAAGGAAGAGGATAGGAGGAGAGGATGACCACAAAGGCAAGGAATCGCTAGATCTGTACAAGATCCAGCCTATATGCCTCAAATATTCCTAGATGAAGAATTTGAACCTCATGGTTGGATGGAGATTTTAGCTACTCTCGATGTGTGTGTAAACGAAGAAGTGATAACCATGAATGAATGCATTGATGAGGAAGGATATGACGTTAGTCTATACGTGGTAGTTCTTCAAGAGGCTGAAGAAGGAGAAGTAATTGAAAAAGAATGGAAGGAGGATTACGAGAGCATTGAAATGGAGCAAGAGCAAATGGAAATAGAAAGTGGAAATCAAGAAGTAAGTGTCATAGCTAATGAAATAAATCAAGAACCAACACAGGAAGAGGAGCTTGGATTAGACAAAGCAAAAAATGATGAAGAAAACAAGCCTCAAGACCAATTTGAAGTGCTTGCCCACTTCAAAAAATATGAAGTAGAAGAGAGAAGAATTGCTATTCAAATGCCAAAACGAGAAGCACAGCCAGGAATAGCATATGACAATAAAGAACAGACCAAGAAAATAGTAGTAACCTTAGAGGAAGGAGAAGAACGATGTACTTTTATAGGACAGGATGTCTCAATGGAGGAAGAACAAGAGTTAATACGACTCATAAGGGAATACAGGGATGTTTTTGCCTGGACATATAAGGATTTGAAAGGAGTAGATCCATCTATATGTGCACGTAGAATCCCTATGACATCTGAAGCTAAACCTTCGAAACAAAGACTAGAGAAATCTGGGAGAAACGGGGAAAACTAGCTTTAAGACCAACACGCATGAATGTACAAATGGCAGATGGACACACTGAAAGACCCTTGGGATTATTGGAACGGGTAGTCTTTACCACTTGAGGAGCTGAGTTCGAGCACACCTTAGCGATATGTCAATTTGAAAGGCCTAGCAATTATGAAATGATACTTGGAAGACCTTTCATGAGACAACTAAAGGTAGTGCAAGATTGGGCAAAAGACGCAGTATATTTACAGCATGAAGGAACCACAACAAGAATAAATCTCCACACATACACATATCAAGATGTTCCCCCCTTGCAATGGAATCAGATTCATAAAGAGGAAGATGAGCAATCGATTCACAGTATAGGTTCAAGTGATCAATCGTGGATGAACGAAGACACTCATCTATGGATATGCCAAATTGCGAAAAAGGAAGAGGATAGGAGGACAAGATGGCAACAAAGGCAAGGAATCGCTAGATCTGTACAAGATCCAGCCTATATGCCTCAAATATTCCTAGATGAAGAATTTGAACCTCATGGTTGGATGGAGATTTTAGCTACTCTCGATGTGTGTGTAAACGAAGAAGTGATAACCATGAATGAATGCATTGATGAGGAAGGATATGACGTTAGTCTATACATGGTAGTTCTTCAAGAGGCTGAAGAAGGAGAAGTAATTGAAAAAGAATGGAAGGAGGATTACGAGAGCATTGAAATGGAGCAAGAGCAAATGGAAATAGAAAGTGGAAATCAAGAAGTGTCATAGCTAATGAAATAAATCAAGAACCAACACAGGAAGAGGAGCTTGGATTAGACAAAGCAAAAAATGATGAAGAAAACAAGCCTCAAGACCAATTTGAAGTGCTTGCCCACTTCAAAAAATATGAAGTAGAAGAGAGAAGAATTGCTATTCAAATGCCAAAACGAGAAGCACAGCCAGGAATAGCATATGACAATAAAGAACAGACCAAGAAAATAGTAGTAACCTTAGAGGAAGGAGAAGAACGATGTACTTTTATAGGATAGGATGTCTCAATGGAGGAAGAACAAGAGTTAATACGACTCATAAGGGAATACAGGGATGTTTTTGCCTGGACATATAAGGATTTGAAAGGAGTAGGTCCATCTATATGTGCACATAGAATCCCTATGACATCTGAAGCTAAACCTTCCAAACAAAGACCATACACATATAACGATGTTTACTCAGGGAAGATTAAAGAACAGATAGATAAACTGTTAGATGTTGGGTTCATATATGAGATTGAACACACGAAATGGGTGTCACCTTTGGTGGTCGTACCGACGAAGAATGGTAAGTTAAGAGTATGCATAAATTCGAAAAAAGTAAATGCCGCTACCATAAGGGATAGTTACCCATTACCCATCACGGATCATCTTTTGGAAAGAGTGGCAGGGAAGGAAGTTTATAGTTTCTTAGATGGCTTTTCAGGGTATAATCAGGTAGCCATTGCTCCTGAGGACCAACATAAAACAGCTTTTGCAACTGAATGGGGAGTATACGCCTTTAGGGTTATGCCTTTCGGCCTAACCAATGCCCCAACCACTTTCCAAAGATTGATGTGCCATGTATTCAAGGAGTTCCTGAGAAAGAGTATGGAGGTATACGTGGATGATTTATGCACTTATTCAGCTATACGATCAGAGCATATTACTGAACTAGGAAAGATCTTTGCCAAATGTTGACAATATAGAGTATGCCTCAACCCAGAAAAATGCATCTTCATGGTTCGACAAGGAAAGATATTAGGACATATTGTCTCTAAAAATGGAATTTCAACTGATGAAGACAAAATCAAAGTAATTCTGGATTTACCGAGACCAAAGACCGCTAAAGAAGTACATGCATTTATGGGACATTGCGGATATTACCGAAGATTTATACATATGTATGCCATAATTGCTAGACCTCTTTATGCATTATTGAATTAGTTTAACTGGACTGAAGAATGTGAAAAGGCCTTTAACGAATGAAAGAGTCGACTGAGTTCAGCCCCAATCCTTCGAGTACCTAATCAGAACAAGCCTTTTCACATTCATGTAGATGCTTCCAAGTTTGCCATTGGTTGCATCCTAGCTCAACCCGCAGATACAGGAAAGTTAGATCACCCTATAGCCTATGCCAGTAGACAATTGAATCAAGCGGAGTGCAATTATACCACAACCAAAAGAGAAGGCCTAGGGATGGTGTATGCAGTAAAGAAGTTTTGACACTACTTATTGGCAAACAAATTCAAATTCTTCATTGATCATCAAGCCCTACTGTACTTAGTCAATAAGCCTTGTAATACGGGACGACTAGTTCGATGGTTTCTATTGTTGATGGAATTTGATTTTGAAGTGGTAGTCAAGAAAGGAAATACCCACATAAGAGCAGATCACCTATCAAGAATGACACATGGAGAACCACCCATAGGAGTACCGGATGATCTGCCTGACACGTACCTGTTCAACCTCGAAGTATGTCCCCAATGGGCAGAAAAGTTGATCCCAATACTCGCGTATGGACCTAAAAATGGGATCACACCAAACCGAACCCAAGATCTATGGAAGACTAAAAACCTTCATATCATTGTTGGAAGTTTGTATCACCAAGACTCAAATGGATTACTCATGAGATGCATAGAAGAAGAGGAACAAGAAATGTGGCTTCAAAAAGCACATGTAAACCAATGGGAAACTCATCTAAATGCGAACGGAACATGGCAAACACTGAGGAGATTGGGCATATATTGGCCAACCATGCAGAAGGATGCGCATAACTATGTATCAGCCTGCCCAACTTGTCAAGAGCAAAATCCAGAAGAGAACTCTAACTTATGCTACTCCACCCTAGCACCAAGATGGAGCATGCCTCTGGTGAAGTTCTTAAAGACCCAAGAGTACCCAGAAGGAGCCACTCTAGCAAGGAAACGTGCACTCATAGAAAAAAGCAAGGATTATGCCCTCATAGGAAAAAACTCTTTAAGCGAGGAAGAGACAATCATTTGCGAATGTGCATTCATGAAGACGAGTATCTTGTTGTTTTAGAAATGGCACATACAGGAGCTATAGGAGGACATTTCTCTACAGATAAAACAGCAAAAATGATTCTCTTTGCTGGAATGTGGTGGCCAACTCTACATCAAGATGCAACAACATACGTATAATGGTGCGATACATGTCAACGAACGAAATATCCAATTAGAAGAGATGAAATGCCACTAAAACCCATGATGAGTGCCAGAGCTTTCACCAAATGTGGAATAGACTTCATAGGACCTATTAGCCCCCCAGCTAAAGGATCCCACGCCGAGTATATAATTGTAGCCACAGACTATCTAACCAAATGGGTTGAAGCCAAAGCAACCAAGAAAAATGACGCAACAACTACGGCCAAGTTTCTCTTCGAGAACGTTTTCACTAGATTTGGACTGCCGATAAAAATTGTGAGGGATAGAGGCACACACTTTGTGAATGAAGTTATAGAAGCCTTACTCAATGAATTCTTGGTAATTCATAAGAAATCAGCCCCTTATCACCCACAAGCCAATGGACAAGCCCAAAGTTCAAATAAAATCTTGTGCACAGTTCTCACTAAAATTGTGAACAATGGTAGATCTGATTGGGATAAACAATTACATCACGCTTTATGGGCATTTCGAGTAGCTTACAAGACCGCCATAGGAACTACTCCTTTTAACCTAGTGTATGGACAGAATGCTATCTTGCCAATTGATTTCTTAATATCCACTCTCAGAGTAGCCCTATGAGTGGATTGGACATGAACTATCAGCTCAGTTGGATCAAATCGAAAAGTTACATGAAACTAGGTTACAAGCTGTAGCAGGGACTTATGCTGCTAAAAGACGACAGAAGGCCTACTTTGATGCTCATATTAAAGATAAAGATTTGAAGGAAGGAGATTTAGTTTTGGTATATACCCTGAAACAACACGCTAAGAAACTGCAGAAAAGAGGATATGGCCCGTTGATCATCAATCGCATATCCACCAGCGGAGCCATCAGCTTAGCAACTCTAGATGGAAAAGTATTGCCAAATTATATCAGTGGATGTCGAGTGAAAAAATATCTAGAGCCATTGATTGAAGAAATAATTTCACGATTGATAATGGGTAAGAATAGGCGCCTAGAGGAAGCGAGAATACGAGAAGAAGCTAGACAAGAAGCGCTAGAACGAATAAGAAAACGAAAAGAGTTGATGAGAGAGAGAGAGATGAGAGATATCGCCTAGGAGAGGAACTCATCCCACTGGCTATAGAGCCATGGAAAACCTAGGGCAACAAAGTAAGCAACCATATTTGAATTTGGGAGCTGGAAAAAGAGAATATCACTTAGTGGATGCTCTCATTGACACAGGAGCCGCTATAAGCTGCATCAAGTATTCATTGACACAGACACTCAAGGAGGAATTACGTCCATCAAGGGCACAACTAATAGGAATAGGAGGAAAGATCACCAAGTGTATAGGAGAGATTATCTTACCTCTACACCTCGAAAACAACACTATGGAACATAAGCTTTTAGTGTGTCACAATCAGGACTTATTGGAAGAGCTCGTGTTAGGTCAAGATTGGATATACGAATATGAAGTAACTATTCAATTGGCCTTAGGATACATCTCGGCCAAGATAGGACATCGTGAAGTATTCAGCATGTTAAACGTACGACCAATCAAAGCCGCAAGTATAGAACCGAAAACTCACCCAAATGAACATAGTGATGAATGCATGTTCACTAGCACTATGGAAACCCCTTCATCGAGTACTATATGTGAGGATAAACTGAATTCTGCTGACACACCATCTTCTAACCGAGCAAGTCACAAGAGTATCAGTCTATCTGAGAACATCCTTAGCAAAGAACCATACACAAGAGGGACTAGTTCTCCGGGTAATCACAAGTCTGCACCTATTAGAATATACCCCATTCCTTACACTCGACAAGCTTGGATAAGGAAGGACCAAATGGCTGCATATCTTCAACAAAAGAACTACTTGCTACATCAAAAGAACCCTCATAACCAATATGTAAATCACTCTGGATATTCTGTTCCACAAAGAATTGCTAAAGTATGGATTCCGAAGAAGGTGATAGCCACCCAGTCGGACCGAATACAAATATGGATTCCAAATTCATGTGCTCAAAGGACAATCATAAAAAAGAATGAACCAATGCTCAAGGAAAATCAGTATGGTCCAAAGGCAAAACAACCAAAGATGAATAGCTACAGGACAGAAAAGGAGTCTACATATGCTTCAAAAACCATTCCAAGATTCAAAAAGCAGATAAAGCAGACGTACAACATGAGAAGCACCATATTCTTCAGGAATGTTAGGAATACAACCTGCCCCAATCGTGTGAAGCACATCTGGATGCCGAAAAGCAGGACTAGCAGTATGCATCAACCAAGTAATTCGAGTTGCACACATTTGGAGTTACCAAAACCCAAAGTATGCATGATAGGGCCACATTACAAGGCCAAGCATTCGGCACGTTATTTTTCTACTTCAGGACAGTGAAGCACATTTTCCCTCTTGGGAAATAGGAGAGAACTTGTACATAATCTAAAGAAAATTACTAAAAAATTAATAACCGCTTCGGCTATGAACTAACTTTTCTGTTTTTCTTTCAGACAAAAACATAAAAATATCTAAAAGTAGGAAAAATCCCAAGTATTACCTTTCTCACACCCACGGCGAAGGGACAACACCATTCACGTGGAGCAATGTCAATCTTATGAAAGACAAATGAAGGAGGATTTTTTATACTATCTTGCCACTAATTCATACTCTATATTGAGTGCAGATGGCATCTACTAATTCCGAAGCTACGCAAGAGGAAGAAGTCCAGCTTCTTCCCTTGGAATCTATAACAAAAGCAAGAGGCCATTGGTTTTTGGATGACCAACCGGTATCGGAACTCATTTTCATGGCCACTATCAAAATCATGGACAGGGATCACTACTTCCCTATCATGTCGCAAGATTTCAAGACTATCGTACAAGGATTACCGCGCATAACAGATGTGTGGACACAAGCCGGAATGGATGCATTTCTCAGACTACCTATTTATCTACGAGATTTCCAGAGGTGTACGCAATTGATGAATACACTTCAGCCTGCATCGAATAAGATGTCAGTCCCAGAGGCACGAGTACTGGATAAAGTTGGTGCCTGGAAGACAATTCAATTCACTCATGAGCTGATTAACAAGGCTTTTGGATGGAATCAAGAAGGACTCACGAATATCAAAGATGAATGTCATGATCCGAAAAAGAAAACCTTTTTGGAAATCAACAGAATGGATATTGAAGATGCTGTTCGCTTAGTGCACCATCACTTTTGTTTTCCAAGCATGCATAGATATACAACACCTCAAAAGATCGTGGTGCAACTACTCTCACATGCTATGAGGCAAGTCGGAAATCAAGTAAATATGACTCCATATGTTCAAGACCGTCTATTTGAACCAAAGAAGAAGTGGGGCCAGAAAAAGTTTCTAAATGGTAGTTTGGCCTTGACCCTACTTATTTATGAGGCATTGGATATGAAGAACTGCTTGTGCTTGATGCCAACCTCAACAGAGTTAGCCAAATATGCCAAGTCAGCAACGGTTCCAAAGAAAAAGAAAATAGCCATCTCTATTGACGAAATAGGAACCAGTTCAAGGAAACCCATGAGGGGTACTAAGCGCCTTAGAGAGGAAGAAGCCCAGGCTACACCCCAATCAAAGAGGACCCACATATTGCCAAAGATTCCTGGGATCCAACAACCAATTACGAAAAGAAATCTCTCTGCTGCCCTAGAGAAAACACATCAGTTTATGCAGGGGCAAGTAAATTTAAATATTCAAGGTCACCATTACAGACAGGCAAGCAAAGAAAGAAGACAGAAAGATAAAGAACAAACCCCTGAACAAGTGGCCAGATACAAAGAATTAGGTTTAGAAGATTCGAGCTCTGATGCAGAATCTAGTCACAAAAAAGACACTCGGGACATTGATATAAGGACAGAAACTCACAATGAAGAATGGACAGAGATTAATCAAGTCGAAGTCACGCCAGACAACCAACAGGGACAGGCAAAGAGCCAAGAACCCACTGAACCAGAGCACGTCATTCAATTGAATGATAAGTCAAAGATTAGTATCAAGGAAGCTCCAATAACTAATAAAGATGCAAAACCACCTATCAAAGAGGAAATACAAACTCCAGTGGACCAAACCAAGGATCCAACTTCATATTAGGGAGCCCCATGATACTACGTTACACGTGGCACAAGGGAAAGACGTGACAACAGGAGCAGAACCTAGTATCCCTACTGCTTGGTTAAATGTGGATGTAACTCAATTGAAACCATTTGTCAAGCAAATGATCCAGACGGCCATGGATACACAATAGCAAATGATGGATATAGATGCGGATTATGACAAGGCCATGCGAGAAAAGAATCAGTTTCAAATCATAAGTGAACAACTGTCCGCAAAGCTCATCCAAGCTCAGAAAGAGATTGCGGCCAAAGAAATGGAGTTACTCGCAGTCAAAACACAATGTGATACATTGATGAACTAGCATCATCAGCTACAGATACAACTAAATGAATTACAACGATTGTATGAAGCCAGTGAAGCAGACAAAGAGAGAATGAAAGCTAGAAGTAATATGCTCGAAACACAATTGAAAGTATCCATGGAAGAAAACGATAGCTTATGTAGCCGCAATAAAGAATTAATGAAGGCATTGCTATATGACCAGCCTATAGACAAATAGGAGACATCCGTCAATGATCAGAAGGAATTACAAAATCAGATGGAGAAATATGCAGAATTGCTGAAGCAAGAGCAAGCATTGAGAGCAGAATGGGAACATAAATACATGCAAGACACCAATGAGCTCAAAAAGCAACTGAATACGACCAATGGCAAACTTGTTGTGAGTTATAGTGAAAACATGGATCAGGTAGCAAAAATTGGCAATGAGTTGCTTGCCACAAAAGAAGCTCTAAGGGCAGCAATGCAAGAAATAAAAGAAAAGATTGACCGACTTACAAAATTAAACATTAAAGCAACAGAGCCAACACCAATCGGGACACGAGTAGAGCCAAGACAAGAAAATCCTATTGACGAGGTAGAGGTATGTCCTCTATCTCCCCCGATTTATAATTCCCCAATAAAAGATCAGGTGGCAGAACCAGGTGATGATCATCCAATGCCATATACTACAGAAATAAGTCAGAAGGAACGGGCACTATTGGTGTCCCGGTTGACAGAAAATTTTAAAAATGAATTCATCAAAGTCATGAAAGAAGCAAGGATTAAAGGAAAAGAACTGGAGACGATCATGAAGCCTTTCAACATTCCGTATGGACTATTGAAAGAGAAAACAAGACAATACATAAAGAAGATCACGCAAAAAAATCCAGACGAACAGCTGGAGTTCAACAATGACACGTTCAACTATACTCAAGAGGACTTTGAAGCAGCACAGCCTGTTTGGAGGAGAAAATTTTTGGAGAAACATCCTACATTGCGGGTGCACTGGCAAGCAGCACCTTACTTATTACAGGTAAATCCTTCTTTTTGTCCAACACCACGGCAAAGAGAATCAAGAGAATTTTTGGAAATGCAAAATACTGGTGTGATCCATAAATAGTGGCTGAACTATCCATTACTTCCAAGTCCGCCGCATAACTATCTACCTACAGAGGATTACATGATCAAAACCATCGAATATTGGCTGCAAAGCTACGCAACCATACCCAATCTAACTATTAAGATGACGAATAAAATACTCAGCATGATTCTTACAGTTTTGAAGGTGTTCAAGCATGCGGCATATACATTTTTGAACTTCATTGGCATTAATCAAGGAACAGATATTCTCATTTTTTATTTGTCTGTTATGCCTAGCCGACCAACAATAATGGCATATTATTCTAGGTTGATGTTTTTGCTGAGTACCTATATGCAGACCTTCGAAGAAGCCTTTTTCACAGGAGTTTTTGAAATTGATCCAGAAATCTTCTTAAAGATGTCATCTAACTTGAATGTCAGATTAGTGGCATATGAAATGAGCTTTTTCGCGGATCATAGACAACCACCACATGACGGTGTGAAAGCAGAACAGTGGAAGCAGCTAATGATACGTGAAGCCAATCTGCTCAATGAAACAGAGCAAAAAGTATATAGAACATACTCCCGTCGACTCCCAAAGCCTGTCGGGGACGACAAAGTTCAAGAGGGGGGCAGTGTTGAGGGAGAATCAAGCAAAAAGAAGAAAAGAAGAAGACAAAGAAAGAAGCTTCATTAAAAAGATCATATCTGAAGATACATCTCTGCAAGAAGCCCTGTAGGGGTGCAACACCCATCTCTGCACAGAGCCCTGCAGGGGCACATATCAAGGAAAAAGCACGTAGGTGGAAGGAGGAACCAGGGCTAGGAAAGCATCCATGAAGATGTGCAAGAAGATATCCAGCAGTTCCGAAACCACAAGAAGGTCCTTCAACATCTGGATCCTTGGAAGGTCCAGATCGAAGGCTGAAGGATCACACCCTCATACCTTCCACTGGTGGCGTGCGTGGCAACTCAACTTAACAGGCAACATAAATGCATCAGGCCTAGAGGATGTAAAAGAAGAATCAAGAAGAGGCCATCAAAACTGAACACCTGTTTAACAAACAGGCTGAACCGACCAAAAGATGCATGCGGACAACAAACTAAAGACAAGAAGTAAAACCTGTCAAGGGACGACAGAGACAAAGAGGGGGAGAGTGTTGCAGAGCAAAGAAGAGCACAAGGCAGAGAAAAAGATGGGCCCCAAAATTATTCCAATTTGGACACCCAATTTTTGTATTATAACCATTCTCGTAACATAATTCCCGTTGTAAATGCACTAGAGGAGTCCTCTAGATGCATCCCCACAGAAGATTAGTAGCTTACCCATGTAAATTAGTAGGAAATTAGCCTTTTAGTGAATAAAGTGCCGGTCTCTTGTGTGAAAGGACCATTTTTAGGGCACATGTATATAAGTCAATTTATGACTCTTTGTAAGGACTTTTTGCCATTGTGAGAATCAAGAGCACAAAATTTCGAATTTTTGTCTTCTCCTCTCTGTATCATCTTCTTTGTGAGCTTGTGTGCATGTGTGTTGCTTGAAAAGAGTGTTAGGAAGTGTTGTCTATCCATGAAAGTGTTTGTTTGCTGTGGTTAAGGTGTGTGTGAAGTGTAGGAAGGTCATTCCCGCGACTCATACTATTGGCTGCTGCACCAAGTATCGCAACACCATGACTGACAGTTGAAGCTTGTTTGGAATAGTCTTTGCCTCGTTTGCACTCTTAGAGAAGCACATTTGCATTGATCGTCATTTGAATGCATGTCCTCATACACTTGGCTAGGTTTTGATACTCATCGGATTGATAATTAAAGCGTGAATCCCCACTATATGCACTTGAGGGGGATTGAGGTATAGTCTCTTTCTCCACAAGTCCCTAAGTTGGTTCTTAGGTACACACTATCTCTATCTCTATCTCTATCTCTATCTCTATCTCTATCTCTATCTCTATCTCTATCTCTATCTCTATCTCTATCTCGACAACCAATTGAATTAAGAAGCTCCTCCAATATTTTAATGGCTTGTACACATTTATCAACTAGCTTCATGGAAAATGTGTGTTCTATGTCTATCAGAAAATCTCATGAAGGCAGACAATGTGCAAAAGTGAATATTAACTGATGGAAATGAAATAATGGGGTCCCAAAATTCATCTAATGTGTCATGATTAGGGTTTACTAACATTGAGCACCTTAACGAAGGTATATCCCATTCCTTAGAAGTAGGTGCAACTATGTATTCATCTAAATCATATATTTTCTTTTGTTGTCCGTTTGTTAGATATAAACTCATCTAAAAATGGATACAAATAAAGAGTACATGCACCTTTATTGCAACCTAGCATGCATTTTATAGTCTTTAAATCCCCACCGAAGTGCCAATCTATCTCAAAATCACCTAAGACAACTATATTGAGTTTTACACCATAAATTTGAGAAGCTATTACCTTAGTGATCCATGGGATCCTACTAAAAATCCATGAAAGAACATCATTGGATTCTTTAGATACTTCAGTAGGACCTAACCATCACATATCGTTCTCATATCAAACCCTATATATACAACTAGAGCTAGAGTTCTTACTTTTATCATGTATGGCATGTGTCAAAGCTTCATTCATGAGTGTCAAACTCAATCTCTCCATTCATTGTCCCTTTATGATTTGATATTCGTCTAGCTTCATTATAAAGCTCAATTTGGTATTACAATTTGCATAAATTACCAAAACTTTTACAACATCAAGCTCTGCAAGTTTTCATTTTAGAGATATGATTGTGCTTTCTAAAGTGACCACCCTGTTGAGATATCAAGCTCAACTATGCCACCCTATCTAGGGTTGATATCTGCTATGGAGTAAGTGTGCTTAGCCAATTCATGCACACTCCTAGGAAACCTCACATGGATGCAGCCAAAACGTTGATGTCTAAGGAAATTTTAGAGGGAAGATTGTTAGCAGGTGGAATGGACTGACCACAAATTTTGTAATTTACTTTGTAATAGGAAGAGGGGTTATTTTATGGAGATCTAAAGAGTTTCTAGAAGTTTGATGTCTTCTTAATTCCAAAATACACAATGGTGTGAAGTAGTACAAAGAGAGAAAGGGATAGAATGGTGTGGCATTGGGAGAAGTTTGTCTATGCGAAACATTGTAGTCCAAAGAAATCTGAGAATCAGAACTCTATCTTGAGAAATGATGAAAGTACATAATAATTATGATGCGATGTAAGGATTGAAGCTTGTATATAGATTCAGCATGTATTAATTATTTCTTTGTATTCTAGAGATGAATCTATTTGAAGAATATATACTTGTCCCTAAATGTTTGATTCTCTATGCAATATAAATACTCTGAAATTTACAAATGCATAAAGTTAAGTTCAGGAACATAAATGCATGTTGTGAGTGCGATAAACACATTCATAATCCCCATTCCTGTACTCAACCTTTGGATAAAGTGTTATTGTTTTTTTGGAAGATCTAACAACCCTCTACACTTTGGCGACCACATTGTGTTGGGCCCTTCCTTTGGATTGGCATATGCAGTCCACATGTTGTGCATGCTACCATGACAATGATGATCTCCTTGCACCTCTATGGCATCACTGATATGATGCACCTTCGAATCCAAAGACCGCACGCAGGTGTTGTTTGCCCTGGACTAACCAAAACACTATGACGTTGCTTTGATGTGCCCATGATTTCAAAGGATTTCTGAGAGAAAGCCAAAACCGGGAGTCAAGGCATATTGAGGGCAGTTATGGTTATGAATAGATCTAACGTGGTCAAGAGATACTGGAACCATCTTTAGCATGGAACCAAAAGGAACTTCAAGCACTATCTCCACCAAACCGGATGGAAAGGAGCTGCCATAAATGCCAGCGACCTGCTGCTATGGGTATTTTTCTTTATTGCCCTACTACTTGACCTCATTGCTTCATGTCCAAGGTAGGAAGCATTAGAAAAAAAACCATCACACTATTAAATCTCTCTTCACTCATTATTCATCTCCATGAGCATCTCTCATTGAGCATGGTGTGTTCCGTACACTTTCAAGAATAACTATCCAATTCTTGCTTGACAAAAGGGGACACACAAGTATATAGTGCTGTTTTGGGGAGATCTTTCTTACATAACTAGCAAAAAAAAACTAAGTCATCTCCAAGCCCACTCAGCACATTACACTATGGGAGCATGGCATGCATACATCAGGCATGCATAGACATTTCTTCTACCTTCTTATATGTCATGAGCACAATCAAGGGATTGTGGAATTCTTGTCCTCCAAGTGTGCCATAAATGCATGAAGTAGGTTGTTACATGGACAACACACATAATTGAAATATGCATGACCATAAATTTGTGCAAGATTGCCTTTTGTGCCTTTGAAGGTGACAAAGTCATGTCAATGAATAAAAAATCGTCAACAAAGAAGGAATTCAAAGGCTAAGTATATTTTGGTGGTTAAGGGATCATTGCCCTTATTCACTAAGGAACCAAGGATTACCAGTTCAATCTAATGCAAAATTAAGGAGTCAACAAGTAGAGAGTGGAAGATTCAAGATCCAAGAAAGAAGAACAAAAACATTCAACAAGTTTGAGTACCTAGAAATCTACTACAAGCATAATGTGACAAAGATGAAGTTTGGATACCTAAAACACCAGCAATTACATCAAATTTAGCAAGAAAGCACCTCATCAAGATGGACTCTAAAGCAAGAAATGATAATGCAAGCAAGAATAGGATAAACACTAACTACTAGCCACTGACACCCCACCTCAAAAGCTAAACAATTAACCACAAGAAATTCACGACATCTCACAACCACAACACCTCATCCAAGTGGCACTCACATCACTTCAATCATGCACCTCAAACATTGTACATACCACAACACTATGACATCAACGCACTCGTAATGATGAATCGAGGAGGAACAAAAGCCTCCTCTTCAAAGAAATCTTAATAAATCATTGATAAAAAAAACATTTCTCACACCATGAGTAAACATGCACCTAAAGTAAGCATGCATAGGACCACGTTACACACTCATTCATAAGGCACCCAACTTTCTTAACCCATGCAGACTTGCACATACCTCAAGGGGTAGAATTTTCCAACAAAATATATAAATACCTCAAAATCCATATATATATATATATATATATATATATATATATATATATATATATATATATATATATATATATATATATATATATATATATATATATATATATATAGAGAGAGAGAGAGAGAGAGAGAGAGAGAGAGAAGACATTCAAAAAGCCAAAAATTCCTTGCACAAACAATTTACATATGTAATCTTTGAGTTTGTATATAATAAAACTTCATTTGAGCTTGAGGGAAATTCTTTTTGGTAACTGCTTGTTGTATGTGGGTTTTCAAACACAAACACTGATATGTCAATTCTTGAACCAATGCATGGATGACACAAATCACATCATAAAATTACATATAATGCTTCAATTTTTTTAATGTTATGTTGTGAAACACATCACACTAGGTTTTATGCACTCACATGTCACACTCACAAAGTTTCATGGTATTTTCCTTCTTTTTTTCAATCATTATCATGCAAAAATACTCCAATAGAAGACTTCAAGAAAATGGCATTTAGTGGTGGCACATGAGGACGAACACAACCTACTTAGTAAGCACAACCTAATCCACGTACTCAATAAGCTGGTACATCTGAGGGAGCTCATATGGTCATCGAGACCGACTATTCAAAAATCTTGCCAAAGCATCCAAATGATCTACCACCTATTACTGTACATAAGCTACCCATGGGTCAATGGCTTATCCAAGGTTCCGTTGGTTGAAGGAGAGTGATCACTTGATGCAAGAGGGAAAATTTTCTTTTGTATGCCAACAATAACTATATGGCCACATGTGCAAATTCCACTTTATTTCAGTAGAATTTAGAGAAAAATAGAGAATATCATATTTGATATAACATGGGACCTGTTGGGATTTGGAAATTATCTAGGCTTCCCATTGTAAATCTAGTTTTCAATTGCATGGTAGAGATGATTAATTCATAGAAAACACATAAAGGGAGACAAAAGTGTCCAGATTCATGGTTACCGATTTCCAAGGTGAGAGAGTCATAGTTCACCTTATCATGTACTAATAAGAGAAGCATTATATATCTAGTGAGCATTGAAGAACATTACAGATGTGAATGTTCTTGCTGAAGAAAATTCCAAGAAGAAAAAGAGTGTTCATAGACTTAAACATTAAAGAGCTCAATCTGGCACTTCGACTACCACATCAGTACTTTTGTACACCATACTCCATAAATGCATGTGGCATGGACTTATGTATGCCATTAGGTTTGTCATGAAAAATAAACATTATTCCATGGATCTTGGAACAAATAGAATCAACAAACTTGAGATGGGCAAAGGAGAAGACTCTCTTTGGAGCACTAGCACTTACACAAATCATGTGCACTGCTTTATTGCAAGTTTGCAATTGCACACCTTCCTTGGTGTTGTGGCAATGTAAGGCATTGATTCTACAACCTACTAAACAAAGATCTAATACTGTTATGATGGAGCATGAACAAAGGAAAAAGATGAGGGGAGAAGGAAGTGGAGTGTCACACTTCACAAGGTTATTTGGATCAAGAATTCAATGTGAATCACAATCAGATGAAGATGAAAAATCACCTTTAGATGCACAAAAGAGTTTCATACAACTCACTGGAGGAGGGAGCCCAAGGATTAAATTTTACAACCTCCTCTTCTAAACCAACACCTTTGACACTCCCATGTCCTCTATCAAAAGATGAAGTGATAAAAGAATGAGAAGAACACATGACAAGCATAGCTGGTTTCCCAGTCCTAAAAAGACAAGCAATATAGATGCAAAGTAGAAGGTCCTATAGAGCAAGACTTGCCCAAACTATAGAGGAGGCCATTGAATTCATTCAGAGAGCATAAGAGGAAACAATATTGAAGCATCAAGCACAAGAAAGATCCACAACATATATGCAACCAATTAGTACAAGAGAGAAATATAAAGAAGTGGAACCAATGAGAAGGGCACATGCCACCTTTGCAAAACAACTATTTATCCCTATACTAGAAGCATCTAAGGAAGGTCCACCATGCACCTCCAAAGAAACAACTAGTGAGGCACTTGGCTATAGAAGGATCGACCATAGCATAGTTGGTTGAAGAAAGAGATAGTTATTAGTCCATGAGTGGCATAGCAAACATGAAAATACGATCTCGTGAACATTTGAAAATTCCCATCACTCTTCCTTGATCTTACAAAATTAAATGTGTATACACAAACCTCTCCACAACTTGTGCATGTACATGGACTCAACTTCATATAGCGTAGTATTTCCACTCGAGAAGGCACCAATAGGATCATAAGTCAATAAACATCACCTATTGTCATGTAGATATCATTGACCTCTACCTCAATTGAAACTACAATTCTCAGGCACATGGAAACATAGAAAGGGTTAGGATAATTCAAACTAAGGTACAACAACTTCCCTCACTTAATCTTATTCTTGGGCTTCCATCTCGACATTAGGGAGGTCACACATGTATTAGCAAGAATGAATGAGGCCCTATTGGCAACCACAAGTAGAAAAAAAGTGGATTTGGAACTGAACAAAGAATTGCATTGTGAGATAGCAGCACTCAAATCATCATAGAGTCTATTAATGCAAGACATGCAACTAATGAGACAAGAAAAAATTGAGAGTGGAGATATTGTAAGAAGGCTACAACAAGAATTGGACCAATACAAGATACAACAATGAGTTGTTGGTCATCAGATCGAGAGTTGCAAGAAGAATATCCAAAATCTCATGCAAGATGTTGAAAAGCTTCATGAAATTATATTGCTTCAAGCACTTAGCTCCGATGCATATATACCTCCTACATTGAAACTTCCTCAAAAACCATCCTATGAAGAATTGGATCAAGAAAATACACATCTTCATGAAGCAAATGATACACAAACTACCACCATCAAGGTTCTTCAAGCTTAGATACAAGATTTGCAACATTGAGAAACACATCTTGCTTCATTAAAGATGATGGAATCGGTGACATCAACATACATCCTAAGGAAAATCTAATCACTAAATAGTAGCTAAGTGCATGTTTCCTTACATATTTGGTATCCAATCATAGAGGTTGTTTTATCCCAAGAGGGGATCAATACTGCTAGATTTATATGTCATGTCTTACTCAGATTGTGTTAGCTATTATGACACGTGTGGATAAAAGTGGTTTTTCCTTCATGCTTAGTGTGTCATGCATACCTTGGTTGAGCAAGAACAATATACTATGGACAGCTCTAGTGTCTGTGGATTTACATGCTCTATGATCAAGATATGGTCGAAGATGCTTGTTCCTTCTCCTTGTCCAATGCCACTCAGTGTACCTCTTGTAACCCCTCTTGTAATGCTTGTTTCTTGACATCTGCAGAGAGGTTCTTGGGGTTTGGGGTGGGTCTTGGGGCCATCTTGGGCGACACTTGCCCTAGTAGCAAGGGGGTTACCCTGGGCAACCCTCACCCTAGGGGGGACACACATTGATGTAATATCTTCTATACTAAAAGACACCATGAAAGACATCAAGGCTATCAAACAAAGTAGAGACGCATGAATGGAGCCATCAAGGGTACATAGTAATATCAAGGGGCAAAAATTTCTAAATCATGAAGCATCATGACCATCGGGGAAAGACTCGTTAAAAAAAGAGAGATTTGTGGTATTCTTGACTACTCAAGGGACTTCATCTAATTGGGGTGATGCCTCTCATACTTTCCACCACCAAAAAATTGCTTTTCCTTCTACAATCAAACCACTACCATACTTCCCCCTTATCCTAAAGTTGGGAAACACCAATTTTTGTGGCAAGACATCTTGAGGGTGACTACTTTCTCTACTTCCTTCGGTAAGGTCGTCTACCAGTTGAAAGACATCTTGAAAACGGCTACTTCCTCTACTTTGTGGCTCTCACCAATTAGGCAACGCCCTAGTTCTCCCTCACCACTAAGAAGGCAACCCCATCTTATAGCATGAGCTCCTAAATGGGGTGAGACCCTATCTTCCTCCTCACCTAGAAGGGGATGCCTAACTCATGTCCTTGAAACTCATATTGGGCGAGGCCCAAAATCTTGCATATTCTGCATAGAAGGTGACTCCTACAATTTTCTTTCCCACTACAAAGTTGGCCTCCCGTAGAAGTTGGTGGTGCCTATGCTCTTCTCCACATAAAGTAGGCAACACCTATGGTTCATACACACCTCAAGTTGGGTAACTACTTGATCTTGCTATATCAACTGGGCGACTACCAAATAGTCTATACATCTCAAATTGGGTGAGTCTCTCCAAGTATGACAATGCCTAAATCATGCTATCCACTTGTTTGGGCGATGTGCAATTGGTACAATACCTCACTGTGTGATTGAAGCCCAACCTAGGCACTCCATCTTCTAAAATAAGGCGACTAATTTTTGCAACATCATACCAAGGTGACCTCCATCTTAAATCACTTCATCACATAGGCAGCTAATTGTATACAAAAAGGTGACTACCACATTGAGATGGCTCCACCATTCCTACCATGGGTGGCAACTGAGAGAGTACATTTTCTTAAGGTGTGAGAGTGAGAGTTAATGCAGGGAATACTACTGCCAAGCTCTCGTGGTGTCACAAGCCATGATTGGAGGACTAATTGAAGTTGGATACCAGAGCCATAATTAGCTCACTCCTCCACCTCTTTGCCCATCACTTTGGCATGTGTGGTATTTGATATGGGCAAGGCCACTCTTCTAGATCCATATAAACAAATACTTGGCACTCCTTTGGAATACTTCTCCTACTATCATCAGTACTTCTCTTGTCAACATATCTCTTGCATAGTTGAGGCTCTTTCTTGTCTGCTCTTTGCATTCTTTTGCTACTTGCACATTGTTGTTGGACCACTTTGTGGTGATTACTCAAAGTTTTGGCCTCATAGTAGAGTTCACTATTAGCATTACAGAGTGATTCAGTAGCCAGTCTGTTGCACTTATATTGTATTTATCTTTTTGAGATTTCTTGATTCTTACATTACTTCTTGTATTGATTTCTTCTAGCCTTTGGAATGGCATGCTAGCCCACTATAATGTTCATTTGGAATATTTCTAGCTCTCTATAATCATTTGGATTTTTATGAAATTGGGCTTTTCTCTTATATGTGCAATTGCCATTTTTCCTTCTCTGTGTCTTTACTATCAATTAGTGTACCTGCACATAGAAATGTCATAGGGTAAACTTCCCTAAGGAAGAACTCCCCTTGAGTAGAAGAAGTAATGGAAGTACACACTAACCTTTTCTATAGTGTGGAACCTTGCCATAATTTGATACTCCACTACCTCCTCTATAGTTTGGCATGCCTGGTGGGATGTTGCATTTTTTGTATGAGGTACCTAGTGTAGTAAACAATTATTTTGCATTTTTTTTTATTTTTTGTAGCTTGTGAGTGGGTACATGACCCATACACAAATAGATAGAGAACCTCTTCATGCCTAAAGAAGCCTCAAGAAATCATCTCTAGCTTTGGCTAACCAAGTTAGCACTCCTCTACTCTTAAATTTTTCTATTGATTTAGCTTCAACCCCACTGTCAGAGGAGAAGCACATAAGGATGTTTGGTTTATCTTCGGACACTTGAGAGGAAGCACACGCACCAATGGAGGACCTTTCGAATCTACTCTCAACGATGAACATTAAATTCCCTACCTTTAAGGGATGAGCGTACGAAGACATGGATGACCACATGAGGAGATTCATTTCCTTATGCCACAGTTGTAGACTTCAAAATCCAAAGGACCTGATGTTGGTGCTATTTCCTTCAACATCAGAAGGTCTTGTAGATAAGTGGTACAACCAATATGCATACGAGAACTTCACCACCTAGGAAGCATTGACGACTTCATTCTGACAAACATTCTCATTGAGTGACTCTTCTAAGCAAGCCTTAGATCAACTCAAAATCTCAAATTAAGGCGAGATGAATCTTTTCAGGCATTACACACTCATACTAATGCACTTTTCTGAAGATTACCACATGGTTTAGGTGATTTCTTGGTCAAGAAGTGGATAGAAAAGGCTCTCCCTAGGTTGTCCCTACAAAAGCTTAGGGAATCTCTTAGAATCGATGCCACACTAAACAAATTTGTAGTAGCTACCTCTCGCATAGAGGAGGCTAGGATGCACTTTGAAGAGGGAACTCAAGCAAAGTATGCCACAAATGTGGACCCAATCAAGAAACTTAAGAGGGAATTAGAAGAGCTAAGGATGTAATGAAGTCAAAATGAAGAAAAGATTGTCTCGCCACACATGCATCAGAATGAAGATTTAGTGGTCCAACTTCATCGAGAAGTGGAGGAGTTGTGGACCTCTCAGGACATCTGAAGGCAGGTCTGACATACCACATGCAACAATAGTGGTCACTCCCACATAAACTACCCCAATAGAGTAAACTATTAATTTTGCGACAAAAGTGGCCATGAGGCGCAGGACTATTATTACCCCAAGGGAGCCCAACAGAGAGGTAACAATCAAGTTTTTGACACCTTTTATGCTAGTACTTGAAATATACATAACAGAGACGAGAATCATTAGAATCAACCTAGATATACTAGGCCTTTAATGTGTTATTGTTGTGGGGAATATGGTCACGTACAAAGAAAATGCTCTCTCCCTCAGGGTGCACCTCCATATCAACATTGTCCTAACACCAAGGATCATTATGCAAGGGATTGTCCTTTCAACTACCCTGTTCTGATCCATATGATTGTAGTGTCTCCAAAAGAAGAAGGTATGACTCCACAAACTTATGTTGTTTCATCATCTATAGTACCTATGATGACTAGGGCTAGGCAAGTAGTGGCAACTCGTACAGAGGAGCAACTGGGAATCAAGGAAAAAGAAGAAGGAAAAAAGGCTGATTTGGAGGATGGAGTGGCCATTGAAGAGGCCTACGACACAATGAGGACTTCACTAAAAGATCAATCTACTCGCCCTTAGGAAAATACTCAGGAGGTAAATATTGAGGAAATTTTGAAGGGAATTCACCACAAGGTCAATCTATTCAAACTTATACAAATGGATGCAAAGGTGAGAAATGATCTACCAAAAGCCATACAATCTATTTATCTGAGTCCACCACCTAGTATAGATGGGTTCATGGTGGATTTTCCTCTTGCACCACTAGCAGATTAAACTTGATCTTGCTACATCAATTAGGTGATTACCAAAGAGTCTATACACGTCAAATGGGTGAGCCTCTCCAAGTATGGCAATGCCTTAATCATGTTATCCACTTTTTTGGGTGACGCTCAATTGGTACAATACTTGCTTGGTGGTTGAAGCCCAACCTAGGCACTCCTTCATCGTTAGAAATAACGAGAATACTTTTTGCAACATCATACCAAGGTGACCTCCATCTTAAGTCACTTCATCACATAGGAGGCTACCTCTATATAGAAAGATGACTACCACATTGAGATCCTCCACCTTTTCTATTGTGGGTGGCAATTGACGGAGTACATTTTCTTGAGGTGTCATGGTGAGAGTTAATGCAAGGAATACCACCACCAAAATTTGGTAGTGTCAAAAGCCATGATTGGGGGGCTAATTGAAGTTGGCTACCAGAGCCATAATTAGCCCACTCCTCCACCTCTTTGGCCACCACTTTGGTGTGTACGGTAGTTGATCTAGGCATGGCTACTCTTCTGGAGTCTATATAAACATAGACTTGGCACTCATTTGAAATACTTCTCCTACTATCATCAGTACTTCTCTTGTCAACATATCTCTTGCATACTTGAGGTTATTTCTTGGCCACTTTCTGCATCCTGTTGCTACTTGCACACTATTGTTAGGCCACTTTGTTGGCATCCTAATGGAATTGACTATTAGCATTACAGAGTGATTGAGTAGTCAGTCTATTGTATTTATATTATATTTCTCTTGCAAAGGTTTCTTGATTGTTATAGTACTTCTTGTATTGATTTCTTCTAGCCTCTAGAATGGGATGATAGCCCACCGTGATGTTCATTTGGAATATTTCTAGATCTCTATAATCATTTGGAGTGTTATGAAATTGGTCTTTTCTCTTATATGTGCAATTTCCATTTTACCTTCTCTATGTCTTTACTCTCAATTAGTGTACCTACACACAAAAATGTCATAGGGTATAGTTCCCTAATGAAGAGGTCCCCTTGAGTAGAAGAAGTACTAGAATTGTGTGGACACAATGGCCTTTTCTATGGTTTGGATTTTTTCCATAGTTTGATACCCAGTAAATCCTCTACACATGCCATATGAATTATTTGGTGTTGGTAAAACCACTAACACCACCATGTTTACGAAAAATTAGAGAAGAATAGTAATTACAAGGAAACTAGTATTCCATGCTCATGCTAAGCACATTGAGGTGCAATGAAGGAGAGGCTCTTTCTTGGAGAAATCAATTTGCCATATGTTCCCACATTGTTGCATATATTTTCACAAAAGATCTTGCTCCTAAGAAGTTTGAAGCCTTTTGCAAAGCTTTGGGCTTACTCACTTTTGTGAATTGATGTTCGTCCTTATTGCTTGGAACTTCCTTATACATGAGTGTCAACCCCTTGCTCACCACATCACTCCCAAGCAAGTTTCTTTAGAATATTTTAGAAGTGATGTGTATGAACACATTTAAGATTGTTATTGCACTTTTCCCCTCTTTAGAATTTTTTTCTATTAGCTTGTATATACCCACATGATCCCAAAGGTCTACTTATCTTGGCACATTATACACTTAGTAATACATTCTCTTTTATGA
>CM035410.1:54773824-54851324 GCA_020310875.1 Ceratopteris richardii
ATGGAGATGTGAGGACTAGTATGAAGACTATAAGCAAGTGAAGGCACAAGTGGGTGAGTGAGAAGCACACAAACATGCACACACATACACACACACACGCGTACACAAAGCAAGAATAAAGAGAGGAACAATGGAGTTCTTTGCATTAGTCAAAAAGTCTCTTAAATAAGCTCAAATCACTAACAATCTCACCCCAAAAATGAGCTCTCTAGCTCTATTTATAGTTTTTTTAATAGCTTTGGCCCTATCCAGACCTAGTGTCTGGCCTAGTGAAAAATCAAGTTCTATGGCTTATTTGAGGGCTCAAACGGAATCTAAAAATTAGGAAAATTGGTATGTAGCTAATTCTAATAGTCCTTGAGCTCGACGACTCCTCGGCTTGAACAAAATGGAGTCTATTCTACCAAAAATGGAATTTACAATGTTTGCGTAGTGATGAAAATCACTTGAGTTGGAAATATTTCATGGAAAAAATTATTAGGCCTAATTACCAGATTGTGCGTGACTACTGCTTTGTGCTGGTATGATCTTCTCATAGTTTGTATGCCAACACTCCCTCTCCCTAGCATGTGTCCCCCTTGATAGGCCTCTATTCTGTAGGGTGGTCAATATAGTATTGGAGAACGTTGGTGGCCAGCTCATGTTCTCCTATGCGTAATCCTCTTGCAGATTAGCTCTCAATGCATCCCAATTTATTGCACCTAGGATATCTGGTTGCAGTGTTGTGTAGTACTCGGAGTACATGGCTTGTTCGCATGCAAAGAGATGAAGTAGGTGTGTGGCCTTAGGTGCAAACACCTCCAAGTGAAATTCCCAAAAACCTTATCTAAACATGTCTTCGAATGTCTATTTATAACATGCGGGGAGGTACTTGATGCGTGCATGCCAAGCGTATGCCACACGAATGCTGGGGGTGGTGCTCATGTCATACACCAAATCATAATTTCCATTGGTAAACCTCGATAGATGTGCCTGTGGTGCTTGTGCATTTCTAAAAGTTTTGAGCATGATTTGGATCATATCCAAAATTTTAAGCATCATTTGGGCCGCAACATCTGGCATGGGCTTCAGTCCAGGCATCTAGTGTTGAATTGTTGCCATCATGTAAGCTATTGATGGTGGTCCCTATGGTGGCGCTATGTATGGATAGTTGAGCCATTCCTTGCACTATGCGTTGTTCTGCACTCTAATGTTGGATGCCTTCCATGATCTCCACCGTGGAACTGGACCATAGCATGGATTGTAAATTAGATGTAGAGGTGTGTAGTTCCATGTGTGCATCATTTCAGGGTATGTCACTAGAAGCTTTTGCCGCCATGTCAGTTGATAGATCTTGCCTTTTTGCGCCTTTCGAGGAAGGTCTTCGAGTTGAAACTAGGTTGCGAAGGAAGGAATCTTTCCTGTGACTCGCTGTATTTCCGCACTGTAGTCTACCAGAATAACATAGTATGGCCGGTATTGGAGTTCTGATGATATGATGAGACGTTTGGATGACAAGTTCTTGAAGTAGCTAGATTGTAATATTGTTTCTTCTATGACTCTCATGGCTTGATTTTGCAGCACCGTGCGCTCTTCATGAGAACTCCCTATTTCTTCCACTTGTCGTAGCCATGGGGGTCGTGGTGCCTCGAAAGTATCCTGACCTTCCTTTGTTTGTCATCCCCCTGGGATGGGTTGCGGATCATAGTCCTCTTCAAATGTTTGTTCCATAGGTATGGAGACTTTCTCTTCATTTGTGGGAGCCTCGGGTGGGGATGGTGGTCATTCGTATTGTAGTAGGCGTGCCTGCAATTCTATGACTTGTTTTTGGAGATCTTGTAGGGCCTTTGAGTCAGTGATAAGTGAAGCGGTTGAGGTAATGGCTTGGGGGGCAGCTCTCGTGTCTTTTTGTCATGTTTGCTTCAATTGATCTAGTTCCTTTGATAACTGTTCATGCCTCGAGTAAAGTGGCATAGTCTTCAAGAATGATTTTGATGCTTTCAGGGATCACAACTTAAAATTTGGAGGGAGTAATGGGTGCCCCGGGTGTGCTTTTGATGGTTGCCTCTAAGTTTTCCTGGTTCTGTAGTTGTAGACATCGATTTTCCTCATGAGCAGCTACAAGGTATTGCTTGAGTAGGGCCATATTGCGTTGGAGTTTTGAGTTGTGTTCCAACTGTGTGTGTAGACGGCCTTCCACCACTTGGATCGCTTCCTAGTCTACATTTTGTAACTTTGATTCCAATATGCTATGAGCCTCCTATAAAGTTTGAAATTGTGTTTGGAGGCTGGCATTCTCCTCTTCTAGTTTAGCAAGACGATGTTGTAGCACTTCAGAGTGCTCTTGCAATCATGGGTTATGTTGTTGGAGCTGATTGTATTCTATCCTTAATTGTGATACACATGCGAGCATGGTGTCAAATGCATTACCTATAGATGAAGGTGTATTTTGTATAGTGGAAAATGCAAGGGGAGGGGATTGGGGAATGGGAAGAGTGAATGTTGTCTCCATTGGAGATGTATGTGCAGGTGAAATTGGTGGAGGAGGGATGGGGGAAGGTGGAAGTGTGGGGGGAGGGGGAGGTGCCATCGGTGGTGAAATGTCCATGCTCTCAACCGGGGATGTGAGAGTGGTGGCTTCCATATATATGGGAATGGCAGGTGGTGTGTGTGTGTGGTCGTGGTGATTGTTGTGGTGTGGATGTTGGGAATGGGATGGACGAAAAGGGTTGAGAAGTGGTTTGAAATATTCTAGAAAGGAAATCATGAACAGGTTGAAGGACTGGTGGGATGGGGGTGAGAAGTGTGAGCTTGGAGGTAGAAAGGTTGCGACAGGGGGTGTGGTGATAGGGAATCCAAGAAATGTGGATCTAGTGTCAGGAGGCCTATGACAAAGGTTCTAGAGGCAGTTGTCCTATGGCTGTCTCCATGAGAGATTCGGTTGATTCAGTTGTGATGGTGGTGGCTTGATAGACAGGGTTGTCAAAGGAGGAGAACAAGGTTGAGTTGGAAGTGGGGGTACGGAAGAGGAAGGTTTGCTTTGTGGGTTGGGCATTCAAGGTTATGTCTTCAGCTTCTGTTCGAGGAGGCGATGGTGGGGGGGTCAGTGGTAGTGGCTCAGTGGACTCTTCATGGGTGATTGTGTGTTCTTGATTAGGAGTTCTTGTTGTTTGGGAGGTTGCCTCGATTGTTTCAGATGTAATAATAGGGTCTTCCACCGTAGTAATGGGAATCTGGATGTTTTTACCGGACCGTGGTTGTGTTTGGAATCATCGCAAATCATATTGAACGGGAGGCCCCTGTAATGCTGATCGGACTGTTTCCACTACACCATAAGTTACTGCCATCAATAGGAGACCTTCACTGTATTCAGAGTCAACTCCAGCTTCTTCCAAGAGCTGCGCCATGAGCATTCTACTGTTCTGTTCATTGAGCAATTGTTGTGCCCTCATTCGCTCCATGATTTGATACAGCCTCCGAAGTATCGTTATATGTTGGGGCTCTAGTGGTTTCTTCTTCTTCTGCTTCTTCTTCATCCTCTTCTTCTCCTTCTGGGTGTTCCAGTTGTTGAGAGGAAGTTCTCTACTAATCGTCATCCTAGTGTACATGGCGGCCTTCCATGGATTTCCTCCGTCTTTGGGAAAAGGTGCCCTGTTCTTCTGTGTCCGAAAAGAATTCTACATCAGAGAGTTGTGTATTCTGCAAGAATGATTCAAAATCAAAGGTGCTTATCCCTTCAACATCTCCAATCGTGGCAAATTCAAATTCAGGTGGGACGGGAGGAGCCAATGGGATAGCTTGTGATGTGCCTTCAGATCCAGACCTAGGTATTCTAATTGTAAAGGGAGGCACAGTGGAATCCCCTCGTGATGAGACTTCGGGAGTCGTAAGAACTTCACGTGTCTGGATGCGGGGAATTGAGCCTCGCATGCGTTTGGATTGATGTGAGGCAGTTTTGTGTCTTTTAAACATCTATAACTGTGATCCGGTTAAAGTGCGTTCAAGGGGTACATCGTATGCTAAGCACTTGTAGATGATGTGCATGATTGCATAACAAAGATTCACCACTAGCTTCCTAGATGACCTTTTATTTTCTCCATATAGCTGCTCCATAATCCATACAGGAAGCTTAATCGGTAGTGCACCTGTCTCCACCAAGTAAAGAGCGAACCAGATCTGTTTGTGGGGTTGAGTGAATTGATCTTGACCAGGAAACGCAAAATGTTGCATGCACATACGGAGAGGAATGGACACATTTGGTGTGAGTGCCGCCATATCTTTCAGCTTTTGTAATTTCCAATTCTTCATGTTAGTGGGTATTAGGGCATCCTTCTCTGACGGTACATGCATGCCATGCATGTTCAAAGTAGAGCTCACCAATTCCAACATAAGTTCTAACCTTTTCGGTTCATTGTTGCCCAATAAAGAAGGAAGAATGAATGTTCCTGGTTTGTCTTTCTCCTCATTCGTCTGTAGTGTTGATACCAAATAGTAGCACTGTAGAAAATCTAGTTTCGGTGGGGGTACCTCAAAGTACTCCGCCAGCCCTGCACGCTGCCATATGCTTTGAAGTTCTGGTGTGTTCTAGAGAGTCTCAAACTCTTTGGAAAAGAATTGGAATCGCACCCATGACTTTTCATACTCACACTTGGACTCCTAGATATATTTAGCCTCTCCCAAGGGCCATGGCATGCCATTGAACCAGTGAGAGTTTTCATGGACTCTCTTGGTTATTCCTATGGGAGGGTCCGATATGGGTATTTGCTAGAAATGTTGCAGGTCTATCGGACGTTCAGTTGGTGACACATTAATAGGTAGACTCCCCACATTAATATCCACAGTACTTAACTGCTGCCTGGGAGCTTGGGCCTACTGCTTCTGCCATGAGACTGCTTGTAGTTGTTGATGCTTATCTGCTATAAGAATAGAGGCACATTAGCATTGCATAGGAAACATGATATTATGGTGTTCCCTCCACAATACTAACATGACATTCCAAGTTGGTAGGGGTTAGTGGGTGAAGTGTTCGTGATGTGTGTGAATGTTGGTTAGTAGGTTAGCGTTCACCCTAGATGCATACTTTTGGATGTGCAATGTACTCAGAATGCACCTACATTAGAGTGAACTCATTTACAAAATTGGGTCAAGGGGTTTGATCTAGGTTTCAGTCTCCAAACTTCAATCATGGGATTGTAGCTTTTAGTGGTGATGACGTATAACGATTTGTGGACTGGATTGTGTTGGATTTGGGAAATTTTTGGGAACCCATTTCCCGACATTCCTAGGTGTGCCCGAAGATGTAGTGGTGTGGAGTGTAGATGTTTGCCCTGGGATTTGTGCCAAGAGTGCTTGTGAGTGTTGATTCAATCTTGTGAATGGAGGTGAAGGTATTTGAGCTCATAAGCAGGTCTTGGGCACCTATATTTGTCTAGCATTTGGGATAGCCTTCACTCATTGCTTTGGAACCCAAATAGAAATGGTTCGTCTAGATTGATGCCTAGGATAGTCCATTGTAATCCTCGACATTGTAGCTAGTTTGGTGCATTTTTGGAATCCTCTCTCCAGGATCGAGGGTTTCTCACCCTTGTGTACCCAGATCTGCTTCATGTCAAGAGGCACTTTATATTGCACTGGTCGTTGCTCCTTCTTGATCATCAGCCTCCTTTGTGATGTATGTTGTCGTGATTGCTTTCCTGGGAATCTCTTTGGAAAAGAAGGGAACTCCTTATTGACTTTTGCACCTTTGTTAAGACTGACAATCTTCTCCACCATAGAACTTTGGACAAGAATAGCATCCTTATCTTCATGTGGGTTCCTGGAGGGACCAAGATTTGGTGTCTTTTCTAGTGGCCTGAGTGCTTGATTCGCTAATTCAATTGTGATGCGTCTTTCGCCCACCCAAGCCTGAAGAAGTCCACTTCTTAGGTTAAGGTTGACTGCATGATCGTAGATCCAGTCTTGGCCCAAGACAAGAGGTTTGGTAAGATCCTCATCTTCACATGCTAGTACTTTGACTACCATTAGAACCTCTTGAATGTAGAGGCGAAGTTCCACCTCACCCATGCAAGGGGTTTCCACACCTCCCAATCCTATGAGATATGCCTTGATAGGATTGAACTTCAATTGCAATTCTTGGCAGTAGGAAGTCAGATTGCACTAGTGTCCTGAGTCAATTAAAGCCCTTACGGTCCTTGCACTCTCTCCTTGTCCTACCTCCAGGGTCACAAAAGGTCGTCAATCAACTATCCTATGGGAACGTTCACCTGATGCTTGGCACATGGCCATGTGATAACTTAGAGCTTTTTGAGTGTCAGACATAGGCTGATCTCTACCTTGTCTTTGCAATTTCGTTTGTCGGATGCGTTCTAAAGCTTCCGCATGTGCTTCTTCTCGAATTCGTTTTTCTTCTTCCTTGCGTTTCTGAGCGGTGTTGAGTCAATTTAGCATCTCCTCTGTCAGGGGTTCTTGATATAAATTGACTCTGCATCCACTTATGTAACTCAGTAGGATGTTTCCTTCTAGAGTGGCTAGTTGATCTGCTCCACTTGTTGAGATCCTATTGATAATCATTGGTCCATAGCCTCTCTTCTCTAATTTCCGTGCATGTTGCTTCAAAGTGTAGACTAAGACTAGGTCTCCTGCTTTCAAGCCCTTATCCTTCACATGTGCGTCAAACTATGCTTTTTGTCTTTTCTTGGCTGCATAAATTCCTACTGCAGCTCTCAATCGTGTTTCACCTAATCGTTCAAGATCGAAGATTCTAGAGGAGATCTCATGGCCTGTCCAATCATGCTCTTGTGCTACTTTCAATGTAAGTACCAAGAAGTCCAATGGTAGCACTACATTTTGGCCAAATACCATCTGTAAGGGTGTGGCTTGGAGTACCATTTTATAGGCAACTCTGTATGCCCAAACAGCATGGTGTAGCTGTTTTTCCCAATTAGAGCGTTTATTATTAACCAATTTTGTCAGTACAATGCATAGAATCTTGTTGGTGCTCTCGGCTTGCCTATTAGCTTGTGGATGATAGGGGGCATAATTCTTATGTATCACCAAGAATTCTTGGAGAAGGTTTTCTATGACTTCATTCAAGAAGTGCGTGCCTCTATCACTCACTAGCTCTATTGGTAACCCATATCTGGCAAACACGTTCTCAAATAAGAACTTAGCAGTCGTCTAAGCATCATTCTTTATTGCAGCTTTCACTTCTACCCATTTAGTCAGATAATCAGTGGCAACAATGATGTATTCAGCATGTGAACCCTTGGTTGGGGGGTTAATAGGACCAACAAAGTTTATTCCCCACTTAGAGAATGCACGTCCACCCATCATAGGTTTCAATGGCATCTCATCTTTACGTATGGGATATTGAGTTCGCTGACAAACATCACACCACTTCACGTAGGTATGTGCATCCATGTGAAGGGTTGGCCACCACAAGCCTGCAAATAGGATTGCCTTAATCACACGGTCTGGTCTAAAGTGTCCTCCTGCTACACCTTGGTGAGCAGTTTCCAAGATCTTAAGATGTTCACTCTCATGGACACATAGTCTTAGATCTCTGTCTTTTCCATGCTTGTATAGATTATCACCAATGAGTGCGTAATCTAGGGCTTCTTGTCCTAAACTTCTTTGCCTAGCCAGGGTCATATCTTGAGGGAATGTTTTCATCCTCAGGAAGGCTACCAATGGTTCACTCCAATCTGGTATTAGAGCCACTTGGTACAGTGTAGCATGCTCCACAGGTGGTCTAATACGACAGACTTGGCATTCCTTACACAACTTATGGACATCTCCTTCCATAGTTGGCCAGTGCACATTTAGTCTCCTTAGTGTCTGTAAAGTTCTTTGCATTGAGTAGTGTTGCTCTAATGCACCCACATGTTCCAATTGCAATCATTTTGCGTACTCCTCTTCCACACAACAAGCTAATATCCCTTGATCTGTATGCTTGTACATACTCCCTGCCATGATATTGTACTTTTGGGCTTTTACTACCTCCTGACCTTGAGGGTTTATCACTGGGTCTTTAGGCCCATATGTCAATACTACCACTAATGTGTTGGCCCATTGTGGTACCACTTCCAAATTAAACGAGTACGCATTAGGGAGATCATCTAATACTCCATGTGGGGCCTCTCCGGATGTGAGTCTTGAGAGATGATCTACTCTGAAGTGTGACTTGCCCTTCCTCACCACTACCTCAAAGTCATATTCCATTAGTAAGAGGAACCATCTTACCAATCTACCTGTATTGCATGGCTTGTTCACGAGATATAGCAATGGTTGATGGTCTGTAAAAAAAATTAAACTTATTTGCGAGCAAATAGTGTCTAAATTTTTAAACCGCATATACCATGCCTAGTCCTTCTCGTTCAGTAATGGTGTAATTCCTTTCTGCAACATTCAATTGCCTACTTGCATAAGCAATTGGTAGACCCATGTTACCTTCACCCGTAGGTTCTACTAGCATACATCCAATAGCATAGTTGGATGCATCCATATGCACATGGAATGGCTTGTTCCAATTTGGGGTAGTCAAGATTGGTGCCGAACACAATCTTCTTTTGAGCTCGTTAAAGGAGTTTTCACATTCTTCAGTCCACTCAAAGTTAGTCAAACGAGAGTATAGAGGCTTTGCAATGATTGCATACATATGAATGAATTAGCGATAATAGCCACAATGCCCCATGAAAGCCTGTACCTCCTTGACATTCCTTGGCCTAGGTAGCTCTGCAATAGCTCTCACTTTCTCCTCATTCGTGGATATGCCATTCTTTGACACTATGTGTCCTAGAATCTTGCCTTTCCTGACCATGAAAACATACTTTTTTGGGTCCAAGCAGACTTGATATTCTCTACATTTGTCAAATATTTGCCTGAGTTCAGGTATATGTGTCTCTCTAATGTTGGAATGAGCACAAAGATCATCAACATAGACTTCTAAATTCTTCCTCGGGAATTCTTTAAATACATGACACATCAGCCTTTCAAAAGTGGAGGACGCATTGGTTAGACCAAATGGCATTACCTGAAAATCAAATATGCTCCACTCTGTGGCAAAAGCCATCTTATGATGATCTTCTGGTGCAATGGCTACTTGATTGTAACCAGAGAACCCATCTAGGAAGCTGTACAATTCCTTGCTTGCTACCCTTTCTAATAGATGCTCAGTGATAGGAAGCGGATAACTATCTCTGATAGTGGCTGCATTAACTTTCTTTAAGTTAATGCATACACATAACTTGGCATTCTTCTTGGGCACCACTATAATGGGGGATATCCACTCTGTGTGCTCAATTTCATAGATGAATCCACCTTCAACCAAACGATCTATCTCTTCTTTGATCTTCGTAGCATAGTTGTCATTATAGGTGTATGGCTTCTGTTTAGAGGGTTTGGCATCTGAGGTCATGGGAATCATATGTGAGCATATGTCAAGGTCTACACCTTTCAAGTATTTGTAGCTCCATGCAAAAACACCCCTATATTCCCTTAGCAAGGCTACCAACTCTTGCTCTTCTTCCTCAGTTAGGTCATGTCCTATGTACATGCATCTTTCTTCTCCTTCTTCTATGGCTACAATGATTTTCTTGGTGGTTTCTTTGTTATCATATGCTTCTATGGATTGTGCATCGCGTTTAGGCATTCTTATCATGACTTTCCTATCTTCTATCTCATACTTCTTAAAATTCTCAGGGACCTCAAACAAAGATTCTTCCTCTTCTGACGTGGTTTCTTTATTCTTTCTTTTCTTACCTTCATTTTTGGCAGTCACTTGTGTGGTTAAACTTACATCATTCGTAAGTTCTTCGTGCCTCTGAGGGTGAGCTTCTACTTCGTAGAAATATTCCTCATCTGATGCAAAAGGTGGGTCCATGATGATTGATTCTAGATCAGAGTCGCTCGCGTCCTCGAATGCATCAGTGCTAGGTTCGCATTCTTCTATAACCGAATCATAAATAATTGGCTCTATTGTAAAGACTAAGATGCCATAGCCATCCTCGTCACAGTGGGGTGTCCATTTTTCTTCATTGATGGCTACATCCATTGTCGCTAAAATTTCCGCCCAACCATGAGGTTCAAATTCTTCATCAGGAAATACTACAGGTGCATAGGCTTGGTCTTGAATTGATCTATGGGTTTCCTTCGCACCTACCTCTCTGGTTTTTTCTCTCTTCTGTTCTTCTACTGCTACTTTGCACATCCATAAGTGGGTGTCTTCATGCATCCATGAGGACCCTGATCCTATGGAATGCATTGATTTTGTATCATCCTTAGCTCTATGGATGGGATTCCATTGAATAGAGGGAACGTCTCTATGAGATTAATCATTGAGATTGACTTTGGTTGTAACACCTAAGTGTTGCAAATATAAATAATTGGTTCCGCAATCTTGTACCACTTGCAACTACCGCATAAATGGCCTTCCCAAAATCATCCCATAGGCCTGATTCTTGCTAAAGTCACATATAGCAAAAGTATATTCAAACTCTACACCACATCTAGTGAGAGTTATTCCTTCTAGTAGTCCTAAGGGTCTCTCAATGTGACCATTGGCCATCTACAATTTCATTCTTGTTGGCCTGAGTGTTGGCTTGCCCCATCGCTTCCATAGGGAAGTTGTAGCAATTGCAACTCCTGCGCCCGAGTCCAAAATTGCCTTGGTGGTGTAACCTTGATGGGCAATGGGAAGATAGGTGTTTCCTTCTACACCTTCGCTCATGTCTCCTATTTTGTTCAAAGGTATTTCTGGCATGATTCTATGAGATCCTACCTGGGAGCAAGGTTTCGCTACTTCTGGCACTTGGTTGGCTATGTGTTTCCACAATTCTGGCTTAACCTTTAGTAGCTCCTCTAAAGTGAGATTGCACTGCACTTTAGTGTTTCTCACTACCTCCATATTCCTAGGTATGACTGAATTTTCCTTTCTTATGAGGACTATGGGTGCTCTCATACAAGTAGATTTTGCGTCCCAAGGGCCTGTGACATGGGGTAATTCCTGCAAGGAATTAGACTCGAAGTCTAATCTCTCACAATATTGGATATCCTCCTGCTCTCCATCAATGGAAGGAAGGTCTTGTGGGAATTGATCATGCAAATCATCCACAAATTCAATGGAAGGGGGAGCTTCACTTTCTTTAGCCCACTTCTCTTCTTGGATCTCTCTTAGAAATTCTTGGGAATACCTATTCATAGAACAAGTGGTGTCTGGTTCAGTGGAATTGGCCACATAAGCATCCTTGGGAGGAATGCTCATTCTTTCAATCGCTTGGTCCTTACCCTGGGAGGTGGCTTCCTTTCTTGATTTTGCAACTAGTCTCTCCAATCTATCTAACAGTCCATCAATGCAATTGAGTCCTAGCTGAACTAGAGCAATTGAAGAGGCGACTGACTTCAAACATGGTTTGAGCCAATTCTACAATCTTAGCACAAAGCTTGGTTCATTCCACCTCTAGGTCAGCTCTAGGGTAACACTTTTCATGATCTGTTACATTTGGCCCTTGCTAGATTCTGGCCTGATATGCTCTAAGCATCATATCTATGTCCTCGAGAGTGGGATCTGCAAAGATTGATCCTACACGGGGTGGTGGATGGGTTATGTATGGTGGATTAGATGGTTGTGGGATGGATAATGATGATGATGGTGATGGGGGTAATGTGTGAGAGTGCGTTTGAGATGTGATTTCTATTATTTTGGCCTTGGTTCCTCTCAGGCTTTCCTCGAGTTCGCTCATCTTCTTTTCCTATTGCCTTTTCATTCGTTCACGACTTTCTCTCCAAGCTCTTGTCCTCTTCTTATTTTGACTCTCGATCTCGCTAACCTTAGAATTCTTTTCCTGGCGTAAGTCTTGGTTTTGCTTAAGTGCATGAGCTCTTGTGATGACTTGCACTGGGGCCGTGGAAGTCACACTTCCCGTGGAGTCTACCGCTAACCCAATAACGTTGATAGGAGCGATTTTTGGCATATTGGTGGGGTTCTTGGGACACTCTCATAACAGGTGCTCCTTCCCACAATCTAGACAAAAGCCTTTAATTGTCACAAATTGGGGTTGTGTAGGTGTAGGCAGAGGGCAATCATGAATGAGGTGATCCCCCTGACATCGATAGCATGGTCCTCTAGGAAATGGGGGTCTTGTCTGACTAGGTTGAGGCCTAGAATTAGGATTTGCGTACATGACATTCGCATACTCAGGCTCCCAACTAGGTTCACTTAGTTCTTCATAATAGTATGACTCATTATGATCAGGGGACTGCATGTAGTAAGTCTGGGGGCTATCAACATGAGTAGAGTAAAAAATATGATCACTGGGGTCACTTTCTGAAAGTAATGGAGTTAGTAGCACTAAAGCTCTATTCAGATTTTCTTTTGCAGTTGCGTACTTTATTGGAATCACATTGGCTGGAGGAGGGGGTTGTTGCACTAGAATTGGTTGAGGTCTTTGATGCCCTTGATAGGGTGGTTGATAGGATTGTTGGGGCCTACCATACTGCCGTTGTGGGTACTGATTCTGATATTTTTCTTGTTGTTGATACGTCTGAGGATAATTTTGTCTAACAGCCTGTTTATTATAAGGACAATCTTGTGCAGTGTGGTTGGTATATCTCCTTTCTACGGTGTAGTATTTGCTATTAGGGTTCACTTGTGGTTGAGCCATGATAGGGCACACATCGGCCATATGGTCTCCTCCACAGGTGTAGCATCATTTCCCTGGGGAAAATCTAGGAATCTGCTATCTAGATACTCCTAATTTCTGAGCTACCTTCTCTGCCAGATCCTCAATTGACGTGGATTGTGTGGAAGTGAGGCTAATAGAACTATATGAATCTTTATAGATCTTTGAAAGCTCTAATTCCTCCCCTAGATTATCCTCAATGTCTATGCACATGTGTACACACTCTTCTATGGATCTAGGATCCATTAAGTACACATATGATCTCAGTTTGGTACTTAACAATCCATCTAGAAATAAGGCCACTTGTTTGGTTAGAGTGGGTAACTATGGAATAGGGCACCTCTCTAGGTATTGCCTAAACCTTCTTCCTATGAGCCTCACGGTCTCTTGAGGTGTTTGCTTGAAGCTATATATCAAGGAAGATGTGTTATGCCTAATACCACTCTTAGAAAACTCAATGATGAATGCTTAAAGAAGTTGGTCTATATTTCTAAACTAACCCTGATGAAGCGGTTAGAACCAAGTCAATGTGGTGTTCTTGAGAGTTAGGCCAAAAGCATTGTATTGAGTGAACAAGTCTCAACTTGTTCAGCTCTCAAAACTTCCCTAAACTCTGCTACATGGTCATATGGGTCTTCTGTGCCATCAAAGCAATTTTTCATGGACTTAACTAGTTGTGTAGGCCTCAAGGTCCTAGCGTGTTCTCTAGGCCTTGGCAGAGGGAATTCATTTGCATTTCTTGAATTCCTTGGGTCCCTATGTCTCTCCCTATCCATCCTATCCATCTCTATCCTCATTCTTTCCCTTCCCAGTGGGTTAGCAATTCTCACCTCGGGTCTATCTCTACTTCTCTCTCTTTGAGTTCCATGAGCCGGAGATGTTCCAGCTCCTTGATGACCATAAGACACAATGGATCGAGGTTGGGGAAAAACAAATTCAACCTTCCAAGTGTATGCGTGTCTTCCATGCTCGAGACCACAAAGATCCTCTGTGACTCATTATCTAGATAGGTCACTTTGCCTTGGCTATCAGGATCTTTGAATTCATAGATGGTAAGTGTCCCCACTTCATCAGGCTGCTCAGGTTTATACCTCCAAAAACCCTCATCCGTCTCTCGATTCAAGAGCAAATCTATGCTCCTATTGTCTTTGGGAACCCACTCTAGAGTGATTATTCTAGTCAAAACCGACTTGCCTCGAGGGGTTTTTGGCTCCTTTCCTAAATTCCCTTGCTCTATGTCACCTATTTCGATCTCTGAGATTATGTTTCCAAATTCATCTGTTCTTTCTGGTTGGCTAGTGACCACATACATTGTTCCTTCTTATCAATGTAGGAACCATTTTCAAACTTGACTACAGGGTGTTCTAGTCCCATGGATTGATCCGGGTTTTTAATTTGGACAACAGATCTTCTCATACCATCCTCATAGATGCGAGCACCTAAGCAGTTGGTCTCAATATATTCTAGTTGCATCTTGTAGGGACCTTCTAGTTTTTCTAGGTATGCCACTCCTATGCTTACCTAAGGGTCTCTCCATGTTGTAAGACATCTTAGAGTCATTAGTTTCTGAGTCTAGAGTGTAGGGGTAATCACTCAACTACTGGGCCCAAGACATAGCAGTATGGTTAACACTAGCCTCTGATGACCTAACACTAAGACGGTCTCTCCCTAGGTGTCTTCCTGATCTCAGGTTCATATGCCCTTCTAATTGTCCCAATGACCCTTGTACAACCACGTTGTTGATTCTTTGATACCAATCACTTGTTCCTTTTAATTTCCTAGGTACTTGTACTTATTTCCTTGTCTTTAGCTAAGCGTCGTCAGGAGCACTTAAGTGTGTCGCACTTGATGTTCTTCATCCACTTAGCTTAAGTTCTTTTCCTTTAAGTTGTCCCTTGACTGCACTTTAACTTATTCTTGGACTTGAGAAATTAGAGGCTCTTAGAACTTGAATATTCCTATCGTACCCCTAGTCAGAGCCTCTACTCGCACTTAGCCTAAGCTAGGAATGGACTGAGGGGGTTGAGAGATTTTCCAACCTCAAGTAGCTTCTCCTTGCTGCATTCATATGCTTAGGATGCTCATTCCCGAGCTTGCTTACACTGGCTCTTGCTTCGGTTTCTCCAAAAGCTCTCAATGATCCTGTAAAAGTTCCAAGTTTAACTCAAGATTTCACCTTCAATTAACAAACAATTTGATTCAGACACTTTTAAACACCCTTTTTCCCCCTTTTTTGTTGCCCAAAAAATCTTCTCTAGAGCTCCCTTGGTGTACCTACCCCATAGAGGGTCAACTTCAAAATACCCTATCTAAAAATCAACGCATTGTTCTTATAAAAAATAGTTGAGCCTGTGTAGTATTCACCACGAGCTTTCCAACAAGCTCTAGAGCTCAAAACAGATTTCATATGAAAAATTTATGTCAAATCAGTGTTTAGGGGGTTAAAACAGACAAACACGACCTTTCATGATGTTAGCGCATTTCTCTCAAGCCTTTGTAATTGTATGGGTAATTGAGTGTGCAAATATATCCAAAATTTAGCCCAAATTTACAAAGAAAATTAGCACTTTAATTTTTGTCAAAAATGTCTGTCTATCATGATAGACGGTGTCTGTCGCGATGGACGCGGACTGTCACGTTGTCGGGAAGATTTGCATCTTCCAATTGATGACCCGAAAAATTAAAATATTTATTGGTGAATTCTAAACCTCTTTTATATCACTGTTGATCAGTTGTGTTAATTGGATTAACTATTTTGAAAGTGTTTTCAGGTATGAAAGATGAAGCAGGACATATGTTCATGTTAGGGTTTACCCTAATTACTCATTTAATGAGAATTTCCTATCTTTTTTACATTCAAGAATTATGGGTATTCAGCCTAGGGTTTCTTGAATTCATGTGTTGTTTATAAGATTTGGTTAATGTTAAGGGTTTAGATGAGTTATAATGGGTTAAAGCTAGGGTTCAGAAGGATTTTAATGGTCTAACCCAGGGGGTTTTATGGGTTTCCAATAGGGTTTCTAGGATTTACTATATTAAAAGGGTTAAAATAGATATTATTTATCATCATTAATTACATATTTTGTATTCTAAATTAAACTATGCTATTAATAATTACTTTAAGTAAATGTGTGTATTTAAATATTAAGGTTCTAATTAATTAAACCCTTAAACTAAGCTTAAATTAATTAATTATTTAAATAAGAAATGTAGGCTAATTAGATTAAAATGATTAATTAAATGGATAAATAACTAGTGGACTATATGAGTGCTAGGAAAAAGAATGGCTTATATAAGTTGTGTAAACTAAAGAGATTTAAGGAGTGGTCTCAATAGAAGATGCACTTAAAGTGAAAAAAGTTGGTTAAGAGAAAGAGTGGAGAGAATTAGTGAAGATGAAAAGAGAGGAGTAGATATTAAGTGTAATTAAAGTAGAAAAGTTAAACTAGAAAGTGTGGTGGAAGTAAAGAGATTAAAGTGTGGTTGTAGATTAAAAGTTAAAACTAAAAAGAGTGGTTTAGAAACGACTTGTGTTTGTATTTAAATGACTGTTGAGCTCAAGTTTCTCTTAATGTTTTTTTTGTAGGTACTTTCTTCTGCTCTTACTTTCTTCTGTTTTTCCTTCTTTCTCATTAGACCCTCCTTGTGCTCGGGATATTAAGCCATCATGTACTGTTGTGTACGATGATCTTGATGTTGATTGTCCGGCTGGAAGCATGCCCATGCCTATTCCATGGCTTGGTTTGGGTCCCTGTAGCAGTATGTGTATGTGTATGATGTGATGTGTGAGTGTGTATGTGATGTGTGCGTGTATGATGTGATGTGTGTGTGTATGTGATGTGTGTGTGCATGTGATGTGTGTGTGTATGTGATGTGTGTATGTGCGTATGTGATGTGTGTATGTGTATGTGACGTGTGTGTGTGTGTGATGTGTGAGTGTGTATGTGATTTGTGTGTATGTGTATGATGTGATGTGTGTATGTGTGTATGTGATATGTGTGTGTGCGTGTATGATGTGACGTGTGTGTGTGTGTGATGTATGTGTGTGAGAGAGACTCTCCCTCCCCTCCTCTGTCAGTGCGGCAGCGCACAGACAGAGAAGGAGAGAGAGAGAGAGAGAGAGAGAGAGAGAGACTCTCCCTCCCCTCCTCTGTCTAAGCGCGGCAGCGCGCAAACAGAGAAGGAGAGAGAGAGACAGAGAGAGAGAGAGAGAGAGAGAGAGAGAGAGAGAGAGAGAGAGAGAGAGAGAGAGAGAGAGAGAGAGAGAGAGAGAGAGAGAGAGAGAGAGAGAGAGAGAGGAGAGAGAAGGAAAGAGAGAGAGAGAGAGAGAGAGAAAGAGAGAGAGATCGGGACAGAGAAGGAGAGAGAGAGAGAGAGAGGAAAGAGAAGGAGAGAGAGAGAGAGAGAAAGAGAGAGAGAGAGAGAGAGAGAGAGAGAGAGAGAGAGAGAGACTCTCCCTCCCCTCCTCTGTCTGAGCGCGGCAGCGTGCAGACAGAGAAGGAGAGAGAGAGAGAGAGAGGAGAGAGAAGGAAAGAGAGAGAGAGAGATAGGGACAGAGAAGGAGAGAGAGAGAGAGGAAAGTGAAGGAGAGAGAGAGAGAGAGAGAGAGAGAGACTCTCCCTCCCCTCCTCTGTCTGAGCGCGGCAGCGCGCAGACAGAGAAGGAGAGAGAGAGAGAGAGAGAGAGAGAGAGAGAGAGAGAGAGAGAGAGAGAGAGAGAGAGAGAGAGAGAGAGAGAGAGAGAGAGAGAGAGAGAGGAGAGAGAGAAGGAGAGAGAAGGAGAGAGAGAGAGAGAGAGAGAGAGAGAGAGAGAGAGAGAGAGAAAGAGAGAGAGATCGGGACAAAGAAGGAGAGAGAGAGAGAGAGGAAAGAGAAGGAGAGAGAGAGAGAGAGAGAGAGAGAGAGAGAGAGAGAGAGAGAGAGAGAGAGAGAAAGGCGCAGAGGGAAAGAGAGAGAGATCGGCGCTGGGGAGAGAGAGAGAGAGAGAGAGAGAGAGAGAGAGAGAGAGAGAGAGAGAGAGAGAGAGAGAGAGAAAGGTAGAAAGAGAGATAAAGAGCTAGGAAAAATATTATAGATATAATTAGTTAATTTACTAATCTAGTTAAGTACGTATTAATGTATTACTTTAATGAGATATAATAAGGTTTAAATAATTCTGGTATTATTTAATGAGAAATTGGGAAGGTATACTTACTTCATTAGAAGTTAATATATATGAGTACATATTAATATATGCATATGTGTTAGTGTATATGCATATGCCAATGTTACTACATTTTAATGATTATATGTATTTAGAAGTGCATGTAATGTTAGCATGTGTGTGTGTTAGTATGTATAATTTAAAAGTACATTAGTATGTATGAGGAATGTATGTATTAGAGTGCATTTAAGTGTTTTAGTGCACACTAAAATATGCATGGGTATGTAATTGAATGAATGAATATATGCATGACAAAGGCAAGTTATTAAGCATGTGCATGCTTTAATGTATGTGTCTAATGTTTTTTTTAAGTTTCTTAATGATTCTTGTATTATTACTAATAGGTTAATGTTTTTTTTGCAGAAACATTGATGAATTCAAGCTATTGAAGTGAAGTAAAGAGAAGCAGCAAGATTGAAGATTCATTTAAATCTTATTTTCCAATTAGTCAGCTATCCAATTGATTAGACATTCATCCCTTTATTTAGACCTTCCATTTGTATTAGAATTATTGATTTGAACCATTAGCTTAACAATTAATTTATTCAAGCAGTTTTGCAACAATATTGTTTCTCATTACTTTCTTTGATGTCTTCTAAGTTAGTTCACGAGTCTGAGCACAGTACTATTGAAAATATAGAAAATGTTCCGCCAACTCTAGACAGACCAGAAACCTCTAGCTTACCTGATAGTTTAGTAGAAGAAACCATGATGGAACGCGTAACGAAAGAGTCACTAGTTTTAATCTCATATCAGGAAGCTGTTGCTAGGTACGAGGCTACCCGTCCTTACGGTCCATAGCTATTTAAACTATTTAAAGACCTTAGTTTCAGTCATAGAAATAGGTAATTTAAATTGTTTTGTCATTAGAACCCTTATTTTCATAAGCCTGAGTTTGCTACAGACACCCCGCGTGTGCCGAACGATTTAGGCGGATGACTTGATCCACCATCCGAGCATCTCTCACGACCCAACAACGTGGGGCCTGTCTGTCGCGATAGACAAGGTCTGTTGTCTGTCGTGTTTTGGTCTGTCGTGATAGGCAGTGTCTGTCGTGATAGGCGCAATGTGTCGCGGGGCTCTATATGTCACGATAGATGGGGCCTGTCATCTGTCGTGGTCCTGTCCGTCACGATAGAAGGGCGTCTGTCATGATAGACGAGGTCTGTCGTGGGGTGTTGTCTGTTGCAATAGACGTTGTCTGTCGTGGTAGACTGAAAAAACACAAATTTTTTTGAAACTTTTAGTGATTTGGAGTTCTCTAATGGTGTAAGTTGTCATGGAGAGCATGCAAATAAAAAATACTAAGTTTTTTTGTATGTTGCGACAGACAGAGATCATCGTCTCGGAACCTGTGCAAAGTTCTATCGTACCTGTGCAAGCTGCTGGAGATGGTTGTACAACTAGAACCTGCAACAACAGCTCAAAAAACACATAAAAACAAATAGCACGCAAGCTCTATCTCGCTCTCTCTCACAAGTGAAATGAGGAAAATGAGATGGGTAGGGGAATATGATAAAAAAGCTGAAATTTTAGGGAAGGTGGAGATGGAGATGGGAGGTGGTGTGGAGGATGATGGTGATACAAAAAAAAACAAGAAAAATTATTAAAAAATAAGGAAAAGTATAGATTTTACCTATAACTCCAATGTCTCAACTCTACGTCTTACCATCACACGCTCATCCTCGAAGCTCTCTCACCGACAACGGCGCCAAATTTGGTGTCACTCTAACACAATGGCAAGTACCAATGTGAGGAGATCCACCTCATAAATGTCAATCCGTGGAGATGTGAGGACTAGTACAAAGACTATGAGCAAGTGAAGGCACAAGTGCGTGAGTGAGAAGCACACAAACATGCACACACATACACACACATGCACACAAAGCAAGAACAAAGAGAGGAACAAGGGAGTTCTTTGCATTAGTCAAAAGTCTCTCACATAAGCTCAAATCACTAACAATCTCACCCCAAAAATGAGCTCTCTAGCTCTATTTATAGTTTTTTGACTAGCTTTGGCCCTGTCCAGACCTACTGTCCGACCTAGTTAAAAATTAGGTTATAAGGCTTATTTGAGGGCTCAAACGGAATCTAAAAATTAGGAAAATTGGTATGTAGCTAATTCTAATACTCCTCAAGCTCGAGGACTCCTTGTCTTGAACAAAATGGAGTCTATTCTACCAAAAACAGAATTTACAATGTTTGTGTAGTGATGCCCGACAACAGCGCCAAATTTGGTGTCACTCTAACACAATGGCAAGTACCAACGTGAGGAGATCCACCTCATAAATGTCAATCCGTGGAGATGTGAGGACTAGTACGAAGACTATGAGCAAGTGAAGGCACAAGTGCGTGAGTGAGAAGCACACAAACATGCACACACATACACACACGCACACAAAGCAAGAACAAAGAGAGGAACAATGGAGTTCTTTGCATTAGTCAAAAGTCTCTTACATAAGCTCAAATCGCTGACAATCTCACCCCAAAAATGAGCTCTCTAGCTCTATTTATAGTTTTTTGACTAGCTTTGGCCTTGTCCAGACCTAGTGTGTGACCTAGTTAAAAATTAGGTTATAATGCTTATTTGAGGGCTCAAACGGGATCTAAAAATTAGGAAAATTGGTATTTAGCCAATTCTAATATTCCTCAAGCTCGAGGACTCCTTGGCTTGAACAAAATGGAGTCTATTCTACCAAAAACAAAGTTTACAATGTTTGTGTAGTGATGAAAATCACTTGAGTGGGAAATATTTCATGGAGAAAATGATTAGGCCTAGTTACCACATTGTGCATGACTGCTCTTTTGTGCTGGTATGCTCTTCTTAAAGCTTGTATGCCAACAGTATACATATACATATGCATATATAGATGTACATGTGCATATGCATATGCATATGCATACACATACACATACATCTTCATATACATATACATATACATATACATCTTCATATACATATACATGTACATCTACATGTACATCTTCATATAGACACACACACACACAGATATATATAGATATATATATATATATATATATATATATATATATATATATATATATATATATATATATATATATATATATATATATATATATATATATATATATATATATATATATATATATATATATATATATATATATATATATATATATATATATATTCACATATACATGTACATGTACACAGACATGTCCATGTTCGTGTCTGTGTCCAGACATGGAGGCAGACTTGGACATAGACTAGACACAAAACGGATGCGGAGTGGATGCGGATCGAACACAGAATAGATGCGGATGGACATGGACATAGAGACGAATGCAGACATGCACACGATCATGGGCACGGGCATAGGCACAAGCATAGGCACAGGCATGGGCACCGACACAAGCACGAGCATGGGCACGGGCACAGGCACGGACATGGGCACAAGCACAAGGGCAGGCAGACAGAGGCATATGCAAACACAAAAAATGGCAAACAAAAAATGACAAAAAATGGCAAGCATACATGGACACAACAAAATGCCAGGCACAGGCACAGGCACATATATAAATACATATAACATATACATATATAAATACACGCGTATGTACATATATATTACATATGTATACACATACAGGTTCACATAGATGTACACAAACACATACACCTACACATATGTACATACACACACACGTACACATAACACACGCACACACACACACACACACATATATATATATATATATATATATATATATATATATATATATATATATATATATATATATATATATATATATGTGTGTGTGTGTGTGTGTGTGTGTGTGCGCAAGCACAGGCACAAGCACATATATGAATACATATAACATATACATATATAAATACATGTGTATGTACATATATATTACATATGAATACACATACAAGTTCACATAGATGCACACAAACACATACATATATACGTACATACACATACACACGTACATATATATATATATATATATATATATATATATATATATATATATATATATAAGCACAATCACAGGCCCAAGCATAGACACAAGCACAAGCACATATATAAATACATATAACATATACATATATAAATACACGTGTATGTACAAATATATTACATATGTATACATTTACAGGTTCACATAGATGTACACAAACACATACACCTACATATATACGTACATACACATACACACACGTAGGCATAATACACATATATACGTACATACACCTACATATATACGTACATACACATACACACACGTAGGCATAATACACACACACACACATATATATATATATATATATATATATATATATATATATATATATATATATATATATATAAACACGCACAAGCTTCATACACACATACACTTTGAATACAACATACAACACTCTTCATACACACTTTGAATACAACATTGATGCTCATCTTGATTCATATTTTATATTTTAATGCAATGAGTTGGGTGCCTAACAGCCTTCTCTTCTACTTCATTCTGTTTTCCTCCAAAACTATATATATGTAATGAATAATATTCACATACTATGTAATAATATGCAGGAGAGATTATTGTGTAATGAATTGTTACCGGCGAATTAAGTTGAGTAGCGTGCTTCAAAAACATTCTAATAGTAGCAAAGCATTCTGAATGGGGAATAATGCCATGGAAACTGATAAGTAAGAGATATTTCCGCACAACGAACCATTTTTTGTGAAGAAAGATGAGCCTGAAGCCTTATTCTACAAGAACGTGCTCGATTAATGGAAAGTACAACTCAGTACGATTAGAGCACCCATATGCCACAAAGCAAGGTACACTTACATGACCAAAATTACAAAGCTCAAATCCCATTAGAATGGGTTTGGAAAAGATGGCCCTAAGGTCCAATTAAAGACTCAATTAACTGAGCCGAAGGCCAAAGGCGAGTTTCACAAGGTGCAGCAAAGCTGATGTGGATAGAGGACCCAAAAGCGAAGTGCCCAAACGGCATCATTAAAGCCCTAAAGACAAGCGTCCCCAACCAAAGTGGCGGAATCATTGAGGTCATTGATGCCCTATCTCTAAAGCAGAAATCATTGAAGTCATTGATGCCCTCCCTCTCGGTAAAAGCCCGGGACCCGACGGGCTCACTAACGATTTCTTTAAATCCTTCAAGTTGGTGGTTGCCACCCCTCTTCGGCTGGCTTGGCAAGAGGCGCTCAAGTTTGGCGCACTTCCTTCTTGTCTCAACAATGGTATTATCAAGTTAATACACAAAAAAGGGGAAAAGAACAGAATAGAGAACTGGCGTCCTATTACAATGCTCCAAACAGGATACAAGATCATCGCCAAAGTCATTGCCAACAGAATCTCTTGCCACTTGAGAGCGTGGCTAAGCGAGGACCAAAAAGGTTTCATCAAAGGCAGGTCAATTTTGGAAACCATTATAGATATTTGGGAAGGTCTTGAATTTGCAAATGAGTCTAAACAAGACGTGGTCTTCCTCAAGATCGACTTTGATAAAGCCTACGACAGGCTAGAATGGGACTATATTCTACAGTCGCTCCAAGATCTTGGATGTAGTCAAAAATTCACCAAGATGATCGCGACCCTTCTCGGAAATGCATCGACCCAAATTAACATTAACGGCAAACTTTCGAAGGTGATCAAACTTAGAAGATCTATCAAACAAGGGTGCCCATTGGCTCCCCTTCTCTTTGCCATCGCCACGGAGGGGCTTAGCAGGTTTGTGGCGCACCACGTGGAAGCTGGTAATATCAAAGGCCTCCGTTTGCCTCACGACCACAGTCAGATCACCATGAGACTTTTTGCGGATGATATGAACGCGTTTGTCCACAATGATAGTACCAGCCTGGAGACGTTTTGGAGGTGTCTTGCTACCTTTTGTGAAGCCTCTAGATCCATAATCAACCACTCTAAGACCGCCTTTAGAGCTATTGTGGGGTTTCAACCCAGCCTTCTCATTGATCATGGCTGTCAAATCATTCCGCAAGGCCAAATTTTTTGGCTTCTTGGGATCCCCTTGGGGTTTGGCATCTCTATGGAACAACGGTGGAACTAGGTGCTGGCCAAACTCGAACACAAGCTTAACTATTGGAGAGGTATGCAAATCAATCTTGCTGGTCGTGTGATGGTTATCAACACGTTCCTCCTTTCTTCTACCATTTATTTCCTTTCATGTTGGAGATCGAAAGAGCAAGATCTATCCAAACTGGATAGTATTTGTAGAAACTTCCTTTGGACGGGCGATCACAATAGAAGGGGGTGCCTAAAATCAAATGGTCCATCTGCACTAGCCCTAGAGATAGTGGGGGACTTGGTATCCTGGACATTGGGTGCATGGCTAACAAACTGGCAGCCAAATGGATGATTAAGGCTTGGTGCAATAGGAGGCATCGTGGGCCAAGTTGATCTTCAGAAACAAGAACGAGTTGGCTCTCATGGGTTTCCCAAACTGGAAGAATCTCGACATCTTGACCTTGTTGTTTTCCCCGATCCTCGTCTTCCCAAAAGGCTCTAATCTCGTGTGCTCCCTATGGAAGAGTTGGAATAAAGTCAAAAGCTACACAAGAATTAGTGAAGACTAGAAGTGGGCAGCCGGTATCAGACAAAACCACTCTATCTGGTTTTCGATCCATGGCATCCGGAGTGTGGAATCTTGGAACATTCAAAATGCCAAGAAGTTATGGAACAAAGGATTCAAAAAATGGAAACATGACATCAACCGCTGGATCAACTTCGAGGATATTGACCCTTGCGTCAACATTTTGTACGAAGAATGGAACACTTTGCAAAGCAAATGTCTCGCCAGGGATCGACACAAAACTCGCCTTCTCATGGGACACGACACATCGAGCTCACTTGGTCTCAAATGGCACAATGGGAATAGCCTATCAAAAATCCCGAACATCAAAGAAATGATTGACTATCAAGCTAACCTCAATAAGAAGTGGTGCTTGTCATGGACGTGGCTTCGGTGGGACATGAAGTTCATGGCTATCTGGCACCCCCTCATAGAAATCAAAGATTTTGTCCTCTTATGGCAAATTCTTCATCATGGAATTTGAACCAACCTTAAGGCTAGCAAACTTTGTGGGATTTCTCCCTGGTGCAAACGCTGCTACCGGTCTATCGAAGATGTCCCACACATCTTCTTTACCTGCCCCAGCTCCAACAGACTCTGGCAGATGGTTGGAATAAAAATTAGACTTCAGAAACATCTCAATTGGCAACAAGCCCTGCTGGGAGAAGCGATTGGCTGCTCCATGACCCTTTGGAACGCCATTAGAGGGGAGATCCTATGGAAAATATGGCGGGAAAGATGTGCTCTCAACTTCGGTGACTCCCCCAAAGAGTGGTCAATTGAGAAATCATTATTCCTCCTTGGCAAAAGGATTGTTAATTGTAAGAAAATCCCCCCCCCCCTTCAGGCATCATCAAGTTCTCCTTTTGATCAATAACAAGCTTAAACCCAAGTGGGCCCCGCATGAGGGTGATGAGAGGATGATTAACCTTCTTTGTAATGCCATCTAAGCTCTGTAAAAGCTTCCCCTGCTTTGTGGGATTTGGGGGGTCCCGTGGGCACTAGTCCCATTCTCTTGTACATTTCTTTCTTTATTTAATTCAAGTTCGGGAGAGGAGGCTAATGCCGAACTTCCTTTATATTTAAAAAAAAAAAACCAAAGTGGCAGAATCCTCATCCTGCGGACCCAAAAGCCAAGTGCCCTGTTCGAGCCGCGTAGCCTAGTGGCTGAACGCCTTGAAGCTGCAGGACGAAGTCCTGAGTTCAAGTTTTAGCTGGACATGACCATGAGTTTCTCATGATGAGTGGCTTTACCTTACGAGGTTGGGTGTGTGAATGTGTATTTCAAATTCATTATACTCAAAAGAAAAAAAGCAAAGTGCTCAAAGGGCAACATAAGACAAGCCTCAAGAGAAGTGTCCCCAACCAAAGTGGCTGAATCCTCACCCCCGAGGCGATGCGTTTAGCCATTACGCTACGAGCGTTGGGACGTCAGAGGACAATAGAAATATATATATATATAGCTGAGTGATGATTATATATACCTGCTGAACAACGGCTTTTTTTTTTTTTTGAACAAAACAGGAAGGATAAAATTGATGCTAGTCAAAAATAATACAACCTCCAGACAGGCTCACCTTAGAGCCCTCATCAGCACAAGGCTGACTCACAACAGGAAAGAGTCTACATAATCACAAAGAAAGGTGATCAAGTAGCCTCTTGGCTTAGAATACATTCGAAGGAGCTTATCTCTCCACACATTGTGGTGGTAATTTTTAAATATTATAAAGGGGCTCTTAAAATCCGATTGGGACTCATTACAAGAGGAATTACAAAGGCTGAAGATATTCCTCAATCCGACCAAACAAGAGTAATAGTGATCCTTTCCCTTTTTATTAAAGATGGCACTATTTCTATTTTTCCATATAGACCACAGAAAGTGACTTCTGATGATCTGCCAAAGTAGGATGTCCATGCCTTTTGATTCTCCAATCAGAATATCTTTGCAGCTTGGAATTTTTAGTCCTTGTATTTGACAGTAAGACCAGATACCACACCAGAATCTAGAAGCAAATTTACATTTGATGAAAAGGTGTTCCAAATCCTCTTCTTTACCACAGAGTTTACACAGCCCAGCATCAATTTTATACTTCCTAGCCTGACTGCCAGTCCAAATGCCTTGGTGGAGAATGATCCAGTTCAGACAAGACTGTTTATTAGTGAGAGGGAAGGCCCAGGAACACTGGAACCTGTACTTCCACTGCAGGTGAGACCACTGTAATCCCCATTTTTTGTTCAACTTCCCAGTGATTTCTTTAATACTTCTACCATTCCTTTTGAAGGAATTAAACATATCCCAGGCAACATCCTTAAGGGAAATCTGCTTCCTCCACATGTAAGTCTCCAACTTCACCTTCAGAAACTCCTTGCTCAAAAGAACCTGTTTACATTGAGAAGAAAGATCTTGAGTATCAAGAATAGCATGGTCATCAGTCACTTCACCTGCTCTCATCAAGTCCTTCCATTGCCCAAAACCCTTCTTTCTACATTTGTTCCATCTGATAGGTAGGGACTGAAGGGAACCCCAGTTAAACCATCCAATCCAAATGGAGTCCTGTACTAAAAAAGAAGAGTTGTGAGTAAGCCAAATAGGGAGATTATACTTAGACTTGACGATCATCCAGGCTTTCCAAAAATTACAAGTAAGCTGACTGCCTTTTGGCACAAATTCTTCAGGAGAAGTAATCACATCCCACATAGAGCAGTTAGTCCAACTTTTATTATGCTTCACATGAAACCTGTTAATATTTCTTTTAATCAAACAAGCCCAGAAATCATTAGAGGAGAGGGATCTATAAATCCATTTGGCAGCCATTTGAGTAGCCATCCAAGAAGGACAAATGAGACCTAGCCCACCTTAGATTTCTTCATACAACAAATATTCCAGGCAACTTTGAGGATTTTAGATCCACCCCACAAAAATCTTCTAGCCAACGAAATGGCCTGTCCTAACTGCTTTTTATTAGGCTGCCAACAGGAAAGAAAGAAAGTCAGGGAGGGAAGGATATAATGCTTCAAAACAAAAGATCTATGGGAGATACTGTGCTGCACATCACTCCACTTAAAAATTTTAGCTCTGAATTTGTCAAGCATCCAATTCCATCTTTGTTCATTACTGATGCCAAAGCCCATGGGAATACCCAACAACCTGAAAATCATCCCTTTCTTGATGATGTCACAACATGACATCTTAACACAATCAGGAATATGATTATTAGAAGCAAAAAAACCCGTTTTCTTATGATTAATCACAGATCCACTTGCCAAACAAAACATCTCAAGGCATTTAAGAAATTGCTTAGCAGAATTGTCATCAGCTTTCATAAGCATATTGGTGTCATCTGCAAACATCTGAAGACCCAAAGGGGAGTGAGCCAAGGGAATATCCAAACCAGATATAGAGCCCTGTCTAATGCAATCCTTGACAAGCCACCCTAAAGAGTCACTTGCAATAGCAAAAAGGAGGGGAGCCAAGGGGCAACCTTGTCTAATGGACCTGCAAAATCTAAAAGGGTTAGAAAGACAACCATTAATGGCCACTTTAGAGAAGGCATTACCAAACAGAATACTGACATACTTTATAAACCTTTTGCCAAAACCAATGTCATGCAAGGATTGAAGAATGAATTCCCATTCTATCCTGTCATAAGCCTTATCAAAATCAATTTTGAAGAAAAAGGAGTCAACATTAATCTCATTGGAGTAATCAAGACGAACTGGATTTTTTCTGAAGCCAGCAGAATTTATTTAAGATTGGAATCTCTCACAATTTAGAGTGACATACATAAAGGAGAGAGAGGGCAGTACTGATCAGCGTTTGTTATTCTGCAGACAACAGAAAAATACTTAAAGAAGCAAAAAAGCTACAGGTCCTTCAGAGGTAGCAAGGAGTCAGAAACTCAATTCACATGAAGTCGCTCTGAACAAAGAACAGAAGAGAGCGTTGTAAGTTGTAACTTGTCTCTCCTTTTGAAGAGCGCATTGCTGAGCTGCGCATCGACAAGGGTAGCACGTAGATGAAATCACCTGCGCAACGGCAAGGGTAGGATGATGGATCTAAATACTGAACAGGAAGAATCGTCATTTGCACAGGAACGACGCTCCATCATTATTGTTCTCTAATTAAGAAGAGGCTATTTATTCTGATACTCTTGAGAAGTCAAGACTGGCTGAGGGTTCAACCCTCTTTTACCGCAAGACCTGTGTGGGCCTTTGGCGAGTATAATGCCTTCAGGAAAACATGCGTGGGCCTTAGGCCAGTATAATGCCTTCACGTAGTATTAAATCAGATATTTCTGGGCAGTTCTTCATAGAGTTTGCTTTCAAGAGATCCTGATGTACTACTCATAGGTCCTGTCCTGACTCCACTTTTTTGTGGAATACAGAGGTCCTGACTCCCATGGGTAAATATGCCCATTCATTTGTTCAATGGTTCTTTCAATCAACAAGCATAGGAAGATTAGGCCTGGGCCAAACTTCCTGTGTATAAAAATCAAGTACAGAATCCTTAATCAACTGCAAATTATAGTATTTCACGGTGAATTGCAAATTCTAATGCTCTTCTGGAGATGATTTTCTAGAACCATCCCTATTCATTCCTCTACAAGACATAGCTATTAATTCTGACGTTCTCTGCATACGAAACTACGGTGCAGCCAACCTAAACGATCGCATTCTGGCTTCTCTGGTGGCGAGACCAACCATATGACTCATAAGATTTGTGTAATGTACTTGTATAGGGATTTTAAAGCATTAAATGCAGAGGATCAATTTTCAATAAAACATTCTCTTTATAGTTCACCGATAATTTACCATCGACGGATGCCACTGATTTCATGATGGGTTGTAGATTAGATGAACAAATGAAACCCCGGTGCTTGCAAATCCTTCATGCAGACAGCCTTAATATCCAGAGAGAAACAAAATTAAAGCTTTTTCATTCCCTTGCCATAATAGTTAACGACCAGAAACCACTGACAGTACGAAGCAGATACAAAAGCGTTCACAAAATAAAGGTCAAGATTTACTGACCAGACCATTAGTACTTCTCGTACACAAAACAAGAAACAGATCACATAATCAGGTGAGGACTAGTAGTCTTCTACATATCCAGACTAGGGCATGTCAAGCTGCTCCAAAGAGTTTTTTGCAAGGAGATAACGCCTTCATTGCAGTTATGAAGGGGCAGCTGCAATCGTAACGAGCACAGAAACTATCAAATATCCAGAATGAGAAAAGAATGGCGCAAACATGAAAAATCACGGATTGAATGTGATTCGCTAAGGAGCTTTAGCCGGAGCTATGACAGGACGGGGTTCAAACTGCAGTTAGTTACAGACTTTAGCAGATTGGCGTGCTTGTGCTCGACTCCTTGACCTTCTCTTCTTTCTGGCCTGGCGACTGGTGATAGGCTGGCTATGGAGGTTCGTTACAGTCGTTAGTTCACTCTGGAAAGTGGCAATGCATTGATTGGCCTTCGCCGCACCGTTCTGCACTTCCAAAATCGAAGTCTTCATCACCTCAAACTGAGTCTGCATGTTATTTCCACTCTCCTCCATGATTCCTAACAGGTAGCTTAACTTAACTTTCGCCATGTTTTCTGCCCGGGAAGCAGCTTTAAGTGAAATCTTCTTAGATATGAGATCATTCTCCATGTCGCATTGGCGTTCAGACATGGCTGCAAGTTTGTTCTCGAGAGCTTCAATTTTCTGAGAAGACTCCCTCGTCTTCCTCTCAAGTGCATTTGCCGCTTCCTTCTCTATGGCTTTAACCCTATTCTGAGCTTGAATAGCTGCATCTTCCGCTATGAGGAGATCTCCCTTCACTGTTTGAAGGTGAACTTCCATGCGCTTTTGCTTATCAGACTCCGTAGAAAGTTTACTTTCAAGGGCAAGCAAAGCTCGCGAAGCTTTGTCCAGCTGATCCTTGAACATAGAGGCTTCCTCTCCTTTAGCCTTAGCAAGAGCCTTTACTTCATGAAGGCACTTCAACGCTGAAGAATGCTTGCGATCCAGCTCCGCAATGTTGAGCACATATTCATCCTGCTGAGATGCAAGCAGGCCATTAGCCCGCTCGAGATCGCTGACCCTAGCCTTCCCCTCTTTCAGTTCTGCTTGCAAACTTCTGATGAGGTTGTCCTTCTCAGTGATCACCTTGCTCAGCCTCTTCTCCGCTTCAGCCTTGTACTCCTTTGCAGCCTTCTGCGTGATTCGAAGCTCTTTGTTAATCTTCTCTATCATTTGATTCTGTTCAGTTTGGTGTGAGATCAATTCAATTATCTTCTGCTGCGATACTTTCTCTCTCTCCAGGAGCTCCGCATTTACATCCTCTAGCTGGATCTTGTGCGAATATATCAACTCTGCCTCCCTCTTCATGGCCTCGACCTCTGTTTCGAACCGTCTGGTAGATTCCTTCTGCTGTTCCAACAGGCTGGATACAGACCTCTCTAAATCTGCGTTAGTGATAAGGAGAGCATCTTTCTCTAGCTCCAAGGTTTTCCGGTCTTCTTCCCAACACTGCTTCTCCTCGTCAAATTGATGAACAGCATCACGGTGCTTGACTACTGCAGCTTTTATATCCTCCTCAAGCGCACTTTTTTGGATCGCCAGACCCTGATTCGCTGTAGCTATTGCGTCCTTCTCGGCAGAAATGTTGAATATCGTCTTCTCCAAATATTCATTTCGGCATTCAAGTTCGTTCACAGTCATCAGCAGTGTATTCTTTTCATCAATGATCGACTGCTTCCCTTTGTTAACTTCCTCAAGCGCTTGTTGCATCTCCACGCGAATGGCTTCCTCACTGGCTCGAAGACTGTCAACCAGATCTTCCAGGAAGGTCTTCTCTTCCGCAACTTTGTCTATCTGCTCGAGAAGATCCATTTTTTCACTCGCATGACGTTCTACATCCTCTCTCAATCGGGTCGCTTCTTCCTTAAGCTCCTCATTCATGTTTTGCAAGTTCTCCACGACCTGATTGACAGACTCGAAACGTCTTTCTGATTCCCTCTTCTCAGCTTCAAACGATTCCTTCACCTCATTGTGTACCCTCTCGAGCTGCCGGAACTCTCCTGCAATCTCCTCTTTCTGCTTTTGAAGAGCATCCGTGGCAAGGACCTTGGACTGTAGCTCCTGGGAAAGCTCGTTAACGTTCGTAGTGAGGGAGAGCTGAGACACTCTGAGCGTAGAAACCTCCTTTACGAGAGTCGAATTGAGCTCAAGAAGATTCGTTATCTTCTCCTTGGTCGACAGAACACTGTGACGATGGTGGTGCGCTAGATTCTTAGCTGCCACCCCCACAGTGTTGGGATTAATGTCGCTGCAAAATCGCTGGCTGTTGTCGCTGTGGCACCGAAACAATCCAGGTGGTTGCGTTAACGTAGGCTCCGGCGCTCCCTCGCCATTCCCAGTGGGAACGTTCTCCTTGTTTCCGAATAGGGCATTACGGTGCTTTCGACGGAAAGGCATAATGACGATCAGAAGACGAAATAGAGCTGCTCTAAGATCAGTAGATAGGTAACTGAGCAACACTTAAGTGTTGTAGTGAAACTAAGCACTGTGTTCAGAAGATGAGGCTAAGCCCCATATGATTGTATGTAGATAGATATGTGCAGCCTGCGGGATGCTCACTGATTCAGCCTTCAGGCGGCTACTACTCCTTATAGACAGGAGGCCCGTGAAGGATCAACGGCTCTCTTCACTCTCCGAGAGGGCTTCAGGGAGCAAGCATGCGTGCGCAGCCAATTTCGAAGTGCACGACGTGGGCAGGGTGGCGGGCGTCTCTCTCCTCTCTCTTTCTGATTCGTTCGGTCACCTCTTTCGCGCCCTCTCTCTCTCTCTCTCTTTCATGAATGCGGTTGACGGTGTGCGCGGCTCCTCCCACTGTACTGTCAATTTTTCAAAATAATGGAGAACGATCGTCTTCGTCTCCCTCGCTGAGTCCCTGTTATTTCTCGTTATCTGTCCTAATAGTAAGCTGTGGGTCCTAGCCAGTACCTCGGAAGTTTTTTTTCAAACAAAAATGAATAAAGTAAGAGAAAACGCATGAAAGGGCTCGGAGTAGAGGCATCATAAAAAAATAGAAAGAAGTATATAAAAATAGGGAAATTTTTAGAGTCTAGAATTTAAACGGGTTACGGCCGTCTACGTTTCAAAAAGTAGGGTTTGTAAGAAAGGCCCCTTACAACACGGAAGGGGCATCATGTTATAATAACACGAAGGATTCCCATGTATCCAACTATGAGCCGAATTCATAAATGTGGTTCCGTCTCCGAATCTCGAGCTGAGTTCATTGCACATGCATTTGATTCTCTCTAATATTTTGATAGGCCGAGCATGATACCCATGTTTGCTTGCTAGATAGACATTCATAACATGGTGCCACACTATATAGTCTATGCCATAACCAACATGATAATGCACGAGACTCCAAGCTTTGTGACTCAAAGTATTCTTAGCAAAGCTTTGTGACCCTTCGGTATGATCAATCTCATATACTAATCGTTTTGCTAAGAGCTACTTGTTTCCTCTTCAAATGTAGCATTATAAGCAGGTATTGCCTTCGCATACATGGTTTTGAATTTGGTGGCATAGATGTTCTATGAGCACACAATTGTCGATTTACACCTTTGAGATCTAAGGCTAGGTTCACACAAACCACGAGCACATATGTGCTATCCACATGCAAACATTTTATTGGGTTGAGAAAACATCGCTTGTTCCGGGTCCACCAAAACTCTCACCCCTCATAACAAAAGTGTGCCAGAGGAAAAGAATATTTCTATTGGTCAGCATGCTTTTTTAACCAATAGAAATGCATAATTTTTTTACTTTTAAAATTTGTATCGCTCTACGTGAATGCCTCGACAGTGGCATGAAAAAAGAAGATGCATTTTGTGTCACCTTATCTTAACTGAGCTGTCATATTATGGATGTATATCCTCTTAGATGAGGTGGCACTTGTGCCACATGGCATCTAATAGGAGAAAGGTAGAAGTGACTAAGAAGAGAGAAGTCTTAATTCTGATTATGATATGAGTTAAGCAAGACAACTTGGACGTGGTCGGGTGGTTCGAATGACATCACTCTGTGTGTGTGTTCGCGGACGTTGATCAAGGAGCAGAGAGGAGCAAAAGAGCATGTTCGCGCGATGACAAAGAAGATGCTCACGTGCGTGCATGCCATGGGCCTGTCAAGCCCTATGTTATTGGGTGGCCTATGTGCCACTGAGCTATGGTTTAAATTTTTTTGGGATTCTATTTCCTGGGGAAATGCTGTCGAAATTTTTCTTACCGCATGGCGTTATATACGCACTTGCTTTTAGGTAAGAATGTTATGGCATAGTAACATGCCTTTCTGCAAACATCAGTTAGGAGAATGGGTACTTAGGCATTACCTGAATCTCAAAGGGAATGCTTTCTGCATTCATATGGCAAACTACAGGGAAGAGAAATATTAGAGTTTGCACAAGTGCCAATAGATGCTCTTCCAATAGAACCTAGTCCAATGGTAAAGGATGACAAACCACATATTTCTTGGTTGGTGAAATGTAGAGATTGCATTTTACTACCAAGAAATTCTTAGGTATGAGCTAGATGATGGATTTGCATAGTTCACAAGGTAGTTTAGACAAACCTACTACTTGTGATTACACTCAAGGTTAGCAAGACCTAGAGTGGTATGAGGGAAATCTATCATGTACTCCTAGATGGGTTTGAAGTCACTTTTTATGGGACTTTGTTCTATATTTCAGAGGATCATATGGTTTACTGTCTTCATTATGGTATGGTCAAGCTTATGAGCTTGCCACCTTACACTTGCTTTTCTTACTATTACTCCATAGAGCAAACATCATATGGACTTAGGTCATTCTAAGGATGTTATATGTTATGGGAGTGATAGTTTGGAACTTGAGTGTATATGGGAGATAGTAGGCACCACTCAGATGGTTTCCCACCTTTGAGATGATCACATATGAGCCTTCTTAAGGGGAAGGATATGGGGAAACAACACACAGAGATGACCATGTACACAGAGTACATGGGGTTCAGGGGAGTCCGAGCACTTTCTTCTACCATTACGGACATTTCATTTACATTTTCGAGGACGAAAATACCTTTAAGGGGAAGGAAATGTCATATTATGGATGTATATCCTCTTAGATGAGGTGGCACTTGTGCCACATGGCATCTAATAGGAGAAAGGTAGAAGTGACTAAGAAGAGAGAAGTCTTAATTCTGATTATGATATGAGTTAAGCAAGACAGCTTGGACGTGGTCGGGTGGTTCGAATGACATCACTCTGTGTGTGTGTTCGCGGACGTTGATCAAGGAGCAGAGAGGAGCAAAAGAGCATGTTCGCGCGATGACAAAGAAGATGCTCACGTGCGTGCATGACACTGGTAAGTGTCATGCACGCCATAAACTTATATGTGGATTCCATGACCATGACATAAAGTAAAATGCCTGAAGCATAAAATATACGTCCCTGAGTAGTTTGATTTTGGAATTGCATGCATCCATTCGTTCTCGACAAGCTTCGAGACCTCTGCACCTTCCTCCTCAGGTCCTAACATAAACTTTGAAGTGTCCGAAAATATCGGAGCATTCCTCAAAACATAAAGCATGGTCAGGTGATTACAAAAATAATGCAAATTTAGTTTAAAAATGCATTAGTAATCCTTCTTTAGACCTGAAAAAACCACTTTAGGACCTGCAAATTTTCATAAACTGAAATATAAAGCATGTGCAAATAGGTCTAAGTGAAATTACTCAAATCGCCTTCCCAGTTTGAAAAATATGGCTCCCGGAAGGTAGTCGCCAAAAACTGTTCAGACTTTGCAGACCTGTTCAGACCTGCAAAAATTTTTACTTTCCAAAATTTTTTCTCATAAACTGAAAGTAGACCTTGTGCTCTTCGAAACGAGCCGTAGCACGTCCAATTTGGAGTTTCCTAGCCCAAGATATGGCCATTCCAAGTGGGACATGAAAAACTAGTGGACTGTTGGAGGGGCTGGAAAAAGTGTAAAAATGTGATTTTTGGGGTGCCCAAAAGCATTCTTCCATCATGCAAATCCTAAAATTCTCTCCATAACCTCAGAGAGTGGTATATGAAGATGCTTGAGCCATTTTTTACCTTTCCAAATCCTCCCTTCATGCATGCTAATTTGCTCCCCAAAAGAGGCCTAAATCAAGATTTTGCTTTTATGCAAAAACTTAAATGGGAGCTCTTAGCAAGCTTCTAATCCACTCTAAATGTGGATTTCTCTTGGATTATATACAATAATCCATGGGAAGCCTCTAAATGATCTTTTTCTTACTTCGAGAAGTGGAGTTTGGCAAAAGATTAATTTCTGAAATTTTCCAAAAAGTGCGGGAAGGGGGTCTTTGAGGAAGTAAAATTCCTCCTTCACTTATCATTTCAATGAATCTAATGATTCGTCTAAGAAGTCCATACACCATATTCTCAGTATATATACTTTTTCCCATCCATCCATAGCTATAGCACCTATTTTTCCCTCTTCCAAAATGGGAATTCCTCAAATTTAGGTGCTGAAATTTTTGTCAAACTGTGATGGAAGGGGGTTTTGTGGAGCTTCAAACTCCCATCAAACTAAGGTATCTTTTGGATTTCTTGATCTTGCATGGAAGTCAATATGCTAGACTATAGGTGTGCATGGTTTTTTCCATAAAACTATGAAAAATACCTCCTCTTTTTGCCTTCCCAAAATGGCTATTTATGATAATAGCTCCTGAAATTTATGTGAAAACCATGAATAGGGCTACTTTAGGGATACCCTAAACTCATTCTTTCTTATATGTTGAGGGAATTCTTGAGTTTAGATGGGAGTATCTACCTCATACTCCCCATATACCTAATTTCCCTCGAAAGATATTATGAAAATTAACTCCTTGAAATTTCAAATGTAAATTCAAATTTACATATACCTGGAATGGAGTTCTAGATATCCTTCCTTGGCTCATACCTCATTAGCCTTGGAGCTAAGGATCTCCACCAACATTCTTCATGCAGCAGATACGTCTGCCTACGACACAATCTTGGCAGCTGAGGCATCTATTTCAGCATATTTGTCCGTATACTCTGCAGAATCGGATGAACATTCAACTTTCAATTCCTTTCCCAAAGAAGCAGCAATTTCATCACACTTCTGCAGTGTACTCCCTATGAGGTCTACTTCTGCTCCTTGAGATTCTAGATCAACATACTGATCATCCTTGTGCAAACATAGACCTCCGCCTTCATAATTTCCATTCTCTAGCTCGATGCTCTCTTCCTCCTGAAGAGTCCTAGCTATTGCTTCGTCGTTAGACACATTCATATCAGCTGCTGAAGTATCCATACATATAGCAACATCTTCATTTCGTGTTGCATCAACCAATCTAGATGTTCCTGCATGTGGTGTCGAAAAATCTAGCTCCAACTCTTCGGTTTTCGCAGATTTCTGCCTTTGTTGAGCTGGATCGACTTCCCAGGTGCTCTTGTACTCCGTGGCCGGCATGAGCCTTAACACCCATACATTAAACATATGCGCTGTTGCACCATCTCTGATGGGTCCCGACAGAAACATACGAGCAGCCTTTAAAGTCACGCTGTTGCACCAAATAGGCCATAGCTCCTTGATAAGGTAGTATGCCTCTCATGCTTAGCGCCTGGGTTCGATCCCCATCGGTTGCACACGCAGAAGCGGCCAGAAAACGCATGCTCTGATACCAGTGTCATGCACGCACGTGAGCATCTTCTTTGTCATCGCGCGAACATGCTCTTTTGCTCCTCTCTGCTCCTTGATCAACGTCCGCGAACACACACACAGAGTGATGTCATTCGAACCACCCGACCACGTCCAAGCTGTCTTGCTTAACTCATATCATAATCAGAATTAAGACTTCTCTCTTCTTAGTCACTTCTACCTTTCTCCTATTAGATGCCATGTGGCACAAGTGCCACCTCATCTAAGAGGATATACATCCATAATATGACATGAGCCTAAGTAGGTTCATGCAAACAATCTTGGTTCAAATGCCAGAAAGAGACTTGAATGATGTGTGTGTGCCTCACCTCCCATCCATATATACCCTCTTGTACTCTAAAAATAGCAATGATGTACTCTAAAAATAGCAATGATGTACTCTAAAAATAGCAATGATCTGGAATAGTCTAGTGTGAACATGTGGTCATAATGCAACACTTATTCCCATTACTACCCAAGTACTTCCCATTACTACCAACGTACCTTAGGGTATCCCCCGAGCTTGGGATCTTGGCTAGCTGGCCCTTGTCCCTCACACACATGGATCGATCCCTGTGGATCAATGTGGACTGGTCCCTATGGATCAATGATCCGTATGGATCAATGTGGACTGATCCCTGTGGATCAATGTCTGACACTCTCTCCCCCTTCTAAAGATCATTGTCCTCAGTGATTAATGAGAAAAAGTACTTGCGAACCAGAGCTTCTGATTGCCAAGTAGAGTCAGCAAGTGGTAATCCTCTCCAGGCTAGTAGATACTCCTGGATGACATGATTCCTCAATCGCTTTTGTCTCCGATCTAGTATCATGTCTAGAAAATGATCCATGCTATTAGTTTCCTACAAAGAAACAATACATTCTATTAGATTATCCTCCCTGGAAATATACTTTCAAAGTTTACTGACATGAAACATTGGATGCACTTTACAATTTGGAGGAAGCTCTAATTGGTATGCAACTTCACTTAGCTTTTTACCTATCTTCCAATTGTCACAAAGAGACTTGAATGATGTGTGTGTGACTCACCTCCCATCCATATATACCCTCTTGAACTCTAAAAATAGCAATGATCTACTCTAAAAATAGAAATGATCTAGAATAGTCTAGTGTGAACATGTGGCCATCATGCAACACTTATTCCCATTACTATCCAAGTACTTCCCATTACTACCAACGTACCTTAGGGTATCCCCCGAGCTTAGGATCTTGGCTAGCTAGCCCTTGTCCCTCACACACGTGGATTGATCCATGTGGATCAATGTGGATTGATCCTTATGGATCATTGATCCCTGTGGATCAATGTCTGACACTCTCTCTCTCTTCTAAAGATCATCGTCCTCAATGATCAATGATGGAAAGTACTTGTGAACCAGAGCTTCTGATTCCCAAGTAGAGTCAGTAAGTGGTAATCCTCTCCAAGCTAGTAGATACTCTTGGATGACACAATTCCTCAATCGCTTCTATCTCCGATCTAGTATCCTGTCTGGAGAATGATCTGTGCTATTAGTTTCCTACAAAGATGTTGGAGTTAGATGTCTACGGAAGCACGCGAACGGCATAAGGAAGAAGAAGAAGCTTGGAGCACAACACACAAGACTAAATGTATTACTAGAGAATGTACAAAGATAAGTAGCCCATTAGGGCAATAGGCATATATACAAGCCGGGGAAAAAAAACCTCCTAAAGAGGGAAAAAAGTGCCCCGGTAGTCCTAGAGACACACATCACTACCTAAATATATCAACAAATCCCCCCTGGGAGTGATGCGGTGAACAAGGAGCTGGCACTCATGTATAAGGAAGTGCCAAGCTATGTGGAAATCACTCCACGAAAGGAAGTAAGCCCAAAGCTTTGCGGAAAGCTTCAAACTTCTCCCTAGGCAGAGCCTTCGTGAAAAGGTCTGCAATGTTCTCCTGCGTGGGCACATATGCCAAGCTGATCTCCCCAGCAGAGAACCTCTCCCTCACATAATGATAATGCACCTCAATGTGCTTAGTGCGAGCATGGAACACAGGGTTCCTCGCAACTGCCAATGCGCTCTGACTATCAGTGAAGATGGTGGTGGCAGAGGACTGACCAACACCCAAATCAGCCATAAGGCATCTGAGCCACACACACTCAACAGTAGCTGTGAAAGCTACCCTATACTCAGCCTCACAACTGGAAGTGGCCACAGTAGGCTGCTTCTTGCTCAACCAAGATATACATGAGCTACCAAGCATGAAGCAAAATCCACTAGTGGACACATGAGTGTCATAGCAACCAGCCCAGTCTGAGTCAAAAAAAGCATGCAAATCTGGCGGTAGTGATCCCTCCTTGGGATAAAACAACCCAAGTAGCTGAGTACCACTCAAGTAGCAAAAGATGCGCTTAACTGCCTGCCAATGCTTGCCACCTGGGCAATGCATAAGCATGCTCATCTGTAAGATAGCAAATTGAATATCTGGCCGAGTAATGCATAAGTAAATCAGGCATCCAATAGCCTTCTGATAGAGGACAGCATCAAATGCATCTCCAGCATCATGAAGACTCAATCGTAAACCTGTCTCCATAGGAGTGGCAATAGGCTTACAGTCTTCAAAGCCAAAACGCTGCAATAATGTGGCAATATATTTCATTTGACACAAAGCCAATCCACCATCAGCTTGCATAAACTGAATGCCCAAATAGTGATGCAAATGCCCCAAATCAGACATCTCAAATGAGGCATGCAAATCAGCCTTAAAATCAGCAATATGCTTCTCAATAGGACCAGTGAGCAGCATGTCATCAACATAGACAAGAATGATCAGAAGCACATCATTAGCACACTTAACATATAAGGTGCTCTCAGTTGGACTGTTCACAAAACCATGTGCAATCTGATAGGCATGTATCTTCTCATACCAAGCACGTGGTGCTTGCTTTAAACCATATAATGCCTTCTTTAACCTGCACACCTGGTTTTCATGCCCTTTCTGCACAAAACCACGGGGCTGAAAAACATACACTTCTTCATGCAAGTCACCATTCAGAAATGCAGTTTTAATGTCCAATTGATGTACATTCCAACCATGATTGGCTGCAAGTGCATAGATGCTCCGAACAGTAGTCATACGACATGTGGGTGCAAAGGTCTCATCAAAATCAATGCCTCTTTCCTGTGCATAACCCTTTGCAACAAGCCTAGCCTTATACCTGTCAACTGTACCATCAGGTTTATGCTTCAGCTTGTATACCCACTTAGTACCAATGGCTTTCTTGCAAGGAGGCAAGTCACATAAAGACCAAGTACCATTCTTCATTATAGCATCATATTCAGATTGCATAGCAGCCATCCAATTTTTTGAATTTTGTGCTTCATCAAAAGAAACAGGCTCATTCTCATCACAGAGACTAGATGCAGCCATAGCATAGCAATCTAATGCAAAGGAGGCACTATGAGAGCCTGAACGAGTATGATATGACAAAGGTGCATCTAATTTGCTGTCACGCAAAGTCTTCACCAGCCATTTTGGCCTAGTTTTTGCCTCCTCAATATCAGCTCTCTCATCAACAAGTGCATCATGTAAATCTGCATCAGAAATGGGATGATCTACATCATTACATGAAACCTGCAAAGGTTGAGAAGTTGCCTCATTAAGACCAGTAGTAGACTGTCCACCTGTAAAAAGAGGCATCAAAGTATCATACATGTCTTTGGAGCTAATGGATGTCTCCTTAGTACATGAAAGGAATGGCTGGATAGCATCTTCCACAAAAGCAACATCACGGCTAACCAGAATGCGTTTAGTCTGTGGATGATACAAACGATAGCCTTTACTTTTAGAATTGTACCCAACAAAAATACATTTTACTACCTTATCATCCAATTTTCTGCAATGTTGTTCAGGCACTAGTGCATATGCCAAACAACCGAAAACCCACAGATGAGCAACAGATGGCTTGCAATCATGCCAAGCCTCATATGGAGTGATAGATTGCAGCGCTTTAGTGGGACACCTGTTAAGTACATATGTTGCACACATGACAACCTCAAGCCAAAAACTATGTGGTAAAGCCTGACTCTTGACCATACACCTCGCCATCTCCATGAGTGACCTGTTCTTTCGTTCAGCAACTCCATTCCGTTGAGGTGTATACGGCACTATACACTGGTGTTTTATCCCACGTTCAGCCAGAAATGCATTAAAATCAGAAGACATATATTCCCCCCCCTCGATCAGAACGGAGGGTGCCCATTTTACATCCTGACAGATTTTCAGCCAAAGCCAAAAATTGTTTGAAGCACAAAAACACTTCGGACTTTGCCTTCAATGGATATACCCATGCATGCCTGGAAAAATCATCAATGAAAGTCACGAAGTAAAGATAGTTTCCAAAAGAAGGTGTTTGCATAGGACCACAGACATCACTATGTACAAGCTTCAATTTCTGCATAGCCCGAACTGAACCATCTTTTGGAAAGGAGGAATGCTTCATTTTGCCCAAAATAAAGCCTTCACATACATGTTTTCCAGGTGCCTCAAGCTTGGGCAAAGAAGACACCATATCAAATTTCTGTAGGCATAGCAAACTAGCAAAATTCAGATGATCAAAGCGTGCATGCCAAAGCTTTGCATCTGACATAGCCTGAGAATCACGAACTGCACATGCCGAATCATTCACACATCTTTCATAGTCAATGAGCTTATACAACCCATGACATAAAATGCCAGAAGCAATAATAACATTGCCATTTGACAGATCATGAACTGTACATCTATCATCAACAAATTTCACAACCAAGCCAATCTTGGCTAATGCAGAAACTGATAACAGATTCTTCTTGATCCCTGGCACAAATAAAGCATCTGACAAGGTGAAGAACTACCATCAGCAGTAGTCAGAATGATCTTACCAACTCCCATAACAAGATAAGAGGAGTTGTTAGCGCATGTGATAGTATTCCCTGTAGGGGAAGGCTCGAGTGAAGAGAAGAAACTACGCTGCGAGGTAATATGTTTGGTCGCCCCACTATCAAAGTACCAAACATCTGAGTCCACTATAGACATGCACTGCTCATGAGAAGATGGGTCAAAACTGCAAACAGTAGTAAACACCCATTCTTCTTCCTGCACAAGATTAGCAGACTCTATTTTTGGTGTAGAGGCTTCTGCAACAACCATTCTAGCCTCCTTTTTCTTTGCCTCTTTTGCAGCCAGTTTTGGACAGTTCTTTATGAAATGATCATTCCCTTTACAGTACTTGCAAAACAATTTCTGCTTTTCTAATTTCTTCTCATCTTTATCCTGGTTCTTCGAATGTGCAGCATTTGCAGATTTTTGCTTACTAGTAGAAGAGCTCCATTTTCCTTTGCCATTCTGACTAGCCAGGAAAGCTTGATCTGCAACACGCATAATGGACCTATTCTGCCTGGACTGATCTTCTTGTAACAGAACAGAGACTAACTCCTCAAATGACAAGGCATTTGGATTGTGTTTCATCATCAATCGAAGAGTAGAAGCAAAACTCTGATATGAATCAGGAAGACCATTCAGAACGTTCTGCACAAGTGAGCTATCTGGTATAACCTCATCAGCAGAAATCAACTATTCCTTAAAGTCTTTGATCTTTGTTAGAAAAATGTCCATAGAATCACCTTCATTCATGTGCTCACTCTCCAATTGTTTTCGGAGGTAAGCAACATGAGCCTCATTCCTAGCCTGGTACAATGTGGTAAGTGTATCCCAAGCATCCTTTGCTGTTCTGCAAGAGCGAATGTGAGGAATAATAGCACGTTTGACAGACAAAGCTATCAATGCATGTGCTTGAGCATCTCTGCCATCCCAACGAATTTGCTCTGCAGTAGGTGCAACAGAAACAACAGCATGAACAGGAATCTGCAGAATATCATCTTCGACACCATCTCCATCAGCTTCATCACCTGTATTTGCAGTACCTGTAGTCACAGGTGTAACAGGACGTCTTTCAACACCCTGCACAATGTTCCACAGTCCTTTTGCAACCAATACATGTCGCATCATATAATCCCATAATGGGTAGTTGGTACCATCCAACTTATCCTCAATAGCCAACATACGGAATACATCACTGCTTTCAGCCATGGCCGGTGACTAAAATACCTTGATGAAGAAAATTGACTGTATCTCAAAAAGTTGAACGGAACTGTCTAGACGAGTTCTGCTAAACCTGTAGCAGACTTTGAGACGCTTATACTGGCGAATCGAAACAGGTATATACCTTTGGCACAAAAAGATGAAATAGCCTACACAAGCGCTGCGGTAGTGCGTTCGGAGGCCGAAACGAGCTCAGATCGCGATTTCGGCACCACATAGCGAAGCTGTTTTGATCTCTGAAACACCCTCAGAATGCTCACCAAATTTCGTGCGAATCTGAGACTGCAACCGGAGGAGTGCTGACGACGCCCTAGATGAAGCGGCAACCTGCTCTGATACCAATTGTTGGAGTTAGACATCTACGGAAGCCCGCAAACATCGCAAGGAAGAAGAGGAAGCTTGGAGCACAACACACAAGACTAAATGTATTACTAGAGAATGTACAAAGATAAGTAGTCCATTAGGGCAACAGAAACTTCTTCAATTTGCTCAATAATTTGAGGTGCATCACTATCATAGTGCAACCAAATCGTGATTTTTTATAAAAACCTTTTAAACCTTAAAACGATTTAAATCGTGTCCAACAATTTCTATAACATGGTGGACTATTTTTTTTTGGCCTTATAGTTCATATACCTAGGCATAGAGAGAGAGAGAGGGAGGGAGGGAGGGAGGGAGATGTAAGAGAGTTCATGTGTGACAAGCATAGGAGGAAGAAATATGAATTGCATTTGAATGTGCACATGTATAACATAAGAAATACAATTTTGGGATAGTCATTACTATTCAATCCCTTTCTAGTTCAACTTTAGGGATTGGAGGCTCCCTTGTTGGTTTGTGGACTACCTAGGTTCTTTTACTATATCCCATAAATCATATGTCCAAGTGCATCTAGTTTTACAATAATTGCTAAATATTCCCAAGTTTCTTGATTCTACAAGGATCTTAAGAATTTTTAATCCTTGGTGAATTGATTTCAAGTTCTTGATTCTACAACCATAAGATAGATAGATAGATAGATAGATAGATAGATAGATAGATAGATAGATAGATAGATAGATAGATAGATAGATAGATAGATAGATAGATAGATAGATAGATAGATAGATAGATAGATAGATAGATAGATAGATAGATAGATAGATAGATAGAGAGATATATAGATAGATAGATAGATAGATAGATAGATAGATAGATAGATAGATAGATAGATAGATAGATAGATAGATAGATAGATAGATAGATAGATAGATAAACCTTTGAAAGTGTAATTCCAAGTCTTTGGTTCTCATGAACATATAATTAACCCTTTCCAAAGGTTTTTCAGCTATCTCTATCACAATTTTGCACATTTTAGTTTTCCCTTTGTGGATCACCTCTTGGGTATCGCCACTCATGATCAACTATACCATGTCCTAGATCAATTGTGGCATGATATGAATTCATCATTTATGTTTCTTTTCTAGTTTCATGTGTGTTTCCTTTAGTTTTTCCTAGGCTTGAGATATGTTCTTTTCTAATTCCTCAATGCACTCAACCCATCTCTTCTTCATATGTTCTCTCTTTTCTTGCAATGAAGTTTTCTTCTTCTAGGAGGTATTGTGTAATGCCTTAGTTTTCTTGATGGCATAGACTCAATGCAAACCTCACTTGATGCACATGAGATAACCAACTAGAGTTGTACCTTTCAATCATGTAGCCTCTCTTACAAGGATCAATGTTATTTGCTCTATTAGGGCACCTACACTCCAAATTTGGCTCATATCTTTCTTCTATGCATAAGCCACATTTTCTAACTACCTCTACGGATTGGCTCATGGAATTTTCTTCCACCTAACCCCATTTTTATCCTCAAAATGGTAAAAAAAATCAATTTTTTTTCCTCCCATTAACACTCATATAACTTGTGTACATGGTCATCTCGATTCCCACATATCTTTTCCATTAAGGACCCTCCTTTGGAGGTACTAGAGAATTGGGAAACCATATATACATGGTAGCTATCCTCTCATATCTGGCACTATCATTTGAATTATCTTCCACATTGCTGAAGCTTATATATACAATTCGCTTATAGTCCATTTCACATAAGTGCCTAATATTCCCTCTAGTTGTGGAAGAGATTGAATAGAAACATGTACTAAATTATTAAGCATCATGAAAGGATCAAAATACTTAAGGGACTCCTATGGACAAGGTCCCATCTTCATGCTCTCGGGCCTAGATAAAACTCTAAGATAAACTTTTTTTCTTACATCAAAGTTGATTTCTTTCCTTTGAGTGTCAACACAATCTCTAACTCTAACATGAGCTCTCTTAGTGCCATTGTTGGATTTTGAGGTCAATGAAAGCACACGAACAACACAAGGAAGAAGAAGAAGCTTGGAGCACAACACACAATACTAAATGTATTACCAAGAGTATGTACAAAGATAAGTGACCCATTAGGGTTATAGACATATATACAAGCCAGGGGAAAAAACCTCCCAAAGAGGGAAAAAAGTGCCCCAATGGTCCTAGTGTGTTCACACACATCACTACCAAAATATATCCACCCTGGGAGTGATGCAGTGAACAAGGAGTTGGCACTAATGTATAAGGAATTGCCAAGCTATGTGGAACCAATCCACAAAAGGAAGTAAGCCCAAAGCTTTGCAAAAAAGCTTCAAAATTCTCTATAGGCAGAGCCTTTGTGAAAAGGTCTACATTGTTCTCCTATGTGGGCACATATACCAAACTGATCTCTTCAGTGGAGAACCTCTCCCTGCCATAATGATAGTGCACCTCCATGTGTTTAGTGCTAGCATGGATCATAGGGTTCCTCGAAACTGCCAATGTGCTCTGACTATCACTAAAGATGGTAGTGGCACAAGACTGACCAACACCCAAATCAGCCATAAGGCATCTGAGCCACACACACTCAACAATCGCTATGAAACCTGCCCTATACTCAGCCTCACAACTAGAAATGGCCATAGTAGGCTGCTTCTTGCTCAACCAAGATATGCATGAGCTACCAAGCATGAAGCAAAAACCATTGGTGGATAGACAAGTGTCATAACAACTAGCCTAGTTAGAGTCAGAAAAAGCATGTAAATCTGGTAGTAGCGATCCCCCCTTGGGATAAAACAATCCAAGTAGCGGGGTACCACTCAAGTAGTAAAAGATGCACTTAACCACCTAACAATGCTTGACACATGGGCAATGCATAAACCTACTCATTTGTGTGACAATAAACTGAACATTTGGATGAGTAATGCATAAGTAAATCAGGCATCCAATAGCCTGCTGATAGAGAATAGCATCAAATGCATCTCCAACATCATGAAGGCTTAATATAAATCTGTTTCCATAGGGATTGCAATAGGTTTGCAGTCTTCAAGGCCAAAACATTGCAATAATGTGTCAATTTATTTTGTTTGACACAAAACTATTCTACCATCAACTTACATAAATTGGGTGCCCAAATAATTATGCAAATGCCCCAAATATAACATCTCAAATGAGGCATGCAAATCAGCCTTAAAAATATCAATATGCTTCTCATTAGGACCAATGAGCGGCATGTCATCAACATAGGCAACAATGATCAGAAGCACATCATTTGCATGCTTAACCTATAAGGTGCTCTCAGTTGGACTGTTATCAAAACCATGTGCAATAAAGTAGGCATGCATCTTTTCATATCAAGCACGTGGTGCTTGCTTCAAACTATATAACACCTTTTTCAACTTGCACACTTTGTTTTCATGCCCTTTTTACACAAAACTTTGGGAGTTTGAGGTATGTAGAAGCACACGAACATCACAAGGAAGAAGAAGAAGAAGCTTGGAGCACAACACACAATACTGAATGTATTACCAAGAGAATGTACAAAGATAAGTAGCCATTAGGGTAATAGGCATATATACAAGCTGGGAGAAAAAACCTCCTAAAGAGGGAAAAAAGTGCCCTGGTGGTCCTAGTGTGTTCACACACATCGCTACCTAAATATATCAACGAATCCCCCCTAGGAGTGATGCAGTGAACAAGGACCTAGCACTCATGTATAAAGAAGTGCCAAGCTATGTGGAATCAATCCAAAAAACGAAGTAAGCCCAAAGCTTTGTAGAAAGCTTCAAACTTCTCCCGAGGTAGAGCCTTTGTGAAAAGGTCTACAATGTTCTCCTGTGTGGGCACATATGCCAAACTGATCTCTCTAGCAGAGAACCTCTCCCTGACATAATGATAGTGCACCTCAATGTGCTTAGTGCGAGCATGGAATATAGGGTTCCTCACAACTGCCAATGTGCTCTGACTGTCAGTGAAGATGGTGTTGGCAGAAGATTGACCAACACCCGAATCAGTCATAAGGCATCTAAGCCATGCATGCTCAAGAGTCACTATGAAAGCTACCCTATACTCAGTCAGCCTCACAACTGGAAGTGGCCATAGTAGGCTACTTCTTGCTCAACCAAGATATACATGAGCTATTAAGCATGAAGCAAAAGCCACTAGTGGACACACGAGTGTCATAGCAACTAGCCAAGTCAGAGGAAAAAAAAACATGTAAATCTAGTGGTAGTGATCCCCCCTTGGGATAAAACAATCCAAGTAGTTGGGTACCACTCAAGTAGCAAAAGATACGCTTAATTGCATGTCAATGCTTGACACCTAGGCAATGCATAAACCTGCTCATCTGTGAGATAGCAAACTGAATATCTGGTCGAGTAATGTATAAGTAAATCAGGCATCTGACAGCGTGCTCATAAAGAACAACATCAAATGCATCTCTAACATCATGAAGACTCAATTGTAAACCTATCTCCATAGAAGTGGCAATAGGTTTGCATTCTCCAAGGCCAAAATATTGCAATAACATGTCAATATATTATGTTTGACACAAAGCTATTCTGCCATCAACTTGCATAAATTGAATGCCCAAATAATGATGCAAATGCCCCAAATCTGACATCTCAAATGAGGCATGCAAATCAGCCTTAAAATCAACAATATGCTTCTCATGAGGACTAGTGAGTAGCATGTCATCAACATAGATAACAATGATTAGAAGCACATCATTTGCACGCTAAGTAAGATGGTCTTAGTTGGACTGTTCTCAAAACCATGTGCAATCAGGTAGGCATGTATCTTTTCATTCCAAGCATGTGGTTCTTGCTTCAAACCATATAATGCCTTTTTCAACTTGCACATTTGGTTTTCATGCCCTTGCTGCACAAAGCCATGGGGCTGAAAAACATACACTTCTTCATGCAAGTCACCGTTCAAAAATGTAGTTTTAATGTCCAACTGATGTACATTCCAACCATGATGAGTTGCAAGTGCACAGATGCTACGAACAATATCATTCGACATGTAGGAGCAAAGGTCTCATCAAAATCAATGCCTCTTTCTTCAACATAACCCTTTGCAACAAGCCTATCCTTATAACATGTTAACTGTTCCATCAATCTTACACTTCAGCTTATATACCCACTTAGTGCCAATGGCCTTCTTGCTAGGAGGCAAAGTCACATAAAGTCCAGATACCATTTTTCATAATAGCATCATATTTTGATTGCATCACAACATCCAATTTTTAGAATTTTGTGCTTTATCAAACGAAACAGACTCATTTGTATCAGAGAGACTAGAGGCATCCATAACATAGAAATCTGATGCAAAAGAAGCACTATGAGAGCTTGAGCGAGTACGATATGATAGAGGTGCATCTAATTTGCTATCACACAAAGTTTGAACTAGCCATTTTGGCATAGTTTCTGCCTCCTCAATGTCAGCTCTCTCATCAACAAGTGCATCATGTAAATCTGCATCAGAAATGGAATGATCTACACCATCACATGAAACTTGTAAAGGCTAAGAAGTTGCCTAATTAGGACCAACACTAGATTGTCCACTTATAAAAAGAGGTAGCAAAGTTTCATACATGTCTTTTGAGCTAAGTGATGTCTCCTTAGTACATGAAAGTAATGGTTGAATAGCATCTTCCACAAAAACAACATCATGGCTAGCCAAAAATTAAAATGCGTTTAGTCTATGGATGATACAGATGATAGCCTTTTCTTTCAAAACTGTGCCCAACAAAAATACATTTCACTGCTTTATCATCCAATTTTTTGCATTGTAGTTCAGGCACTAATGCATATGCCAAACCACCAAAAACACGTAGGTGAGTAGTAGATGGCTTATGACCATGCCAAGCCTCATATGGAGTGATAGAGTAAAATGCTTTAGTGGGACACCTATTAAGTACATATGTCACACACGTAACAACCTCAAGCCAGAAACTATGTGGTAAAGCTTGACTCTTGACCATACATCTCACCATCTCTATGAATGACCTATTCTTTCATTCAGCAACTCCATTTTGTTGAGGTGTATATGGTAATGTACACTGATGTTTTATCCCATGTTTAGCCAAAAATGCATTAAAATCAGAAGACATATATTCCCCCCCTTGATCACAATGGAGGGTGCCCATTTTACATGCTGATAGATTTTTAGCCAAAACCAGAGACTATTTGAAGCACATAAAGACTTTGGACTTTGCTTTCAATGGATATACCCATGCATGCCTAGAAAAATCATCAATGAAAGTCACAAAGTAAAGATAGTTTCCAAAAGAGGGTGTCTACATAGTACCATAGACATCACTATGAACAAACTACAATTTCATAGTAGCTGGAATTGAACCATCTTTTGGGAACGAGGAACACTCCATTTTGCCCAAAATACAACCTTCATAGACACATTTACTAGGTGCCTCAAGTTTGGGTAGAGAGGACACCATTTCAGATTTCTATGGGCATAGCAAACTAGCAAAATTCAGATGACCAAAGCATGCATGCAAAAGCTTTGCATTTGACAAAGTTTGAGAATCATGTGTTGCACATGCCAAATCATTCATAGAGCTTTCATAGTCTATGAGCTTATACAACCCACGACATAAAATACCAGAAGCAATAATGACATCGCCATTTGAGAGATCATGAACTTTACATATGTCATCAACAAATTTCACAGTCAAGCCAATCTTGGCTAAAGTTGAAACTAATAACAGACTCTTCTTGATCCCTAACACAAATAAAGCATCCGAGAATGTAAAAGAATGACCATCAGCGGTAGTCAGAATGGTCTTACCAACTCCCATGATAGGATAAGAGGAATTGTTGGTGCATGTGACAGTATTCCCTATAGGGGCAGGCTCAAGTGAAGTGAAGAAACTATGTTGTGAGGTAATATGTTTGGTTGCCCTACTATCAAAGTACCAAACATCTGAGTCTATTACACACATACACTATTCATGAGAAGATGGGTCACAACTGCAAACAGTGGTAAATGCCCATTCTTCATTTTGCACAAGATTAGACTCTGTTTTGGGTGTAGAGGCCTCTGCAACAAGCATTCCGGTCTCTTTCTTCCTTGCCTCTTTAGAAGCCAATTTTGGACAACTCTTTATGACATGATCATTTCCTTTACAGTATTTGCAAAACAATTTTTGCTTTTTTGTTTTCTTCTCATCTCTGTCATCCTTCTTTGATTGTGCAGAATTAGGATATTTTTGCTTACTAATAGATGAGCTCCATTTTCCTTTGCCCTTGTGACTAGCCAAGAAAGCTTGATCTGCAACATGCATGATGGACCTACTCCTAGACTGATCTTCTTGCAACAAAACAGAGACTAACTCCTCAAATATTAAGGCATTTGGATTGCCTTTCATCATCAATCAAGAGTAGAAGCAAAACTCTTATATGAATCTGGAAGACCATTCAAAATAGTATGCACAAGTGAACTGTGAGTTAAGACTTCATCAACAGAAATCAATTGCTCCTTCAAATCTTTGATCTTTGTCAGAAAAATGTCCATGGAATCTCCTTTATTCATGTGCTCACTCTCCAACTCTTTTCAGAGATAAGCAACACGAGCCTCATTCCTTGTCGGGTATGAAGTGGTAAGTGTATCCAAAGCATCCTTTGTTGTTTTGCAAGAGAGAATGTGAGGAATAATGGCATGTTTGATAGACAAGGCTATCAATGCATATACATGACCATCTCTACCATCCCAATGAATTTGCTCTACAATAGATGCAACAAGAACCACAACAAGAAATAGAAATATGAAGAATATCACCACCTTCAATGCCATTTACATCACCTTCAACAATTGTGCTGTGTTTGCAGGTGTAAGATGACATTTTTCAACACCCTACACAATATTCCATAGTCCTTTTGCAACCAATACATGACACATCATATAAGCCCATAATGGGTAATTGGTACCGTCCAACTTATCCTCAACAACCAACATACGGAATACATCACTACTTTCATCCATGGCCACTGACTAAAATACCTTGATGTAGAAAAATGATTGTATCCCAAAAAGTTGAATAAAACTACCCTGATAAGTTCTACTAAACTTGTAATAGACTTTGAGATGCTTATATTGGCAAACCGAAAACTGTATATATCTTTGGCACAAAAAGACAAAATTGCTTACACAAGCACTACAATATTGTGTTTGGAGGCCAGAATGAGCTGAGATCCCAATTTTGACACCATAGAGCGAAGTCGTTTTGAAGTCCTAATCACCTTGTGTATGCTCACCAATTTTCATGCGATTCTAAGACTGTGACCGAAGAGGTGTCGAGGATGCCCTAGATGAAGCGGCGACCCACTCTCATACCAATTGTTGGATTCTGAGGTCTATGGAAGCATGTGAAAACCACAAGGAAGAAGAAGAAGAAGAAGCTTGGAGCACAACACACAATACTAAATTTATTACCAAGAGAATGTACAAAGATAAGTAGCCCATTAGGATAATAGGCATATATACAAGCCGTGAGAAAAAAACCTCCTAAAGAGGGAAAAAAGTGCCCCGATGATCCTAGTGTGTTCGCACACATCACTACCTAAATATATCAACAAAAACCATGGGGCTAAAAAACATACATTTCTTCATGCAACTCACCACTCAGAAATGCAGATTTAATGTCCAATTGATGTACATTGCAACCATGATAAGCTAGAAGTGCACATATGCTATGAACAATAGTCATTCGGCATGTAGGAGCAAAGGTCTCATCAAAATCAATGCCTCTTTCTTGAGCATAGCCTTTTGCAACAAGCCTAGCCTTATACCTATCAACTATTCCATCAGACTTACAGTTTAGCTTGTATACCCACTTAGTATTAATGGCCTTCTTGCCAGGAGGCAAGTCACATAAAAACCAGGTACCTTTCTTCATAATAACATCATATTCTAATTGCATAGTACCCATTCAATTTTTTGAATTTTGTGCTTCATCAAATGAAACAGGCTCATTCCCATCACAGACACTAGAGGCAGTCATAGCATAGCAATCTGATCAAAAGAAGCACTATGAGAACTTGAACGAGTCCGATATGATAGAGATGCATCTAATTTTCTATCTCACAAATTTTGCACCAGTCACTTAGGCACAATTTTCCCTCCTCTATATCAGTCCTCTCATCAACAAGTGCATCATGTAAATATGCATAAGAAATGGAATGATCTGCATCATCATGTGAAACCTGCAAAGGATGAGAAATTGCCTCATTTGGACTAGCACTAGACTATCCACTTGTAAAAAGAGGCAGTAAAGTGTCATATACATCTTTGGAGCTAAGTGATGTCTCCTTAATACATGAACGTAATGGTTGAATTGCATCTTCCACAAAAACAGCATCATGGCTAACCAAAATGCATGTAGTCTATGGATGATACAGACAATGGCCTTTGCTTTCAAAACTATACCCAACAAAAATACATTTCACTGGTTTATTATCTGATTCACTAAGTTGTTGTTCAGGCATATGCCAGACAACCAAAGACATGCAAATGACAAACAGATGGCTTGCAACCATGCCAAGCCTCATATGGAGTGATAGACTACAATGCTTTAGTGGGACACCTGTTAAGTACATGTGTTGCACACATAACAACCTCAAGCTAGAAACTATGTGGTAAAGCCTAACTCTTGACCATACACCTCACCATATCCATGAGTGATGTGTTCTTGCTTTTTGCAACTCCATTCTGTTGAGGGGTATGTGGCATTGTATAGTGATGTTTTATCTGACGTTCATCTAGAAATTCATTAGAATCAGAAGACATATATTCCCCCCCTTGGTAAGAATGGAGGGTGTCCGTTTTACATGCTAGCAGATTTTCAATCAAAACTAGAAACTGTTGGAAGGACATAGACACTTCAGACTTTGCTTTCAATGGATATACCCATGCATGCCTAGAAAAACCATCAATGAAAGTCACAAAGTAAAGTTAGTTCCCAAAAAAAGGACTTTGCAAAGGACCACAAACATCACTCTGAACAAGCTATAGTTTCTGAGTAGCTTGTACTAAATCATCTTTTGGGAAGGAGGAATGCTACATTTATAGGCATAACAAACTAGCAAAATTTAGATGACCAAAGTGTGCATGCCAAAGCTTTGCATTTGACATAGCCTGAGAATCTTGATCTGCATATGCTTAATCATTCACAAATTTTGCATAATTTGTGAGCTTATACAACCCATGACATAAAATGCTAGAAGCAATAATGATGTCGCCATTTGACAGATCATGAATTGTACATCTGTCATCAACAAATTTCACAACCAAGCCAATCTTGGCTAATTTGAAACTGATAACAAATTTTTCTTGATACTTGGCATAAATAAAGAATCTAAAAATGTAAAAGAACTACCATCAACAAGAGTCAAAATGATCTTACCAACTCCCATGACAAGATAAGAGGAGTTATTGGTGCATGGGACAATATTCCTTGTAGGGGTAGGCTCAAGTGAATTGAAGAAACTGCGTTGCGAGGTAATATGTTTGGTTGCCCCACTATCAAAGTACCAAACATCTGAGTCTGCTACAAACATACATTGTTCATGAGAAGATGGGTCATAACTAAAAAACAATAGTAAATGCCCATTCTTCATTTTGCACAAGATTTGCGAACTCTGATTTGGGTGTAGATGCCTCTACAACAACCATTCTAGCTTCTTTTCTCTTTGCTCTTTTGCAGCCAGTTTTGGACAACTTTTTATGACACGATCATTTCCTTTATAGTATTTGCAAAACAATTTCTAGTTTTCTATTTTCTTCTCATCTTTGTCATCCTTCTTTGATTGTGCAGAATTAGCAAATTTTTGCTTACTAATAGATGACCTCTATTTATCATCTGCAAGAGAATAGAGACTAATTCCTCAAATGTTAAGGCATTTGAATTGCCTTTCATCATCGATCAAAGAGTAGAAGCAAAACTCTAATATGAATATGGAAGAGTGTTGAGAACAGTGTGCATACGTGAACTGTCAAGCAAGACTTCATTAGTAGAAATCAACTATTCCTTCAAATCTTTGATCTTTATCAAACAATTATCCATGGAATCTCCTTCATTCATGTGCTCACTCTTCAACTGCTTTTAGAGATAAGCAACACGAGCCTCATTCCTTACCTAGTATAAAGTGGTGAGTGTATCCCAAGCATCCTTTGCTATTTTGCAGGAGTGAATGTGAGGAATAATGGCACGCTTGACAGACAAAGCTATCAATGCATATGCCTAAGCATCTTTGCCATCCCAACAAAGTTTCTCTCTAGTAGGTGCAACAAGAACTGCAACACAAAAACATGAACAAGAACTTGAAGATCACCATCTTCAGTACTATTCACATCACCTTCAGTAACTGTATTTGTATTTGTAGTAGGATGATTTTCAACACCCTGCACAATATTCCATAGTCCTTTTGCAACCAATACATGATGCATCATTTATGCCCATAATGGGTAATTGGTATCATCCAACTTATCCTCAACAACCAACATATGAAATACATCAACACTTTCAACCATGGACACTGACTAAAATAACCTGATGCAAAAAAATATGACTATGTGCAGAAAGGTGAACATAACTACCTTGTTGAGTTCTACTAAATTTGTAGCAGACTTCGAGGAGCTTAAGGTGGCGAATTGAAACATGTATATATGTTTGGCACAAAAAGACAAAGCTGCCTACATAGGCACTACGATAGTACATTCGAAGGCTAAAACAAGCTCAGATTGCAATTTCTACACCACAAAGTGAAGCTGTTTTGAACAACTAATCGTGCCAAGCATGCACACCAATTTTTATGCGATTAAGAGATTGTGATCAGAGGGGTGTTGACAACATCCTAGATGAAGTGCCAACCTATTCTGATACCAATTATTGGAGTTTGAGGTCTAAGGAAGCACACAAATAGCACAAGGAAGAAGAAGAATCTTGGAGCACAACACACAATATTGAATGTATTACCAAGAGAATGTACAAAGATAAGTGATCCCTTAGGATTATAGGCGTATATACAAGCTGAACCTCTTAAAGAGGGTGAAATATTTTGATGGCGATGCACCATAGTGGACTCTCCTTCTCGAGAGCTCCACAATGATATCCTCATGGTAGAAAGCCGAACTCCAATGCTGCACTCAGTACTCTACACAAGGGTTGCAAAATACATAGAAAACACATAGAAAACACATAGAAAACACATAGTAGGTAGACCACGAACACAAATTTCTTAGGTCGTACAAATGCGGTCGAACTTAGAGTTTGTGGATGACCAGTCCACTATGTGTTTTATTAAAGAACATAATCAAAGTGTCTAATGGCCATTTGTCCTTTCACATGGACACTAACAATAACAATATCGCACTAAAGGTCAATATGGCCAAAGTTACTATGGCATAAAAATAAAGAATGATAAACAATACCTGAGTGTAAGTATACAAACTATACCTCCCACCTGATGGGAATCTTACATAGTATACAAGTAATTGTGTAAGATCATGAATAAAGTAACCCCCATCAAGTGATAATAGTGTCGAAAGCTATCCTATGGTAGAGCTTTAGTCAAAGCATCTACATCATTATCTCAAGTATAAACCTTCTTACTAATAATGCACTCAATGGCTAAGCAGTCTCTAATGAAGTGATACCACACCTCAATGTGCTTGGTCTTTGCATGATAGACTGGATTCTTAGCCAATGCAATGGCACTCTAACTATCACTAAGCAAATGAGGTACATGCTGAGGTAAACCCATATCACAACCAAGATGAGAAAGCCACATTGCTTCCTTACATGCCTCACTTGCTGCAACATACTTTGATTCTATGGTGGAAACAACTATACAAGATGAGATCTCCAAGAGATAGCACCTCCAATAAAATGAAAAATGTACCTAAATGTAGACTTACGATTCTCTACACAACCACCATAGTCAGAATCTATGTAACCAATAATGGATGCTTTCCCTCTACCTAAGCATAGACATTTGTCCTTAGTGCCACTGAGGTATCTCAAAATCATCTTGACCACTTCCCAATGCTTCTTTTGAGGATTAGACATATATCTGCTCACAAATCCCACTCCAAATGCAATGTCTGGCCTCGTAGCTATCATAGCATACATGAGACTACCAACAATAGACTATAAGGGATAATGATCATGAATTCCTTTTCCTCATCTAATTTGGGGCAATCATCCTTGCTCAATTTCACATATGTGGGTAAAGGTGTACTCAGTGCCTTTCCACCCTGCATATTGAACCTGTGAAGTACTTTGGATATGTACTCACTTTGAGACAAGCATATGCATCTTTTACTCCTATCATGAGTAATATGCATGCAAGAATATGTTTGGCATCCCCCAAATTCTTCAAATCAAATGTTTGACTCAACTTCTTTTTGGGAATTGACAAGTCATAAGAGGACTTCCTAGCAATCAACATATAATCGACATAAAGTATCAAGCATATAAAGTTGCCATCTGAGCATCTCTTTGTCTAGAGACAATGATCCTCATTGCATCAAGAATAGCCTTGAGAATTCATAAAAGCATCAAAATTCTGGTACCATTGTCTAGGGGATTGTTTAAGTGCATATAAGCTCTTCTTCAACTTACAAACTAGACTTTCTTTGCAAGGAACTACATAACCCTTTGGTTGTTCCATATAGATCTCATCTATAAGATCTCCATGCAAAAGTAGTTTTGACATCCATTTGGACTAGCTCTAAGTCCTCCATTGCAATGAATCCAAGTAACATTCAAAGGGTAGTCATCTTGACATCCGGAGAGAAGATTTCATCAAAATCAATACCATGTTTTTGCTTAGAACCCTTTGCAACAAGTTGTGCTTTATACTTTGGAGAAGAACTATTTGATGTGAATTTTAATTTATATACCCATTTACATGGTAAAGCTTTCATACCCTTTGGTAAAGGTACTAAATCCCAAGTACTATTCTTGCAAATAGAATCCAACTCACTCTTCATGGCATGCTCCCACTTGACATGATCCTTTGTCTACATAGCCTTTTTGTAGCCAGAAGGCTCACCAACATCTGTTAGCATAACAAAATCCAAACTTGGAAGATATCTATCAGGTGGATGTGAGACACATACAGAGCGTCTCAATGGTTTTTGAACAGGAACATTTGCAAACTGATCTGATCGGACATTCTCTTGAACATCCTATCTGCAACATTTTTATGCATGCTAACTAGAGGACTAGTAACCTCAAACACCACTCTTCTCACTTCAACCTTCTCAATGGGATGTTTATGCATCTTATACTCATCGAAAATGACATCACTAGTTTTGATCAATGATCATGTTTCATGATCCCATAAGCAATATCCAAATTTCCCCTCTCGACCATATCCAAGAAAAATGCATTTCTTTGACTTATGGTCCAACTTTTGTCTAAGATTCTTGGGTATATGAGCATATGCTTCACACCAAAAAAACTCAAAAATGATCATAATATGATGGCTTCCTTGTCCATAACTCTTGTGCCACTTTCAAACCTTGGCAATACTAGGTGAAAGGTTAATCACATGAACTGCAGTTAAAAGAACTTTTGCCCAAAAGCCTTGTGAAACATTGACATGATGCATCATGGTAACTACTCTATCCTGAATAGTTCTATTCATCCTTTCAGCTACACCATTTTGTACTAGGGTATAAGGAGTTGTAAAGTCTCTAAGAATTCCTCTACACTGACAGAAAAGGTTGAATTCATGTGAGGTATACTCACCCCCATTATTTGAATGTAAATCCTTAGGCCCTTTTTTAGTCTCAACTGAAGCAATCCATTTTCTAAAAATAGGGAATATCTCATCCTTTGATTTGATAGGATATACCCAGAGTTTTTTAGTAGCATCATCTATAAAAGTGACAAAGTAAAGAGAACCACCTAATGACCTTGTGGGCATAGGATCACACAGATATGGATGAACAAGATCGAAAGGCTGATTTGAAGAGTCAATGTGTGTCTTGTGCACATTCCAAGTTTGCTTTCCATATTGAAAATGCTCACAAAATGAAAAATTAGAGAAAGACAACACAGGTAAGTAGCCAAAATGAGAAGGATTTTCTATTCCACTACATGATATATGGCCCAAACAGCCATGCCAAATACAAGCCATAGGTGCTCAGTAAAAAATAACAAGTGTTGCTTCTGTGATACAAATAAAGGATAAAGTGAGCCAACTTTGCTTCCTTTTGCAATAACCATATTGCCCTTTGATATGCAAACGGACTGAGCATAGGAGACCACCTTGTAACTAAGGTCCTGAAGTTGAAAAACTGACATCAAACTCCATGATAACTAAGGTATGTGGCATATATTATGCATAGTTAATTTTGAACCATCAATGAACTGCACAACCATATCTCCAATCCTGACAATGTCACACTGATAAGAATCACCAAGTCTCACAATACCAAGAGACTTTGCTACATAAGTAGAGAACCATTCTCTATGTGGTGTCACATGGAAAGAAGCACCAGAATCTAGGAGCCATGTGTGGGAAAGAGAATCAACCATAAGAGCCTTAGTAGGCATAGTATTGTCAAGTGTCAACACATCAACATCATCAAAAATAGCATTGATTTCTTAAATCTTCACATTTGAAGTAGATGGTGCAAGTAGCTGGTTAACCTGCCCATCAACATTTTGACCTTTACCTTTAGCATTATTTAATGCGTAGCATTCTTTCTTCATGTGTCCTTTCTTATGACAATAATGCATTTGATGTCCCTCTTCCTTGATTTACTTTGTACTCTTATTTTTTTTACCATTCTTTTCCTTGTTCTTGCTCCTGCCATGTTGTTGATTCTTTCCTTGGTAAGAATCACGAACATTATATGCATCTCCACTCAGTGCCAACCATATATTTCTATGAATCTCCTCACTCAAGAGTGCTCCACATATGTCATCATAGACTAGTTTACCACTAGGTGCACTATGCTAATAACTGTGCAAAAGGTATCCCATGATGATGGAAAGATGCATAACAACAAGACTGCTTTCATTTCATTGTCTATATCCATTTTTTGAGCTTGTAACTCGGAGAATATTGCATCAAACTCGTTTAGATGATTAGCAACACTATCTATGTCAATCGTGCAAAGGTCATATAAGTTTCTCACCAGATACATTGTATTTGATGCCGTATCTTTTTCATATGTATTGCATAACTTCTTCCAAAGCTCCTCTGCACTTTCACAATCTAATACTATAAAGTAAACATTATCTGCCAAGTGCAATTGAATGGTAGACCTAGCCATTTCATCTAGATCATCCTAATCATCCTCATCCATGTCAACAGACTTCTTTGAGATTCCATTTACTGGCTTGCATTGCCTCCTTTGAATCAACACACCTTTAATTTGATTCTTCCATAGAGCAAAGTTTGTGCCATCAAATTTTTGGATCTCAAAATGGTGTTTTCCATGCAAGTTATAGTTCCTCCTCCAAACATTGACACTAGAACCTGATCCACCAGACGTGCCTGAGACCTCTTATGCCATGATGATAGAGAATTGAATAAATTGATAATGGAGTTAGAAGATTCCAAACACCACTAAAGCTCAAAAAATGATGACTAATTGTCAGATTTTGGGGAAAAAATTAGTAGAGTCTTCCTAGAAAAATGGATTAATGTGTTGTAATGACTAACCAAAAGGATTATGTGAGAATAAATGTGCTCACACCAATAATTCTCTCAAGGAGTAAATCGACCATTGTATAGTTGACAAAACAAAAAATTCTCGAAAATTTTTTCCAAAGTATCCTCTGCAAAATGAGTATATGACCAATGTCAAAATCTCATAAAACTGCAACTACTGACATGTTCACATGCAAAGTGAATCACTAATTTTCTGCATATAATCAATTACCCAAAATAAGCCAACTAGGCTAATCGAGCACATATGAACAACCATCATACATATCCTATGGTGAGGTTGGGTAAGTCTTCCACCTGCATCATCGAAGAGACCTCGACATCTGGGTGTCTGCCATTTAAGAAAACCTCACCACGACCCTCTTTATCAAACATAAAATGCTTTATGCAAAAAAATGTAATCACTATATCAATGACCACCTGGACGTACATAAGTGGTATCCATAGAAGCATACATAGTGTGTATGTGATCAATATATGCAGTAAAATGGCACTGAAAGGCTGAATTCACAGCCCAAACACTAGCCAACAACACTCACAAGTGTTTGTCAACTTTGTTCTTTAGGCTCCAAATCCTGCATAAATTTGCTGTGGTTACTCCCACCACAACTGAAAATGTTACAAGAAACCTATAGATTTACTAGTATGGCTGAAAAGAGAGCCCCAAAGATGAATATTTTCTGTTGGATAAGTACAAAAGAGCACTCTTGATGATGTTCTTGAACCTCTGTAATGAGAACTATGTGCAAAAGTACCCCAAAATGACTCCAAAAATCACCCCAAAAATGCTTCAAAACAAGCTTTGAGAGCAAAGAATGAAGCTTTGAGGGCCTAAAATACTCTCAAGGTAATGTTAACCTTAGCCTTTCCCCTTCTTCAAACACCAAAAGAGTGTAGCTTAGTGGGAAGAGATTGCCAGTTAAGCGAGCTTTAGGGGGAACAGTACTGAGATGGGTGACCTCCTAGGGAGTATCGGGAACCTCTATCCCTTGATCGTTGAGGTCCTCCCTCACATGCAGCCAATGGTGACTTCGGTGACTCAGATGACAAGGTATGCCAAGGTCTATGCCTTGGTCGCCACCTTAGTTATAAGCCTTGGAGATAGCCTTGGGTAGTCGTAAGCCTTGGAAAAAGCCTTGGGTAGTCGTAAGCATTGGAGAAAGCCTTGGGTGGGCAGGTGCTCGCTTCGCTCGCACAAAAGGAACAAAGATTTTGCATCCAAGTTCTATGATACCAATGAAGTATTTTGATTGCAATGCACCACAATGGACTCTCCTTCTCGAGAACTCCATGATGATATCCTCACGGTAGAAACCTAAACTATGGCACTACACTTAGTACTCTACATAGGGGTTGCATAATACACAGAAGACACACAGTACGTAGACCACAAGCATATATTTCTTAGGTCATCCAAATGTGGTCAAACTTAGAGTCTGTGGCTGACCAGGCCACTATATGTTTTATTAAAGAACATATACAAAGTGTCCAGCGGCCATTTTGCCTTTCACATGGACACTAACGATAATAGAGGGGAAAAAGTACCCCAATAGTCTTAGTGTGTTCATACACATCACTACCGAAATATATCAACAACCATGTGTAGAATTCTAAACATATCATCTATGGCCTCTAAGGGATTCTTTGTAGCTTAGATTCTTTCATACCAAAGTCCTACTACGTAAGAAGCCCTTTTCTGAAGTCCATATATAATTGGCGTAACGCCTTCTAGATCAAGAGTTCTGGGCATAAAAAAACGGAAAATAGGCATGCTTCCCATGTAGTTTTTCACTCATAAATATTCATAAAGCATATGTTCTAGGATGTGGTTGAATGCCTAGTCCTTCGTGGATGATTGACCGTACTAAGTTTTTTTATCAAATTTCTTGAACATTGTTTTCCAAAAGTGACTCAACCTTTATATTTTGGTCTCACACATGTCTTCTAGTGAACTATATAACCAATATACGTTCTTTATAAAACATTATAGCCAATTTTTTAGACTTCTCTATATAACATGTTGGAATAACCCTAAACATTTAGTTGAAATATCCTCTATTACCTAAAGTGAGTCCTGTCCTATCTAGGTTTTAGCTAGGTGGTCTTCAATAAAATCCACTCAGGTACTTGTTGATATATTTTAGTAGTGATGTGTACGAACACATTTAGGACCATTCAGGCACTTTTTTCCTCATTCAGAGGTTTTTTTCATGGGCTTGTATATGTTGGTGTATAAAACACCACAAGAACTAAACTAATGTGGTATTAGAAGACCTCCATAACCATCATTAGCTTAGCAATACTCTTAATGTGAGTCTTCATCTCTGAACTTAGTGAAAATCAAAATTTCACTTCACAGAAATCTGCGCCTTTTCTTCAAACCTTCAATCTGACCTGTATTAGCTTGATCTTTGCAAATTCCTTTGATCATTTACTAAGAGAAGTTCTTGCTAATGTTAAGTAACACATAACAAGCAAAACTTTCAAGTACTAACTTCAAAATCTTCTGAATTTGCTCCAAACTTTTCACTATGTCTGAAAACTGAAAACCGACTTCATCGATTTGACATACCTTCACTGTTAAGCTGATTTCTCTGAGTATGCGTCCCGTTTCTTAAAGAACTTTTGACCAAATGTAGTTGAAGATAGTAGCTTTAAAATGAGCTATCACTTACTGAAAACTTTACAGTATACTTCGAGATCTGACCTTAAGAAGTTCAGGTAAATGTGCGCCAGAAAAGTCGTAACTGTCAACTAACTTACACAGTCATGTGAAATCACTTAGAACTCAATGTACAAGAGGAATTAGACTTAATCCTTCTACACAAACATATGTTGTATATCAGAGAGAATGTGTACAAATTGGCTTAGCCTAATTTTGCTCATAGCCATGGAAAACTATCTCACACTCAGAAGTTTTTCTTGAACATCTCTCTCAGAAAAGACATGACTTTTCTCTACTCACTCAGATTACAAAATTGAGTTCTCTCTCATGTTTTTTATCTCAAATTAACTTATATACCTATAGTTTACATACTTCTAGACTCGAACTCATAAGTTCTGAAGATCTATGAAAAAACTAGACTCTAATTTGCACTAATTTACAATAGTGAAATTGTCCCTTCACTTAGGCTTAATTTTCTGTATACTTTTTCTTCACTTCACCTTTCCTTCTTCCTTTCTTCATATGTCTTCATATATCCATGCCTAATTAGTGAGTGAAGCCCCAACAGCTCCCCCTCAATCACTAATTAGCATACTTTGACTTCTTCATATAGTCTTCTTCTCTTTTATTCCTGCCATCTCCTTGAACCTACTTGTCTTCACTCCATCCAAGCTCTTTGTCATAATATCTGCAATCTGATCTTTTGTAGAAGTGTACACCACTTCAATCTCCTTCTCCATTACCTTTTCTCTAAGAAAATGGTACTGTATTTCTATGTGCTTTGTCCTTGCATGAAATACAGGATTTGCTGCAAGATATAATGAGCTCATATTATCTCCATGAATGATAGGTATACCTTGATCAATTCCCAAGCTTTTGAATAATGTCTGCATCCATATTACTTCTTTTGCTGCTTCCACAAGTCCTTTGTACTCAGCTTCTGTTGATGATAAAGCCACTGTATGTTGTTTCTTTGAACACCAACTCACAAGTTTATCTCCAATGTATATCATGTAGCCATGAGTAGATCTTCTATCATCCTGACTTCCTGCCCAATCTGAATCACTATAGGCTCTCAATCTTATATTTGATGTAAAAGGATAATACAATCCTTCTTTCAAAGTCCCTTTGATATATCTAAGAACTCTTTGACCTGCAATCCAATGTGGATCCTTTGGACAATGCATGAACTGAGAAAGAACACCCACTGCATAACTAAGATCAGGCCTTGTTAGTGTAGCATAAATTAAACTTCCCACTAAAGATTGATACTTCCTCATGTCTTTGAACTCTGCACCATCATATCTACTGAGTTTATGATTGACCTCTAGTGGTGTTGATGCCTCTCTGCAATTCTCCATGTTAAACTTCTTTAGAAGATTCAAAAGATACCTTTCTTGTGATACATATATGCCATGTTCTGCATAAGTGATTTCCATTTCAAGAAAATATGACAATTTTCCTAGATCACTTATCTTAAATTCTCTCTCAAGTAACTTCTTCACCTCCTTGATTCCTTCATTTGAGGTACCTGTAATTATAATATCATCTACATAAATACAAATGTAGATCATACCTTCATCTGTTCTTTTGATAAGTAAACTTGCATCTGCCTTTGAACTTTGATATCCAAGATCATTAAGATACTTTACAAGTCTATAATTCCAAGCTCTTGGAGCTTGCTTCAAACCATAAAGTGCTCTTCTCAGCCTGCAAACATAATTTGGAAACTTGTGATCTGCAAACCCTTGAGGTTGCTCCATGTAAACCTCATTTGATATATATCCATTCAAAAATGCATTCTTAATATCCAATTGACTCAATGTCCATCCTTTTGATGCTGCAATGGCAATGATTGTCCTTATGGTTGACATCTTTGCCACAGGACTGAATGTCTCATCATAATCTATGCCAAAAGTTTGAGCATAGCCTTTAACCACCAATCTAGCTTTGTATCTGGCTATTCTTCCATCTGCATGCTTCTTAATTTTGTAAACCCATTTATTTCCAATCACTTTCTTACCATTAGGCTTTGGAACAAGTTCCCAAGTTTTGTTTTCTTCAAGTGCATCAAACTCTTCCTTCATTGCTTCTTCCCATTGTCTCTTACTCTTTGCTTCATCATAGCTTTGAGGTTCTTCATCTTCCTTAACCATGTAAGCATAATTTTTCTGAGTCAAGTAAGAAGTATCATAGGAATACCTTGTAGGTTGCTTCCTCATTCTGGTTGATCTTCTTGGTTCACACTCTTCATGTATATCTGGATGTACTTCTTCATCAAATATTGGTCCATCTTCATTTCTTCTATATGATCCAACTCTTGATGTGCTTGCTTGCATATGTTCTTCATCTCCATCTATCTGCATATGTGACTTACCTCTTGCACTCCTTCTTATATCTTCTTCAAATGTTTCAAGGTCACAATCTTTATCTGCATACCAACCCTTCTGTTCATCAAAGGTCACATCTCTGGAAACAATAAAATGTTTAGTTAAAGGACTCCATAGCCTATAACCCATTTGCTTTTCATCATACCCAATAAACACATATTTTTCTGCCTTTGGTTCACGCTTATGTCTAAGTTGTGATGGCACATAAGCATAGGCAATTGACCCAAACACTTTACAATGGTCAAGTGTTGGTTTCTTACCCCACCAAGCTTCATAAAGGGTCATACCATTCAAAGCTCCACATGGTAGTCTATTCACAAGGTATGTAGTTGTATTTACAGCCTCAGCCCAAAGATAATTAGGGCAATTCTTTTCTTTTAACATTGCTCTTGCAAATTCAACCAATGTTCTATTTCTCCTTTCTGCCACCCCATTATGTTGAGGTGTATACCTGCAAGTTATCTCTCTCTTGATACCTGCATTCCAAAGATAGTCATTAAACTCTTGGGAGAAGTATTCTCCCCCTCCATCAGACCTTAACCTCTTGAGTTTTTGACATGTAACTCTTTCTGCATAAGCATGAAAATGTTTAAAGGCTCCAAATACTTCTGATCTTTCTTTTAGAACATAAAGGGTTATCCACCTTGTAGCATCATCAATAAACAAAACATAATACCTAGATCCATTTATTGATCCTTCTTTTGTTGGTCCCAATACATATGTATGTATGAGTTCAAGCAAACCATCATGCTTGAAACCTTTCTTCTGAAATGGTAGTCTGTGTGCTTTTCCCATCTGACAAGCTTCACACTTGTATATCATATGTTGACTTTTCACATTTGGTAGCCCTATTACAGATTGGTTCTCCACCATAGTTTTGATTCCTCTTTCATTGAAGTGTCCCAATCTCTTATGCCAAAGATCTAACTCTGTAATTACTTCATCACCATGTGTGATTAAGGCTTGACCAACATTTCCTTGCACTTTGAGAGTAAAAAGTCTACCTTCCTTTTTACCACAAACAATGGGATTGTATGCATCATCTGGATCTTCAACAAATACCCCTTCATTTGTAAATCTGACTTGAAAACCTTTTTCCACTATTTGTCCAACACTAATCAGATTCTTTGGTATTGTTGGTACATACAAAACATTTGTTAACAAATCAGCTCCACTCCTTCACTTTACTTTTCCAATTGAATGCACATTATGTTTTGTATTATCATCTGTTTGTACTGTATGACTTGAATTGCCTTCTTCCAATTCTGACAATAATTCTATATTACCTGACAAATGATTTGAACAACCAGAGTCAATATAAAATACCTTGAGATCCTCCTTCTCTGATGGACTTATTGAATTCATCATCAATGTTGTATGAATGTCATTCTGTGTATCATTTGCATAATTGTAATATGTGGTATTGTAAGACTGATTCTGATTCCAATTTCTTCCACCACCTCTACCATAACTTCCTCTTGAATTTTGTCTTCCTCTTTGAAATTGATTCTGAAATCTTCCCCCTCTTCCTCTACCATTGTTGTTTTGATTTTGACTTGATCCTTGTTGATTATGCCAACAATCATATGCTAGATGATTGCTCAATCCACAAATCCAACATGTCTTCTTGTTATTGTTCTGATTACCTCTACCTCTTCCATTTCCTCGACCTTTACCTCTGCCAATACCTCTTCCTCTTGCATAATTTGCTTGAGTTGCTGACTCTTCTTCATCCTTTGCTTTACCTTTATCTCCTTTCTTCTTGTTCTTCATGTACATTGCAGAACTTTGTCCTTTGTCTCCATCTGACTTCAAATCTTGCTCAAATGTGAGCATCAATCCAAGTAATTGATTCAATTCTGGCACATAATGATTTAATGAGAGTTCTGTTGAAAGTACAAAAGGCTTCCATCTTTCATCACCTCTTAACCCTGCAAGTAATTGTGCTATCAACCTATGATCTTCAATATCCTCATCAATAGATCCAAGGCTATCTGCCAAGTCCTTCATCTTAGTGACATAATCACTAATGCTCTGATTTTGCTTTTTCTTGAATGTGGTGAACTCTGACCATAAGCTAGCCTTCCTAGCTTTAGTAGTGTTTTGGAAGTGATCCTCCAAAGCATTCCAAATGTCTTCAGCTGTTTCTAAACCTCTGATATGTGGTAACAAATGATCTGTAATAGTGTTATATATATAAGCTCTTGCACTTGCATCTCTCTTCTGCCATAGCTTCAAAGCTTCTAGCTCTTCCTTTCTTGGATGACTCTCATCTTCAACTTTAGGCTTTTCTTCTTCACCTGTCACATATACCATTAGGTCCTTACTCATAAGTAAGGCTTCCATCCTCATCACCCAAGCAGGGTAATTATCTCTGTCCAATTTATCAATGGACACATGATCTGCCATAGTATTCTTTCTTCTGCTTCAACCTGTAAGTATAAAGTTAAAGAATGATACCTTTTGTAGACCTTTACCTTTGGAAGTAACTCCGAAATAATCTTCTGATGACTTTTGTTTGTTGAACACCTCAGCTTCCACCTTCTTTGATAAAGAAATCTTCAATTCTTCTTGTATCTGCTCTCCCTTTACTCTCGAGGACCTTATCTGCTCTGATACCACTTGTTGGTTTATAAAACACCACAAGAACTAAACTAATGTGGTATTAGAAGACCTCCATAACCATCATTAGCTTAGCAATACTCTTAATGTGAGTCTTCATCTCTGAACTTAGTGAAAATCAAAATTTCACTTCACAGAAATCTGCACCTTTTCTTCAAACCTTCAATCTGACCTGTATTAGCTTGATCTTTGCAAATTCCTTTGATCATTTACTAAGAGAAGTTCTTGCTAATGTTAAGTAACACATAACAAGCAAAACTTTCAAGTACTAACTTCAAAATCTTCTGAATTTGCTCCAAACTTTTCACTATGTCTGAAAACTGAAAACCGACTTCATCGATTTGACATACCTTCACTGTTAAGCTGATTTCTCTGAGTATGCGTCCCGTTTCTTAAAGATCTTTTGACCAAATGTAGTTGAAGATAGTAGCTTTAAAATGAGCTATCACTTACTGAAAACTTTACAGTATACTTCGAGATCTGACCTTAAGAAGTTCAGGTAAATGTGCGCCAGAAAAGTCGTAACTGTCAACTAACTTACACAGTCATGTGAAATCACTTAGAACTCAATGTACAAGAGGAATTAGACTTAATCCTTCTACACAAACATATGTTGTATATCAGAGAGAATGTGTACAAATTGGCTTAGCCTAATTTTGCTCATAGCCATGGAAAACTATCTCACACTCAGAAGTTTTTCCTGAACATCTCTCTCAGAAAAGACACGACTTTTCTCTACTCACTCAGATTACAAAATTGAGTTCTCTCTCATGTTTTTTATCTCAAATTAACTTATATACCTATAGTTTACATACTTCTAGACTTGAACTCGTAAGTTCTGAAGATCTATGAAAAAACTAGACTCTAATTTGCACTAATTTACAATAGTGAAATTGTCCCTTCACTTAGGCTTAATTTTCTGTATACTTTTTCTTCACTTCACCTTTCCTTCTTCCTTTCTTCATATGTCTTCATATATCCATGCCTAATTAGTGAGTGAAGCCCCAACAGTATATATGCCTATAACCCTAAATTATCACTTATCTATATACATTCACTTGGTAATACATTTAGAATTGTGCTATTCTCTAAGCTTCTTCTTATTCCTTGCGTTGTTCATGTGCTTTTGAAGACCTCAAAATCAAAAAATTGGTATTAGACTAGGTTCCTACTTTCTCTAGGGCATCCTCAACACCCCTTTGGTTGCAGTCGGAATCACACAAAAATTGGTGAGCATAGTCAGTGCAATAAGGAATGACTATAATCCAGCGGATGTGGTTTAGCAGAAGTGCCTTGTACTCCTAGGCAGATGGCTAGGGTTCAAGTCCCACCCGAGGCTGGATGCTTCAGAGTTCCCCAAGATGGGTGCCTCTACCTTACAAGGTCACGTGTGTGTGTCTTTCCAATTCGTTGTACGCTCAAAAAAAAAAGGAATGACTATGTAGGTCTTTGAATGCACTATCATAGTGTTTATGTAGGCGATTTCATCCTTTTGTGCCAAACACATATACATTTTTTGGTTTTCCAATACAAGAACCTTGAAGTATGCTACATGTCTAGTAGAGTTGAATTGGGTATTTATATTCAAGCTTTTGAGATACAATCAATTTTCCATAAGTATTTAGTCACTGCCCATGGATGAAAGCAATGATGTATTCAATATGTTGGCTATTGACGATAAGTTGGATGGTACTAATTACCCATTATGGGCATACATCATGCATCATGTATTGGTAGTAAAGGCCTATGGAATATTGTGCAGGGTGTTAAAAAACATCCTACTACACTTGTAGATAAAATGATTGAAGATGATGTAGATGGTGTTGAAGATGATGATCTTCAATTTCATGGTTGTGTTGTAGTCCATGTTGCACCTATTGTAAAGTAACTTTGTTGGGATGGTAGAGATGCACAACCACATGCATTGATAGATTTATTTGTCAAACATGCCATTATCCTTCACATTCCCTCTTGTAGATAACAAAAGATGCTTGGGATATTCTTACAACATTATACCTAGAAAGAAATGAGGCTCGTGTTGCTTGCCTCAAAAAACAATTGGAGAGTGAGCATATGAATGAAGCAGATTCAATGGATAGTTATTTGATAAAGATCAAGGATTTCAAAGAAAAGTTGATTTTTGCTTATGAAATCTTGTGAGATAGTTCACTTGTGTAGATTATTCTTAATGGTCTTCCAAATTCTTATCAAAGTTTTCCCTCTACTATTTGGTTGATGTTGAAAGGCAATCCAAATGCCTTAAAAATTGAGAGGTTAGTCTCTATTTTCTATGAGAAGGTTATTCTAACTAGAAGAGGTCAATTATACCCCTTGCAAATCAAGCTTTCTTAGCTTGTGAGAAGAGAAAAGGTAAATGGAGATCATCTACCAATAAGCAAAAATCTACTAATGCTCTACAATCAAAGAAGGCACCATGAGTGCTCCATCGGAGTTCTGTTCTAGAAGACTTGATTTGTAGGCCATAGGGCACCCATGTTGCACAAGGATCCCTCCAATTGCTAGGCCAGAAGCATTGGTATGAATCTCAAATGGTTTAGTCACTCTGGAAGCGTTAACACAGGAGCTTCACACATCACTTGTTTCAGATGTTCAAATGCATCTTGTTCATGAGAGCCCCACACAAAGCACCCCTTGCCTTTGATTAACCCAGTGAGTGCAGTCACAATTTTGCTAAAATCTTTGATGAACTTTCATGGAAACTAGCAAAATCCTATGAGTTCTCTCACTTCACGAACTGTGCAGGTGGAGTCCATTGTCGTACACCTGCAATCTTGTGGGGATCTATTTGGACCCCTTTGTCTGAGATTATGAATCCCAGAAACTCCAATAATTTCATAGAAAACTCACACTTTTCATGATTTGCATAAAGTTGTATGTCTCTAAGATGTTGCAATAGAACCCTCACATGTTCAAGGTGTTCCACGAGAGACATACTATAAATTAATAGGTCATCGATGTATATTATCAAGAATTCATCAAGCATGTCTCAAAAGCCATAATTCATCTCTTTACGTTTCTGGCATGCCGATGAGACCAAAAGCCATCATGAGCCATTCATAACTACCATAGCAAGTACAAAAGGTGGTCTTTTTGATGTCTTCCTTTGCTATCCTGATCTGGTGATAACCCAATCTCAAGTTGATCTTGGTGGAATATTTTGCATGACCCAAATTGTTCATCAATTCTTCCATTAATGGCACTAGATACTTTATTTTCATTGTAATTTTGTTAAGTGCATGATAATCCACGCATAGATGCATGATCCCATCCTTCTTCTTCACAAGCAATACTAGAGTGCTGTATAATGAAATGCTAGGTTGGATGAAGCCTTGCTGTTCCAGTTCCACAAGTTGTCTTTTGAGTTCCCTTAGATCATTTTCATTCATTCTATATGGTGCCTTTCCAAGAGGTGCCTATCTTGGTAATATCTCGATGTGATGTTGAACTTGGCATTGCAGTGGCAGCCCACTAGGAAGATGACTTGGTGGAACATCTTCATATCCCTGAGCAAATTGTAGATACGGTGATAGCCCACTTTCATCTTACCATTTTCTTCTTTGTCTACACACACTTGATTATAGCCTAACACACACAGATGTGCTTCCGCTCCACATCCAGTGGCTTTTGCTATCTCTTTTGATGTCCAAGGTGAGCTTGGATGGTGTGAAGACCAATAGATTCAAAAGCATGGCAGGAGTAAAAGAAAAGAAGATGATATGAAGAAACAAGGAATGTCAATTAGTGATTGAGGGGGAGCTGTTGGAGAAACACTCACTAATTGGACATATAATTGAAGGTCAAAGCTTTAGAAGAAAATCACATGCCTATGTGAAGGGACAAATTCACAAGTGTATTATATTTGTAAAGTTAGTTCACTTTAGTTCTAGAAGTTTTTTAAAATCACGAGAATGCGAAAATCTATATAAGTTAGTTTATATCAACTGACGCGATGAGAGAAGAAGTGGAAGAGAGTGATAGAATGTGAGAAGGAGTTCATTTTGTATGACTGATTATAGTCGGGCTTCTCTGACTGAGAAAGCATCTGTAAAGTTTCTGAGTTTTTCATAGCTATGAGAAGAACTAAGTAAAGTTTTGTGTATAAGACTCTCTCCATCATCTCCATGTTTGTCTACTATGTGATGAGTTCAAAAGTTCAAGCTTTCCAAGCAACTCGATGCCTCGCATCGAGTTTGTGCTGATAAGTCATTGTTTTCATTCTCTTAGTGTTACATGTTGTTGAATCTTCTAAAAACATGAAGTTTTTAGAGCAAGTCGATGCCTGGCATCGAGTTTCAGCATAAAGTCGATGCCTAGCATCGATTTCTAGCATAAAAGTGATTTATTCATATCTTGTGTATAAGTGGTCATTTCAGGCACTGAAAAGTAGGCTAAAAAAGCTCAAAGTCAATGCCTAGCATCAATTTTCGGTTGCAAGTCGATGCTAGGCATCGAATTTTCATTTTTAGACAGTCAGACTTACTAAAACAGTTAAAAATTCCACTTTTGGAAGTCATACTGGGCTATCTTGTAAAGGTTATATCTTGAGTTCTAGAGATCCATTTCTTGCATATAATAGCTTTTTGGAAAGCTCTACTCTTCTACTTTAATCCACCAAAAGATCTTGGAGAAATAATATTTGTGCTAAGAGAAATTAACAAAATACTGAAGGTATGTCATTTCACTAACTAGAAAGTTCTGAAGAAGTAAAGTTCTTGGTTTTGGCTATCATTTCTCAAAGTTTGGAGTGACAATGAGTTAATGGTGACCATAGAGGTTGTCTAGTGTCACATTAATTCATTTCTTGTGATGTTTCACACATCAACAACTTAGAACATTAAGCCCATTGTGTAATTAGATACCCTAAAAGAGAGAGAGAGAGAGAGAGAGAGAGAGAGAGAGAGTAAAGAGGAGGGGTTCCCCTCTATCCAACACATTGAGCTCTACTATATGATTAAAAATGCCAAGGACTAATCAAAGGATTGTACCAAGAACTTCTCTTTGTGTGGATTCCATCTAATGAAAGAGCTATTTAGGAGATTGATCTGGTAGTTTTCTAAACCACACTTTTTGGATTTCATCTCAATTCAATCAAAGAAAAGAATGTTTGTGCATTGGTCTATGTGTGCTCCATTGAGTGCTTAATCTATTTGTGAGAATTCACAAGTGCTACCATCTGACTTTCTTTCAATCTTGTAAACCCACCTAGTAGCAATGACATTCTTACCTTTTGGCGATCTGCATAACTCCTAAGTATAATTTTTGTGAGAAGAATCCAATTCAAATTGCATTGCACTCATCCAATTTGAATTATCACATGCATCTTCAAAAGTAAGTGTCTCTTGATTACATGTAATTGCAATAAGAGGTAGATCTACAAAGTCACTTGATGCATGGGGAGAGTTTGATCTTGTTCTACCAAGTAAAGATGCACTCAATTTGCTATCTTGAAATGTCTTTTGCAACCATTTTGTCATTCATTATGCATCCTTGATAGATGTTTGCACATGTAATAGATCATCAAAATCCACAAGTGGGCTAAAGATCATGCTGAATATCAGCCATGTATAGGCAAAAATTTTCAACTATATTTGGCTAGAATTGTTTAGCAATGTTTCTCTACAAGTTCAGAATTTTTTAGCCATGTTTGGTTGGAAAATTTTCATCCATATTTGGTTGAGAAGTTTCAGCTCTTTGGATCTCATTTGGATGGTTTACATGGCCACAGTCAAGTGCACCACTTTGAAACAATGGCATTGAGTGTATCAAAGACATCTTGTGAACTAATTGGTGGACAAAATTTGCATTAAAGTAAAGGATAAGCTGAACTTTCACCAAATACAACATCTTGACTTACAATAATTTTTCCCATTGATGAATGGTATAATCGATAGCCTTTATTCTTACCCTTGTATCCAACAAATATACATTTATTTGCCTTGTCATCAAGTTTGTGACAAGTTTGTGATGTTGAACTTGTATCGCACAATGGCATATGCCAAACAACCAAATATGTGCATATGAATAACCATTGTTTTTGGTCCATTCTAAGCCTCATAATGTGTAATGATTCTCAATGCTTTTAAATCACAATGGCTCAATACATAATATGTGCACATAAATATGTCTATTCAAAATGTATCTAAAAGATTCTATCTTTTAACCATACATCGTGCCATTGCAAGAAGTGTTCTATTCTTGAGCTTTGCAAAATCTTTTTTTTTTTTGAGGTGTATATGGCACTCCACATTGGCAAGCTATACCTCTTTCATAAATAAAAACATTAAACTCATGTGACATGTATTCACCATCACAACTCATGCAAAGAGTCAAAAGCTTACTACCAAAGAAAATTTCAAGCATAGTTAAACATATTTTAAAGTAAGAGAATAAATCATTCTTGGCTTTCATAAGATACGTCCATGACATGTTGCATCATCAAAGAAGGTAACAAAGTATACATGGTTGTCAAAAGATGGAGTTTTGGTGACTTGTTTGAGCCCTTCAGGTCTATGGCAAACACCTTTGGCATCGTTGCCAGTGATCTTTGCCTATGTCAATGAAGAAGATGTGTAATTGAGTTGATTAGTGAAAATATTCTTGGGAGTTCTTAGAGATCAAGATTTCTGAAGAAGGCTCAACTTACAAGGTCCTTTTCAACTTTGTTAGTCAAAATTTGGACTTTTAGTGTTATTTTGGCATATGGAAACTTGAGAAGTGAGGTATCAAGGCTTTGGAAGGAGACAATGCATTGAGAGGCAAAAGAAGGCCAAAGAGAGCTTCAAACATCAAAAACTCAGGTATTGGAAGCTTCTTTTATATTCTATTTGTTGGAATCATCTCTCATTTTCAAGGAAAGTGTGTGTGATAGAGAGAGAGAGAGCTACAACAAAGAGAGGAGAGAGAACAAATTTTCAAACTCTTGCTGCACTTTAAAATCTGAACCATTTCTCTTGAAAATTTATACAAAATATTCTTGAGGCAAGAGATCTCTTGTACAAGTTTCAAGGCAAGTGGATGTATGTGTAGGGATTTATGAGTCTCAAAATTTTGAACTATGTATTTTTTTGAAAAAGAGCAATTTTTTAATAAGTTTTTTTGCAAATTCTTGGTCTATGCCCACAGAAGCTTAGGAAGCACACGTCAAACATAGAAATAGAATAAAAAAATGAAAGAACAAAAGTTGTTGTCATTTTCATGCATGGGATAAAGTGTTGAGTAGGGGCCATCGCGGTTTCCCTAGGCCATTACGAGGGCCATGAACCATCATAAAAATTACAAAAATCACCATCGTGATTGAGAAATCTGGGGATGATATAGGAATTGATGATTGCAACTGTCTTAGGATACATAACGAGGGCTCTGAGCCATCAACCATCAAGCCATCAAAAGTCATGATCAAGGAATCTAGAACACCCAAGGACATCAGGTCCAGTCCATTAGAAATCATGATGAGGCATCAAGGGCACAACCATCTACAATCCGAAATCATTTTGTAGGGACATTTTCATTGACTTTTAAGAACTCACAAGGGCTTGAAACCATCATGATTACTTGTCAATGATTGGGCATCATAATTGTTCAAGGCCATCATGATTGCTCTAAGGCATCACTTCCCAACAAAATTGTTGATGAGGAGAAATCATGTTTTTTGCAAGAAATTCTTTGATATTTTTACACTTTCCTAATCCTTTCCCCTTGCTCTAGAGGACTATAGAGTCAAAAATCATGTGCAAACCTTGAATTAAAAGTGGCTCACAAATTAGGGCTTTTAGAAGAGGTCTTGAGCTACCACACACCTCTTGGGGACTTAAAATCATTAACAAACTATCAACTTATTCATATTTAGTCATTTCAAATCAAAGGCAATGAAGAACACCTAATTTGGGCACTTACTTCACGACAAATAGAAAGCAATCACTAAAAAAATCTAAAAATTACATAACTAATGAATAAAATTCCAAACGATGCAAAAGTTGGTGTATGCACTCAAGGTCAATTCATGCACTAGGGAAAAAAGGTAAATCCTCAAGTTGACTCTCTTTGGAGGAGAGTGTGACTCATGTGTCTACTAGAGCATTCCTATTTAGTGAGTCTAGTTAGTCAAACAGTGATATATAGGCCATCCCATGCTCAAGTGACCCTTTGAGTGAAGAGTTCATATCGAGAATTGAGAGAGTACCACATTGCTCTAGAATTCATTTGTACCAATTATCATGGATGTGATAGTCTACATAGATGGACTAATTTGCAAGTCATACAATTGCATTCTTTGAAAGGATCCACTCATTGGAAGAAGCTAGTTGTAAAATTTGAATAAGGTCGCTATCTTGACAAACAAGCCACCATGTATGTGGTGTGACAATCTCGATAGTACCAATGGTATGGGAGAGTAGACGGAGAACTAGGATGATACTGAGAAGTTTGTCACCACTCCTTATTGAAAGTCCATTTTGAATAGGATAATCCATGCCAATAGATTTCCATTTGACTCTGACCTCGAGGAAGTCTACCTAAAAACCTTGCCCTTTGGATGTATGGATCCCCTGGTGAAGCAGGACCAAGCTCAGTCACTATTCAAGAGAGGAAAGATCTTGAAAATGAGATTTTAATGACTTGCATAGATAGGAAACAAAGGAGTATTGGAAAGTGTTTGAGGAGGAGAAAGATAACCATACTTATCTAGGAAAGCCTTTCTTCTCTCCAAATAATCAGGAACAAAAGAGTCAAGAAAGGGTAGAGACCAATGGAGACACTCAAGAGGAAAGAAACTAGATGAAGAGAAATCCCACTCTCCTAGTAATTCCATAGAGAACAAATGGAGCAATTTTAGGAAGAGGAAAGCTTAATCATGAATTTACACCTCCAAACGGGTAGAGAGGCAATGCAACAAGATTTGTTTCCATTTCCACTCACAACATCACAAGACATAGGTAGAAGGCTCTGACCTTCTCAAGTCACCAAGTGTATGAAGAATCACTATGATGGCACTACTAATCCTTATGATCAATTATGTGGCATAATTCAAGAAACTTGTTTGCATAGTGCATTTGAATGATTTTTTCATGCAATATGAACTGTTTTGGCCCACATTGGTAGGAATTGCACTTACTTGGACTCAACCATTGGATTGATGCACATTTAGAGATCTTATACATCTCATAGACAAGCTTATTGGTGAGTTCTCAAAGAAAGGAGTTTGACATGACACCTCTTCTTTGATTGATAGCTTCAAACAACATAGTCACGAGAATCTGAGGCTTGTAACTCATAAATTTAAGAAATATGTGGCTAAATGTCCTCTTATGGATCTTCCTTCCTAAGAAAAGTTGTTTTACCTCTTCTTCTATGATTACTTAGCAGTGAGTTGGAGACGTTTGTCTATGTAAAGCACAAACATTGCTTGAAAATGGTAGAGGTTTCTCAAGCTATGCTAGAACGAGTG
>CM035410.1:54858824-54906324 GCA_020310875.1 Ceratopteris richardii
GAGGTGGATCATGCAAAAGGTTCAAAAATTGAACCCCTTCTTAAAGCATGCAAAAGTCTAGATTTGGAACTTTGTATGTTCAAAGAGTGGTGCATTAATTTCATGCATCTTTGTATATGCAAGTTGCAACAATGCATTAGAAGCATTCTTCCTAAACATGTCCATGATCAGGCATAACCAATCTTCCTTTCCATATGTATAGATTTGATGCATAGTGTGAATTACTTTCGTGAATTATTTTCTGTGTGACCGAAAAAATTAGGCCACATGTACTTATGCATCCATTTTTGAATTCATGTCTATAATGACATGCATTGCATGTTCTATGGTTTGCAAGGAAAAGAGAAAGAGCATAGATACTTATCTAGAAGTTATGTTTTGTCCATCCTTGACTTTACTTGAGTGTTCTGACACTGATGAAGTAGGCTTGGGCCCTTTTGCTCATTTCCTTCCTTCTTGGCTTTTCATAATTACTTAAGTGCCTAATATGTATACCTACCTTTGAAATCACGCATCTATACATGCATACTAAAGGTTGAATTCTTTATGCACTTTTCTGTGAAATGACTTTCTTCACAGTTAGCTAAAATCTTGACAGTTTGGTACTTGTCTTCCAAAATTGGTTGGAGTTTAAAGTTATTCTTGATATAGAGGTGGTCTAACATCAAGGATAGCTTGTTCTTTTGGAGATTAACACTCTCCATCAGTGGTATCAGAGCAAGTTTTATCAGATTGAGGAAAGGAAGACCCCGACTGCTGCAGATGTACAAATTTCACACCTTGAAGGTTCAAAAGGATAAAGTGTGGAAGAAAGATTGAAGGGAGACACATAAAGGCCATCAAAAGGATCAGAAGGAGCAAAATTTAAAGCTAAGGTACATTCATTCCTTATAAGGATTAAAGATTTGATAGTACAGGTGAAGAAAGGATGGGAGATAGTCTCCAAAGTGAGAAGTTGGATAGAGAGAATTATCCAGCTTGGTCTATGAGAATGGAAGCTCATCTTATGAGCAAAGATCTGATGGGATACATCATAGGAGAGGAAGAAAAGCCAGAGTTCAAAGATCCTAGTGTTCCAACTAGGGAGGAGCTTGCAGATATAAAGATTTGGATGAAGAAGGATGCTCAAGTAAGGAGCATAATCTACATGGCAGTGAATGATTATTTGCTTCCTCATATCAAAGGACTTGAAAGTGCAAGTGACATATGGAATGCTTTGGAAGAGCATTTTTAGAATACAACAAAATCAAGGAAAGCTTCATTATGGGAAGAGTTTACTACATTTAAGAAGAAGGCTTCACAATCAATATCTGATTATGTGACAAAGATGTAAGACATGGCTGATTCTTTAGGTGCAGTTGATGAAGATAAGTTGGTAAGACAAATTCTCACAGGGCTAAGAGGAGATGAGAAGTGGAAGCCTTTTATTTTGTCTATAGAACTTTCATTAGATCATTCCACTCTTGATTTGAATCAATTGTTAGGACATATGCTAACTTTTGAGAATGATATCAAAGGGGATGTTGATAAGAGTGCAGGTCATGCAATGTATTCTAAAGACAAGAAGAAAGCTAGCAAAGGAAAGCAACAATCAATTGAAGATGAAGGTACTCCAAGTCAAGCAAACTTCCTAAGAGGAAGAGGAAGTGGCAGAAGTAGAGGAAGAGGCAGAAATAACAAAGATAATGTCAAAGCTTGTTGGATATGTGGTAAGACCAATCATCTATCTCATGATTGTTGGCATAATAATAAAGGCAATGGTAATTTTAATCAGAATTTTAATCAAAGAGGAAGAGGTGGCAGATATCAGAGAGGAAACTTCAGAGGTAGAGGTGGTAGGAATTCTTTTGGAAGAAGTGGAGGAAGAAACTTCCAAAATCAATCCTATAATAACACCTACTACAACTATGCATCAGATCAGAAAGATGATTCAAATCTTATTATGAATGCAACATGTGAAGCCTCACATGAAGACATGAGAGTATTTTATATTGACTCAGGATGTAGCAATCATCTGAGTGGAAACATTGCTTTGATGACTGATCTAGATCATAAGGCAATCAATCACACAGTTCAAACAGGTGATAATACAAAGCATAAAGTAAAGTCAACTGGTTCAGTTAAAGCCAAAGATGGAAGTACTCTCTTGAGTAAGGTTTTATATGTTCCTACAATTCCAAAGAACTTGATTAGTGTAGGACAAATTGTGGAAAAATGATATGAGGTAAGATTCACTAATGATGCAGTTTATGTTGAAGAACCTAGTCAAGGGTATAAACAAATAGTTACAGGAAAGAAGGAAGGAAGGCTCTTCACATTAAAGATACAAGGTAATATTGGACATGCTATGTTCACATATGGAGAGCAAAAGGTGTTTGAATTGGATCTTTGGCATAAAAGACTTGGACACTTTAATGAAAGAGGTATCAAAGAAATGGTTAACAATGGTTCAGTGCTTGGATTGCCTAATGTTGCAAGTCAACACATGACATACAGATGTGAAGCATGTCAGTTAGGTAAGGCTCATAAGCAATCATATAATAAGCATGGTTTTATGTATTCAGAAAGACTTGAATTTGTGCATACAGATGTGTGGGGTCCTTCAAAGGACTTCAGTATAAATGGTTCAAGATATTATGTCATATATGTTGATGACGCTACCAGGTGGATCACAATCTATGTGATCAAAGACAAGTCAGAAGTGTTTAATACATTTAAACACTATCATGCATATGTAGAAATGTTGGTGCAGGACAATCACCAATTGATGTTTCGACATGGAAATGAAGTCAAGGATTTGAGAAGAGAACAAGTTGTGAAACATAAAGGAATGACACATTCAAAATTTGGAAGATGTGTACACATATGTACATTATATCAGAGATAGTTCACTTGTATCTTTGAATAGTCATAAGCTTGTAAACTTTTTGTCTATATATACTTTGGAAAATGTCGGGGCAAGTATGAGAGAGAATGTAGAGCATGAGAATTGAGTAGAATTAGAAGTTATTAGACACTTATGAAGAGATTAGAATAGCTCTCTCATCCAGATGTAATTTCTGTCAGAAATGAAGAGAAGTTGTGCCCGATGTTTCTATGCATTCTCCTTCTGTGCTTGATCATTTCAAGAATCCTTTTGTAGATGCCTAAGTTCATAGTTAATGAGTCTATGGTTAAGGTTTGAGAGCCTAATTGTAAACAAGCTGTGAGAATTGTGAGTAGGAACATTCATATGTAAAAGAGTGTTCACAGTTTTTTGAAACAGGTGCATTTTTGATGGTCAATGATTTGATCATTTCTCACTGCACAAATTAAAGTTTTGCATGAGTGAGGACTCAAAATCTAAGTTGAAAGGTAAGCCATCTATGGCTAAAAGCATTTGCTTAAATGGGTTCTAGTTTTGGAGAACCATGTCTTAGAAGTTGCAGGTGTCAAAGTCGACTATACAGAGAGACAATTTCAGACATAGGTAGATTGTTTGAATCATTTCTCATAATCTACTCAAGCTTTTGAAGTGTTTTAACTTGGAGAAGATGCGCAATCTCTACCCAAAACATTCTACAATGTTTTATCAAAAAATTTACACGAATGATTAGTCAATGAGTGATTAAGGTGCAACACACTTTTCTGAGAAATGACTTTTTCACAGTTAGTTAATTTCTTGATAATTTGGTGCTTGTCTTCCAAAATTGGTTGGAGTTTAAAGTTATTTCTTGATATAGAGGTGGTCTAGCATCAAGGATAGCTTGTTCTTTTGGAGATTAACACTCTCCATCAGTGGTATCAGAGCAGGTTGTATCAAAATTGAGGAAAGGAAGACTCCGACTGCTGCAGACATACAAAATTCAACATCTGAAGGTTCAAAAGGTGAACGCTTGAGGGCAAAGCTTGAGAAGGAGGTCATACGACACCAAGGAAGACAAAAGGAGTGTCATTCAAAGTAAAGGTAACCTTATACTCTAGAAAGATTGAAGAAAAGGTAACCTTATACTCTAGGAGTGTCATCTTTTCTTCATTATACAAGTGAAGAAAAGATGGGATATTCTCTTCAGATAGAGAAATTGGATAGAGAGAACTATCTAGCATGGTCAATGAGGATGGAAGCTCATCTAATGAGCAAAGAATTGATAGGTTATATTACAGGTGAAGAAGAAAAGCCTCAATTCAGAGATCCTAGTGTTCGAACTAGGGAGGAATTATCAGATTTGAAGAATTGGATGAAGAGAGATGCTCAAGCTAGGAGCATTATCTATATGGCAGTCAATGATTACTTGCTACCTCACATTAGAGGTCTTGAAAGTGCAAGTGATATATGGAATACTTTGGAGGAGCATTTGCAAAATACCACAAAGTCTAGGAAGGCATCCTTGTGGGCAGAATTTGCTACATTCAAGAAGAAGGCCTCTCAATCCGTCTCAGATTATGTAACCAGAATGAAGGACATTGCAGATGCATTAGGAGCCGTTGATGAAGACATTGAGGAGGATAAATTGGTAAGGCAAATCCTCACAGGTTTGAGAGGTGATGACAAATGGAAGCCATTCATTCTATCTACTGAATTATCACTTGATCATTTTACTCCTGACTTAAATCAGTTGCTAGGACATATGTTAACCTTTGAGCAGGATGTCAAAGGTGAAGGTGACAAGAGTACATGTCATGCAATGTACTCAAAGGATAAGAAGAAAAATAGCAAAGGAAAACAACAAGCAAATGAAGATGAAGGCACTGTTGAAGAATCACTCATGAATTTGACGTACAGACAAAGAAAGATAAAGAGAAGCAGAATCAAATATTCAGAAAATCAAAAGCCTTAATGAAGGGAAAAATTCACGACCGTTATGTACAATACAGAATCGTGCAGAATCAGAGTTCATTACACCGAATCAAACTGTATATACAGAGAGAACGTGCATAAGAATAACAAGAGGGAAGTGCGAGCTAGAACATGCGTGAGAAGAGCGCGCAGTATAAATAAGAGCACATATAGAAGTCAAAAAGAAGAAGAGGAGAGGATATGAGGAAGTGAGAAGACGCCAGAGATCGCGTATGTACAGAGAGCGAAGAGAGAGATGAGAAGTTCTCAGAAGATGCCATGGATCGCGTATGTACAGATGAATAACAGAAACCTGAAATGTCAGGTATTCATCTGAGAGAGATGGTAAAGAGAAACTACTCAGTGTAGGAGAGTTTCCATAGCTTGAGCAAGAAGAGGCCAAGCTAATTTGTACACATCTTCTCTAATAGAAAACACATGTTCATGTGGAAGTTCGCGCGCACTGTTCATATGTGAAGAACTTTGAGTATTTTCATGTTACGCTAGAAAGTTCGTTGGTACTCTCTTGGTACTCTCTTGGTACTCTCTTGGTACGCTAGAAAGTGAGTCCCTTGGTACTCTCTGAGTAAATGAATGTCTCGATCAAATACAGTTATCTCAGTAAACGCATTTTCGGTCAGTTATAGTTTTCTCAAGAAAACGTGTTTTCCGGTAGAACAACGAAGTATATCTCGTAGAGTAAATTAAAGTTTTGTGTGAGAGATAGCTTATCTTATAGCTAGAAATCTCTACTATCAGTTTATCAAAGGTTTCGGTAAAATGGATATGTACACACAGTACAAAGTCTAATCGAAAAGAGACATTCTGAACCGAAGAAGTTTTTTCTTAAACTTCAGAAAGTGTTCATTCAGTGAAGGAAATTCACTCATCACTTCCTTACTTCTTGTATGCTCACTTGAAGTAATTACAAACAGAATAGGAGTTGATTCCAGTAAGATTCCAGTAGAATTACGGTGACAGTCTGGTGACAGTCCGGTGGAGTTCCAGTGGAATTTTTCCAGTAAATTCAAAGCGCAGTTTTATATGTTGAGTGATAGTAACCATGCTGAGCTACTGCTGATTATAGAGGTGTTCTAATATCACTCTAGCTTGGCAACCAATTTTGGTGGCGTGGCGATTTCCGCAAGCCTGACAAGGTTCAAGCCTTTGCCGCGACGGCCATCAAGAAGTTGTCTCAGAATCGTGAGATCACCAACAGTTGGTATAGGAGCGAAAGTTAATCACCCACAAGTGGTATCAGAGCCCAGGTTATTCATCATAATTGATATTAGAGCCAGAGTATCAGAGCCAGATTATTCACCATCATTGCTGTCAAAAGACGATTAACCACAAGAAGTGATACCAGAACGAGAAAGATTCTAAAGAGCAGAAAGATTCTCAAAAGTCACCGGAAGTAACAGAAACAAGAAGATCATGGCAGATCATGTCCAAATTGATAGATTGGACAGAGATAATTATCCCGCGTGGGTAATGCGCATGGAAGCCTTACTTATGAGTAAGGACTTAATGATGTATGCGACTGGAGAAGAAAAGAAGCCGACTTTCGAAGATGGAAAAAGAAGAATTAGAAGCCTTGAAGCTGTGGCAGAAGAAAGATGCAACGGCAAGAGCTTACATTTATAATACCGTTTCAGACCATCTACTACCGCACATTAGAGGTCTGGAGAAAGCGGAGGACATATGGAGTGCGTTGGAAGATCACTTCCAAAATACTACGAAAGCTAGGGAGGCTAGCTTATGGTCCGAGTTCACAACGTTCAAAAAGAAGTCGAATCAAAGCATTAGTGACTATGTTACTAAGATGAAGGATCTAGCAGATAGCCTTGGATCCATAAATGAAGATGTCGAAGATCACAGATTGATAGCGCAACTGCTAACAGGTTTGAGAGGAGATGAAAGGTGGAAACCTTTCGTACTCTCAACTGAACTTTCTTTAAATCATTTTGTACCATATTTAAATCAGTTGCTTGTTTTGATGCTCACATATGAGCAAGACCTGAAAGGAGATGCAGATAAAGGACAAAGTTCTGCAATGTACATGAAGAACAAGAAGAAAGACAAAGGTAAGTCAAAAGACGAAGAAGAGTCGAGTTCTCAGGCTTATTATGCAAGAGGAAAAGGCACCGACAGAGGAAGAGCAAGAGGTTTTGGAAGAGGAAGAAGTAGCCAGAATAACAACAAGAAGGCTTGCTGGATCTGTGGACTAAGTAATCATTTGGCTCATGATTGCTGGCACAATCAACAAGGATCAAATCAAAACAGTAATAGCAGAGGCAGAAGTGGAAGATATCAGAATAACTTTCAAAGAGGAAGACAAAATCAAAGAGGAGGCTATGGTAGAGGTGGAGCAAGAAGTTGGGGATAGAATCAGTCCTACAACACCACCTACAACAACTACGCAAATGACACACAAAATGAAAGTCACACATCATTGATGATGAACTCAATCAGCACATCAGATAACGAAGACCTAAAGGTATTTTACATTGATTCTGGATGTTCTAATCACTTGTCAGGAAATATAGAACTGATGTCAGAATTGGAAAAGGGTAGTTCCAGTCACACTGTTCAAACAGGTGACAATACAAGACACAATGTACATTCAATTGGGAAAGTGAAGTGTAAGAGTGGAGCAGATTTGCTAACCAATGTTTTGTATGTTCCAATAATATCGAAAAACTTAATTAGTGTAGGACAGATAGTTGAGAAAGGTTTTCAGGTCAGATTTACAAATGAAGGAGTATTTGTAGAAGATCCCGAGAACGGATACAATCAGATTGTCTCTGGTAAGAAAGAAGGCAGACTCTTTACCTTAAGAGTACAAGGGAACATCGGCCAAGCGCTGCTCACACATGGTGAAAAGGTGATTACAGAACTTGATCTTTGGTATAAGAGATTAGGTCATTTCAATGAAAAAGGAATTAAAGCCATGATAACAAACCAGTGAGTACTGGGATTACCGAATGTACAGAATCAACATATGATTCACAAGTGCGAAGCATGTCAGATGGGAAAAGCCCACAGGTTACCTTTCCAGAAGAAAGGATTCAAACATGATGGAGTACTCGAACTCATTCATACAGATGTATGGGGTCCAACAAAAGAAGGATCAATCAGCGGATCGAGGTATTATGTTTTATTCATTGATGACGCTACAAGATGGATAACTCTTTATGTTTTGAAAGAGAAATCAGAAGTGTTTGGAGCTTTCAGGCATTTTCATGCATACGCTGAAAGACTCACAGGTCAAAAACTTAAAAGACTAAGGTCTGATGGAGGGGGAGAATACTTCTCTCGAGAGTTCAATGATTATCTTTGGAATGCAGGTATTAAGAGAGAAATAACCTGCAGGTACACACCACAACAAAATGGTGTAGCAGAAAGAAGGAACCGAACTCTAGTTGAGTTTGCATGAGCTATGATAAAGGAAAAGGATTGTCCAAATTATCTTTGGGCTGAAGCTGTAAATACAGCTACATACTTGGTAAACAGATTACCATGTACGACATTAGATGGAATGACCCCCTATGAAGCCTGGTGGGGAAAGAAGCCAACACTTGATCATTGCAAAGTGTTTGGATCAGTAGCTTACGCTTATGTACCATCACAACTCAGACATAAGCTCGAACCAAAAGCAGAGAAATATGTTTTCGTCGGATATGATGAAAAGCAGATGGGCTATAGGTTATGGAGTCCTCTAACAAAACAGTTTACTGTTTCTAGAGATGTTACATTTGATGAACAGAAAAGCTGGTATACAGATCAGAATCATACATTGGAAGAATTCGAAGAAGAAATAAGAAGAAAAGAGAAAGGGAAATCAATTGTGTAGGTGAACAGAGGTGAAGATCATATGCAGGTAAGTACGTCCAGGATCGGATCAGGTATGAGAAACGAAGATGAACAGGGATTTGATGAAGACGTGTATTCAGATACACATGAAGAGTTTGAACCAAGAAGGTCAAACAAGAATAGAAGACAACCAGAAAGGTATTCCTATGATACCTCGTATATAACTCAGAAAAATTATGCATATATGATCAAAGATGATGAAGAACCTCAGAACTATGATGAAGCTAAAGGCAAGAAGCAATGGGAAGAAGCAATTGAAGAAGAGTTTATCGCATTGGAGGAGAACAAGACATGGGAACTTGTTCCTAAACCAAGTGGTAAGAAAGTGATCGGAAATAAATGGGTTTTCAAAGGTAAGAAACTTGCAGATGGAAGGATAGCCAGACACAAAGCTAGACTGGTTATCAAGGGCTATGCTCAGACGCATGGCATAGATTATGACGAGACGTTTAGTCCGGTGGCAAAGATGTCAACCATAAGGACAGTGATTGCTATAGCAGCATCAAAAGGATGGAAGCTAAGTCAGCTGGATATAAAGAACGCATTTCTGAATGGATATATGTCAGATGAAGTCTACATGGAACAATCGGAAGGGTTTGTAAGTTCCAGATACCCAAACATTGTTTGCACATTAAAGAAAGCACTATACGGACTGAAGCAAGCTCCAAGAGCCTGGAATTACAGGCTTGTGAAAGGTATATGATAACCGAGAGAAAACCAAGAAAATAATAGTAGCCATAGAAGGAGAAGAAGAAAAATGTACATACATAGGGCATGATTTGACAACTGAAGAAGAAGAAGAGCTAGTTGCCCTATTGCGCGAATATAGAGATGTTTTTGCTTGGAGTTACAAAGATTTGAAAGGAGTAGATCCAGATATATGTTCTCATAGAATCCCTATGACTCCAGATGCAAAACCGACAAAACAGAAACCGTACACGTACAATGATAACTACGCTGCGAAGATTAAAGAGGAGATAGATCGCTTGATAGAAGCAGGATTCATTTACGAAATTGAGCATACCGAATGGGTATCCCCCATTGTGGTTGTGCCCAAGAAGAATGGAAAATTGCGTGTGTGTATTAACCTTAAAAAAGTTAATGCCGCAACGATTAGAGATAGTTATCCTCTTCCTATCACGGAACATCTATTGGAAAGAGTTGCGGGCAAGGAAGTTTACAGCTTTCTTGATGGATTTTCAGGCTATAATCAAGTAGCCATTGCTCCAGAAGATCAACACAAGACGGCATTTGCCACTGAATGGGGCATATTTGCATTTCGTGTGATGCCATTTGGATTAACAAATGCACCCGCCACTTTCCAGCGACTCATGTGTCATGTTTTTAAGGAATTCTTACGCAAGAGTTTGGAAGTTTATGTCGATGACATATGTGCTCATTCAGATGTAAGACAAACACATATCCCAGAGTTAAGGTAGATATTTGACAAATGTCGAGAATATCAGGTTTGTTTGAACCCAGAAAAGTGCGTTTTCATGGTCAGACAAGGCAAAATTCTAGGACACATTGTGTCAAAAAATGGAATCTCTACGGATGAAGAAAAGGTGAAGGTAATTGCAGAATTACCTAGACCAACTAATGTGAAAGAGGTGCAGGCATTTATGGGCCATTGCGGATACTATAGGAGATTCATACACATGTATGCAATAATAGCCAAGCCTTTGTACTCTCTTTTAACCAATTTTGAATGGACAGATGAATGCGAAAATTCATTCAATGAACTGAAACGACGTTTGTGCTCAGCACCTATATTGACTACCCCAGATTGGAGTAAGCCATTCCATGTACATGTGGATGCATCCAATTATGCCATAGGATGTGTGTTAGCACAACCCACGAATGAAGGTAACATAGATCTCCCCATAGCTTACGCGAGCAGACAATTGAACGCAGCAGAAAGAAATTACACCACGATGGAACGAGAAGGATTAGGGATGATCTACGCAATAAAGAAGTTTAGGCACTACTTGTTGGCCAACAAATTCAAGTTCTTTACAGATCATCAAGCACTATTGTACTTAGTCAACAAACCATGTAACACAGGACGATTGATACGTTGGTTTCTATTACTCATGGAGTATGACTTTGAAGTAGTAGTCAGGAAAGGAAAGACACATCTTAGAGCTGACCACCTTTCAAGATTAACCTCAGGAGAAGCTCCTCAAGGAGTAGTGGATGAGTTACCAGATGCATACTTGTTTAATCTTGAGATAGCACCAGAATGGGCTAAACCTATAGTCCCTATTCTGACATACGGACCCAAGAATCCTAGGATAAAGATCAAAGAGGGAGAGATTACCAAGTCTCAGAGATACCAAATAATGGCAGGAAGCATATATAAACAGGATAATCAAAAGATTCTTGCTTGTTGTGTAGATGAATCAGAACATGCGAATTGGTTGCAATTAGCACACATAGGTGCACTACAGCAACATCATTCGAAACATCGAACATTACAGACTCTGCATAGACTAGGAGTATATTGGCCTTCAATGGAAGCAGATGTCTACAAGTTGTGTAAAGAATGCAATGTTTGTTGTGAAAGACCACCAGTAGAGCATGCTACATTATATCACGTGTCTCTCACACCAGACTGGAGTGAACAATTAGTGACATACTTGAGGACGAAGACATTCCCCCAAGGAATGACTTTAGCACGACAACGCAGTCTAGAGCAGGAAGCTGAAGATTATTCACTTATTGGCGATAATCTATACAAAAGAGGACGAGATGGATATCTAAGACAATGTGTTCATGAGAGCGATTATCTGAGCATACTAGAGACTGCACACCAAGGTGTTGCAGGACGTCATTTTGGACCCGATAGGATAATCAAAGCCATCCTCTTTGCAGGATTATGGTGGCCCACTCTTCACATGGATGCTCATACCTATGTAAAGAGATGTGATGTGTGCCAAAGAACTCAGTTTCCTACTCGCAGAGATGAAATGCCATTGAAACCCATGATGGGCGGACGTGCATTTTCTAAGTGGGGTATAGACTTTGTAGGACCCATTAACCCCCTTGCAAAAGGTACACATGCGGAATACATTATTGTTGCCACAGATTATCTTACGAAATGGGTAGAGGCAAAAGCCACGAAAAAGAATGATGCACACACAACTGCAAAGTTCTTATTTGAGAATGTCTTTACAAGATATGGATTGCCTATAGAGTTAGTGAGCGATCGAGGCACTCACTTTCTAAACCAAGTCATTGAATATTTGTTACAGGATTTTATGGTGATTCACAAGAAATCCGCACCATATCATCCTCAGGCCAATGGTCAGGCTGAAAGCACTAATAAGATCCTTTGTAACGTACTGACGAAACTCGTGAACAACAAACATTCAGATTGGGACAAACAGTTACACCACGCTGTTTGGGCATATCGAGTGGCCTACAAGACCGTACTCAATGCAACTCCCTTTCAGATGGTTTTTGGTCAGAATGCAGTGCTTCCTTTGGACTTCTTGATACCGACCCTTAAGGTTGCACAAGAACATCAGTGGACCGGCCATGAATTATCAGCGAGGATAATGGACTTGGAACGATTAGGAGAAACCAGGCTAAAGGCAGCAGCAGGAATTTATGCAGCGAAGAAGCGACAGAAAGCATATTTTGATGCACATGTGAAAGATAAAGGCCTAAAAGAAGGAGATTTAGTTCTAGTATATACGCTGAAACAACACGCACGTAAGTTAGAAAAGCGAGGTTATGGACCTATGATCATTAACAGACTCTCAACAAGTGGAGCAATACAATTAGCCACTTTAGAAGGAGATATAATGCCTAGTTACATTAGTGGTTGTAGATTCAAGCTATATCAGGAACCTCTTACTGAGGATATGCTTAGACGACTCACGTTGGCAAAGAAGCGTAAGGAGGAAGAAAATAGAATACAAGCGGAAGCTCAGGCAGAAGCAATAGAACGCATTAAACGCATGAAGTTAAGAAGACAAGGACTAGGGAGAGAACATTATAACCATCTGGAAACTACACCCAGATACCCCATGGCCATGTGTCAAGTAAAGTCAACCACTCATCCTAGTATAGTGGACAGGAGACCATTCATTACAGTCAGGCTAGAGCACGGCAACCCTTGCCAAGAGCTCAGGGCTTTAATTGACTCAGGTGCTGCGACTAGTGCGATTAGATGGTCCCACTATAAGGATTCAGGAATAGAAATGCGGCCAATTGAGGCATATCTCATAGGCCTAGGAGGCATGGAAACCCCTTGCATGGGTGAGGTGGACCTTCCTATCCTCATTAAGGATGTGACCATGACAGCGAAGCTACTAGTGTGCCATGATGACGACCTGATAGAACCCCTAATCCTTGGCCAGAATTGGCTATACGATCACTCAGTGGACCTAAATCTTAGACAAGGCTCCTTACAGATTGGAACCTTAGAACAGAAGCGAGTGATACCCTTGACTTCCCTAACGGCATTCCGATTGAGGTTTGTAACCCTAGACCCTATGAAACGCATGCGACGGAAGACCGGAAGATCTTGGGTCAGACTAGTCACGTTAGGTCTACACCAACCCACTCGGGCTTGGCTAGGGACAATTGTCAATCAGAAGGACGACATGAGATCTTCCCTAGGGCTTCCTGCAAACTAGAAGGGGCAGCTACCCAACCGCTAGGGCAGTTGAACACAATCAACGGTCAGGTGGGTTGCATCAGCAGCCAAATGAGCACAACACCCTGCGGTGCTCATCCTTCCAAACTTGCTGCGGACTGGCCTAGATTAAAGATAAAGAACGAATCACTTCCTAATGGGCAGGTCACGCAAGTGTTGGATCTCCCTTCTTTTCCAAAGCAGAGCGTCCAATGGACCTCTCAAACCCAACCCCGAAAGCGGCAACCACAATAGAGGAATCCAGACCGACAACATCACCAGACAAGGCAAAGAAAGCAGAAGTATCAACATCACGGAACAAGTGGCACGAAACAAATATGGGTGCCAAAAGGACAGCAACCACAGGCTATTGGCAACACAGCAGACGAGAGCAGGACAAAATTTCAAAAGAAGCAGAGTCAGTATCCAAAGTCCCCTCGATCTTCTTCTACAAGTACAAATACTCGGCAGATTTGGATCGCCAAGAAATATCTTATCAATCGACCCACACCCACGCAGATTTGGGTACCCAAACAATGTATTATAGCCCAACCCTCTAGCCATGTAATATATACCCCTCAGAAACCTTTTCATCCTTCAATACCACCAAACCCGATACCACTTTTTGTCCCTCAGCAGAAACATACCACCCACTCCAAGACTCTTAGGAAATGGATACCGAAACGTATCCAAACGTCTTCTTGTACCCCCTTATTTAACAATTCTCCCACCCTGTTTAAACTCCACCCTTGTACTAATTCACCCTCAACCAAACCTTGTATAAATTCACACACCATAACCCCACGTCATGCATAATAAAAGCTCATCAAGAATTGTATGCATAATCTGACGCATGTAGGTGTCTAGAGACCTGCATTAGTTTTGCAAATAATCATTGCATCAATCACTTCACGACACTTGGCTACACGAGTTACACATCGGTTATGGAAAGGGATTGCTGTCTCACCTTAATGGGATCATAATTAATTTCCATACTAATGTGTTAATCTTTTGTAGCAGATCTTTTCCATTAGCTCATCAGTCATCATGCAAACCGAAGCAGGACCATCGGAAGCAGGCCCCAGCGTAGCAGCGGTGCCCCTCAATGTTTTACGAGCAGAATCCCACCCGACCGCTCCACCGCTAGAGTTCCAAGGATTTTCGGGACCCATGTCAATCGATAACCCACCTATGGGATACACAGAGAAGATACACCGTAACTCTCATTGGTTCCAAGGCCTAGCAGGACCATTAGCTGATGCTGACTTCATTTTTTAAGCAAATATGACATTTGATGACCGCACATGGGGCAAGTATCAGTTCTTCTCAAGAGAATTCGAAGGCCTACAGAACACCCAGGACTTAACTCATGTTTGGGCCAGAGCCGGCTTCACGGAGTATTTCAGTGATCCTCTGCCCAAACCTGACTTTTATAGGTGTTATTACTTAATCACCACTTTGCTGGCCTCAGAGAATAAGGACATCCCAGGAACCTTTATTTTGCCTTCTTTAGTGGATGATCCACCTTACAAAAGATTTTATCTTTCAAAGGATTTAATCAGGGCTGCCATCAAGATTCATGGAACACACACTCCAACGGAGAAAGAACGGCTAGTCCCAGAGCAGATGAAGCGTGGTGACGTAACTAAGTGGGAGGATATTTCTGCTATAACACCTGAGCTCTCTAAGCCATTACGGATATGCATGCAGCACTTTGCTTTCCCAGCTCAGGATCGTTTTACCATGCCCCACAAGAGAATCTAGTTTCGATTGTACTTAGCATGTACTGGACCGCAAACAGTTGATCTAGCCAGCTGGATCATTGATCAGCTCTATTTGGCACAACATAGATGGGAGCAAAAGAAGGTAATCAATGGATGCTGCGCCCTCACCAGGATCATATATATGTGCTTGGCGTATGACTTACCAATTGAGCGTGCCATGACCAGTGAGGAACTGAAAGCATTCAAAGGGACCACAAGGAAGGCTAGAAAGTCTAGCAAAGGCAGAGCCGGAAAGCGGATGAGAGGTACTATCCCATGCCTACAAGTCCCAGAATCACCCTCGCCACAACCATCTCCAGAGCAGTCACCAACAGCATCCACTCCCACAGTACAACCTATTCGCATAAGGTTATCTAGACCAGTGGTAACGGAGGGCACCACCAGTACTGTCGCACCCCAAGCAGCCACAACCACAGAACCTATCACCACAGCAGCTGAACTTCCCACCACTATCGGTGCAGAAGCTTTCTCTTTTCCAATACCGCATTTAGAACCAGGACAAGTAGAGCCACTGGACCAAACTTTTGATTTTGAGATGCCCGATGCATTCTCCAATTAGTTCCAGTATTCAGAAGGACACTTGTTTTCTCAAGAATTTGAAAGGCCTAGCTACCCTACTACACCCAGGGATCAGCCACAAGGACAGATCGTGTCCAGCTCTGATGACGAAAGGACAGCAACCGAAGACGACGAAGGAGACGACGAAGCTAGCCAGGGAACACATGAATCCCAAGAGCATGAACAGACAGATGGCCAAGGCCAACAAACAGACACACATGGCGACACTAGTACCCATGAAGACGAAACTTATGATGCACCAGCTTACACACTGGCTATCAAGAAGTTGTATAGAACCATGGAAAAAGTTTGGGCACGCAAGAAGCTGACAGAGGAAGAGAGCCAAAAAATAATAGAACAAGAACTTGTCACAGGCGGATTCGAAGACGCATATATCAAAGGATTCAAAGAATTAGTCCAATCAGTAGGCTCCAACGAGGCACTCAGGTACTTGCAATGAAAGCCACTGCCACAGTTTGACCCCCGCAGAGTACGACTACTTTCAAAGCCGGGCGAATACATTCGTGTACCAACCGGAGCACAATCTTCAGAACAAGCCAGGGAGGCACGCCTCGTCCTTGAAAGTTCGGTGGCAGTTGAAACCATCTTTGTAGATTCCCCACCCCGCGCTCCAGCTGTACAAACCTCAGTAGTCACTGAAGTACCGACCTCACCACCCGTCCATCCAGCCTCCCCTCTTCACCCTCCTTCCCCCAGACCCACACCTTCATTCGCCGGTGGTGTTGCAGAAACAGTCTTTACGACCACTCACCCCACAATTCCCGCGCCCATTAGCCCTACTCTACCCCTTCTCACACCCACCTTTCTATCCAACCCATTCCTTCATCAATCTTTTCCATCTTTCCCCACAACTCCAAGACCCCTCTTCCCATTCCCCCCGCCGTTAACCTTCTCCCCCGTCTCACCTCCCCGACCCACTGTAACCCCTCTTTCCCCTTTCCACCAAGCCGCTCCAGCCAGCCCCCCTGTAAATTACCCCTCAACCTTTGTAAATCCTGTATTTACACCAGCACGAGCACCCACGATCACACCAATATTCACGGTCACCGCACTAGACACGTCCACTGACATGGACATCTCACCACCCGCTGCACCATCACTACCTTCACTCACGGCACAAACATTTTTAGGCACATCACAATTCTCAACAATCACTACATCATCCACCTTCCCATCCCCATTCCCCGTTCCCGTTGCATCTACACCAACTGCATCTTCATTTAGCACCCCGTTAATACTATCACCCATTGTAGATAATGCATTCCGACAGATGTTCATGTGTATGACGCAAGTAAGAGATGAGTTCACATCTCTTGGTGATAATTATCAGCAACTACAGAGGACAACCAATGACTTACAGTCGCAGCTTAATTTATTGTCTATTGAGAATGCCTCTCTGAACACCCGCTACCAGGAATTACGCAAGGCATATCACAAATTGGAGCTAGAAAGCGAAGAAAAGACCAAGGAAGCCACTGCTGACTTGGATAATTTATTAAGAGCCCAGACAGTCCGCAATGCAACGCTAACACGAAACATGGGCTTACTAAGAAGACACCTTGCCGCAGCAAAAGAGGAGAACCAGAGACTCCAAGAGCAGAATAGAGAGAATTTGGAAGCGGCATTGGACCATCCAGAACAACCCTTAAGTCCTAGCAGATTCAAGGCAATCCCATCCGAAGCAATAAAGATGTTGCTAGAAGACCATGTTAGACTGCTCGAGGACTATGATCGGATGAACGAAGAGCATCAGCAGCTAAAGGAAGATCACAAGCTACTACAGCTCAGAGAACCGGCAACACAACAAGTACAAGTAGCAGCAGAAGTACCAGAACCTGTGGACCCCTCTCCTGACCTCCTAGAGGAACTCAACTCATTACGGGCCCAGGTATCGACCCTTGAATCAAGGATTGCAGTATACGAAGCGCCACCAAGGCCAGATTCCCCACTTGAGCTTCCAGCTGAAGAAGAAACGGTCACCATCCCGGTGGAGGAAACATTTGAAGAAGCGTACGAGCCACAACCCATCCCAGGCGGACGTGTCACGGCTGAAGGCCAAATGACGTATGAACTTCCGACCCCCGCGTGGATGAAGACTATTGAGGAAATTGGAACAACGCACTCAGCTAGAGTCGAGGCCCAGCTACATGCTATGGCCATGATCGAAGAAAGAATTTTGCAATCTCCCTACTTTGCTCAATTGGCCCCACGCAGGTACATATCCGGGCATGAGCTTCAATACAAACCTTACTTCATGCTAATGGCCGAATACCAGCTGGCCATAGAGAAGCGAACTGGCAAGAAACCATCACATGCAACTCAATTCGAGCCGGAAGACTTGCCACTGGATGCGCAACAAGGCACTATTTATCAACCAGATTGGCATACACGTCTTTTACAGGAGTACCCTGAAATGATGAGCACATGGGTTAAGGCACCTTTACATTTAAAATACAATCCGTGTTGGGGACCAGTGCCACGACGCCGCTCCTGGACTGCCTTTGCTATTAAGGTACAAAACAATAAGCAGTGCCAAGACTGGTTAAATTACCCCTATTTTAAGCCACCCATTGAGTTACCAACTTTTGGATACATGATGGCTACAATTTGCCACTGGCTCCCTCGATTAAAGCATATGGACGATAAAGCGGCGCATATGACTGTCAAAATCTTTGACATGATGCAAATGATTTTTAAAGTCTTCTGACGCGTCAAGGCACCACATGTCAACACCCCGGGCTTTGAGCATGGCAATTTTGATCTGGTATATGATATGAGTACAACGCCATCGCTACGGGTTTGTTATGCCTGGCACTGCAGAATAAAGTACCTAACGGCGTGCTACAAGCAGACATTCGAAGAGATGTTCACAACCGGCTTTTGGGAATACCATTCAGAGGTATTCATAAGCAGGCCTACACATTTATTACAATTATTTGCCTGTGAACGAATGGTCTATTCCACACATTATCAGCTCCCGCCACCGGAAGAACCGCAACCAATCGACTGGGAGAAACTCGAGGCAGACCTGGCCCGAGGCATTCGTATCTCCGAGCACACCCTCGCTCAAGACCTCCTACAGAACTATATCCGGCAGACCTCACAGCAAGGTTCTGTCAGGGACGACAGAAGCGAGAGGGAGGGGGGTGTTGGAAGCAGCCAGAGGCACAGACGACATGGAAGCATGTAACGACGGAGCAGGGAGCCAGTCGGATCAATTTCTCAAACAAATATGTTTTTTATCACTTTTCAAAACATTCAACAGTGATTTTTATCACTAATTGTAACATATGTAACATAGAAAACCCCATTTTGTAATCCATAGCTCCATTTTGTGCAAGCCGAGGAGTCCTCGAGCTTGAGGAGCTTAGGTAGAAGGCGCGTACCAATTTTCGTTATTTTTAGATACCGTTTACCCTTCCAAATAGCATCTAGGACCTATTTTTTAACTAAGCCGGTCCCTAGATGTGAAACCGATCAAAACTAGTCTAGAAACTATAAAAAGAGCTAGAGAGCTCATTTTTGAGGGTGGCTAGTGTGAGCTTAGAGCTATTTTGAGCTTGTAATAGTGTTCTTGAGTAATAGAGCTAATTTCTCACCTTCCATTGTGTCTTGCTTGTCTCTTCGTAGTGTGTGTGTATGTGTGTGTGCATTTCTATGCTTCTCACCTTCATTCTCACTTCATCTCACATTCACGATCTTCATATCACTCCTATCTCTTCCGCGGATTGACATTAAGGAGGTGAAGCTTCTTAACGTGGTTCTCACCATTGTGCTAGAGCAACAAGGTAGTAGGGGTTACTTTGGAAGAAATGCAGGTAGAGGATTCCAAAGTCAACAATACAATAATACCTACTACAATTATGCTTCAGATCAGAAGGAGGATTCAACATTGATAATGAATGCAACTTGTGAAAGGCAAAGTGAAGACCAAAGAGTCTTCTACATTGACTCAGGGTGTAGCAATCACCTGAGTGGTAACATAGCATTGATGACTGATTTGGAAAATAAGTTATCTAATCATGTTGTTCAAACAGGTGACAATACAAAGCATACTGTGAAGTCAATTGGATCAGTGAAGGCCAAGGATGGAAGTACTCTCTTGAGTAAGGTCTTATATGTTCCTACAATTCCTAAGAATCTGATAAGTGTAGGACAAATTGTTGAAAAAGGTTATGAAGTTACATTCACTAATGAAGGAGTGTTTGTGGAAGACCCTAGCAATGGGTATAAACAAATTGTTTCAGGGAAGAAAGAAGGAAGGTTGTTCACATTGAAGATTCAAGGTAATGTTGGTCATGCCTTGTTCACTTATGGAGGACATAAGATCTCTGAGTTAGATCTTTGGCACAAGAGGCTTGGACACTTCAATGAAAGAGGTATCAAAGATATGATTAACAATGGTTCAGTGCTTGGATTGCCTAATGTTGCAGGTCAACATATGACATACAGATGTGAGGCATGTCAATTAGGTAAGGCTCATAAGCAATCTTACTCCAAACATGGTTTCATGTATTCAGAGAAGCTTGAGTTGGTACACACAGATGTGTGGGGACCATTGTTGCAGAGCTAAAGAAAGCACAAAGCAGAGAAAAAGACGGGCCCCAAAATTTTTCCGATTTGGACATCATATTTTTGTATCATAATCATTCTTGTAATATATTTTCCGTTGTAAAGGCACTAGAGGAGTCCTCTAGATGCATCCCCACAGAAGATTAGAGATTTACCTATGTAAAATAGTAGGAAATTAGTCTTTTAGTGAATAAAGTGCCGGCCTCTTGTGTGAAAGGACCATTTTTAGGGCACTAGTATATAAGTCAAATGTGACTCTTTGTAAAGAACTTTTTGCCATTGTGAGAATAGAGAGCACAGAAATTCGAATTTGTGTCTTCTTCACTCTGTATCTTCTTCTCTGTGAGCTTGTATGCATGTGTATTGCTTGGAAAGAGTGCTTGTGAGTGTTGTCTATCCATGAAAGTGTTTATTTGCTGTAGGTAAGGTGTGTGCGAAGTGTAGGAAGTGCTGAAGTGTAGGAAAGTATTTCCTATGACTCAGTATTTTGCTCATAACTTGAAGTAGGAGTGTCGAAATTGAGTGAAACCACTGCCATTGGATGCGTCTTCTCGAGAGCTTCGAGACGCATATGCTATTCCTATATTTGGAGCTCGGGGCTGGGAGAAAAGTCCAAAATACTGACGGCTGTTGTACCAAGTATCGTTTCGCCATGACCAACAGTTGAAGCTTGTTTGGATAAGTCTTTGCCTCATTTACACTCTTTGAGTAGTTCATTTGCATTGATCATTACATGATTGCATGTCCTCATACACTCGGCTAGGTTTGTATACTCTTTGGATTGATAATTAAAAGCGTGTATCCCCACTATATGTACTTGAGAGGGGATTGAGGTATAGTCTCTTTCTCTGCAAGTCCCTAAGTTGGTACTTAGGTCAACACACTTTTTGGCGCCGTTGCCGGGGAGTGACGAATCAAACCGAGGCATTCGTGTGATGGTAAGTAGCTTTTTTGCATTGAAGTAAGTGAAGGAGTGGAAATTTTCTCTTCTTTGGTAAGTCATTTTCAACCGCACTTGCTACTTCTCATTCTTGGAGTGTGTGTAGTGAGTTGTTAGTTTAGGAAAGTGAGTAGAAGGAGTAGAGTAGGAGTAATTAGAGAGTAGACCAAGTCATTAGGGTAGAGTTTAGTCCTTGTTCAGTAAAGTTTTCTTTTTGAAAGCAAGAAAATCCCAAGTATAAAAGCCAAAAAAGTCACTTTGCAAGTTACTTGTATCTTTGAGCAAGTATCGTGAGAGAAACCGGCGAGTATCGTGAGCTGTGGTCCGAGTTGTGGGAGCTGCGCAGAGCAATTGGGGTGTGATTAAAGTGCTGAGAGAGAGAGTTTGAGGTAAGCACATTCACATATGCTCATATTTACCATTGAATTCAGTAGTCAGAGCTAAACGATCTGCGTCAGGTATCGTTTAGAACTTTCAGGGATTAAAAGGTGTGTTTTGGTTGTTACAGAGAGTGAGGAGAGGGGAGAAGGATTAGGAAAACAAGGGCATCAAACCAAAACTTAAAAATCTTAGCAAAAATCTTGGCAAAGGGTCAAGTATCGTTTTGCTCCCGCGGTCGAGTATCGCGATACTTAGCAAGTATCGTTTTGCTCCTGTGGTTGAGTATCGCGATATTTCCCTCCGATCGTGTATCGTTTCATACCGATCGCGATACTTGGTCAGAGATTGTTTTGGCCAGAGATCGCTGATCGTGTATCGTTTTCGGATTAGAGATCGTTTTGATCAAAGATCGCGATACCTCTCAAAGATCGCGTATCGTTTCATCTTGAAAGATCGTGTATCGTTTGGGACAGAGATCGGTATCGTTTGGCCTAGAGATCGTTTGGATCAAAGTATCGTCAGGGGCAAGTATCGCTTCAGTCAGGTATCGTGTATCGTCACTTTTGTCGATCGTGTATCGTTTGGTTCAGCGATCGCGATACCTAACAAGTATCGTGTATCGTTTTGCCAGCGATCGTTTGCGAGAGATCGTTTTTTGAGGTATCGTTTTGTGAGAGATTGTGTATCGTTTGGTGGAAGTATCGTGTATCGTCTGTGTTCAAGTATCGGATATCGTTTGGGATCAAATATCGTGTATCGTTTTATCCCGAGTATCAAGTATCGTTTTCATCAGGTATCGTGTATCGTCTGGTCTTCAGAGATCATGATACTTGATCAGTGTCGGATATCGTAGGATCACAAGTATCGTGTATCATTTGGAGTTGAGTATCGTTTGTGCCAAAGATCGTTTTGATCAAAGATCGCGATATTCACCAGCTATCGTGTATCGCCTGTGCCCAAATATCGTGTATTGTTCTGACCCAAGTATCGGGTATCGTTTCAGCCCAGAGATTGTGTATCGTGGAGTCTGGAGTCAAGTATTGTGATCTGGGAAAAATTCTTTTTTAGTCATTTCCTAGACAAAGTTTTCTAGAAATTCTGACCTTTAGTGCAGAATCCCAGAGGCTAGAGGATTGCAAGGGCTGATCAGAGTTGTTAGGTGGATGAACCTGAGATCCGGAAGAACTCTAGGAAGCCGAAGAAGTGTAATCTCTTCTGTAGGTAGTGTAGCAGAGCAAAGTAACCGTTCACATTATTCAGAGACCTCCAGTGAGTCAGAGGAAGAAATTCCCACGGCTTCAGAGGATATGCAGAACACAGTACCCATGATTGGCGTGATGTCAATCATTGAAGGAGAATACAGGACCTCCTTGGAGTATGTGAACACCAACCAAAATGAGATCCCTATTTATATGGATGGGTTAAACAGATCAGTGGCCAGGTTAAAGAAAGCGTCAGAGGCTTACATAGTGCCTAGACCAGCACTCAAGTACGTAGGAGGATTTTACATGGACAAAAATGATATCCAATATGTTGTCACAGAACACCCAGAAAACATTAATGAAATTGGTGAAGAAAATAATGTTTCAAACTTCAATGGAGGAGGGAATGAAGAGCAAGTAACTACACCTAGAGGGAGATCTACGGTTGCTAGGATATGGAGAGGAGACCTGATTCCCCAAGATGACACCTTAATGGATGTATATTTGATCAATGGGATGGAGCATCTTCTTAGAGCACATTCCTCAATTTGGGAAGCTGCTCCTAATCCAGTCACCATCTATGAGTTACAAGATCCTGATTTCTCCACCATCATCACATATCTAGATAAGAATCAGAGAAGATATTGGCCCTTAACTGAAGCGGAAAGAGCTGAGTTGAAATATCAGAATATCCCAGTGTTTCCCCCTAGGGAGCAAGCCACTACTTCAAGAAATCCACTTGGAACGTCCCATAATGATTCATATCAACAGTCAGGGCAAACACAGCAAACTCAAATCCCAGTCAGACCACCTGTGCAGTTCGCAATGCCTGCAAATAACCCTAATTACCGACCTCAACCAACTAATGACCCAAGACATGGAATTCATGCTCCGGTCAGACCGCCGGTAGTAAGAGGACCAGGCATACCAATAGGAAGACCAATTTTCCCAGTAATGCCTAGACCACCCGAAGCAGGAAGAAGATTAAGGCCAATCCAAGTTGCCAAATGCATGAGAAACCACTATGATGGCTCTAGTGAACCTTACAATCATATAGCTGAATTTAAACAAGTAATCAGAGCCGAATAGGTAGAAGACTTTTTGATTCAATATGAGTCCTTTGGTCTTACTTTGTCAGACACTGCGTTAGCATGGTTTCAACCATTGGACCCTAATACTTTTCAAAACATGGAGCAAGTATACCAAGAAATGATTGAGGAATTCACTAAGTCGGGAATTAAAAACAATTCTTCATCACTGATCCATAGCTTTAAACAAGCCCCTACCGAATCAGTGAGATTAGCTGCAAGAAGATTCAAGCAGTATGTGGACAGATGCCCAGTAGAAGAGAGACCTACCCAAAATAAAATGGTGTCATTATTTTTGGAAGGATTGTTGAACGGATCTTTGAGATCATTGGTATATGTAAAGAGAGTTCAGACTTTGCAAGAATGCATGAAGGAATGCATAGATCTAGAAGACAACCTAGCAGAGGACCTGAAAATACCTCAAGGAAGCTTGAAAAGTGAAGATTCGGCCAGTAGCACATCAATCCCTAAAAACAATGTAGAGGAAATAGCCGATTTGGTAGCAAAGAAGTTGAACGTTCAAGGACAGAGGAACTACCCCAATACCCCTATAAGAGTACCCATGCTCAGAAGATGTATGCAGTGCGGAGGTGATCATCCTTCTCACTTGTGTACTAGGGGTGTAGTCCCACCACCTGCTTATGCTTATAATAGACCCACTATCCCAGGACCTCTACAATATTGCAGTGTAGAACAAAAATATACAAATCACAGTACAGAAAATTGCCCTTACAATAGGCAAGCCAGACCAGCACAGCCATACATGAGACCTTATGGATACCCTCAGAGAGATCAGGGAGGTGAAGCCTTTAGATATCCCGCTTATCAGCCGCAGGCACCAGACGGTCACAACCATATGCGTATCAAGGATACACCCAACCACAACCTGTACTAGGACAACAACCGCCCCATCCTCAGAACGTTGTCCCAGTCAAGATTGCTCAACCTGAAGAAAACCTAGAGAGAGCAATAGTCCCAGCCACACCTTTGGTTGGTAATGAACCATATGACTCATCTTACGACCATAGTCAAGGAGCATATCCCAATTATGAAAGCTCAATGATGGAATGGAATATGGACAACTGTATGAACCATATGCCTATGGCATGGAAGCATCAGATAGTTCATACGGATATGAGCAGGACTATGTGTCATTAATGTACACAGCTCCTAGAGCAACCATACCACCCCGACCCATGAACAGACCGCCTGTACCCAGAGGACCATGTTATAGATGTGGAGGTGATCACTACATCAGAGAATGCACATTGCCAAACCCACCACCACCACAACGAGTCTGGGAAGGCTACTGTAGTGATTGTGGTAAGGAAGACCTTTTCAGAGACTGCCCCAAGAATCCCAACAAGGTTACATCTAACGTGCAAATCAATGTAATAGAAGTAATTGAATCATCAGGGAGTGATAAAGAGTACACAGTACCATTGAAAGCAATAACGAGAGCTAAAGCTAGAGAGACCCCAGAAAAACCAACAGAACACAATCATAGCGACCTAGAGAGGAATACACCCACACCACAGAGAGTTGAAGACTCAGAAGAGCCGGAGAAAAGTATTGCAAGTAAAAGGTCCCAGAGATGGAAGCACCGAAGAGATAGGATAAAAGAAAAGAAGTTATTACAGAAGAAGGAAAAGGAGGAAAACGAACAAAAACCAAAAGAAGAACTGAAGAGAGAAGAAGTAGACAAAAATGAACAGTACAAAAAAGAGGAGGTAGGATCAGTGTTAGCAGATCCTATGCCTGAAGAATTAGCCATGTGGATTCAGGCATACAAGGCACGAATAAGAGCAGGACCTACCATAGAACAACATGAGAGAGAATATCCGAGAGGCGACTTAGAAAAAGAGAGGTTGGAAATCTGCAAAAAATTGATAGAAGTTGCTCAACAGACCTTAGAAAAACCTGCATCGCCTTTACCCAATACCCGAATTTATGAAGGAGAATTCCTAGAGTGTGTAAACTCTCATGAAAAGCCCGAAGTAAGTAGAACACAGAATGACGAATGTGGTATTGAGAAAAGGGAAGGGTCCGTTGTTCCCGAAGTAGAAGGAGAATGGCCTAAAGATTTATGGGCTAGAGTCCAAGAGGACAGATGGAGGAGAGTGGAAGGGGTTGAACCACCCTTTGAAGAATTAGAAGCAGGAGATGAAATAGAGGGTTCAATACCTGAACTACATTCAGAGAAAATTTTACCGATGGATGCAAGTAACCAAGGAGAGGAAGATGTAAATGAATTGCCAAATTACACAGGGGAGTACGAACACAATTCAGAATTGTATCGTATTCCCTCAATGAGGAAACGAGAAACGAACCCATCAGTCCAAACATCTGAGATCATACGCCTTAGAGAGGTAAAAATCCCTTGTACCCTAACATTCGAAGAACTGTTAAAGGTAAAACCACATTTGAAGGAGAAATTATTCAATCAATGGGAAGTCAAGGAGGAAAAGAAAGAGATAGCAGACGAAGTAAACACGGTGAGAATTCCAGTGGATAAGGTAGGAGACTTTAGTGAGGGAGATGAAGGAAATACCTGCCTTCCAATTACTTATAAGGGTTACACTACCAAAGCCATCTTAGATTCGGGAGCTGGTGTTGGTATTGCTACCAAAGAAATTTGGGAGAAATGGGGAAAACCAGCGTTAAGACCAACACGCATGAAAATACAAATGGCAGATGGACATACAGAAAGACCCTTAGGATTGTTGGAACGAGTAGTTTTCACTACATGTGGAGTGGAATTCGAACACACTTTAGCAATATGTCACTTCGAAAGGCCAAGCAATTATGAAATGATCCTGGGAAGGCTTTTCATGAGACAGTTAAAGGTCGTACAAGATTGGGGAAAAGATGCGGTATACCTACAACACGCAGGAACCACCACTAGAATAAACCTACATACGTACACTTATCAAGATGTTCCACCTCTACAATGGAATCAAATTCATAAGGAGGAAGACGATCAATCAATTCATAGTGTAGGTTCTAGTGATCAATCTTGGATGAACGAAGACACTCATCTATGGATATGCCAAGCTGCAAAGAAGGAAGAGGAGAGAAGAAAAGGATGGTAGCAGAAACAAGGAATAGCGAGGTCTGTACAAGATCCAGCTTACATGCCACAAGTCTTTTCGGATGAAGAATTTGAACCACACAGTTGGATGGAAATTTTAGCGACCCTCGATGTCTGTGTAAACGAAGAAGTAGTGACCATGAACGAATGTATCGATGAGGAGGGTTATGATGTGAGCCTGTATGTGGTAGTCCTTCAGGAGGCTGAAGAAGGAGAAGTGATCGAGAAAGACTGGAAGGAGGACTACGAGAGCATTGAAATGGAGCCCGAACCAATGGATCTAGGGAATAGTACCACCAACATAAATATCACAGCCAAAGAAAAACACCAGGAACTCACACAGAAGGGGGAATTAGAATTTGAAAGAGAATCAGAAGATGAAGAAAATAAACCCCAAGACCAATTTGAGGTACCAGCTCACTTTAAAAAATATGAAGTGGAGGAGAGAAAAATCGCTATTCAAATGCCGAAAAGAGAAGCACAGCCTGGAATAGCATATGATAATAAGGAACAAACCAAGAAGATAATAGTAACTATAGAAGAAGGAGAAGAACGATGTACCTTCATAGGACAGGATGTCTCATTAGAGGAAGAACAAGAGTTAATTCGTCTCATAAGAGAATATCGGGATGTCTTTGCTTGGACCTATAAGGACTTGAAAGGAGTCGACCCTTCTATATGTGCGCATAGAATTCCCATGACATCCGAAGCCAAACCTTCTAAACAAAGACCATATACTTACAATGATGTGTATTCAGCAAAGATAAAGGAAGAGATAGACAAATTGTTAGATGCTGGATTCATATACGAGATTGAGCACACAGAATGGGTGTCACCTTTGGTGGTAGTACCGAAAAGAATGGAAAGTTAAGAGTGTGCATCAATTTAAAGAAAGTAAATGCTGCGATCATAAGGGATAGTTATCCTTTACCAATCACAGATCATCTCTTGGAAAGAGTGGCAGGAAAGGAAGTCTATAGCTTTCTGGATGGCTTTTCAGGGTATAATCAGGTAGCTATTGCTCCTGAGGACCAACATAAAACAGCGTTCGCAACTGAATGGGGAGTATACGCCTTTAGAGTCATGCCTTTTGGTCTAACTAATGCCCCAGCCACCTTCCAAAGATTGATGTGTCATGTATTCAAAGAATTTCTAAGAAAAAGTATGGAGGTCTACGTGGATGATCTTTGTACTTATTCAGCTATACGATCAGAACATATCCCTGAGCTAGAAAAGATCTTTGCTAAATGTCGACAGTATCGAGTATGCCTTAACCCAGAAAAATGTGTCTTCATGGTTAGACAAGGGAAAATATTAGGACATATTGTCTCTAAAAACGGAATTTCAACTGATGAAGACAAAATCAAGGTAATTTTGGATTTACCAAGACCGAAGACTGCTAAAGAAGTTCAAGCATTTATGGGACATTGTGGATACTATCGAAGATTTATACATATGTACGCCATAATTGCTAGACCTCTTTATGCATTATTGACACAATTTAATTGGACCGAAGAATGTGAAAAAGCCTTCAATGAGTTAAAGAATCGATTGAGTTCAGCACCAATCCTTCGAGTACCTAACTGGAATAAGCCATTTCATATTCATGTGGATGCTTCCAAGTTTGCCATTGGTTGCATATTAGCTCAACCTGTCGATACAGGAAAATTAGACCACCCTATAGCCTATGCTAGTAGACAATTAAATCAAGCAGAACGCAATTATACCACCACGGAGAGAGAAGGCTTAGGGATGGTGTACGCAGTCAAAAAGTTCAGACATTACCTGTTGGCAAACAAATTCAAATTCTTCATTGATCATCAAGCCCTACTGTACCTAGTCAACAAGCCTTGTAATACAGGACGACTAGTACGATGGTTTTTATTGCTAATGGAATTTGATTTTGAGGTAGTAGTCAAGAAAGGAAATACCCACATAAGAGCAGATCACTTATCAAGAATGACCCATGGAGAACCACCCATAGGAGTACCAAATGATCTACCAGATACGTACCTTTTTAACCTGGAAGTATGTCCTCAATGGGCAGAAAAGTTGATCCCTATACTTACACATGGACCTAAAGATGGGATCACACCAAACCAAACCCAAGACCTCTGGAAGACTAAAAACCTTCACATCATTGCGGGAAGTTTGTATCACCAGGATTCAAGTGGATTATTAATGAGATGCGTGGAGGAAGAGGAACAAGAAATGTGGCTTCAGAAAGCACATGTAAACCAATGGAAAACTCATTTGAATGCAAATGGAACGTGGCAAACACTCAAGAGATTTGGCATATATTGGCCAACCATGCAAAGAGATGCACATAACTATGTATCAACCTGTCAAACCTGTCAAGAACAAATTCCAGATGAGAACTCTACCTTATGCTATTCTACAATAGCACCAAGATGGAGCATGCCTCTAGTAAAGTTCTTGAAAACTCAAGAATACCCAGAAGGAGCAACTTCAGCAAGGAAACGTGCACTTGTAGAACAAAGCAAGGATTATGCCATTATAGGAAAACAACTTTTTAAACGAGGAAAAGATAACCAATTAAGAATGTGCATTCACGAAGACGAATATCTTTCTGTTTTAGAGATGGCTCATACAGGAGCTGCAGGAGGACACTTCTCTGCAGATAAAACAGCAAAAATGATCCTCTTTGCTGGAATGTGGTGGCCAACTCTACACCAAGATGCCATAACATATGTGCAACGGTGTGATACTTGTCAACGAACGAAATATCCAATTAGAAGAGATGAGATGCCACTTAGACCCATGATGAGTGCCAGAGCTTTCACGAAATGGGGAATAGACTTCATAGGACCTATTAGCCCACCAGCGAAAGGATCCCATGCCGAATATATAATTGTAGCCACAGACTACCTGACCAAATGGGTGGAAGCCAAAGCAACCAAGAAAAATGACGCAAGAACTACGGCCAAGTTTCTCTTTGAGAACGTTTTCACTAGATTTGGACTACCAATAGAAATTGTGAGTGATAGAGGTACGCACTTTGTGAATGAAGTTATAGAAGCTTTATTGAATGAATTCTTGGTAATTCATAAGAAATCAGCTCCTTATCACCCACAAGCCAATGGACAAGCCGAAAGTTCGAATAAAATCTTGTGTATTGTTCTCACCAAAATTGTTAACAATGGTAGATCAGATTGGGATAAGCAATTACATCATGCTTTATGGGCATTTCGAGTAGCCTATAAAACCGCCATAGGCACTACTCCTTTTAACTTAGTGTATGGACAAAATGCTATTTTGCCAATTGATTTCTTAATTCCCACTCTGAGAGTAGCAACTACTTACAAGTGGACAGGACATGAACTATCAGCTCAATTGGATCAAATAGAAAAACTTCACGAAACTAGGTTACAAGCAGTAACAGGTATTTATGCTGCTAAACGGCGACAGAAAGCCTACTTTGATGCGCACATTAAGGACAAAAATTTGAAGGAAGGAGATTTAGTTTTGGTATATACCTTGAAACAACATGCAAAGAAGTTGCAGAAGAGAGGATATGGTCCATTAATCATTAACGTATATCTACAAGTGGAGCCATCAGCTTAGCAACCTTAGATGGAGATGTATTACCAAACTACATCAGTGGATGTAGAGTAAAAAAATATCTCGAACCATTGACCGAAGAAACAATGTCTCGATTAATCAAAGGCAAGAATAGACGCATAGAAGAGGAAAGGATACGAGAAGAAGCGAGACAGGAAGCACTGGAAAGAATAAAGAAACGGAAAGAGTGGATGAGAGAGCGAGATGAGAGATATCGACTAAGAGAGGAACTCATCCCGATGGCTAATTTTAGAGCCACTCAAAACCTAGGATCTCAGAGAACGCAACCATATTTAAATTTGGGAGCAGGTAAAACGGAGTACCACTTGGTGGATGCTCTCATTGACACAGGAGCTGCTGTAAGCTGTATCAAGCTTTCTTTGACCCAAAAACTCAAGGAAGAAGTACGCCCATCGATGGCACAGCTGATAGGAATAGGAGGAACAATTACTCAATGCATAGGTGAGATCACCTTACCTCTGCATCTTGGCAACAACACTATGGAACAAAAGCTATTAGTGTGTCATGATCAAGATTTACTTGAAGAGGTAGTGTTAGGTCAAGACTGGATTTACGAATATGAGGTGACCATTCAATTGGCTTTAGGATACATCTCAGCCAGGATAGGACACCGTGAAGTCTTCAGTCTACTAGACGAACGACCAATCAAATCTGTGAGCATAGAGCAAAAAGTTCATTCCAATGAACAAAGTCATGGATGTATGTTCACTAACACTATAGAAACACCTTCATCAAGTATTATATGTGCGGACACATTGAATTCTGATTGCACACAATATTCTAGTCTAACAAGTCATGAGAGTGTCAATCTATCTGAAACCAACCTCAGTGAAGCACCATGCCAAAGAGAGACTAGTCCTCTGAGTAATTCAAAATCTATACCTATTAAATTATACCCTATTCCGTACACTCAACAAGCGTGGATAAGGAAGGATCAAGCGAAAAAATATCTTCAACAACAGAAGCACTATCGACATCGGAGCAACCCATCAAATAACAGCGCAAATCATTATGAGCACCAAAGTCAACAACGAATTGCTACAATATGGATCCCAAAGAAAGTAGTAGCGGCTCAACCGGATCGATCGCAAATATGGATTCCTAAATCATGTGCTCCAAAGAAGCTAAACCGAAACAAGGAACCTCAACATAAGAAGAGCCAACAGGGTCTACACACAAAACAACCACAAAAAGGGAGTTACTGGAAAATAAAGGAGTCTGCAGTCGCTACACAAGCCATTCTGAGATTTACAAATCAGATTGAGCAGACATACAACAAGAAAAGAGCCACATTCATCGGAATTGGGCAACATTCAACAAGGCCTAGCAAAATGAAGCAGATTTGGATACCTAAAGACAAAATAAACGACATACATCAACCAACTACTTCCAATTGCACACATATGGAGCCTTCGAGACCCAAAGTATGCATGATAGGGCCACATTACAAGGCCAAGCATTCGGCACATCTTTCTTCTATTTCAGGATAGTCAAGCACATTTTCCTCTTGGGAAATAGGAGAGCACTTGTACATACATTAAGAAAATTACTCCAAAAAAAAAAAAAACCGCTTCGGCTATAACCTAACTTTTCTGTTTTCCTTTTCAGATGAAAATGTAAAAATACCTAAAAATGTGAAAAATCCAGGTATTACCTTTCTCACACCCACAGGAAAGGGGCGACACCATTCACTTGGAGCAATATCGAGCTTATGACAAACAAATAAAGGAGGATTTCTGATAATATATGGCAACTAATTCATACTCTATATTGAGTGCAGATGGCATCTACTAGTTCCGAAGCTACACAACAGGAAGAGGTGCAGTTTCTTCCATTGGAATCAGTAACAAGAGCAAGAGGCCATTGGTTTCGTGATGACCAACCAGTCTCGGAACTCATTTTCATGGCAACCATCAAAATTATGGATACAGATCACTATTTTCCAATCATGTCACAGGACTTCAAAACAATAATACAGGGATTACGTCATATTGAAGATGTATGGACACAGGCAGGCATTTCTCAAGTTGCCAATCTATGTTCCTGATTTTCAGAGATGTGCACAAGTAATGACAGCTACAAAGATATCAGTTCCGGAAGCACGTGTATTGGATAAAGTCGGAACTTGGAAGACAATTCAATTCACACATGAGTTAATCAATAAAGCTTTTGGATGGAATCAAGCAGGAATCACTAGCGTCAAAGAGGAATGTCATGACCCTAAGAATGTTGGAGTTAGACGTCTGCGGAAGCACGCGAACAACACAAGGAAGAAGAAGAAGCTTGGAGCACAACACACAAGACTGAATCTATTACTAGAGAAATGTACAAAGATAAGTAGCCCATTAGGGCAATAGGCGTATATACAAGCCGGGGGAAAAAAACCTCCTAAAGAGGGAAAAAAGTGCCCTGGCGGTCCTAGAGTGTTCACACACATCACTACCTAAATATATCAACAAATCCCCCCTGGGAGTGATGCGGTGAACAAGGAGCTGGCACTCATGTATAAGGAAGTGCCGAGCTATGTGGAAATCACTCCACAAAAGGAAGTAAGCCCAAAGCTTTGCGGAAAGCTTCAAACTTCTCCCTAGGCAGAGCCTTCGTGAAAAGGTCTGCAATGTTCTCCTGCGTGGGCACATATGCCAAGCTGATCTCCCCAGCAGAGAACCTCTCCCTGACATAGTGATAATGCACCTCAATGTGCTTAGTGCGAGCATGGAACATAGGGTTCCTCGCAACTGCCAATGCGCTCTGACTGTCAGTGAAGATGGTGGTGGCAGAAGACTGGCCAACACCCAAATCAGCCATAAGGCGTCTGAGCCACACACACTCAACAGTCGCTGTGAAAGCTGCCCTATACTCAGCCTCACAACTGGAAGTGGCCACAGTAGGCTGCTTCTTGCTCAACCAAGATATACATGAGCTACCAAGCATGAAGCAAAAACCACTGGTGGACACACGCGTGTCATAGCAACCAGCCCAATCTGAGTCAGAAAAAGCATGCAAATCTGGCGGTAGTGATCCCCCCTTGGGATAAAACAACCCAAGTAGCCGAGTACCACTCAAGTAGCGAAAGATGCGCTTAACCGCTTTCCAATGCGTGACTCCTGGGCAATGCATAAACCTGCTCATCTATGAGACAGCAAACTGAATATCTGGCCGAGTAATGCATAAGTAAATCAAGCATCCAACAGCCTGCTGATAGAGAACAACATCAAATGCATCTCCAACATCATGAAGACTCAATCGTAAACCTGTCTCCATAGGAGTGGCAATAGGCTTACAGTCTTCAAGGCCAAAACGCTGCAATAATGTGTCAATATATTTCGTTTGACACAAAGCCATTCCACCATCAACTTGCATAAACTGAATGCCCAAATAGTGAGCAGCATGTCGGCCTTGAAATCAGCAATATGCTTCTCAAGAGGACCAGTGAGCAGCATGTCGTCTACATAGACAACAATGATCAAAAGCACATCATTAGCACGCTTAACATATAAGGTGCTTTCAGTTGGACTGTTCTCAAAACCATGTGCAATCAGATAGGCATGTATTTTCTCATACCAAGCATGTGGTGCTTGCTTTAAACCATATAACGCCTTCTTTAACCTGCACACCTGGTTTTCATGCCCTTTCTGCACAAAGCCACGGGGCTGAAAAACATACACTTCTTCATGCAAGTCACCATTTCAGAAATGTTGTTTTAATGTCCAACTGATGTACATTCCAACCATGATGGGCTGCAAGTGCACAAATGCTCCGAACAGTAGTCATACGGCATGTAGGTGCAAAGGTCTCATCAAAATCAATGCCTCTTTCCTGCGCATAACCCTTTGCAACAAGCCTAGCCTTATACCTGTCAACTGTACCATCAGGTTTACGCTTCAGCTTGTATACCCACTTAGTGCCAATGGCCTTCTTGCCAGGAGGCAAGTCACATAAAGACCATGTACCATTCTTCATTATAGCATCATATTCAGATTGCATAGCAGCCATCCAATTTTCTGAATTTTGTGCTTCATCAAAAGAAACAGGCTCATTCTCATCACAGAGACTAGATGCAGCCATAGCATAGCAATCTGATGCAAAGCAGGTACCATGAGAGCCTGAACGAGTACGATATGACAAAGGTGCATCTAATTTGCTGTCATGCAAAGTCTGCACCAGCCATTTTGGCATAGTTTTTGCCTGTTCAATATCAGCTCTCTCATTAACAAGTGCATCATGTAAATCTGCATCAGAAATGGAATGATCTGCGTCATCATATGAAACCTGCAAAGGCTGAGAAGTTGCCTCATTAGGACCAGCGCTAGCCTGTCCACCTGTAAGAAGAGGCATCAAAGTATCATACATGTCTTTGGAGCTAACAGATGTCTCCTTAGTACATGAAAGCAATGGCTGAATAGCATCTTCCACAAAGACAACATCACGGCTAACCAGAATGCGTTTAGTCTGTGGATGATACAGACGATAGCCTTTACTTTCAGAACTGTACCCAACAAAAATACATTTTACTGCCTTATCATCCAATTTTCTACGATGTTGTTCAGGCACTAATGCATATGCCAAACAACCAAAAACACGCAGATGAGCAACAGATGGCTTGCGGTCATGCCAAGCCTCATATGGAGTGATAGACTGCAACGCTTTCGTGGGATACCTGTTCAGTACATATGCTGCACACATGACAGCCTCAAGCCAGAAACTATGTGGTAAAGCCTGACTTTTGACCATGCACCTCGCCATCTCCATGAGTGACCTGTTCTTTCGTTCAGCAACTCCATTCTGTTGAGGTGTATACGGCACTGTACACTGGTGTTTTATCCCACGTTCAGCCAGAAATGCATTAAAATCTGAAGACATATATTCCCCCCCTCGATCAGAACGGAGGGTGCCCATTTTACATGCTGACAGATTTTCAGCCAAAACCAAAAACTGTTTGAAGCACATGAACACTTCGGACTTTGCTTTGAGTGGATATACCCATGCATGCCTGGAAAAATCATCAATGAAAGTCACGAAGTAAAGGTAATTTCCAAAAGAGGGTGTCTGCATAGGACCACAGACATCACTATGTACAAGCTGCAATTTCTGCATAGCCCGAACTGAACCATCTTTTGGAAAGGAAGAACGCTGCATTTTGCCCAAAATACAGCCTTCACAAACATGTTTTCCAGGTGCCTCAAGTTTGGGCAAAGAGAACACCATTTCAGATTTCTGCAGGCGTAACAAACTAGCAAAATTCAGATGACCAAAGCGTGCATGCCAAAGCTTTGCATCTGACATAGCCTGAGAATCATGAACTGCACATGCCGAATCATTCACAGATTTTTCATAGTCTATGAGCTTATACAGCCCACGACATAAAATGCCAGAAGCAATAATCACATCGCCATTTGAGAGATCATGGACTTTACACCTGTCATCAACGAATTTCACAACCAAGCCAATCTTGGCTAATGCAGAAACTGATAACAGGTTCTTTTTGATCCCTGGCACAAATAAAGCATCTGACAAAGTGAAAGAACTACCATCAGCAGTAGTCAGAATGATCTTACCAACTCCCATAACAGGATAAGAGGAGTTATTGGCGCATGTGACAGTATTCCCTGTAGGGGCAGGCTCGAGTGAAGAGAAGAAACTGCGCTGCGAGGTAATATGTTTGGTTGCCCCACTGTCAAAGTACCAAACATCTGAGTCTACTGCAGACATGCACTGATCATGAGAAGATGGGTCAAAACTGCAGACAGTAGTAAACGCCCATTCTTCTTCCTGCACAAGATTTGCAGACTCTGTTTTTGGTGTAGAGGCCTCTGCAACAACCATTCCAGCCTCTTTCTTCTTTGCCTCTTTAGCAGCCAGTTTTGGACAGTTCTTTATAATATGATCATTTCCTTTACAGTACTTGCAGAACAATTTTTGTTTTTCTGATTTCTTCTCATCTTTATCCTGGTTCTTCGATTGTGCAGCATTTGCAGATTTCTGCTTACTAGTAGAAGAGCTCCATTTTCCTTTGCCCTTTTGACTAGCCAGGAAAGCTTGATCTGCAACACGCATAATGGACCTGTTCTGCCTGGACTGATCTTCCTGCAACAGAACAGAGACTAATTCCTCAAATGACAAGGCATTCGGATTGCCTTTCATCATCAATCGAAGAGTAGAGGCAAAACTTTGATATGAATCAGGAAGGCCATTCAGAACGGTCTACACAAGTGAGCTATCTGGTATAACCTCATCAGCAGAAATCAATTATTCCTTCAGGTCTTTGATCTTTGTAAGAAAACTGTCCATCGAATCACCTTCATTCATGTGCTCACTCTCCAACTGTTTTCGGAGGTAAGCAACACGAGCCTCATTCCTAGCCTGGTACAAAGTGGTAAGTGTATCCCAAGCATCCTTTGCTGTTCTGCAAGAGCGAATGTGAGGAATAATGGCATGTTTGACAGACAAAGCTATCAATGCATGTGCCTGGGCATCTCTGCCATCCCAACGAATCTGCTCTGCAGTAGGTGCAACAGAAACAGCAGCACGAACAGGAATCTGCGGAATATCATCTTCGACACCATCTTCATCAGCTCCAACACCTGTATTTGCAGTACCTGTCGTTACAGGTGTAACAGGACGTCTTTCAACACCCTGCACAATGTTCCACAATCCTTTTGCAACCAGTACATATCGCATCATATAAGCCCATAATGGGTAGTTGGTACCATCCAACTTATCTTCAACAGCCAACATACGGAATACATCACTGCTTTCAGCCATGGCCGGTGACTAAAATACCTTGATGCAAAAAATTGACTGTATCTCAAAAAGTTGAACAGAACTGCCCAGACGAGTTCTGCTAGACCTGTAGCAGACTTCGAGACGCTTAAACTGGCGAACAGAAACTGGTATATACCTTTGGCACAAAAGGACGAAATAGCCTACACAAGCACTGTGATAGTGCGTTCGGAGGCCGAAATGAGCTCAGATCGCAATTTCGGCACCACAGAGCGAAGCAGTTTTGATCTCGGAAACACCCTGAGTATGCTCACCAAATTTTGTGCGAATCTGAGACTGCAAACGGAGGAGTGTCGACGGTGCCCTAGAAGAAGCAACGACCTGCTCTGATACCAATTGTTGGAGTTAAACGTCTGCGGAAGCACGCGAACAGCACAAGGAAGAAGAAGAAGCTTGGAGCACAACACACAAGACTGAATCTATTACTAGAGAAATGTACAAAGATAAGTAGCCCATTAGGGCAATAGGCATATATACAAGCCGGGGGAAAAAGACCTCCTAAAGAGGGAAAAAAGTGCCCCGGCGGTCCTAGAGTGTTCACACACATCACTACCTAAATATATCAACAAAGAAAAGGTCCTTCCTGGAGATTAACAGAATAGACATTTAAGATGCTGTCCGTCTTGTGCACCAACATTTCTGTTTCCCTAGTATGCACAGATACACGGCTCCACAAAAGATTGTAGTACAACTATTATCACATGCCATGCGACAAATAGGAAACAAAATTAATTTGAGAGGGTATGTCCAAGAAAGGCTATTTGAAGCCCAGAAGAAATGGGGCCAGAAGAAGTTTTTGAATGGCAGTTCTGCATTAACATTATTGATATATGAAGCCCTCGAGATGAAAAATTGCTTACGGGAGATGCCGACCTCAGAAGGGCTAGCCAAGTATGCAAAATCCGCTATGGTCCCTAAGAAAAAGAAAGCAGTTGTTATGGTTGAGGAAGCTGGAACGAGCACACAAAAAACCATGAGGGGTACAAAGCGTCTACGGGAGGAGGAAGCCCAAGCTACACCACAATCAAAGAGAACTCATCTCTTACCGAAGATCACGACGGCTCAAATGCCTATTACAAGGAGAGATCTTTCCGCTGCCCTCGAAGAAACACATCAGTACATGCAAGGGCAGATAAACTTGAACATTCAAGGTCATCATTACAGACAGGCAAGTCAAGAGAAACAACAACAAAGTCCAGAGAAGACACCAAAACAAGCTGGAAGATACAAAGAACTAGGGATAGATGATTCCAGTACCAATACAGATTCCAGCCCTGAAAAAGATACCTTGGATACTGATATAAGGACAGAAACTCAAGAAGAAGAATGGAATGAGATCGATCAATTGGAAGTGACGCCGGGAAATCATGAAGAAAAGGAAAAGAATGTAGAAGATTCCATTGAATCGGAGCATGTATTTCAACTGAATGATACTACAAAGATAAGCATCAAGAAAGCTCCAACAAACGTTACACAAGTAAAACCACCCATCAAAGAGGAAGTCCAAACTCCAGTAAGTAAGGAAACGGAGGAGTTACAAAACAAAGAACAAATTGTGATCGAGGTACCAGATGACACACCTCACGAAAAGCAAGCAAACATGGGGGCTGAGCCAAGGATCCAGCTTCAGATTAGGCAGCCCCATGACACTACATTACATATCGCACAGGGCAAAGATGTCAATACCGGCGAAGAACCAAGCATTCCAAAAACATGGTTGAATGTGGATGTCACTCAGCTGAAGCCGATAGTCAAGCAAATGATTCAGACGGCCATGGACACTCAACAACAGTTGATGGAAATAGATGCCGACTATGATTAGGCAAGGAGAGAAAAGAATCAATTTCAAATCATGAGTGAGCAGCTATCAGCACAATTGATTGAAGCACAAAAAGAATTGGCAGCCAAAAATACGGAGGTGCTGGCAATCAAGCTACAACATGATGCATCCATCTCTCAGAATCAACAGCTGCATACACAGCTAACAGAGTTGCAAAGATTACACGATGCGAGCGAGGCTGAAAAAGAGAAGATGAAAGTGAGAAGCATGTTATTAGAACAACAACTCAAGTTGTATATGGAAGAGAACGACAGCCTCCGCAATAGAACTAAGGAATTGATGAAGTCTTTATTATATGATCAACCAATCGTACAACAGGAATCCACAGAAACCAAAGAACAAGAGTTAAGAGATCAGATCTCAAAATATGAAGAGTTGCTAAAGCAAGAACAAGCAAAGATTGGGGAATGGAAGAGCCGATACACCAATGAAACCAATGAATTGAAGAGTCAATTACAAAAGGTGAACCCCAAATTGATACAAAGCTACAACGAAAATATGGATAATGTAGCTGACATTGGTAAAGAATTGCTGGCCAGTAAAGAAACACTCAGAGAAGCCATGCAAGAGGTAAAAGAGAAAGATGAATGCATAGCACGATTAAAGACTCAAATGAAAGAGAAAACACCGATCGGGACACCAGTAGTGCCGGCTAAGGAAAATCCTACTGACGAGGTAGAGGTAAGTCCTCTATCTCACCCGATCTATAATTCTCCACTACATGAGCAGTTGGCCGACATACATGACGAACATCCAATGCCCTACACTACAGAAATAAGTCAGAAGGAACGGGCACTAGTGGTGTCCCGATTGACGGAGAATTTCGAAAATGAAGTCATCAAGGTAATGAAAGAGGCCAAGATCAAAGGTAAAGACCTGGACAAGATCATGAAGCCGTTCAATATTCCATACGAACTCTTGAAAGAGAAAACAAGACGTTATATAAAGAAGATTACACAGAAGAGTCCAGATGAGCAGCTGAATTTCAAACACGACACATTCGCATACACTCAAGCAGAGTTTGAAGCTGCACAACCAGTGTGGCGACGGAAATTTTTGGAGAAACATCCCACACTACGGGTGCATTGGCAAGTAGCGCCATATGCATTCCAGGTAAACCCTTCATTTTGTCCAATACCACACAGAAGGGATACCAGGGAATTTTTGGATTTGCGAAGAAGCGGCACTATAAATAAGCAGTGGCTCAATTATCCTATGCTTCCGAGCCCGCCACATAACTACTTGCCAATGGAAGACTATATGGTCAAAACCATAGAATTTTGGCTACAGAATTATGCGACGGTACCCGATTTAACTGTCAAAATGACCAACAAAATACTTAGCATGATCCTTACAGTTTTGAAGGTATTCAAGCATGCGGCCTACACCTTTTTGAACTTCATAGGTATTAATCAGGGCACGGAAATCCTCATTTTTGATCTATCAGTTATGCCTAGAAGACCAACGATAATGGCCTATTATTCCAGATTAATGTTCTTGGCAAGTGTATATATGCAGACTTTTGAAGAAGCTTTCTTTACAGGATTTTTTGAGATGGATTCAGAAAATTTTTTGAAGATGTCATCCAATTTAAATGCCAGATTAGTAGCATATGAGCTTAGCTTCTTCGCAGATCATAGACAGCCACCCAATGACGGTGTGAAGGCAGAACAATGGAAACAACTGAGGATACGTGAAGCCAATCGGCTAAATGATACAGAGCAAAGAGTATATAAAACATATGCCCGTCGCTTATTAAAGCCTGTCGGGGACGACAGAGTCCAGGAGGGGGGCAGTGTTGAGGGAGAGTCGAGTAAAAAGAAGAAAATAAGAAGGCAACGAAAGAAGCAGCTTCACTAAATAGAAATATCCGAAGATATATCTCTGCAAGAAGCCCCGCAGGGGCGCATTACCCATCTCTGCACAGAGCCCCGCAGGGGCACACACACCAAGGAAAGGACGTAACCCATATGGGTGCTTCAACCTCTTGATCTTTGGCAGGTCCAAATCGAAGACTGAAGCACCACATCCTCAGACCTTCCACTGGTGGCGTGCGTGGCAACCAGAATTACCATGGCAACCCAGAATTAATGAGCCTATAGGTGAATTAGACTGCGAATATCAGGTAGTCAGTCTAACTCCAAGGGTTGCGGGTAAGCAAGTCGAATGCATCAGGCCCAGAGAATGTAAAACAAGAATTAAGAAGAGGCCGTCAAAACTGAACACCTGTTTTACAAACAGGCAAAATTGAGCAAGGGTTGCATGCGGACAACAAACTGAGGACCACTATATGTACTTGAGAGGGGATTGAGGTATAGTCTCTTTCTCTGCAAGTCCCTAAGTTGGTACGTAGGTCAACAAAACCATCAAAGGATTTCAGTATCAATGGTTCAAGGTACTATGTGATTTATGTTGATGATGCTACCAGATGGATCACTATCTATGTGATCAAAGATAAGTCAGAAGTATTCAATACATTCAAACATTATCATGTGTATGCAGAAAGAATTACAGGTCATAAATTGAAGAGAGTAAGGTCAGATGGAGGGGGAGAGTATTTCTCTAATGAGTTCAGTGATTACTTATGGAATGCAGGTATAAAAAGGGAAATCACTTGCAGGTACTCTCCTCAACAAAATGGTGTAGTAGAGAGAAGAAATAGAACTCTTGTTGAGTTTGCAAGGTCAATGATGAAGGAGAAAAATTGCCCAAATTATTTGTGGGCTGAGGCTGTAAATACAGCTACTTATTTGGTCAATAGGCTACCATGTAAATCTTTGCAGGGTATGACACCATATGAGGCATGGTGGGGTAAGAGACCTACCTTGGATCATTGCAAAGTATTTGGATGTTTGGCATATGCATATGTGCCATCACAATTAAGACACAAGTTAGAACCTAAAGCTAAAAAGTATGTATTCATTGGTTATGATGACAAGCAGATGGGTTATAGATTGTGGAGTCCATCCACAAAGCAATTCATTGTGTCTAAGGATGTTACATTTGATGAGCAAGGTACTTGGTATGCAGGTACAATCAATATTAATACAAGTGATGAAGAAGTTGTGAGTCAAAAGAAGGGTAAAACAAAGGTTCAGATATTTGATGAAGAAGAGAATAATGAAGTGCAGGTTGAAGTTGAAGAAATGCCAAGATTTGATCTTGAGTGTGAAGAACCAGAAACTTCAAGGAGTGGAGAACTTAGAAGGTCATCAAGACACAAATGGCAACCTACAAGGTATAGCTATGATACTTCTTTTTTGGCTACCAAAGATTATGCTTACATGATAAAGGCAGATGAAGATCCTTCCACATATGAAGAGGCAAAAGGTAAGGAAAATTGGGAGAAAGCTATGCAAGAAGAATATGATGCATTAATGGAGAATCAAACATGGGATTTGGTTCCTAAACCAAATAGTCAGAAGATCATTGGATGCAAATGGGTTTACAAGACTAAGAGGTTTGCAGATGGAAGTGTGTCTAGGTATAAATCTAGACTTGTTGTGAAAGGGTTTGCTCAAACATATGGTATTGATTATGATGAGACCTATATTCCTGTGGCAAAGATGACAACCATCAGGACACTCATAGCTATTGCTGCATGTAAAGGTTGGAAATTATGTCAATTAGATGTGAAGAATGCTTTTTTAAATGGTTACATTTCAGATGATGTTTTCATGGAGCAACCCCAAGGATTCAGAGATAGAAGGTATCCAGATCGTGTATGTAAGCTCAAGAGAGCTTTGTATGGGTTGAAGCAGGCCCCAAGGGCATGGAATTATAGACTTGTGAAGTTCTTGAAAGAACTTGGATTTCAAGTATCTAAAGCAGATAGTAGCTTGCTTGTTAAAGCAAGTGATGATGGGTTCATTTACATGTGCATATATGTTGATGATATAATTCTTACAGGTACAGATGAGAAAGGCATTCAAAGCCTAAAGAAGCAAATGGAGAAAGAGTTCAAAATCAATGATTTGGGAGACTTGTCATATTTCTTGGGCATGGAGATTTCATACACTCAACATGGAGTGTATGTGACTCAAGAAAGGTATTTGAGAAACTTGTTAATCAAGTTTAAAATGAATGATTGCAGGGTAGCACCTACTCCAATGGAGGTGAATCACAAATTGAGCAGATATGGTGAAGAATTCAAGGATATGAAGCTATATCAGAGTTTGGTTGGTAGTCTTATCTATGCTACATCAACTAGGCCTGATTTATCATATGCAGTTGGAGTTTTGTCTCAATTTATGCATTGTCCTAGGAAAGAACATTGGATTGCAAAACAAAGAGTGTTGAGGTACATTAAGGGTACACTCAAAGAGGGTTTGTATTATGGTTTTACATCAGATACAAACATCAAAATATATAGTGATGCAGATTGGGCAGGTAATCCTGATGATAGGAGATCAACATATGGATACTTGTGTTATGTGGGAGATAAGTTAATATGTTGGTGTTCAAAGAAGCAACACACAGTTGCTTTATCATCTACAGAAGCTGAGTACAAAGGTATGGTTGACGCTGCAAAGGAAGTGATATGGCTTAAGACTCTCATGAAGATTTTGACACTATACGGAATACACCTATCATTTATGGAGATAACATGAGTTCATTTTATTTAGCTGCTAATCCTGTGTTTCATGCAAGGACTAAACACATTGAGATTCAGTATCACTTTCTGAGAGAGAAGGTGATGGATAAAGAGATTGAAGTCATACATACTTCAACAAAAGATCAGATAGCTGATATGCTTACTAAAAGCTTGGATGGACCAAAGCTATAGAAATTCAAAGACATGGCAGGCATAAAGAAGATAGAGGAAACCTCAATTGATGATTGAGGGGGAGCTGTTGGTGCAGGACAATCACCAATTGATGTTTTGACATGGAAATGAAGTCAAGGATTTGAGAAGAGAACAAGTTGTGAAGCATAAAGGAATGTCACATTCAGAATTTCGAAGATGTGTACACATATGTACATTCTATCAGAGATAGTTCACTTGTATCTTTGAATAGTCATAAGCTTGTAAACTTTTTGTCTATATATCCTTTGGAAAATGTCAGGGCAAGTATGAGAGAGAATGTAGAGCATGAGAATTGAGTAGAATTAGAAGTTATTAGACACTTATGAAGAGATTAGAATAGCTCTCTCATCCAGATGTAATTTCTGTCAGAAATGAAGAGAAGTTGCGCCCGATGTTTCTATGCATTCTCCTTCTGTGCTTGATCATTTCAAGAATCCTTTTGTACATGTCTAAGTTCATAGTTAATGATTCTGTGGTTAAAGTTTGAGAGCCTAATTGTAAACAGGCTGTGAGAATTGTGAGTAGGAACATTCATATGTAAAAGAGTGTTCACAGTTTTCTGAAACAGGTGCATTTTTTATGGTCAATGATTTGATCATTTCTCACTGCACAGATTAAAGTTTTGCATGAGTGAGGACTCAAAATCTAAGTTGAGAGGTAAGCCATCTATGGCTAAAAGCATTTTCTTAAACGGGTTCTAGTTTTGGAGAACCATGTCTTAGAAGTTGCAGGTGTCAAAGTCGACTATACAGAGAGACAGTTTCAGACATAGGTATATTGTTTGAATCATTTCTCATAATCTACTCAAGCTTTTGAAGTGTTTTAACTTGGAGAAGATGCACAATCTCTAGGCAAAACATTCTACAAAGTTTTATAAAAAACTTTACACGAATGATTAGTCAATGAGTGATTAAGGTGCAGCACACTTTTCTGAGAAATGACTTTTTCACAGTTAGTTAATTTCTTGATAATTTGGTGCTTGTATTCCAAAATTGGTTGGAGTTTAAAGTTATTCTTGATATAGAGGTGGTCTAACATCAAGGATAGATTGTTCTTTTGGAGATTAACACTCTCCATCAAGAAAGAATTACAGGTCAAAAATTGAAAAGGTTAAGGTCAGATGGAGGGGGAAAGTATTTCTCTAATGAGTTCAGTGATTATTTGTGGAATGCAGGTATAAAGAGAGAGGTTACTTGCAAGTACTCTCCTCAACAAAATGGGGTAGCAGAGAGAAGTAATAGAACTCTTGTTGAGTTTGCAAGATCAATGATGAAGGAAAAAAATTGTCCTAATTATTTGTGGGCTGAGGCTGTAAACACAGCCACATATTTGATCAATAGGTTACCATGTAAAGCTTTGCAGGGTATGACACCATATGAAGCTTGGTGGGGTAAGAGACCTACCTTGGATCATTGTAAAATATTTGGATGCTTGGCATATGCATATGTGCCATCTCAATTGAGGCATAAATTGGAACCTAAACCAGAGAAGTATGTATTCATTGGTTATGATGACAAGCAGATGGGTTATAGGTTGTGGAGTCCATCCACAAAGCAATTCCTTGTGTCTAAGGATGTTACATTTGATGAGCAAGGTACTTGGTATGCAGGTACACTTAATGTTCATGCAAATGTTGAAGAAGTTGTGAATCAAAAGAAAGTTAAATCAAAGGTTCAGATATTTGATGAAGAGGAGAACAATGAAGTACATGTTGGAGTTGAAGAAGTGCCAAGGTTTGATCCAGAATGTGATGAACCAGAAACTTCAAGAAATGGAGAACTCAGAAGGTCATCTAGGCACAAATGGCAACCTACAAGTTATAGCTATGATACTTCATTCTTGACTACTAAAGATTATTCTTACATGTTAAAAGCATATGAAGATCCATCCACATATGATGAAGCCAAAGGGAAGAAGAATTGGGAAAAAGCTCTGTAGGAAGAATATGATGCATTGATGGAAAATGAGACTTGGGATTTGGTTCCTAAACCAAATAGTCAGAAGATCATTGGATGTAAATGGGTCTACAAAACAAAAAGGTTTGCAGATGGAAGTGTATCTAGGTACAAAGCCAGGCTTGTTGTAAAGGGATATGCACACACATGTGGTGTGGACTATGATGAAACTTATAGTCCTGTTGCAAAGATGACAACCATAGGGACTCTCATAGCAATTGCTGCTTGCAAAGGTTGGAAATTATCTCAATTAGATGTGAAGAATGCATTTTTGAATGGTTATATTTCAGATGAAGTCTACATGGAACAACCAGATGGTTTCAAAGATCAAGTGTATCCAAATTATGTGTGTAAGCTCAAGAGAGCTTTGTATGGGTTGAAGCAAGCCACCAAGGGCATGGAATTATAGGCTTGTAAAGTTCTTAAAGGAACTTGGATTTCAAGCATCAAAGGCAGATAGTAGCTTGTTAGTCAAAGCAAGTGAGGATGGATTTATTTATGTTTGTATTTATGTTGATGACATAATACTTACAAGAACAGATGACAAAGGTATACACATGATTAAGAAGCAGATGGAGAAAGAATTCAAAATCAGTGATTTGGGAAATTTGTCATTCTTTTTGGGAATGGAGATTTCATATACTCAACATGGAGTATATGTAACTCAAGAAAGGTATCTAAAAAATTTGTTAACCAAATTTAAAATGGAAGATTGCAGGATAGCACCAACTCCAATGGAAGTGAATCATAGATTGAGTAGATATGGAGGAGAAGAATTCAAAGATATGAAGCTTTATCAGAGTTTGGTGGGTAGCCTGATTTATGCTACATTAACAAGACCTGACTTATCATATGCAATTGGAGTCCTATCTCAATTCATGCATTGTCCTAGAAAGGAACATTAGATTGCAGGACAAAGAGTTCTTAGGTACATCAAGGGCACACTTAAAGAAGGTTTGTATTATGGATTTACTTCAGATACAAGAGTCAAAATATACAGTGATGCAGATTGGGTAGGCAATTCTGATGATAGACACATGGATATTTGTGTTATGTGGGAGATAAGCTAATTTCATGGTGCTCTAAGAAGCAACATACAGTTGCTTTATCATCTAGAGAAGCAAAATACAAAGGCATGGTAGAAGCTGCAAAGGAAGTAATATGGTTAAAGACTCTTATGAAGAGTTTTGATATTATTCAGAGTACTCCTATCATTTGTGGAGACAATATGAGTTCTTTATATTTGGCAGCAAATCCTGTATTCCATGCTAGAACTAAACATATTGAGATTCAGTATCATGTTTTGAGAGAGAAGGTTGTTGATTAAGAAATAGAAGTTATGCATACTCCTACAAAAGATCACCTTGCAGATATGATGACAAAGAGCTTGGATGGACCAAAGTTGCAGAGGTTTAAAGATATGGCAAGAGTAAAGAAGATGCAGGTAATCACAATTGATGATTGAGGGGGAGCTATTGGAGCAGGACAATCAATGATTGGTGATTATATGAAGCCTAGAAATAAAGATATGAAGAAAAGAT
>CM035410.1:54913824-54926324 GCA_020310875.1 Ceratopteris richardii
TTGGCTTCCTTTGATTGCTCCACATGTCCATAAAAGATTCCCCACGAATTTGTAGCTTGAAGCTTGACTTTTAACAAACTTTACATATGGATGCGGAGACATATGTACGAAGCTGCGAGACATGCCAAAGGGCTAAATACCCGATGCGGAGAGATGACATGCCATTGAGACCCATGGTGTTCACGAGGGCATTTTCTAAATGGGGTATTGACTTCATAGGACCCATCAACCCACCGGCCAAAGGGTCACATGCCGAATATATTATAGTAGCCACCGATTACTTAACAAAATGGGTAGAGGCAAAGGCTACTAGAAAAAACGATGCTCAAACCACTGCTAAGTTTCTTTTTGAGAATATATTCACTCATTTTGGATTACGAATTGAGATTGTGAGCGACCGAGGAACACACTTCATTAATGAAGTGATAGAGTCTCTAATGAATGAATTTTTAGTGATCCATAAAAATAAGCCCCATACCACCCTCAAGCCAATGGTCAAGCGGAAAGTTCCAATAAGGTATTATGCACAACATTGACCAAGATTGTCAATAATGGGAGGTCCGACTGGGACAAACAATTGCATCATGCAATTTGGGCCTTCCGAGTGGCATACAAGACTGCCATTGGAACTACCCCATTCAATTTAGTGTACGGGCAGAATGCAATTTTGCCAATTGACTTTTTGATTCCCACTTTGAAGGTAGCCCAACAGTACGAATGGACCGGACATGAGTTATCCCAACAACTAAACCAAATAGAGAGGCTGCATGAAACTAGGTTACAAGCTGTCACAGGAATATATGCAGCCAAGAGAAGACAAAAGACATATTACGATGCTCACATAAAAGACAAGGACTAAAGGAAGGAGACCTAGTCCTGGTCTACACCTTGAAGCAACATGCTACGAAGTTACAAAAGCGCGGATAGGATCTCGACGAGTGGCGCAGTTAATCTAGCCACATTAGATGGAGACATTCTTCCTAACTACATAAGCGGATGTAGAGTGAAACGGTTCATGGAGCCACTGACAAACCAAATGTTAGCACGTCTTGTAGGTGCACAAAATAGGAAGAAAGAGGAAGAATGGGTCAGAGAGGAGGCACGGCAAGAAGCCCTAGAATGCATCAAGAAACGGAAAGAATGGATTAGGCAAAGAGACGAACGGTATCTCCAAGGAGAAGAGCCTATCCCTATGGCTAATTACCAGGTTCATAAGTCTGATGTGATGAATGCCTACATGTCACAGCCCTACCTAAACCTAGGGATTGGCAAGACAGAGTACAAATTGATAGATGCCTTGATAGACTCTGGAGCAAGAATCAGTTGCATACGAAATACGATCATGCGAGATCTTGAAAATACTATGACTCCCACAAAAGCTCATATGATAGGTATCGGAGGTCAAATCATAGAATGCATAGGAGAAACTACTATATCCCTCCACCTAGGAAATTCCTCCATGAAACTACGAGTCTTAGTATGTAAGGATGAAGACTTAATACAAGACTTAATCCTAGGACAGGATTGGATCATTGAGAATGAAGTAAGTATCAACCTAGTGCAAGGATATATTTCAGCCAAGGTAGGACACAAGGAAATTTTTAGTCTACTAGGGGAGAAGCCCTCACCAAAACCAGAAGCCATCAAGCGTGCAGAAGAACCCAAGGAAGAGCACTTAGAACATGATTCTAGCCCAAATACCTCAGAAACCAGTCCAAACCCTAATGTATCCAAGGAAGCTATGAATTCATCCTTTTCAAGTGGTGAACAGCCAGACACGAAGGAAACCAACAATCTGAGAATTCGTCACATGATAGAAGGATCACCAATTTGTAGAACCACATTCAAATACCCTCTTCCAGGAAAAGTCAAATTCAAATGGGTACGCAAGGATCAAGTGCAGAAATCAGAGATGTCAACACCAACTCATGAGAAGAAAAAGGAGGACAAGAAGTTAGCTTCACCACAGTCCAAATCAAAAAGACTATTGCAGGTATGGCTTCCTAAGCCTTTGATTGAAGCTCAGAAGGATCGACAACAGATATGGATTCCCAAGAAGGTCAGACAAGCAGCCAATCACGAGATAAGCAAATAGGAGGATACATTACATCGACACATCCGGACAACGAAGCCAAGACAAACTCACCATACAAACAGGAAGAGGAAAACCTCTACCACTAGGACATTAGAAGAAATGAAGGAAACACATGAAGCTTGAAGGACCAAAGAGAAGGCACAACCTATCAATGTGACCATGAAATGGATTTGGAAACCAAAGCAAAAGCTAGGAATGGACCACCAGAACAATGAAGATTCCAATTGCACTCATGAAGTATCGAATGCACCTAAAGTATGCATAATAGGGCCACATTACTAGGCCAAGCATTTGGCACTTGGTGTACACAATAAAATTAGTGGTGCACATTCTCCAATGGGGAATAGGTCATAGCTTCGACTTCATTAGGAATGGACATACTATGTAAATAAATAAATGCTTCGGCTATACTAATACTTGTTTTCTTTCAGAAAAGAAATAAAAAGATGTGGTAAGAGATCTCACTTATACAATCAAGGGGAACGGAGTGATGAAACGACAACATTTTTTCACTGCAATGCACCACACAATTGCTATGTTTTCAATTGAAGCTAATGCCATTTCATTACAACTGCAGATGGCTTCTGAAGTTTCTGAAGCAACAATTCAAGAGGAAGTATTGGAATGTCCTCTCTAGAGTATCACCAAAGCGAAGGGACATTGGTTTAGAGAAGATCAACCGGCCGGGGAGTACCTCTTCCTAGTGAATATCAAAATCATGGATACAGATCATCAATTTCTGATCATGTCTTAAGATTTTAGAGTGGTGCATGAACTGCCGTCTACGATCGACATCATGAAGAAAGCGGGCATACACAAATACTTTGAACTGCCGATCTATAAGCCCGAATTTCAAAGGTTTACACAAGTCATGAATACATTACATCTAGCACTACAAAACCCATTGGTGCCAGAGGCTAGAGTAATGGACGGCATAGGTGAATGGGTAGTCATTCAATTTACACATGACTTGATAAAAGAAGCTTTTGGTTGGGAAAAAGATGGCAACACGATAGTGAAAGAAGAGAGTCAAGGGGCAAAGACCAGAACCTTTACCGACATCAATAGAGTTGACATAGAAGAGGAAGTCAGACTGATCCATCAGCACTTCTGCTTCTCAAATATGCATCGATATACAGCCCCTCAGAACATTATTGTCCAGCTACTCGCACATGCTATCAAACAGATTGGCAATCAAATTAATCTGACTCCATACATACAGGAACGACTGTTCAAGGCAAAGAAACAGTGGAACAACAAGAAGTTTCTGAATGGTAGTGTAGCTCTAACCATTTTAATCTATCATGCTTTAGGCATTAGAGAGCACCTGCAAAAAATGCCATCATCAACTGGTATGGCTAAGTATTTCAAAGTCGCGACAGTACCAAAAAAGAAAAGAGGAGTCAAAATTGTCGAAGTAGCAGGCCATATCTCAACCCAGAATGAGAGGCACAAAGAGACTAAGGGAAATAAAGCAAGTAGAAGAGGAAGTTCCAGCCACGAAAAGGGCACACATACTTCCAAAGACAAGAATTCAAGAGCCAAGACACATTACAGAGGAAGACTTAACTAAGGCCCTGGAAGATACACACCAATATACAAAAGGGAAAATTAATCTACCAGTCCAAGGGCACCATTACCAGCAAACCCAACAAGAAGTAGAAGCTAAAAAGAAGCTCACCAAATTCCATCGATACAGAGAATTAGTGTTGGAAAATTCAAGCTCATCTTCGGATGCACAAGAAGAACCTAACACATCATTATTAAACGTGGATATCCAAAGTGAATCTAAGGATGATGGACAATGGGAGGAACTTAATGCAATTGACTACAATGAAGCAGAAGAAGGCATGAAGGTGGAAGACAACACTGCCCACCCCACTCAGGACATCGCAAGGAAGGAAGCGAACCAAGAAGGGACACATGTCATCAAAAGCAATGAGACTTCCACCATTCAAATCAAGGAGAAAACACTTACTGGGGAGGTGTCAATCAAGATACCAAAGAAAGAGCCTAAAGAAGCTATAGTCGAAGAATCAGAACCATTCACACCGATAAAGGTTGTGGCAGAACTTTCCCCCATGGATGTCACCTTTCAGGGGAGTGCCACTAAAATTATTGACTTGGATGACCAACGGAAAGAACCAAATATTCAACTACAAATCAGACAACCACACAACGAGACCATCCATGTAGAGCAAGGAAAAGATGTACACACAGGAGAAGCTCCAAGCATACCAAGAACATGGTTGAATGTAGACATCACTCAGCTCAAGCCCGTAGTGCAAGACATGATCAGAACCGCAATGGACACACAATGCTTGAAGTTGATGAGGATTATGATCAAGCGATGCAGGAAAAGCATGCACTACATCAAACCGATAAGCACCTTTCCGTAGAATTAAAGCTGGAAAGAGAACAAATAATGCATAAAGAAAATGAAGTTCAAGAAGCTAAAAAGTAGTGCAAAAATTTAGAGACAAAAAACGCAAAATTAAAAGAACAAATACAGGAAGTACAAAAGAAATATGAGGCTAGCGAGAGTGAGAAGACACGGATGAATGCCAGAAGTAAGATCTTAGAATCACAAATCAAGGTATATATGGAGGAGGTAGAAAACCTATGGAACCGAAATAAGGAGCTCATGATAGCTCTTCTAAGTGATCAGTCCATAGATGTTCAGGAAAGGCCACACAAAGACATCAAGGAACTAGAGGAGAAGATGGCTAAGTATGAAGATCAACTCAAGCAGGAGCAGGCAGTCATTGTTGACTGGGAACAGAGGTACATGGAGGAAACCGCAGCTCTAAGGACTAAATGGAAAAAGGCTAAGAATCGCTATCTTATGCAATGTAAAGAAGACACTGATCACCTTGATATTGTTGCTCAAGAACTTCTCAAACACAAGGACAGTATCGTTAAAGCCAATGAGGAAATCAAGCAAAAAGATGGGATGATTAAGCAACTACAAGAGCAGCTAGAGCAAAAGGCAATTGAGGGGACACCAATAGTTCCAAAATCCGCAGAGGCTACTGAGGAGATTGAGGTACGTCCTCTCTCTCCCCCCTCATATCATTCGCCAATAAGGGAGGAACAAAAGATCCAAATTGAACATAATAATTGGGACATTGCAGAATTGAGCCGACCGGAAAGGGCACTACTGGTGTCCCAGCTTACTGCTGAATTCAAAGATCAGATAATCTAGGTCATGAAGGAAGCCCAAATTGAGAGCAAAAACTTGGATCAAATTTTAAAGCCATTTAATGTACCATATGGCCTACTAAAAGAGCAAACATGGCAGTATATAAAGACAACGAAAAAGAAGGATCCGGACACCAACCTCCAATTTAGCAAAGATACATTCACATATACTCAAGAAGAATTCAAAACGGTTGATCCTATATGGAGGTGAAAAGTTTTGGAAAAGAATCCTACACTGCGGGTACAATGGGAAGCATCACCATATGTGCTTCAGGTAAACCCATCTTTTTGTCCAGTATCCCGCAGATACTCTTGGTCACAATTTTGGGAAGGACAGCGCCAGGGAAGCATAAATAATTGAATTATCCGCTATTACCTAGTCCCCCACATCACTACCTACCGACAGAAGAATACATGGTAAAAACAATGGAATTTTGGATTGCAAGATATGCGACGGTACGTGATTTGGCAATTAAAATGACAAATAAGATTTTTAGCATGCTTCTTACAGTTATTAAAGTCTTCCAGCATGCAAAATATACCTTTTTGAATTTCATCGGCATTACACAAGGCTCTGAAGCGCTCATTTTTTATCTCTCAACCATTCCGAGCCGCTTAACCCTTATGGCATATTATTCACGACTTATGTTTTTGTCAAGTACATACATGCAAACATTTGAAGAGGCATTTTTCATGGGCTTCTTCGAAATAGATTCAGAAATTTTTGTAAAGATGACTTCAAACCTTAATGCAAGACTGGTGGCTTATGAAACAAGCTTTTTTGTGGATCATCGCCAAGCACTAGAGGATGGAGTGAAGTCAACATAGTGGAAGGAGTTTATGATATGTCACACCAATTTGTTGAACCAAAGAGAGCAAGAAGCCATACAAACGTACTCATGTCACCACAAAAACCCTGTTGGGGACGACAGAGTTCAGAAGGAGGGACGTGTGGAAGGGGAATCAAGCAAGAAGAGAAGAATAAAAAGAAGATCAAAATCCAAAACTGCTCAATAAAGAATGAAGATAAGAAAGCATAAGAACCACACTTTGCCCAAAGCCCCGCAGGGGCACGCATCAGGCAACAACGCCAAACATCCAGGTCTTGAGGATTGGAATTAAAGATCAATCAGAACCAGGACATTTCATGGGAAGGACGGACCAGGGCCAGGAAGTATCCATGAAGAAGTGCAAGACATTACTTGGCAGGTAATAATCCTTCCATTGATAGCGTGCATGGGCAACCAAGTAAACAGGCTCAGAACAATATGACAGGGTAAGATGTGTGAAGATAAAGACAAATCAGAAGACCAAAAGCTAGAAAGAGGTAGAGGCGGAAAAGTTGAAGAGAGTGACCAAGAACAACACATTCTTAGTCACCGGTGGCGTGCGTGGCAGCCCGACTGAATGCAGCAACCCAGATTTGTGATGTACGGAATACCAAGGGAAAAACAGAAGCAAATAACCTATGTCGGACAAAATAACAGATTCTCTGACAGTCCTTACCGCTTCCTCGACCACTAGGTGTGTGTATTCAGAAGCCTTAAATAAGAAGCAAAAGCCTGTGAAGGGACGAGAGAGACAAAAAGGGGGAGAGTGTTGCAGACCAAAGAAGCACAAAAGAAGAGCCCCAAAATTTTCAAATTAATGGGCACATTTTTCTTCTTCAAAGCTTTAAGAAATTCCCTCAAGCCATGTAAATGCACTAGAGGAGTCCTCTAGATGCATATCCCCAACTCATTGTAATATATTCCCTATAAATTAGTAGGAGATTCACTTTTTAGTAATAAAGTGCCGGTCTCTTGTGTGAAAGGACCAAATTTAGGGCACATGTATATAAGTCACTTTGTGACTCTTTGTGGACACTTTTTGCCATTGTGAAGAAGGAGAGCTCCTGAATTTCAAATTTGCCTCTTTCTTGCAGATTTTCATCTTCTCTTTGATCTTCTATGTGTGTGTAATGCTTGGAATGTGTGTGTAGGACTGTTGTCTACCCCTCCCACTATTTTTGAGCTACTGTAGTGTGTGTGTGAGCTTGTAGGAGTTGTGGAGTGAGTGTGGGTGTTTCTCGCCATTCACTATTTTCATCATAACTTGAAGCACAGTTGTCAGAATCAAGTGAAACCACATCTAATACATGCGTCTCGTTGAGAGCTTTGAAACGAGTCCGCTATTGACTATATTTGCAGTTCGGAGCTGAGAGAAATCCTTGATTTACTAAAAATTGTTGTAAGTGGTATCACGACAGACACTTTTAGTATTTCAGTGAATTAGAGAGGTGGATTAGTCTTTTCTCATGCATGAAGGCTGAAACACTTCATTTTGCATCATGTGTGCACATGTCTTCATACACTTGGTTAGGTCGTTTGATCAGATTGACAAATAAGCGTGTGTCAATTTCCCACTATATGCACTTGTGTGGCAATTGAGGTCTAGTCTCTTTGGCACAAGTCCTTAAGTCTTCTTGACTTAGGTACACAATAATTCAAGGGCTAGACTAAAGCAAATATACATCATATTCTAACCTTTAGAATCCATATATTTAACCTTCTGAACCCATGAATTATACAACATTCTTCCCCCCTTTAACATTTTCGTCCTCGAAAATGCGTGTAGGTATAATATGTGAAGTATTCCCCCATGCACCATGATCTATACTTTGAGCATGGTCATCTCTCTCTTTAGATTCATTTCCAGTAATCAGATAAAGGCTAATCCCTACCTTAATCTGAAAGGAAAGGAATCAAAATCCCTGCCCAAATCATTTTCTCTTAGTCCACCCGAATGTGCATACATGCCCTGTACCTATGGACTAGTGAGATGGGTGGACTTCTTTGGTGGTCTTTTTCTTTTGGAACTTTCACAAACCTTCAGCTCCATAAAATAATACATTTCAGTAATTTGCTAGAAATTTATATTTTTAGGAGTCTATGATAGAGATCTTATCTCTATCTTGAAAGGGCCAAAAACTAGATTCATCTTTCACTTTCAATAGAAAGAAGAGGAATCTTCAGATGTTTTGAACTTAACTTATTCTTTTATAGTCCTTTTCAAATACAAATATACTTTATTTGTATTTGCCAGGACTTATCTAAAGATATGAACTTAGCAAAGTGGGTCTAGTGAGTCCCTGCCAAAACATGCTCAATAAAATGAGGAGAAATACTATCTTCTCATTCCTTGGAAACTTAGGTGGACGTATTTCAATCATCCATGTTTTCTTGAAACATAAAGTTCAAGTATTCTGAATGACAATATACCCAATTTTGAAAGTTCATGTCTACAAGTGGATCCTTATCTTGATCATCTTTGATTTTCCCAAGAATAATTCTCAAAATAGAATTTAATCCTTTTGACATTCAAGACTTAGATCCAAAGATGACTTTAGGAATTTGGAAATATTAGGTATCTCTACCTTGTTCTTTGTTAGCCAGTTCTTTCCAATGAGAATTAGTACTAAGTATCTTGAACCGACTCTGGTTCATACTTGAGATAGTTATGTATACTAACCTCGAAGATCACCAAAGCTTTACAAAGAGCTTACTAAACCAATTCCTTCAAATCCTCAAAATATTTGAGGAAGAATGCTTCATCGAGATACCTTCTAGATTTTCTATTGGATGGAGTTGAGATGATTCAAGTTTTGCAGCTTTAGTTCCAAGGACTTGCGAGAAAGATGCCTCTTTCTAGGTATCATATCCAAGATCTTGCTAGGAAGTTAGTGAACATTCTTGAATCACTTGTTCTCACCAAAGATTCAAAAGACAATCTTTTACAGATCATCCTTTTATTTAAGCTTATTATACTTGAATAGGCTTGACTTTACTTTTGGATTTTAACTTGGTAAACTTCAAAAATCCTTTATCTTATTACTTATCCAAATTTATTGTACCATATAAAATTTGGCTATGCATTTAAGAAAAATGCATCTACTTAAAAAGATAGCCCTTTCTAGGGTAAATGTTATGTTCATTCTATTTACCCTTTTGTTCATACGAGGTGTATTTAAATTGGTTCAAGGAGGTACATTTCTACGCCTCATAATGAACCTAAGACCTTAATCTAAGTGGTCTTATCTTTAAGGCTTATCCCGATGTCTCCTATTGGATCTTGAGTCTATTTTCTCTCTCGCCATTAGAGAAATCCCTCAATGGGAGTTAGTTCTCACTGTCCCATCTCTCAAATATCCTTGATCTTAAGCTTCCATTATCCTTAAGTTCAGTGTCCCATACCACTGAACCCACTTAAGTGATATTGTAAACCTAGACGTCCCATACCATCCGATGTACAATCTCACCTTAGCATAGAAAATTTTATCTCTTAATCAGGGATTAAACTCTATTCATTTTAGTCTTATCAATTATAATCAAAATCTTTGTAAGTTACATTCTTACAGCATCTTGATTTGTTCTTGAAAAGACTTTGAAAACTGAGCTTTTATTGAACTATTTCCTTGATCAGATGTAATCAAAGTTATCTTTGTTTATGTCATTTGATAATAGAGCTAGTATTCTCATACTAGACATTATCTATTGACATAAGTAGGCATTTGTATCAAAGGATATAGTCAATCATAAGCTTTTCTACATTGTTACCTTTTTAACCATCTTGATAAATTGTTTTTTACTCATAGAGCACATTTTGGAGTAGAGGTCTTAAGAGTTTCTTTCAACCCTTTAATCTCCCTCTTCTCTAGATATGCTTAATGAGTTACAACTCTTCACCCTTGAAGCAATTTTCTCAAAGATCCAAATGGATCCTACCTCTTGTCAATGAAGGAAAAAGCTTATTGGGGAAGAAATAAATGTTTAAAAGGGTAAAATGGTTCAACCATTTTTCCCTAATATGTCATTTAACGACATTCTCTTCCCCCTTTTAGTGTGATCATTGTCCTCAATGATCAGATGTTTGAAGTTCCTATGAACTTCTCGACATCGTTCATAATGATAAAATACCCTATGTATGTAGGGTCTCATATAGGCTTCTCATTTCTCTTTTGGATGTCTTTCAATCCAATTTCTTATTACCACGATCTTATGTTTAACATTGCTTAGTTTGTAACCTAAGTCCTTGGCCTTGCTGATTAGGCATGCCATGGGTATTATGCAACTTCAGGGTCCATCAATAGGACTCGAAGCTTAAGGTTTTTCTATCTGTAATAAATCCTGTTGGCTTTTGGATTAAGCCAACATATAAAAAGCATAAAAGTTAATGGGAATTGAGTTACATATCCTCAATATTCCATTAAGCTTGTATGCTTTTGACTTCATAATTATAAGTCATTTCCTATATTAACCTTAATCTTTACTTAAATTCTCTCTCATGTCCCATCAACCCATGCATATGAGATTTAATTCATGGATACATAGTGTATGCCAAAAACATATACATCTTTGTTTATGCTTGGCATGCATAAGGTTCATGTATTGAACCCCTCTTTAAAGCATGCATGGAATTCACATTTAGAACTCCATTTAATGCATGAATACATGCTTGTGTTTCTATTCATGTTCACTCCATGCTATGATGGACACCCCATTTCAATTCTTTGACAATCTTCATGTGGTGAGTCCATTATGGGCTAATGAAAAAGCCTTTCCTATTTTTCTATGCCTTAAATATAGCATGCAAAAAAGTTAATTCATGCCTTATTTTAAGTGTGTGGATCCCACCTACATTTAAAATGCATTCTTTCATGCATTATTCTAGCATGGCAAACAAATATGAAAGGAAAATTGGAAAGTAACACTTACCTCCATCAAAGCTACGTCCTTTCCTTTGAAATTCCCTTGTCCTTTCTCGGGCATATTACCCAAAAGTTCACTTAACTTTACAATATCAAAGATCTGTTAAATGCATAATTGCATTCATATGTGGAATCCATTTAATGCTTACATTTATCCTCACAAACATTCTAGAAATGTCCAAATGCATTTGTATATAAAATGCTTTTATACTTGCCACATCCATGTGAGATAAACATAATGCATGATCACTGTATGTGATGCTAATATATAGGTCACAAGAAAAGAAAAAAGATCATTTAATAAAATTTCAAGATTTCCTTACTGCAAATGATAAGGCTTAATGAACTTTTCACAACGTCATTGACGGCGAACTACTAGCGTCGCCGTGATCTGAAAACTTCACCGGACCATTCAATCAGTAGAAGCGATGGATGGTGTGTGCGAAGGGCAAGGACGTAGTCAATGTGAGCTGATGACTCGCGCTTACTAAGAATTCCTCATTGAAGATCAATAATTACAAGGATCTATCTCTATCTCGATGAAATTTCAAAATATTACCCGGGCCTATCGGCTGAGGTGGTAAACTTATTGAATTCATCAATGTAATGAGCATATGGCCCAAAACATCTAAAGGCATCATATACTTGTTATTGCCTTAAACTTCCATGGTCTATACATCATGCATCTCATGCATTCTCTTACTGTCGAGCTAATTCAGAAAAGTGGATCATATTGATGAAAAATAATAATAATAAAGTATGCAAGAGTAGCAGGAAGCAATAAATATTACTTCCCCAATTTCTGTGATGAAGAGTCAAGACCTTCCATTCATGGGTATCCACTTCTTGATGGCCATATCTTTTTTCGAGTTGGATGCTTCCTCTTAGAGCTTTAACTTACCCCTTATACCCCGTATACGAAGCTGAACTCAGAAGCATACTTTCGTTATCTTAAGGAAGAGACTCCAGTTTGGGAATAGGGCTGCTCCTTGATGGCTACTGTATGCGTAGTTTTGCAATCCAATAAATCCATGCAAAACTCTGCGAACACTCTATATATATATAGAAGCATTTGCAGCGCACTAATATCACTTCATATGACAGACGAGCTCCTGATGAACACTCATCTCGCGCTTGACTCACGCTTCACATGTGCGTGCTATGATGAGATTTACTCCGTCCATGAGTATGGCCTTGGCTGCTCAAGAGCTCTCTCATAGAGGGAGAGGTCACACAGGCGTATGCTTTTGCAAACACTCCCAACCAGAGTAAATAGCTCCGTCGACCCGAAAGGCCTCGTGAGATATAAGAAAAAAGAAGGATCTTCGCTGCTCGTGATGCCAATGTTGTGAAACTAAATTCCACAAACAACTAAATCAACTAGCAAGACCACACTCCTAAGAGAGAGCACGTATCCACCCATCCAACTCCACCCATATATATACCTCTATCCCAAGG
>CM035410.1:54936324-54948824 GCA_020310875.1 Ceratopteris richardii
ATCTTGCCCTGATACGGAATTCACCTTGATCTAGAACTCACATTGATATGGAATTTTCCTTGACATGAGGGTAGGCAAAGGGGTTAAATTGAAGGGTTTCATGGGGAGGAGTTGGCGGGATCACCCCAATTCTACAGAGAAGGTGAGGATTCACCTTCATGCATCCATCTGAGTCACCCTAATTTACTCTATGATTGAAGAGAAGGGCAAGGTTTTTCCTTGATGCACCCATTTGAGTCACACCACCATAAGGCTAGTCATTGAATTCTCCTTCCAAGGCCAAAATGTTTCCTAGTTCTTGATCTTTAAGCATGATGGGGCTAGCAACTAGCCAACTGCAGGCTCAATAAGTGTGAGCCAAGGGGAGGGATGGTCTTACATGGCATAATCATCCTATTAATGTGGTGTAATGTCAATAATGAGTCCTTCTTACTCTCCATGAGGAGGTTTTAGCTTCACGTTCCTCTTCTTGCATAGATGGGGGTGATGAGTCACCCTATGCCTTGATGCACAATTCCAAGGCGTGTTGGTTGTGCATGTATAGGGCAAGGAATGCCTCTTCTTATGGACTATCGAGCTCAGGGTGAGTAACACTTCTCTTAGTCATTGGGTGAGTGAGCCTCCACATGGCCCAAGAGGATGAGTGCAAAGTAGTTTACAAAAGACAAGCTACCTTGAATAAGAATTGACTATGGCTTACAATCATAGTGCTACAGGCCCTTGCATCAAGCCTTGGCACTATCATGATGCTAACTTTCTTTTCAGACATAAATGAACTATAATATAGAAATGAAATTAAATGATGGTATATACATTGAGTGAGTTCCCTCTTGCTTGCTTCAATTAAAGTATGTCTTCACTATGGAAATGTTAATAAGGGGAATCTTCTTACCCTTCAAGTCTTCCACTTGTATTGATCCTTGAGGTAATATCTTCTTCACTCAGTAAGGTCTTTCCACTTAGGTGCTAATTTAACATGTATTGCTGGAATCTAATGCACCAAGAACAAGGATCTGTCCTTCACTTCATTATCCCTTAGATAGCTATCATGAATTTGTTTGCACTCCTCTTGCTTTACCTAGAATCTCTTCATTTTTGCTTCCTTGCATTCTTCCAATGCTACATATCCTATTATGAGGGTCGATTCCGATGGATTTGGCTTCAACTTATTTTCTGATGATGAACTTAAAGGGAGCCAATGCCTCCTTACCATAGACCAAGAGGAATGGACTATCATCAATAGTGCTTCTTCTTGTCATTTGAAACGCCCAAATTCCTCTAGTAATGGCTTGTGGCCATGAGCCCTAATGGTCAAAAACCAATTTGTCTAGTATCCCGATCAAAATCTTGTTGGAGCTTTTTGCTTGCCCATTTTCTCTATGATAATAGGCACATGCATTCTTGTGGATAATCTTGTATCTGTCAAAAATGAAATGAAACAAATGATTTACAAAATGTATGCCCCTATCACCAGTAACTTCTAGTGGGCACCCAAATTGCAAGAAAATTTCGCATAATCTTGGCCAAGTAGCCTCAGCTTCTACCCATTTCGTGGAATAGCATGTGGCCATCAAAATATACTTTTTATTACTAGTTTCACTTGTTGAACTTATGAGTCTAATGAAATCGAGACCCCACAATTCAAAAGGCTGACACCTAATTGAAATTACTAATGCTTGGAAATTTAGTCTTATTGGGCTAGGGCCATATCAATGACAGATGTCACATTCTTTAGAAAATCGAGCAGCATCCCCATAAATATAAGACCACCATAATCCCTTGTGGATGATTTTATGCACTCTCCCTTGAGATGCCCTTCACTATGTGCTAATTTAAGAAAAAAAATTACTTCTTGTGGATAAACTCATTTATGCGAAATACCATCTATCTATCTATCCAACTATCTATCTATCTAATTATGTATCTATCTAATTATGTATCTATCTAATTATGCATCAATCCTTCTATCTATCTATGCATCCATCCATCCATCCATCTATCTATCTATCTATCTATCTATCTATCTATCTATCTATCTATCTATCTATCTATCTATATATCTATCTATCTATCTATCTATCTATCTATCTATCTATCTATCTATCTATCTATCTATCTATCTATCTATCTATCTATCTATCTATCTATCTATCTATCTATCTATCTATCTATCTATCTATCTATCTATCTATCTATCTATCCTATCTATCTATCTATCTATCTATCTATCTATCTATCTATCTATCTATCTATCTATCTATCTATCTATCTATCTATCTATCTATCTATCTATCTATCTATCTATCTATCTATCTATCTATCTATCTATCTATCTATCTATCTATCTATCTATCTATCTATCTATCGATCTATCTATCTATCTATCTATCTATCTATCTATCTATCTATCTATCTATCTATCTATCTATCTATCTATCTATCTATCTATCTATCTATCTATCTATCTATCTATCTATCTATCTATCTATCTATCTATCTATCTATCTATCTATCTATCTATCTATCTATCTATCTATCTATCTATCTATCTATCTATCTATCTATCTATCTATCTATCTATCTATCTATCTATCTATCTATCTATCTATCTATCTATCTATCTATCTATCTATCTATCTATCTATCTATCTATCTATCTATCTATCTATCTATCTATCTATCTATCTATCTATCTATCTATCTATCTATCTATCTATCTATCTATCTATCTATCTATCTATCTATCTATCTATCTATCTATCTATCTATCTATCTATCTATCTATCTATCTATCTATCTATCTATCTATCTATCTATCTATCTATCTATCTATCTATCTATCTATCTATCTATCTATCTATCTATCTATCTATCTATCTATCTATCTATCTATCTATCTATCTATCTATCTATCTATCTATCTATCTATCTATCTATCTATCTATCTATCTATCTATCTATCTATCTATCTATCTATCTATCTATCTATCTATCTATCTATCTATCTATCTATCTATCTATCTATCTATCTATCTATCTATCTATCTATCTATCTATCTATCTATCTATCTATCTATCTATCTATCTATCTATCTATCTATCTATCTATCTATCTATCTATCTATCTATCTATCTATCTATCTATCTATCTATCTATCTATCTATCTATCTATCTATCTATCTATCTATCTATCTATCTATCTATCTATCTATCTATCTATCTATCTATCTATCTATCTATCTATCTATCTATCTATCTATCTATCTATCTATCTATCTATCTATCTATCTATCTATCTATCTATCTATCTATCTATCTATCTATCTATCTATCTATCTATCTATCTATCTATCTATCTATCTATCTATCTATCTATCTATCTATCTATCTATCTATCTATCTATCTATCTATCTATCTATCTATCTATCTATCTATCTATCTATCTATCTATCTATCTATCTATCTATCTATCTATCTATCTATCTATCTATCTATCTATCTATCTATCTATCTATCTATCTATCTATCTATCTATCTATCTATCTATCTATCTATCTATCTATCTATCTATCTATCTATCTATCTATCTATCTATCTATCTATCTATCTATCTATCTATCTATCTATCTATCTATCTATCTATCTATCTATCTATCTATCTATCTATCTATCTATCTATCTATCTATCTATCTATCTATCTATCTATCTATCTATCTATCTATCTATCTATCTATCTATCTATCTATCTATCTATCTATCTATCTATCTATCTATCTATCTATCTATCTATCTATCTATCTATCTATCTATCTATCTATCTATCTATCTATCTATCTATCTATCTATCTATCTATCTATCTATCAATCAATCTATCTATCTATCTATCTATCTATCTATCTATCTATCTATCTATCTATCTATCTATCTATCTATCTATCTATCTATCTATCTATCTATCTATCTATCTATCTATCTATCTATCTATCTATCTATCTATCTATCTATCTATCTATCTATCTATCTATCTATCTATCTATCTATCTATCTATCTATCTATCTATCTATCTATCTATCTATCTATCTATCTATCTATAACACTGAGTCACAACAAAGGAGAACAAAGACATGTTCTCTTTTTCTTTTTACCTAAATACCATTATATGAAGCAAAAAAGTGGGCATTTTACAATATCTAGAAAGCATCACGAGTCTTGCTTGTAAATATTGTCTTTAGAAGCTTGATCTCATATCCCAAGTAGTCAAGATAGATATACTAAAATTCTTGCTGCCATGAAAACTAGTTGTTGAGCATGACCAAGAATCCCACATCATGAACTTGGACAATAGATTAGAGTTGAAAAGGTACATGTAAGAATTCGCGAAGCTCCTTCATTACATCTATAACCTCAACAAGCACAGAAGATAGCTAATTAAGAGTTACTCGAAAGTTAGAGTACATGTGTTGTAAAAATCAGAGCATTTTAACAAGGCAATTAAGATCATCCCCTTTGTATGGTTAAGATCCCCATTGAATGCCTGGCCATATTAACAGAATATTAAATACACTTCACAAAAGCATTCCCAAGAGAAGATAATACTCAACAAAATTATACTAAGAAACATTCACACATGATCAGAGAAATGCTCAAGATAAATCAAGCTGAACACGAAGTGGAAGCAGAACTCCAAATTATATTTCCATTAAAATGATATTTTACATTTCATGTGTTTTACAAGAGTTATGTGAATCTACAATAGAAGCTGATCATAGCTTTCCTCAGGCTCAAGGGTATTGGTATCCTCTGGCACATTAGAACACCTATCTTGCCTCTCTTGCTCCAAGATTGGCTCTTCAAGGTCAGCCATGTCCCCAGGTTCATCTGCAAGTGGGGGAACAGGCTCCCTTGAAGCTGCTTGGAATCTCTCCGTATCTGCAATGTGCTTCCTTCCAACCTCTTGGTCTTCATCTGGGCATTCATTCAGCCCATTGATTCTCATTCTAATGAAGCTCACTTGAGCATCATCCTTCTCCACAGCTATGCAGTGCCTGAACATCTTTAAGGAGCAAGCCAGAGTCGTTCTTGAAATAGCAGAAAACCTCTTAGAGGCTTCAATCAACAATGACTAATGAAAATTGTGAAAATTGAAATTACCTGTGCCCGAAAAAAGGTCTAGGACCCAGTCATCATCATTGGAAAATAGCTGAAGCAATCTCATTATGAGTTTTTGTGGCTTCTGATAAGGGTTAACCAATGTCATGTCCCCAGCTACATGACGAAGTTTCTTGGTAACGACTGGGAACATGAGCACATTTGAGATCCCATTCTCATTGCAATGCTCCCTGACTCTCCTTTTGCTTACTTCATCATAATAGCCCACTGTAATGCATTCAGTGGCACTCACAAACCGATGCAAAGGAGTGTGATTTACGTTTGTCTTCACCCTGCAAAAAAGAACTATGAGTCACATAGGGCATCATGAAAGCCATGGAGATAGAAAGAAGATTACTTACCAAGCTAGGCACTCCACAGCATGACATCTTGCCTTCAGAGCAGTTGAAACAGAGAAAGACTGGTCTCTGCTATGGAAAATTACTATCCTCCAAAGAGGAGACATAGTCAACTCTGCAAAATCAGTGACCATCTTCCGAATCTGAGGGTGTTTGAAGGGCTCATCATCATTAACTGATCCTAACATCCTAAATCCATAGGGTATGTCCGCTATGAGAAGGGAGAAATGTTTTCTAGGCACAACAGAACAAATATTATTTACATCACTACAGAACACATTGTAATATACAGGCCTAAGGGGGTCTAAGGGATTGGAGAAACATTTAAGATCGGGTTCATCATCAAAATCCATCTCCTTCGCTTTCAGTCTAGATTTCTCATGCCTTGCTCTTTGAATGTGAGCAAGGAATGCAGGGGGGCAATCATCTAGTACCTCTGTAGACTTACTTTTCCTTGGTTTCTGCAGAACAAATTGGAAAAACAATTAGAAGAGCTCTTCAGTACAGCAAACAGAACATAAAGAACGGATGTATGGCATCGATTTCTTGTTGGGGTAGATGCTAGGCATCGACCTTCTACTAAAAATCGATGCTTGGCATCGACCTAGGGACCTAAGTCGATGCCTGGCATCGACTTTTGCCACGAGGTCGATGCCAGGCATCGACTTTTGTTGCAGGTCGATGCCAGGCATCGACTTATGCTGCAAGTCGATGCCAGGCATCGACTTATGCCCCCAAGTCGATGCCAGACATCGACTTATGCTGCAAGTCGATGCCAGGCATCGACTTATGCCCCCAAGTTGATGCCAAGCATCGACTTATGCCCCCATGTTGATGCCATGCAATGCATCAAATTGTTTAGTATGAAATATTCTGATAAGAGAATCTACCCAATCACGAAACAGGATGAAATATTCTGATAAGGCTTTGTAGGATGATGTGGTTGGATAGTCTGCTTGGACCTCTGTCTAAGAAAAGCAACCCAGCCTCTTCATCATCACCTCCTGAATCTTCATGTACACTTTATGACTACAGACACATAAATATAAAAGAGACTAGGTTAGACAAGAAGCATGGGAGGAGGGAAAAAGGATCTGAGAATAACATACATACTTATTGAGCTCAGTCACCATCTCCTCGAGGCTCAACTCCTTCGAGATTACCCTTGACAAAGTTGATATGATCAATGTATCATCCTTGATTCCTTGAAGGGCCCTCCATGGGGTCAGCTTCATGTCCTCAGGAGCCTCTTCAATTGAAAGGTCAACTTTCCTTCCCTTTCCCCTCAGATCAATTTGTGGGTCTGGCCTCGACTTTCGTTGCTTCTGGCCCTTGACCTCCTTGTGCTCCCACATTGTAAAGATTCTATCCTGAAGATCCCAGATCTCACCTGATCTGAATGCCAGTTGAAACCATGGATCATATTTCCTCAAAGCATCTGACTTTCTATTCTCATCCAATGCAATTCCAACCTCAATAAGGCATTGCTTTCGTAGATTGGGATGTATTCTCCCAGCTTCCTTCACAAGACAATCCTCGTATTCATGGTGGAAGAACCGAATTCTCTCTATGGAGGACATTTTCTGCCTGTAGTCATTATCGTTGTTGTGATCCCAAGCAAGAAGCTTGGCTTCCTCAGTTGTAAGACCAGCATATATCTTACACTCTGCATACCTAAAGAAAAATGTAGTAGGGTGCTCCTTCACTAACTGTCTACGAGCCTCTGCAGAGTGTGAACCTCCAATCACATAATAAGTGTACTCCTCAAACAAATTCTCATTGAAATCCTCCACACAGCTGCACTCATGCGGATCCACCATGACAAGGAATGGCACAACAGTAGCATGAGGATCAATTTTCATTTTCTTCTTAAGATTTTGGACATGCAAATTATGTGGCTCCCTGATCTCAAGGGGCCTCCTCCCTGTGACTGGATCCACTGGTGGCCTGTGGATAATATTAATAGGCAGGTGGAACAACTGCCCCTTCTTCACAACTTTTCTTCTAGCTATGTCCTCCCTGATCTTATTCTGCTCAGTGCCAAGCACACCAGATGCAAGCTCTCCACCAGGTGCAACAATAATGTCCCCAGAGCTAGAGCTTGAGTCAGAAAAGTCCTCTTCTGCAATTATCTTCTTTTTCTTTTGGGGCTTTTTCTGCACACTCTGCTTACCCCTTGCCTTTACAGGGGTCGTCTTCTTGTGCTGTGTTGGCATGATATTGCCCTGTATCCATGGCATCAGGTCCTTGATGAAATTCACTGAGTCTCTGCATATCTGAGCTAGCTCCTCTGGAACACAGCATTCTGGGCACAAGAAATCCATCTTGCATATGACATTTCTTAATCCCTTCGATGTCTCCACCAAGAAAAGCAGGTTGTCAGAATCTTCATCTTCATAATCCAATTTGTAAACAAGGCCATACTGAAAACCTTGTGTTGTCGTGATCTTTCCTCTGCCATAGGCCCCTGCGAACACAAGGAGGACAACATTCTTCTCTTCAACGTACTGAAGGCACCATTCGAGATTTGTCATGTCCCGAAGTGGACGATCTGTCTTCATGACCTCTGTCTCCCTCGACCTTTCCTTCATATTTGGATCCTCCACAGGAATTTAAATGCTACTCTGTCCACCTGAGGATATTCCTAGTGGGTTGCTGGCCTTCTCAGAGGATAGTGGTGCAATAATTTTCTTTGCCTTTGCTTGGTGACCACTGCCTTTGTCACGTTGCTGGTCAGCAGAGCCCATGGTGACTCTGAGCTTCTTGATGGGCCTTTCATCCTTGTACTCCGCATCCCTGAAAGCAATTGGAAATATCAAGCAATTGGAAATATCAGCCCAAGTCCATGCAAGGCATGGATTTTGAGCTTCAGGTCGATGCCAGGCATCGATGTTTAAGTGCATGTCGATGCCAGGCATCGACTTTGTGTGCAAGTCGATGCCAGGCATCGACTTGAGGGTGAAAGTCGATGCTAGGCATCGAGTTGGGGGTGCAAGAGTCGATGCTTGGCATCGACTTTTGTGCCCAAGTCGATGCCTGGCATCGACTTTGTGTGCAAGTCGATGCCTGGCATCGACTTTTACCCTCAAGTCGATGCCTGGCATCGACTTGCACACAAAGTCGATGCCTGGCATCGACTTGGGCACAAAAGTCGATGCCAAGCATCGACTTGGGCCCAAAAGCCGATGCCAAGCATCGATTTTGCACCCAAAAGTCGATGCCTGGCATCGACTTTTCAGTGCATGATGATGCTGGCAAGTCGATGCTTGGCATCGTTTTTTGGGACCAAGTCGATGCCTGGCATCGACTTGGGGCTGCAAGTCGATGCCAGGCATCGACTTGCACCGACAAGTCGATGCCAGGCATCGACTTGCAGGAGCAAGTCGATGCCAGGCATCAACTTGGGGCTGCAAGTCGATGCCAGGCATCGACTTGCAGCCCGAAGTCGATGCCTGGCATCGACTTGCTCCTGCAAGTCGATGCCTGGCATCGACTTGCAATCCTAAGTCGATGCCTGGCATCGACTTACACCTTAAAGTCGATGCCAGGCATCGACCTGTACATGCTTTGAATCCATATTTCTAGAGGCAAGAAAAATAAAGACCTAGAAATGAGATATTTACACAGACATACAGAGGGAATCTTTTTGGAATCTTTTTTTTAGTTATGATTTTGTCTACCTCTTGGTACTTTTGCCAACATTCTTCTTCTCCATCAGGCTTGGCTTGCTGGTATGCTGACCTCTGTGCTCCATGGCTGTCTGTGCTCTGCTGCTCTCTCTTGCTCGTGGATTTTGAAAATGCGAATGATCTCCTCCTCTGGTATTTATAGGCAATTGGGTAACTTGAACCAGAAACTAACTGGATCTAACTGAATGAGTCCACTTGCTAACTAAATCTGTCAACTTATCTAACCAGGGAATAACACCCACACAAATAGGCTGTTTCAGAGCCACTTTAATGAAATATTCATAGACCCTTACAACTATTTATATACATTTGCATAGAAATTACATTTCAATGGCAAGAGTATGGTATGTCCATGAGGATGTCTAAACTCATGTAGAGATTTGTTTCTAAGAATCTCTTTCTTGGGAGAAAATCAAGTCAAAGTTAGTGTTAAATGTGAGAGACTAATGACATCTTCATAGTATTACCCTCCACACTTTAGTTCATATTCACATTTATCTTGTAACTCACTATTGAAATGGAAAATCACTATGAATAAACATTCTAGTACAGAACCTTGCAACTATTTATATACATTTGCATGGAAATTAAACTTCAATGGCAACAGTATGGTATGTACATGAGGATTTCTAATCTCATGTAGATGTTTTTTCTTAGTGTTATCCTCCACACTTTAGTTCATATTCACATTTATCTTGTAACACATTGTTGAAATGGAAAATCAATGTATGAATATACTTTCTGTGTGCCTCTTTTACACATAATTCTTTTTCAATATACTTTCATCTACCTCTTTGATATCTAGCCAAGACCACAATAAAACCTAATCCTTGAAATCTTAACCAAATGTAAAATTTCTTCTTGTATAGTGTTCAATGGCATAGCATATTCCAGTTGGAACTCAACTTGGATATATTCCAGTTGTAAAATTTCTTCTTGTAAAATTTCTCCAAACAATTTTATTATATATTCCTATTGGAACACAACTTTGATATATTTTGATTCATTCACAATGCTTAGACTGAATGACTCATATGAAGTTAGAAATCAACTGTGTTTCTCATTTGAATCAAAAGTGAATCAAATCTTTGGTTCCCTTATTAGTGTATATTTGAGTAATTAAGTGATTTGATGTAATTTGATGTTTTATGTTATTTAATGTACTTTAATAAGCTTTTGATTTCATATCTTCTTGATGTGACATTTGATGTGATATCTTCACTTGATCTCGAATTTCTACTTATTTAAAAAGGTCATTCATCTTCAGTCTTCTGTGAACTCAGTGAAGATGAGCTCAATCTTTTCAGTGGATGCTTGGGCATCAGCTTCCTCTGCTCATATTGATTCATTGTTCTCAGTTGAGCCTTTCCAGAGAAGTGATGATCCCTATGATTTAGAACGTGCTGATGATTCCATGTTTTCTGTTGAGTCATTTAAGTTATCCAATTCACAGTGCAATGCTGCTCATACAAATGCACCTCTTGATCTCCCATCTGATCCAACCATTGATCTCCCTTCTGACTCAAGTGCATGTGGAGCAACGAAAAAGCAAAGCAAGCTCAATCTACGATTTAAAAGAAGGTCTCGTGAAGTAAGTCGAAAAAGATTTAAATTTCTTACTTCAGATAGACAGATTGCATTGGATATTGTGAAGCATTGTTGTGGTTTGAAATGCTTGTATAATTTAGGGATGAAGAAACTAAAGCACATAAGAGAAAAATTCCTCCATTTAGATAGTGAAAGGCAAGATATATACCTTGTTTCTTGCATGCAAATGATTGAGGATAACATGTCAGTAACGCGTGTTGGTTTTGAATATTTCTTTACTCAAGGGATGCCATGCTGTAGGGCTGCATTTAAAATTGCAATGGGTGTAGGAAATTTTAGAATACATAGGGCTCAACAAGGGTTTTTGAATGGGGATCTCATTTTGGATACGTTCCATGGTGGGACCAAAGGATTTGTTGGACGTCATGCAATGAATTGGATGATGAACTATTTTAGCTTGCATTGTGAAGTTATGCCTACAACTGGAAGGTTGCACTTGTCAGATAACTTTACTCGTCGAGAGGTATTTCAAATATATAGAGAAGACATGGAAAATAGAAATGAGAAGTATGTGTTGTATCGTCACTTTACTCGATTATGGAAGGAGGAGTTTAACAATGTTTCTATTCCTCGTAAAGTTAGAATGGGTGAATGTTCAGTTTGTGCCACTTTGAAAAACATGGCAAAAGGGGCTACAACACCACAGGAAAAGCATAATTTAAAAAACCTTCTTAACAACCATCGTGACAGTCAAGCATTAGAGAGAAAGAAAGCAATTCATCATCGAAGTAAGGCACTCAGAAATCCGGAGCGTTATATGTGTTTGTTGATCGATGGTATGGATAAAAAAAAAACTTGTTTGCCACATTTTTATCGCATCCCTAAGGACATTGGAGATGAAGTCCTTGTGCAAATGCATTTGGTTGGCGCTTTGGTATACAATGGAACTGTAATGTCCAAGGTTTTCTTCACATATCCGAATGTGCATAATGATCCAAACCTTACAGTTACTGTCATTCATCGTGTTTTGCAATCATGGAAGGGTCTTTTGCCACCAACTCTATATTTGCAACTAGATAATACTCCAAGAGAGAATAAAAATTCTACAGTCTTTGGATATTTAAGCATGCTTGTTGAAAAACAGGTATTTCAGAAGGTTAAGGTAAATTTTCTTCTGGTTGGCCACACTCATGATCACATTGATCAAATGTTCAGTACTTTCTCTAAGAAGTTGGCACGTAACAATGCTTTTACTCTTCCGATTTTATCTGAGCTGATTTCAGAAGCATATACTCCAAAACCAGAAGTTCAACACCTCACACAGATTTATGACTTTAAGCACTTTTGCTCAATGGGCCTTGATAACAGTGCTAAGGTTTTGGCTCCATTGCACAATATTAGTTTCAACCATGTATTCTTGATGAGGAGGGTTGATGAAATAACCCTTTTATTTGCAAAGCAGTATTCATCTTCTCTTGGGTGGGAGCCTACAGAGGGATGCAGATTCTTATTGTAGGTGCCTAATTTGTCTACTGTAACAGTGTATGGTGCAGAACAATCACCATATGAAGATAAAAACAATACAGAAAGATGTGGAAGTGTGGTTGATCAAAGTAAAAGCTGGATGCATGCACTCATTGAAAAGAAGAGACATATTGAGCGTGCAAAAAAATATGCTGGAGATCAAGATGTATCTTGGTGGGAGGACTTTTTCAATCATCAAGAAGAGATTATACAGTATACAATTGCAG
>CM035410.1:54953824-54968824 GCA_020310875.1 Ceratopteris richardii
AAATTCCACTGGAACTTCAGCGGACTGTTATCGGAATGTCACCGTAATCTTACTAGAATGCTACCGAAATCAACTGCAATTTTTTTTGTGGTTACTTCAAATGTGTATACATGAAGTAAGGAAGTGATACGTGAACTTCCTTCACTAAATGAACTCTATCTAAAGTTTAAAGAAAACTTCGGATGCTTCTTTCCAGTCAGACTTAGTACTGTGTGTACATGTCCATTTCACTGAAATCTTTGATCAATTTATAGTAGAGACGTCTAGCTACAAGATCAGCTATCTCTCATACAAAACTTTACATTGTACTTCGAGATCTAACTCGTACAAGTACCGGAAAACATTTACTGAGAAAATTGTAACTGTTAACTAACTTTCACCGTAACATGAAATCTCTCAGATTTCTTCACATACGAAGAATGCGCTCAAATCCTTCCACATGAACATGTGTTTTCTATTAGAGAAGATGTGTACAAAAATGACTCAGCCTCACTTCGCTCATAGTCATGAGAACTCTCCTATACTGAGTAGTTTCTCCTTACCATCTCTCTTAGATGAATTCCCGACACTTCAGGTTCTGTTATTCATCTCTACATACGCAATCTCTGGCGTCTTCTACTCTAACTTCTTCTTCAATATGAGCTTATAGAGAGAACTATCTTGCATGGTCAATGAGGATGGAAGCTCATCTAATGAGCAAAGATTTGATAGCTTACATTACAGGTGAAGAACAGAAGCCACAATTCAAAGATCCTAGTGTTCCAACTAGGGAGGAATTATCAGATTTGAAGAATTGGATGAAGAGAGATGCTCAAGCTAGGAGCATTATCTATATGGCAGTTAATGACTACTTGCTACCTCACATTAGAGGTCTTGAAAGTGCAAGTGATATATGGAATGCTTTGGAGGAGCATTTCCAAAACACCACAAAGTCAAGGAAGGCATCTATGTGGGCAGAATTTACTACTTTCAAGAAGAAGGCTTCTCAATCCATCTCAGATTATGTAACAAGGATGAAAGATATTGCAGATGCATTAGGAGCTGTTGATGAAGACATTGAGGAGGATAAATTGGTAAGGCAAATTCGCACAGGTTTGAGAGGTGATGACAAATGGAAGCCATTTATTTTGTCTACAGAACTATCACTTGATCATTTCACTCCTGATTTAAATCAGTTGCTAGGTCATATGCTAACTTTGAGCAGGATGTCAAAGGAGATGGTGACAAAATTACAGGTCATGCAATGTACTCAAAGGATAAGAAGAAAGTTAGCAAAGGAAAGCAACAAGCAAATGAAGATGAAGGCACAACTAGTCAAGCCAACTTCCTAAGAGGAAGAGGTGGTGGCAAAGGTAGAGGAAGAGGCAGGAACAATAAAGATGGAGTCAAAGCTTGCTGGATTTGTGGTAAGACAAATCACTTAGCTAATGATTGTTGGCATAATACTCAGAGTAATGGTGGATATAATCAGAACTTTAATTCAAGAGGAAGAGGTGGCAGAAATCAAAGAGGTAATTTCAGAGGAAGAGGTAGTAGGGGTTACTTTGGAAGAAATGCAGGTAGAGGATTCCAAAGTCAACAATATAACAATACCTACTACAATTATGCTTCAGATCAGAAGGAGGATTCAGCATTGATAATGAATGCAACTTGTGAAAGGCAAAGTGAAGACCAAAGAGTCTTCTACATTGACTCAGTGTGTAACAATCACCTGAGTGGAAACATAGCATTAATGACTGATTTGGAAAATAAGGTGACTAATCATGTTGTTCAAATAGGAGACAATACAAAGCACAATGTGAAGTCAATTGGATCAGTAAAGGCCAAGGATGGTAGCACCTTATTGAGTAAGGTCTTGTATGTTCCTACAATTCCTAAGAATCTGATAAGTGTAGGACAAATTGTTGAAAAAGGTTATGAAGTGAGATTCACTAATGAAGGAGTGTTTGTGGAAGACCCTAGCAATGGGTTTAAACAAATTGTTTCAGGGAAGAAAGAAGGAAGATTGTTCACATTGAAGATTCAAGGTAATGTTGGTCATGCCTTGTTCACTTATGGAGGACATAAGATCTCTGAGTTAGATCTTTGGCACAAGAGGCTTGGACATTTCAATGAAAGAGGTATCAAAGACATGATTAACAATGGTTCAGTGCTTGGTTTTCCTAATGTTGCAGGTCAACATATGACATACAGATGTGAGGCATGTCAATTAGGTAAGGCTCATAAGCAATCTTATTCCAAGCATGGTTTTATGTATTCAGAGAAGCTTGAGTTGGTACACACAGATGTGTGGGGACCATCAAAGGATTTTAGTATCAATGGTTCAAGGTATTATGTGATTTATGTTGATGATGCTACCAGATGGATCACTATCTATGTGATCAAAGATAAGTCAGAGGTATTCAATACATTCAAACATTATCATGTGTATGCAGAAAGAATTATAGGTCATAAGTTGAAGAGACTAAGGTCAGATGGAGGGGGAGAGTATTTCTCTAATGAGTTCAGTGATTACTTGTGGAATTCAGGTATAAAAAGGGAGGTTACTTGCAGGTACTCTCCTCAACAAATGGTGTAGCAGAAAGGAGGAATAGGACTCTTGTTGAGTTTGCAAGATCCATGTTGAAGGAGAAAAATTGCCCAAATTATTTGTGGGCTGAGGCTGTAAATACAGCCACTTATCTGGTCAATAGGCTACCATGTAAAGCCTTACAGGGTATGACACCATATGAGGCATGGTGGGGTAAGAGACCTACATTAGACCATTGCAAAGTATTTGGATGTTTGGCATATGCATATGTGCCATCACAATTAAGACACAAATTGGAACCTAAAGCTGAAAAGTATGTGTTCATTGGTTATGATGATAAGCAGATGGGATATAGGTTGTGGAGTCCATCCACAAAACAATTCATTGTGTCTAAGGATGTTACATTTGATGAGCAAGGTACTTGGTATGCAGGTACTATCAATATTAATACAAGTGATGAAGAAGTTGTGAGTCAAAGGAAAGGTAAATCAAAGGTACAGATATTTGATGAAGAGGAGAATAATGAAGTACAAGTTGAAGTTGAAGAAATGCCAAGATTTGATCGTGAGTGTGAAGAACCAGAAACCTCAAGGAGTGGAGAACTTAGAAGGTCATCAAGAAACAAGTGGCAACCTACAAGGTATAGCTATGATACTTCTTTTTTGGCTACCAAAGATTATGCTTACATGATAAAAGCAGATGAAGACCCTTCTACATATGAAGAGGCAAAGGGTAAAGAAAATTGGGAGAAAGCTATGCAGGAAGAATATGATGCATTGATGGAGAATCAAACATGGGATTTGGTTCCAAAACCAAATAGCCAGAAGATCATTGGATGTAAGTGGGTCTACAAGACAAAAAGGTTTGCAGATGGAAGTGTGTCTAGGTACAAAGCTAGACTTGTTGTGAAAGGGTTTGCTCAAACATATGGTATTGATTATGATGAGACTTATAGTCCTATGGCAAAGATGACAACCATCAGAGCACTCATAGCAATTGCTGCATGTAAAGGTTGGAAATTATGTCAATTAGATGTGAAGAATGCTTTTTTGAATGGTTATATTTCAGATGATGTTTTCATGGAGCAACCTCAGGGATTCAGAGATGGAAGGTATCCAGATCATGTGTGTAAGCTCAAGAGAGCTTTATATGGCTTGAAGCAGGCCCCACGGGCATGGAACTATAGGCTTGTAAAGTTCATAAAGGAACTTGGATTTCAAGTATCTAAGGCAGATAGTAACTTGCTTGTTAAAACAAGTGATGATGGGTTCATTTACATGTGCATATATGTTGATGATATAATTCTTACAGGTACAGATGAGAAAGGCATTCAAAGCCTAAAGAAGCAAATGGAGAAAGAGTTCAAAATCAATGATTTGGGAGATTTGTCATACTTCTTGGGCATGGAGATTTCATACACTCAAGATGGAGTGTATGTGACTCAAGAAAGGTATTTGAAGAACTTGTTAATCAAGTTTAAAATGAATGATTGCAGGGTAGCACCTACTCCAATGGAGGTGAATCACAAATTGAGCAGATATGGTGGAGAGGAATTCAAGGATATGAAGTTATATCAGAGTTTCGTTGGTAGTCTTATCTATGCTACATTAACTAGGCCTGATTTGTCATATGCAGTTGGGGTTTTGTCCCAATTCATGCATTGTCCTAGGAAAGAACATTGGATTGCAGGTCAAAGAGTGTTGAGGTACATTAAGGGTACACTCAAAGAGGGTTTGTATTATGGTTTTACATCAGATACAAACATCAAAGTATATAGTGATGCAGATTGGGCAGGTAATCTAGATGATAGAAGGTCAACCTATGGATACATGTGTTATGTGGGAGATAAGTTAATCTCTTGGTGTTCAAAGAAGCAACATACAATTGCTTTGTCATCTACAGAAGCAGAGTACAAAGGAATGGTTGAAGCTGCAAAGGAAATAATATGGCTTAAGACTCTGATGAAGAGTTTTGACACTATACAGAGTACACCTATCATATATGGAGATAACATGAGCTCATTGTATCTAGTTGCTAACCCTGTTTTTCATGCCAGAACTAAACACATTGAGATTTAGTATCACTTTCTGAGAGAGAAGGTGATGGATAAAGAGATTGAAGTCATACATACTTCAATAAAAGATCAGATAGTTGATATGCTTACCAAAATCTTGGATGGACCAAAGCTACAGAAGTTCAAAGACATGGCAGGCATAAAGAAGATAGAGAAAACCTCAATTGATGATTGAGGGGGAGCTGTTGGTGCAGGACAATCACCAATTGATGTTTTGACATGCAAATGAAGTCAAGATTTGAAGGAAAGATTCAAGTTATGAAGCAAGCAAGAAGTATACATTTAGAAGAGGAAGACATGTGCACATATGTACAAATAGTTCAATTATGTCTTTAAGAAGTCATAAGGTTGTAAATTTCTGTATATATATGTTATGAAAGTGTCGGGGCAAACATGAGAGAGCATAGGAATAGAGAAATGAGAAGTTGTAAGAGTCATTAGACACATGAGAAGTTAGTTGAATTCTCTCTCATCATTCAGTTGTAGTCTCCTTCAGAAATGACAGAATTTTTGCGCCCGATGTTTCTGAGTTTTCTCCTCATGTGGTAGATCTTTTGTGAAATCCTTTTGGAGATGTCTAAGTCCATAGTTAATGAGTCTATGGCTTAAGTTTGAGAATCTAATTGTAAAGAGGCTGTGAGAATTGTGAGTAGGAACATTCATATGTAAAGAGTGTTCACAGTTTTCTGAAACAGGCGCATTTTCAATGGTCAATGATTTGATCATTTCTCACTGCACATATTAAAGTTTTGCATGAGTGAGGACTTAATCTTTAAGTTGAAAGGTAAGCTACTGGTGGCTAAAAGCATTTTCTTAAACGGGTTCTATTCTTGAAGAACCATGTCTTAGAAGTTATAGGTGTCTAAATCGACTTCTCAGAAGCACAGTTTTAGACATAGGTGACTTGTCAAGTTGATTTCTCAAGTTATACTCAATCTTTTGGAGTGATTTGACTTGGAGGAGGTGCGCAATCTTTAGGCGACACCTTGTGCAAAGTGTCATGAAAAACTTTACACATTTACTTAGTCAATGAGAAAGATATATGCAGCAGACTTTCTGGGAATCATCTTCTTCACAGATTTTTCAAAATCTTTGTAATTGATCATTAATCTTATAAATTGGTGAAGGTTTTGACTTACTCTTGATATAGAGGTGTTCTAATTTCAAGAGTAGGTTGTTCTTTTGGAGATTAACACTCTCCATCATTCTTCTTATCTCTTCTTCAAGTGTTTCAACACTATGCTCTTTATCTATATACTAGCTCTTTCCTTCATCAAATGTCACATCTCTGGACACAATAAACTGTTTGGTTAGAGGACTCCATAACCTATAACCCATCTATTTTTCATCATATCCGATGAACACATATTTTTCAGCTTTTGGTTCAAGCTTATGTCTCAGCTGTGATGGTACATACGCATAATCACTGATCCAAACACTTTACAATGATCAAGTGTTGGTTTCTTGCCCCACCAAGCTTCATAAGGGGTCATCCCATTTAAAGCTGTACATGGTAATCGGTTTACCAGATATGTAGCTATATTTACAACCTCAGCCCAAAGATAATTTGGACAATTCTTCTCCTTTAGCATTGCTCTTGCAAACTCAACTAGAGTTCGGTTTCTTCTTTCTGCTACTCCATTCTATTGTGTTGTATACATGCAAGTTATTTCTCTTTTGATACCTACATTCCACAGATAATCATTGAACTCTCGAGAAAAATATTCTCCTCCTCCATCAGACCTTAGTCTTTTGAGTTTCTGTCCTGTAAGTCTTTCAGCATATGCATGAAAATGCCTGAAAGCTTCAAATACTTTTGACTTCTCTTTCAAAACATAAAGAGTTATCCATCTTGTTGCATCATCAATAAAAAGAACATAATACCTCGATCTGCTGATAGATCCTTCTTTTGTCGGTCCCCACACATCTGTATGTATGAGCTCTAGCACACCATCGTGTTTGTTGATGGAGAGTGTTAATCTCCAAAAGAACAAGCTATTTTTGATGTTAGACCACCTCTATATCAAGAACAACTATAAACTCCAACCAATTTTGGAAGACAAGTACTAAACTATCAAGAAAGTAGCTAACTATGAAGAAACTTGTTTCTCAGGAAAGTCTGCTGCACATTAATCAACTATTGACTAATCATTTGTGTAAAGTTTCTAATGAAACTTTGTAGAATGTGTCCCCTAAAGCTTGCGCACCTTCTCCAAGTTAAAATACTTCAAATTCTTGAGTAGATTGTGAGAAATGACTCAAATAGTTTACCTATGTCTAAAACTCTCTCTCTGTAATGTCGACTTTGACACCTGCAACTTCTAAGACATGGTTCTCCAAAACTAGAACCCGTTTAAACAAATGCTTTTAGCCATAGATGGCTTACCTCTCAACTTAAATTTTGAATCCTCATTTGTGTAAAACTTTACACTATACACTGAGCACTGTCCATTTCTTTGACCATCGAATCTGCGCCTATTTCAGAAGACACTTAGAACTTTCTTACATATGAATGTTCCTATTCAAAATTCTCTCAGCCTGTTTGTAATTGTACTCTCAAACTTTAACAATAGATAGATTAACTATGGATTTAGACATGTACAAAAGGATTTCTCAAAAGATTAAACACAGATAGAGAATCAGAGAAAAGATCGACACACAATTCTCTGAAAACTTTTTCTTCTCATAAGTTTTCATACATCTGATGGATGACATACATAATGTTCATCTCATTCTCTCTTATTCTTCTATTCTTCACATCTATTGTCTTCTCTATCTCTTCTATATCTCACTCCTACAATGAGCACATATATATATATATATATATATATATATATATATATATATATATATATATATATATATATATATATATATATATATATATATATATATATATATATATATATATATATATATATATATATATATATATATATATATATATACAAGTCTAACTCGTCATTTTTCCAAATACATTGAAATATTTACAATACTAATGTACAAAAGAACTTTTTCTGAATCTCCTCTTTTCCTTGAAACTTATCTTCAATCTTTCATTCATCTTTCCACTTCTGGATTTTATGTAATCACTAATTGTTGATTGTTCTGCTCCAACAGCTCCCCCTCAATCATCAATTGTGATTACCTGCATCTTCTTTATCCCTGCCATATCTTTAAATCTCTGCAACTTTTGTCCATCCAAACTTTTTGTCATCATATCTGCAAGTTGATCTTTTGTAACTATGCATGACTTCAATTTCTTTATCAATAACTTTCTGTCTCAAAAAATGATACTGAATTTCAATATGTTTAGTTCTAGCATGAAACACAGGATTTGCTGCCAAGTATAAAGAACTCATATTGTCTCCACAAATAATAGGAGTACTATGAACAACATCAAAACTCTTCATAAGTGTCTTTAGCCATATTACTTCCTTTGCAGCTTCCACCATGCCTTTGTATTTTGCTTCTGTAGATGATAGAGCAACTGTATGTTGCTTCCTAGAGCACCATGAAATTAGCTTGTCTCCCACATAACACAAATATCCATGTGTTGATCTTCTATCATCAGAATTACCTGCCCAATCTGCATCACTGTATATTTTGACTCTTGTATCTGAAGTATATCCATAATAGAGACCTTCTTTAAGTGTGCCCTTGATGTACCTAAGTACTCTTTGACCTGCAATCCAATGTTCCTTTCTAGGACAATGCATGAATTGAGATAGAACTCCAACTACATAAGATAAATCAGGCCTTGTTAATGTAGCATAAATCAAGCTACCCACCAAACTCTGATAGAGCTTCATATCTTTGAATTCTTCTCCTCCATATCTAGTCAACCTGTGATTTACTTCCATTGGAGGTGCTATCCTGCAATCTTCCATTTTAAATTTGGTTAACAAAATTTTCAGATACCTTTCTTGAGTTACATATACTCCATGCTGAGTATATGAAATCTCCATTCCCAAGAAGAATGACAAATTTCCCAAATCACTGATTTTGAATTCTTTCTCCATCTGTTTCTTAATCATGTGTATGCCCTTGTCATCTGTTCCTGTAAGTATTATGTCATCAACATAAATACAAACATAAATAAATCCATTCTTACTTGCTTTGACTAACAAGCTACTATCTGCCTTTGATGCTTGAAATCCAAGTTCTTTTAAGAACTTTACAAGCCTGTAATTCCAAGCCCTTGGGGCCTGCTTCAACCCATACAAAGCTCTCTTGAGCTTACACACATAATTTGGATACACTTGATCTCTGAAACCATCTAGTTGCTCCATGTAAACTTGATCTGAAATATAACCATTCAAAAATGCATTTTTAACATCTATTTGAGATAATTTCCAACCTTTGCAAGCAGTAATTACTATGAGAGTCCTTATGGTTGTCATCTTTGCAACAGGACTATAAGTTTCATCATAGTCCACACCATAAGTTTGTGCATATCTCTTCACAACAAGTCTAGCTTTGTACCTAGACACACTTCCATCTGCAAACCTTTTTGTTTTGTATACCCATTTACATCCAATGATCTTCTAACTATTTGGCTTCGGAACCAAATCCCAAGTCTCATTTTCCATCAATGCATCATATTCCTCTTGCATAGCTTTTTCCCAATTCTTCTTCCCTTTGGCTTCATCATATGTGGATGGATCTTCATATGCTTTTAACATATAAGGATAGTCTTTAGTAGTCAAGAATCAAGTATCATAGCTATACCTAGTAGGTTGCCATTTGTGCCTAGATGACCTTCTGACTTCTCCACTTCTTGAAGTTTCTGATTCATCACATTCTGGATCAAATCTTGGCATTTCTTCAACTTCAACCTGTACTTCACTATTCTCACCTTCATCAAATATTTGAACTTTTGATTTACCTTTCCTTTGATTCACAATTTCTTCAACATCTGCATGATTATTAAGTGTACCTGCATACCAAGTACCTTGCTCATCAAACGTAACATCCTTAGACACAAGAAATTGCTTTGTGCATGGATTCCACAACCTATAACCCATCTGCTTGTCATCATAACCAATGAATACATACTTTTCTGCTGTAGGTTCCAATTTATGCCTCAATTGAGATGGCACATATGCATATGCCAAGCATCCAAATATTCTACAATGATCCAAGGTAGGTCTCTTACCCCACCAAGCTTCATATGGTGTCATACCCTGCAATGCTTTACATGGTAACCTATTAACCAAGTATGTGGCTGTATTTTTAGCCTCAGCCCATAAATAATTAGGACAATTTTTCTCCTTCATCATAGATCTTGCAAACTCAACAAGAGTTCTATTTCTTCTTTCTGCTACCCCATTTTGTTGAGGAGAGTACCTGCAAGTAACCTCTCTCTTTATACCTGCATTACATAAGTAATCACTGAACTCATTAGAGAAATACTCTCCCCCTCCATCTGACCTTAACCTCTTCCATCTTTGACCTGTAATTCTTTCTGCATATGCATGATAGTGTTTAAATGTATTAAACACTTCTGACTTGTCTTTGATCACATAGATTGTGATCCACCTGGTAGCATCATCAACACATATGACATAATATCTTGAACCATTTATACTGAAATCCTTTGAAGGACCCCACACATCTGTATGTACCAATTCAAGTCTTTCTGAATACATAAAACCATGCTTATTGTATGATTGCTTATGAACCTTACCTAATTGACATGCTTCACATTTGTATGTCATGTGTTGCCCTACAACATTAGGCAAAAGCCGTATGACTGTCATTCTACGTATCATTCGCATAGTTGTAGTAGGTAGTGTTGTGAGACTGATTCTGTCCCCAACTTCTTGTTCCACCTCTACCATATCCGCCTCTTTGGCTTTGTCTTCCTCTTTGATATCTTCCGCTTCTGCCTCTGCTATTGTTATTCTGATTCTGACTTGATCCTTGGGAATTATGCCACCAATCATGAGCTAAGTGATTGCTTAATCCACAGATCCAACAAGCCTTCTTGTTACTTCTTCCTTTTGTATTACCTCTATTTTTATTTCTGATATTACCTCGTCCTCTTGCAAAATTTGCTTGAGTAGTCACTTCTTCTTCATCTTTTTCTTTACCTTTATCACCTTTCTTCTTATTCCTTGCGTACATAGCCAAACTATGTCCTTTTTCTCCATCTATCTCCAAATCTTGCTCAAACGTTAGCATTAGTCCAAGCAACTGATTTAAATCTGGTACAAAATGATTTAAAGACAATTCAGTTGAGAGTACAAAAGGTTTCCACCTTTCATCTCCTCTCAATCCTGTAAGCACTTGTGCTATTAACCTGTGATCTTCAATATCTTCACCAGTCGATCCAAGACTATCTGCTAAGTCCTTCATCTTAGTGACATAATCACTAATGCTTTGACTTTGCTTTTTCTTGAATGTTGTGAACTCCGACCATAAGCTAGCCTTTCTAGCTTTCGTAGTATTTTGGAAGTGATACATTTGTCTAGCCGGATCTTCTGCAATAGTTTTACTGGCTTTCAACCACTCCAGGTCTTCAGTAAAGCCTCCAACCTTATGCTCGAGCTGCAAGGCCATTGCAATCACCGCATCTAGTGTCATAGCTCCCACACAACGGATGATCATAATCTATTTGAGCTGCGGAGTTAAACCATTAATAAACCATTGAGTGATGAAATCATCCGGTAAATTAGCATGTGCCGGAGGTAGCTGTCTCAAATGAGTTCTAAACAGGGTGGCATATTCCTGCACTATTTGGTTCAGCTTCTGTCTATTGTTCTATAAGTAATCGAAAATTTTGGCAGTGTTCTTCTCCAACCGGAATCTCTGCAAAAACGCATCCCTTACCGCTTCATAGGTGCCGAAATGGTTGATATCATACTCTGTAAGCCACCTCGCTGCTTCATTAACTAATGTTGACTGGAAAACTATGGCCTTGTATGCCAGATCAGGTGGATGGTTTAGCACTGCATAACTTATTTCAAAGGTGCGTACATGAGCATCAGGATCATCACCTGGAAATCCACAAAATTTGGTGTATGTTACCCCGGTTGGAACCAGTCAAGGTGGTAGTGGCTGTAGCTACTGTTGTTGTTGCCCACTCATGGTGCTAGTGACGGTACTGTTACTATTTCGTGAGTTCTGAGGATATGTTTCCTGTCCTTCAGAGTCTGTATGATCAGACTGCTCACCTTCTGGTTTGAAAGTAGCACTCAACCTCTTACGAATTTCTAATTCGAATAGCCTATCCTCTTCTGCGGTATCAAACGTAGGCAAACTTGCCCCGAACAGTGGTGTCCGGAATGAAGATTCACCTGCAAGTATAACACTGTCATCGGAAAATTGTAAATTCCTTGTAACTGGGACCGAACTGTCACCGGAATTAGTCGAACTTTCCCCAAACCAGGGTATTCTTTCACCAGCAATGGTTTCTATGGATAACACACCTCTATCCTCAGAGAGGTTTGAATCTTGACCAGACAGTGTCGGATCAACTGCACAATGTGTTCCTATAGACTCCAAAGTTACTGTATCTTCTGCAGACTGTGCCGAAATTACACCGAAATCTGTCGGAATTGCAGTATGTTCCACCGGAATGATACTGGAATCATTGCTAACGTGCTTCGCTTCTTCGACGACCAGACCTAACCGATCTATGCTTCCACCTACTGAGGATGTCCCTAATAAATTTGATATCTCCCAGGGCTGTCGGTCTCTCTTGTACTTAAGATACGACTCACCAGACCGAGTAACCGGCATATAGCACCTTTGCCACACTTGCGTACTACTCTACCTTACTGTCGATTCACAATCTATGGTTACCTTCCCACAATCAATTTATAACACTCTATTGCCACCTTCCCACAATTAATTTGCAACACTCTATTGCCACCTTCCCACAGACGGTGCCAGTGTTAAACGCGTGTTTGCCGTCAGAGACGCGTTTAAACTCTTTTCGGGTTCTTGGGAGTGGAAGGGGTCTGAATAAACAAAGGCCCTATACTTGATTTCCCCAATTTAACCTCACACCACAGTACCTTAATATTTAAATCTCTGTTAATACAAATTACTCTCTAGACTCTAGTTCGTTATCTCACAGTTTCACTATCTGTACTCAGACTATTACTAACTCTTCCACAACCTTACCAATTCGCTCTAATTGTTACGTCCTCAACACATAGCGCTAAAACTATTCATTACCGTAATACAGACTCACAAGTCGTACTTAATGGAACAGCGTTAGCACAAGTGAAGGTAATCAGCAAAAGCGAAATAACACGGTACTACTCAGAATTCTCAAACACAACACAACGGAACTACACAGACGTATCGCCCAGACAGACAATCTGTGATCCTTCTGGTTGTTACCGAAGCTTCATTTCATTGATTTATAAATGGATACAACTCTACGCAATGACCTTTCGGTTCGTGCGGAATATGAAAAAGAGACAAATTTACAATTGCCAATCCGGCGGCTTATAGTATGTATATGTATGAATGTATGTATGTATGTATGTATGTATGTATGTATGTATGTATGTATGTATGTATGAATGAATGTATGTATGTATGTATGTATGTATGTATGTATGTATGTATGTATGTATGTATGTATGTATGTATGTATGTATGTATGTATGTATGTATGTATGTATGTATCTATCTATCTATCTATCTATCTATCTATCTATCTATCTATCTATCTATCTATCTATCTATCTATCTATCTATCTATCTATCTATCTATCTATCTATCTATCTATCTATCTATCTATCTATCTTTCCATCTATCTATCTATCTATCTATCGTTCTATCTATCTATTTATCTATCTATCTATCTATCTAATTATCTATCTATCTATCTATCTATCTATCTATCTTATCTATCTATCTATCTATCTATCTATCTATCTATCTATCTATCTATCTATCTATCTATCTATCCATCTATCCATCTATCCATCTATCTATCTATCTATCACATGTTGCATTCATAATAAGAGTCGAATCTTCTTTTTGATCTGATGCATAATTGTAGTAGGTGTTATTGTAGGATTGATTTTGGAAGCTTCTTCCTCCACCTCTTCCAAAATAATTCCTACCACCTCTACCTCTGAAGTTTCCTCTCTGATATCTTCCACCTCTACCTCTTTGATTAAAATTCTGATTAAAATTACCATTGCTTTGATTATTGTGCCAACAATCATGAGATAGATGATTGGTCTTACCACATATCCAACAAGCTTTGACATTATCTTTGTTATTTCTGCCTCTTCCTCTACTTCTGCCACTTCCTCTTCCTCTTAGGAAGTTTGCTTGGCTTGGAGTACCTTCATCTTCAACTGATTGTTGCTTTCCTTTACTAGCTTTCTTCTTGTCTTTAGAATACATTGCATGTCCTGCACTCTTATCAACATCTCCTTTGATATCATTCTCAAAAGTTAGCATATGTCCTAACAATTGATTCAAATCAGGAGTGAAATGATCTAATGAAAGTTCTGTAGATAAAATAAAAGGCTTCCACTTCTCATCTCCTCTAAGTTCTGTGAGACTTTGTCTTAACAATTTATCTTCTTCAATATCTTCATCAAGTGCACCTAAAGAATCAGCAATGTCTTTCATCTTTGTCACATAATCAGATATTGATTGTGAAGCCTTCTTCTTGAAGGTAGTGAACTCTGCCCATAATGAAGCTTTCCTTGATTTGGTTGTATTCTAAAAATGCTCTTCCAAAGCATTCCAAATGTCACTTGCACTTTCAAGACCTCTGATATGAGGAAGCAAGTAATCATTTACTACCATGTAGATTATGCTCCTTGCTTGAGCATCCTTCTTCATCCAAATCTTTCAAGACCTCTGATATGAGGAAGCAAGTAATCATTTACTGCCATGTAGATTATGCTCCTTGCTTGAGCATCCTTCTTCATCCTTCTGCAAGCTCCTCCCTAGTTGGAACACTAGGATCTCTAAACTCTGCCTTTTCTTTATCTCTTGTTATGTATCCCATCAAATCTTTGCTCATAAGATGAGCTTCCATTCTCATAGACCAAGTTGGATAGTACTCTCTATCCAACTTTTCAATTTGGAGACTATCTCCCATCCTTGCTTCACCTGTAATCTCAAATCTTTAATCTTTATAAGGAATGAATATACCTTGACTTCGAGTATTACTCCTTCTGATCCTTTTGATAACCTTTATGTATCTTCCTTCAATCTTTCTTTCACACTTTATCCTTTTGTACCTCAAAGATGTGAAATCTGTATGTCTACAGCAGTCGGGGTCTTCCTTTCCTCAAATTTGATACAACCTGCTCTGATACCACTGATGCAGAGTGTTAATCTCCAAAAGAACAAGATATTCTTGATGTTAGACCACCTCTATATCAAGAACAACTATAAACTCGAACC
>CM035410.1:54973824-55098824 GCA_020310875.1 Ceratopteris richardii
CAACTATGCAGGGAGAGGTAGATCATCAAGAGGAAGGGGCAGAGGAGGTAAGCAAGGTAGGGGGAGATCCTATAACTCCTCACCATGCAACATTTGTGGTTTATCAAATCATACTACAGATGAGCGTTTCAAGAATTACAAGAATCAGAGAGGAAGAGGATACCAAAGAGGTGGATACTCACAGTCAAGAGGTAGATTTAATCATCACCAAGGCTACAACAACAACTACAACAACAATTACAAAAATAATTACAATGGCAACTACCAAGGAGGATTCAAATCCAGAAAGGACTACAACAACTACACAGAGGAGCAAGATGACTCTCTTCTGATCATGAACATGACTTCAAAATCAGGTACAAAAGATGACCACCTATTCTACATTGACTCAGGGTGCTCAAATCATGTAGCTAGCAATGTAGCACTACTATCTGATCTTGAGGAACCAAAAGGTAAGCATCAAGTCCAAACAGGTGATGACACCAAGCACTCAATAGTTAAAATTGGAAATGTTAAGACTTGTGATGGAAATCAGAATTTGTTGAGCAGGGTACTCTATGTACCAACCATTACTAAAAATTTGATGAGTGTTGGACAGATTGTGGAGAAAGGTTTGTAGGTTAGATTCAACCAATATGGAGCATTTGTGGAGGATCGAAGACATGGGCTCAAGAGGATTTCTAAAGGAGAAAAATCAGGTAGACTTTTCACTTTTGAGTTAGAAGACACAAAGAATATTGCACTATACAGTTACAAAGATCAAACACTTTCAGAACTTGAGATTTGGCACAAAAGATTAGGGCATATAGGAGAAAGAACTTTGAAGAAAATATGCAGGGACCAATGTGTGCTTGGAATACCTAATGTATCCAAGCAAGATATGATTTACAAGTGTGGTGCTTGTAAATTTGGGAAGTCTCACAGGTTACCCTTCTCAAGGAAAGGTTTTATTGATGATTATAGCAGATGGACTGTATTGTACTTCATGAAGCACAAGGATGAGGTGTTTAATTGCTTTAAAAAATATCTTGCACTTGTTGAGAATCAGAAAGGAAAGAATTTGAAGAGACTAAGATCAGATGGAGGAGGTGAGTACTTCTCCAATGAGTTTGAAAACTTCTTGTAGGACAGAGGCATCAAAAGAGAAGTAGCCACAAGGTATTCTCCTGAACAGAATGGGGTAGCTGAGTGAAGAAATAGATTAATTGTTGAGACAGCTAGGTCTATGTTGAATGAGAAAAAATTACCTAACTATCTATGGGCAGAGAGTGTTTCTACTGCCACTTATCTCATAAATAGGTTACCATCTAAATCCCTTGATGGGATGACACCCTATGAAGCATGTCATGGTAAGAGACCATCATTAGACCATTGCAGGATATTTGGATGTGTAGCATATGTACACATTCCTTCTCAGATAAGAGGTAAACTAGACCCAAAGGCTGAAAAGTGCATCTTTATTGGGTATGATCTAAATAAAAAAGGTTACAGGTTTTATAACCCTACAAATAAGGGATTCATGGTAAGTAGAGATGTTGTCTTTGATGAAAATGATTCTTGGTATGAGAATGAATGCAGGAAGGTTAAATTACCCTATGATTTGGAAGAGGAGTTTCCAAGTCTTGCAAAGGAGGAACCCACTCAGAACGAAGACACAAATTCAGATGATGAAGACACTATCAATCTTGAAGAGTTCAAGGCATGGAAGTCCAAGGGCAAAATGAAGATGAGGAAGCTTGATGACATACCTGAATCTTCATCTCAATCAATCAGAAGATCACAAAGAGAAAGCAAAAAACCTATCAGATATGGGTATGATACATCTCTTGTTACTAAACATTATGTTTATCTTGCCAAAGATTTGTCAAATGAAGAACCAGGATCATATGAAGAAGCCATAACCAAATCAGAATGGAAAGAAGCTATGGATGAGGAGATTGAAGCACTCAAGGAGAGTGATACATGGGAGTTAGTACCAAAGAAGGACTCCATGAAGGTAATAGGATCCAGATGGATCTATAAACTTAAAACAAATTCTGATGGTACAATTAATAGGTACAAAGCCAGATAGGTCGAAGGGTTTTGCACAAACCCAAGGCATTGACTATGAGGAGACATTCTCACTTGTGGCCAAGATGCCAACTATCAGAGTGTTGGTTATTGTGGCTGCATCAAAAAATTGGAATATGTACCAATTGGATGTCAAGAATGCTTTCTTGAATGGATGGATTTCAGAGGAGGTATATATGTCACAACTGATAGAGAGTGTTAATCTCTAAAAGAACAACCTACTCTTCAATTTAGAACACCTCTATATCAAGAATAAGTCAAAACCTTCATCAATTTATAAGATCAATGATCAATTGTAAAGATTTTGGAAAATCTGTGAAGAGAATGATTCTACAGAAAGTCTGCTGCACATATCTTTCTCATTGACTAAGCAAATGTGTAAAGTTTTTTATGAAACTTTGCACAAGGTGTCGCCCATACTTTGCGTACCTCCTCCAAGTTGAATCACTCCAAAAGATCCATTATAACTTGAGAAATTAATTCAACAAGTTACCTATGTCTAAAACTGTCACTCTGTAGAGTCGACTTTGGCACCTGCAACTTCTAAGACATGATTCTCCAAGACTAGAACCCGTTTAAGCAAATGCTTTTAGCCATGAGTAGCTTACCTTCCAACTTGAAGATTAAGTGCTTGCTTGCTCAAAACTTTAAACTGTAGACAGAGAAATGATCAAAACATTGACTTCAAATTTTGTGCCTGTTTCAGGAACCAGTGAACACTTCTTCACATACAAATGTTCCTACACATAATTCTCTTAGCCTGATCACAATTGGAAGCTAAAAATTTGTACAGAGGTCGATCACCTATAGACTTAGACTTGTACAAAAGCATTTCACAAAAGATCTAACACAGAAAGAGAAAGCTCAGAAACATCGAGCGCAAATTTCTTTCATTTCTGAAGGAGTTTACAACTGAATGATGAGAGAGGCTTCAACTAACTTCTGAGATGTCTAATGACACTTACAAATCTCAATTACTCTATTCTCATGCTCTCTCATATTTGCCCCGACATTTTTCATAGTATTTATAGGCAATTATTTACAAACTTATGACTATTCAAAAGTATAAGTGACCTATATCTGAACTAATGTACATATGTGTACATATCTTTCAACTCCTGAATGTAAACATCTTCTATGCTTCAAAACTTGATCTTGTCTTCATTCTTTGACTTCCAAAACTTCAATTGTTGATTGCTCTGCACCAACAGCTCCCCCTCAATCATCAATTGAGGTTTTCTCTATTTTCTTTATGCCTGCCATGTCTTTGAATCTCTGTAGCTTTGGTCCATCCAAGCTTTTGGTAAGCATATCAGCTATCTGATCTTTTGTTGAAGTATGTATGACTTCGATCTCCTTATCCATCACCTTCTCTCTTAGAAAGTGATACTGAATCTTAATGTGTTTGGTCCTGGCATAAAAAATAGGGTTAGCAGCTAGATACAATGAACTCATGTTATCTCCATATATGATAGGTGTACTCTGTATAGTGTCAAAACTCTTCATCAGAGTCTTAAGCCATATTATTTCCTTTGCAGCTTCAACCATGCCTTTGTACTCTGCTTCTGTAGATGATAAAGCAACTGTATGTTGCTTCTTTGAACACCAAGAGATTAACTTATCTCCCACATAACACATGTATCCATAGGTTGACCTTCTATCATCAGGATTACCTGCCCAATCTGCATCACTATATACTTTGATGTTTGTATCTGATGTAAAACCATAATACAAACCCTCTTTGAGTGTACCCTTACTGTACCTCAACACTCTTTGACCTGCAATCCAATGTTCTTTCCTAGGACAATGCATGAATTGAGATGATACCCCAACTGCATATGACAAGTCAGGTCTAGTTAATGTAGCATAGATAAGACTACCAATCAAACTCTGATATTGTTTCATATCCTTGAACTCTTCTCCACCATATCTGCTCAACTTGTGATTTACCTCCATTGGAGTAGGTGCTACCCTGCAATCATTCATTGGAGTAGGTGCTACCCTGCAATCATTCATTTTAATCATTCATTTCAAATACCTTTCTTGAGTCACATACACTCCATGTTGAGTGTATGAAATCTCCATGCCCAAGAAGTATGACAAATCTCCCAAATCACTGATTTTGAACTCTTTCTCCATTTGCTTCTTTAGGCTTTGAATGCCTTTCTCATCTGTACCTGTAAGAATTATATCATCAACATATATGCACATGTAAATAAACCCATCATCACTTGCTTTAACAAGCAAGCTACTATCTGCCTTTGATACTTGAAATCCAAGTTCTTTCAAGAACTTTACAAGTCTATAGTTCCATGCCCTTGGGGCCTGCTTCAAGCCATATAAAGCTCTCTTGAGCTTACACACATGATCTGGATACCTTCCATCTCTGAATCCTTGAGGTTGCTCCATGAAAACATCATCTGAAATATAACCATTCAAAAAAGCATTCTTCACATCTAACTGACACAATTTCCAACCTTTACATGCAGCAATTGCTATGAGTGTTCTGATGGTTGTCATCTTTGCCACAGGACTATAAGTCTCATCATAATCAATACCATATGTTTGAGCAAACCCTTTCACAACAAGTCTAGCTTTGTACCTAGACACACTTCCATCTGCAAACCTCTTTGTCTTGTAGACCCACTTACATCCAATGATCTTCTGGCTATTTGGTTTTGGAACCAAATCCCATGTTTGATTCTCCATCAATGCATCATATTCTTCCTGCATAGCTTTCTCCCAATTTTCTTTACCCTTTGCCTCTTCATATGTAGAAGGGTCTTCATCTGCTTTTATCATGTAAGCATAATCTTTGGTAGCCAAAAAAGAAGTATCATAGCTATACCTTGTAGGTTGCCACTTGTGTCTTGATGACCTTCTAAGTTCTCCACTCCTTGAGGTTTCTGGTTCTTCACACTCAGGATCAAATCTTGGCATTTCTTCAACTTCAACCTGCACTTCATTATTCTCCTCTTCATCACATATCTGAACCTTTGATTTACCTTTCCTTTGGTTTACATCTTCTTCATTACCTGTATTAATATTGATAGTACCTGCATACCAAGTACCTTGCTCATCAAATGTAACATCCTTAGATACAATGAATTGTTTTGTGGATGGACTCCACAACCTATATCCCATCTGCTTATCATCATAACCAAATGAACACATACTTTTCAGCTTTAGGTTCTAATTTGTGTCTTAATTGTGATGGCACATATGCATATGCCAAACATCCAAATACTTTGCAATGGTCTAATGTAGGTCTCTTACCCCACCATGCCTCATATGGTGTCATACCCTGCAAGGCTTTACATGGTAACCTATTGAGCAAATAAGTGGCTGTATTTATAGCCTCAGCCCACAAATAATTTGGGCAATTTTTCTCCTTCATCATGGATCTTGCAAACTCAACAAGAGTCCTATTCCTCCTTTCTGCTACACCATTTTGTTGAGGAGAGTACCTGCAAGTAACCTCCCTTTTTATACCTGCATTCCACAAGTAATCACTGAACTCATTAGAGAAATACTCTCCCCCTCCATCTGACCTTAGTCTCTTCAACTTATGACCTGTAATTCTTTCTACATACACATGATAGTGTTTGAATGTATTGAATACTTCTGACTTATCTTTGATCACATAAATAGTGATCCATCTAGTAGCATCATCAACATAACTCACATAATACCTTGAACCATTGATACTGAAATCCTTTGATGGTCCCCACACATCTGTGTGTACCAACTCAAGCTTCTCTGAATACATAAAAGCATGCTTGGAATAAGATTGCTTATGAGCCTTACCTAATTGACATGCCTCACATCTGTATGTCATATTGTTGACCTGCAACATTAGGCAACCCAAGCACTGCACCATTGTTAATCATGTCTTTGATACCTCTTTCATTGAAATGTCCAAGCCTCTTGTGCCAAAGATCTAACTCAGAGATCTTATGTCCTCCATAAGTGAACAAGGCATGACCAACATTACCTTGAATCTTCAATGTGAACAATCTTCCTTCTTTCTTCCCTGAAACAATTTGTTTATACCCACTGCTAGGGACTTCCACAAACACTCCTTCATTAGTGAACCTCACTTCATAACCTTTTTCAACAATTTGTCCTACACTTATAAGATTCTTAGGAATTGTAGGAACATACAAGACCTTACTCAATAAGGTGCTACCATCCTTGGCCTTCACTGATCCAATTGACTTCACATTGTGCTTTGTATTGTCTCCTCTTTGAACAACATGATTAGTCACCTTATTTTCCAAATCAGTCATCAATGCTATGTTACCACTCAGATGATTGCTACACCCTGAGTCAATATAGAAGACTCTTTGGTCTTCACTTTGCCTTTCACAAGTTGCATTCATTATCAATGTTGAATCCTCCTTCTGATTTGAAGCATAATTGTAGTAGGTATTATTGTATTGTTGACTTTGGAATCCTCTACCTGCATTTCTTCCAAAGTAACCCCTACTACCTCTACCTCTGAAATTACCTCTTTGATTTCTACCACCTCTTCCTCTTGAATTAAAATTCTGATTATATCCACCATTACTCTGATTATTATGCCAACAATCATTAGCTAAATGATTTGTCTTACCACAAATCCAGCAAGCTTTGACTCCATCTTTGTTGTTCGTGCCTCTTCCTCTACCTTTGCCACCTCCTCTTCCTCTTAGGAAGTTGGCTTGACTAGTTGTGCCTTCATCTTCATTTGCTTGTTGCTTTCCTTTACTATTTTTCTTCTTATCCTTTGAGTACATTGCATGACCTGTACTCTTGTCACTATCTCCTTTGACATCGTGCTCAAATGTTTTTTTTTTTTTAATATAAAGGAAGTTCGGCAATAGCCTACTCTCCCGGACTTGAATTAAATTAAGAAACAAAAGTACAATAGAAGGGGACTAGTGCCCACGGGACCCCCCAAATCCCACAAAGTAGGGGAAGCTTGATTGAATCCTAGATTGCATTACAAAGAAGGTTGATCACCCTCTCGTCGCCCTCATGCGGGGCCCACTTGGGTTTGAGCTTGTTGTTGATCAAAAGGAGGACTTGATGGTGCCTGAAGGGGGGGGATTTCTTACTGTTGACAATCCGCTTGCCAAGGAGGAATAGTGATTTCTCGATCGACCACTCCCTGGGGGGATCGCCGAAGTTGAGAGCACACCTCTCCCGCCAGATTTTCCACAGGACTTCCCCTCTGATTGCGTTCCAGAGTGCCGCAGAGCAGCCCATCGCTTCTCCCAAAAGGACTTGTTTCCAACTAAGCTGTTTCTGAAGTCTGATTTTCATTCCAACCGTCTGCCAGATTCTGTAGGAGTTGGGGCAAGTAAGGAAGATGTGTGGGACATCTTCGATTGCACGGTGGCAGCGTTTGCACCAAGGAGGGATCCCACAAAGTTTGCTTGCCTTATGGTTGGTCCAAATTCCTCGATGAAGAATTTGCCATAAGAGGACAGACTTCTTAATCTCTATAAGTGGGTGCCAGATACCCATGAATTTCATGTCCCACCGAAGCCGCGTCCAGGACAGGCACCACTTCTTGTTGAGGCTGATCTGGAGGTCAACCGTTTCTTTGATGTTCGGGATTTTGAGTAGGCTATTTCCATTATGCCATTTGAGACCACGCGCGTTCGGTGTGTCGTGTCCCATGAGAAGGCGAGTCTTGTGACGATCCCAAGCGAGGCATCTGCTTTGCAAAGTGTTCCATTCTTCGTAGGAGATGTTTATGCGAGGGTCAATATCCTTGAAGTTGATCCAGCTGTTGGTGTCATGTTTCCAGAGGTGTTTCCATTTTTTGAATCCTTTGTTCCATAATCTCTTGGCATATTGAATGTTCCACGACTCCACACTCCGGATGCCATGTATCGGGAACCAGATAGAGTCGTTTTGTCTGATTCCGGCCGCCCACTTCCAGTCCTCGCTAATTCTTGTGAAGCTTTTGACTTTATTCCAGCCCTTCCAAAGGGAGCACACGAGATTGGAGCCTTTCGGGAAGACAGGGATCGGGGAGAATAGCAGGGTCATGATGTCGAGCTTCTTCCAGTTTGGGAGCCCCATGAGAGCCAACTCATTCTTGTTTCTGAAGATCAGCTTGGCCCACGAGGCCTCCCTATTGCACCAAGCCTTAATCATCCATTTGGCTGCTAGTTTGTTAGCCATACACCCAATGTCCAGGATACCAAGCCCCCCGCAATCTCTGGGGCTAGTGCAGATGGCCCATTTGATTTTGGGCACCCCCCTTCTGTGATGATCGCCCGTCCAAAGAAAGTTTCTACAAATACTATTCAATTTGGACAGGCCTTGCTCATTCGGTCTCCAGCAAGAAAGGAAATAGATGGTAGAGGAGAGGAGGAACGTGTTGATAACCATCGCACGCCCAGCAAGATTGATTTGCATACCTTTCCAATAGTTAAGCTTGTTTTCGAATTTGGCCAACACCCAGTTCCATCGCTGCTCCATAGAGACGCCAAACCCCAATGGGATTCCAAGAAGACGAAAGATTTGGCCCTGCGGAATGATTTGACAGCCATGATCAATGAGAAGGCCAGGATGATGTCCCACAATGGCCCTAAAGGCGGTCTTAGAGTGGTTGATTTTGGATCCAGAGGCCTCACAAAAGGTAGCAAGACACCTCCAGAAAGTCTCCAGGCTGGTATTATCATTGTGAACGAACGCGTTCATATCATCGGCAAATAGTCTCATGATGATTTGACTGTGGTCGTGAGGCAGCCGGAGGCCTTTGATATTGCCAGCCTCCACATGATGCGCTACAAGTCTGCTCAGCCCCTCAATGGCGATGGCAAAAAGAAGGGGGGCCAGAGGGCACCCTTGTCTAATAGATCTTCTAAGATGGATCGCCATCGTGCTCAAATGTTAGCATATGACCTAGCAACTGATTTAAATCAGGGGTGAAATGATCAAGTGATAATTCTGTAGACAAAATGAATGGCTTCCATTTTTCATCTCCTCTTAGAACTGTAAGGATTTGCCTTACCAATTTATCCTCCTCAATGTCTTCATCAACAGCTCCTAATGCATCTGCAATGTCTTTCATCCTCGTTACATAATCTGAGATGGATTGAGAGGCCTTCTTCTTGAAAGTGGTAAATTCTGCCCACAAGGATGCCTTTCTTGACTTTGTGGTGTTTTGGAAATGCTCCTCCAAAGCATTCCATATATCACTTGCACTTTCAAGACCTGTAATGTGAGGTAGCAAGTAATCATTGACTGCCATATAGATAATGCTCCTAGCTTGAGCATCTTTCTTCATCCAATTCTTCAAATCTGACAATTCCTCCCTAGTTGGAACACTAGGATCTCTGAATTGAGGCTTTTCTTCTTCACCTGTGATGTAAGCTATCAAGTCTTTGCTCATAAGATGAGCTTCCATCCTCATTGACCATGCAGGATAGTTCTCTCTATCCAATTTCTCTATTTGAAGAGAATCTCCCATCCTTCCTTCTCCTGTGTATTGAATTTTTCAACCTTTATGAGTAATAGATGTACCTTTACTTCGAATGATACTCCTTTAGTCTTCCTTGATGTCGTATGACCTCCTTCTCAAGCTTTGCTCTCAAGCTTTCACCTTTTGAACCTTCAAATGTTGAATTTTGTATGTCTGCAGCAGTCGGAGTCTCCCTTTCTTCAATTCTGATGCTTCCTGCTCTGATACCACTGATGGAGAGTGTTAATCTCCAAAAGAAAAACCTACTCTTCAATTTAGAACACCTCTATATCAAGAGTAAGTCAAAACCTTCATCAATTTATAAGATCAATGATCAACTGTAAAGATTTTGGAAAATCTGTGAAGAGAATGATTCTACAGAAAGTCTGCTACACATATCTTTCTCATTGACTAAGCAAATGTGTAAAGTTTTTTAGGAAACTTTGAACAAGGTGTCGCCTATACTTTGCGCACCTCCTCCAAGTTGAATCACTCCAAAAGATCCATTATAACTTGAGAAATTAATTCAACAAGTTACCTATGTCTAAAACTGTCACTCTGTAGAGTCGACTTTGGCACCTGCAACTTCTAAGGCATGGTTCTCCAAGACTAGAACCCGTTTAAGCAAATGCTTTTAGCCATGAGTAGCTTACCTTCCAACTTAAAGATTAAGTGCTTTCTTGCTCAAAACTTTAAACTATAGACAGAGAACTGATCAAAACATTGACTTCGAATTTTGCGCCTATTTCAGGAACCAGTGAACACTTCTTCACATACAAATGTTCCTACACATAATTCTCTTAGCCTGATCACAATTGGAAGCTAAAAATGTGTACAGAGGTTGATCACCTATAGACTTAGACTTGTACAAAAGCATTTCACAAAAGATCTAACACAGAAAGAGAAAGCTCAGAAACATCGGGCGCAAATTTCTTTCATTTCTGAAGGAGTTTACAACTGAATGATGAGAGAGGCTCCAACTAACTTCTGAGATGTCTAATGACACTTACAAATCTCAATTACTCTATTCTCATGCTCTCTCATATTTGCCCCGACATTTTTCATAGTATTTATAGGCAATTATTTACAAACTTATGACTATTCAAAAGTATAAGTGACCTATATCTGAACTAATGTACATATGTGTACATATATTTCAACTCCTGAATGTAAACATCTTCTATGCTTCAAAACTTGATCTTGTCTTCATTCTTTGACTTCCAAAACTTCAATTGTTGATTGCTATCTTCCATGCTATGGTCATGGTCCTCTAGTTGTTTCTCTTTAGGTGGAGAAGTGTGGTCTAAAACCTACTTACCCTTAGGAGCCATATTTCACTCCCCCCATTTACTAACTAGAGTGTGTAAAAGGAATGAAAGTAAACTTAATATCCAAGAAAGAGAGAAAAAGTAGTACTAGAGCACTTCCCTGTTACAAAATAATGTTTTCAAAGCAAAATCGAAGTGATCACTGAAGCATGAAGGCATTGATCTACAATCCTCACCAGACCCAAATGAAAATTTGAAGTGATCGATTGGCCTGAGAGGTTCTGAGCGCCAAGTTCTAGCAAAAACAACACCAAAAGCATATAAGAATAGCCCCAAACAAGCAAAATGAGAAAAACTGAAGCACTCTTGGTTTTTGCAAGTCCAAAGTAAGTGTTCTAGCACCTATAGTTCAAAGCCAGGAGGCTAATCCAAGTGAAAAAAGTTGATTCCAATGCCAAATGACCAAAATCTAGGCTCGAGAGTGGATGCCTAGTTTACACTAAAGTGATGCAGAGGGATTTTAGTTGGGCAAAACTTCTCCAAAGCAATCATCTTTTTTGCTAAACAAATCTTCAGAGTGTAGCTTTTTGTAATGTGACAAAGATCTCTTGAATCGGATGCGGAAGCACAAATCTATGCATCAAAGAAGGTGGGTATGTTGATGTAGGAAGCGAAAAGGCAATTCTTCCAAAGAGGGTCACTTTGATAGCTTAAAAATGGAAGCTTGAAGATTTTATCACTTGTTCTAATGACCCATACCCAATATCCATAGTCAACTATACATATGTGTAGCTTCATTTCTTTCCATCATGCTCCATACTGATGCTTATTCTTCCCTCAAATTGAAGAAAAACTCAAAAACAAATGAGCTTGATACCTTTTTTATGAGCTCCCTTCACTTCTAGCTACATGCATGCATCACGATGAGGGCCTATTATCCCACATACCAAGCATTCAACACAATTTTCAGGTATATAAGGAGCACCCAAGCATTAGTTTGATCACCCAAGAGGAGGGGAAGAGGAGAAGAGGGGCTCTCCCTCTCTCTTTGAGGGTGTGAGCTCTTCCTTGTATTTGTTTGTGCACGTGGCAACTCTATCTGAACACTGCTTTGTATGCACATGATCTTCACCCACTATGATACCAAATGTTGAGGCCAATAGCTCCGATGATTCCCCTCCTTTTGAAGGCCGTCAAGCCCAAATCTCGAGGACAAAGGTGACAGAGGCGTCAGCTACAATTATGCACCGAACACGGAGATGCATGCTTTCAATTAAGCTCCCAAGCATGTACCATTCCCTTTTACTCTCCTCAAGAGAACCCCATATGACTTCACACATGGGTGCCACATGGCACTCATGTGTGAGCCCATCTAAGTAGAGATAAGAGTTGAGTCACACCTCTTCTCATAAGAGTTCTTCACATAACACAATATGGCAGTTTATGTGATGAGCAGGTTACCACCTACTCAAAGTCATGTACAAAAAGCACCTTATGAAGTGTTTTAGGGATCAAAACTAGATATTTCTAATTGTAGATTTTTTGGAAGCGTATGTTTTGTTCATATTCCACAACAATTAAGGTCAAAGTTGGATCCAAGGTCACAAAAAATGATTTTCATTGGTATGATAGAAGAGCAACCAGGATATAGATGTGTGAATCCAGATACCAGAGAGGTAATTGTTTCAAGAGATGTCATTTTTCATGAAGATAAATCTTGGTATAAGCACGAAGTGTAGGTAGATGAAGAAGAAATTACAAGTCATGAAGAAGAGCCAAGTTCTTCGAGCTCACCAAAAAGTCAAATTACACATGAAGAGGTAACTCCCCCAATCAAAAGTTGAAGAAAATTCTAGATTTACTTTCAAATGAGATTGAGTCAGAGGAAGAAGAAAGTGAAGGTTCTACATCAAGAAGAACCCAATCTCGAAGGCAAGAAAAGCATCATAGGACAAGAACTAAATCAAGGTATCGAGTAAGAGAAAGAAGGGAACACAAAAGATTTTCATATGAAGCTTATATGGCAAAACTTCTTGAGGAGCAGGAATCAACAACTTTTAAAGAAGCATCAAAGGTAAAGAAATGGGTTAAGGAAAGGGATGGAGAAATGGCAGCTTTATATGAAAAAATACATGGAATTTAGTTCCAAGGCAACGTAACATGAAGGTAATCGATAACAAATGGGTATATAGGATCAAGAGAAACAGTGATGGATCAGTATGTAGATATAAAGCAGGGCTTGTTTGTAAAGGTTATGCACAGAGTTATGGCAAAGATTATGAGGAGATATTTTCTCCTATTGCCAAGATATCAACAATAATGACATTAATAAGTGTTTCCACAAGCAAGGTATGGAATCTTTATCAATTAGATATAAAAAATGTGTTCCTCAATGGTGATTTAAAAGAAGATGTGTATAGGGAGCAACTAGGAGGTCATGAAGATTCCATGAAGCCTACACATGTATGTAAACTAAAATTCAATGTCTCATACATGAAGCCTTTATTGGGGATTATTGCTTATTTTTGTACTTGCTGTTTCATTTTCTAATTACTTCTTTAATTAGAAATTAAACAAAATGAGCATTATATGGTCTTAAACACGGCCGAAGGGCTTGGAATTTTAGATTGGTAAAGTTTCTTGAAAAAGAGGGATACAAGTGTTTGAATACAGATACATATTTGTATGTTAAAGTTGAAGGATTTTTTATTGTTTATATCTCAATTTATGTGGATGACTTGATAATAATAGGAAATGATGAAGGTGAAATAGCCAGGATCAAAGCAGAGTTTGGATTTGAATTTAAAATTTGAGATTTAGGAGAGTTGACCTACATTTATGGAATCAACGTAATGAAGAAAGAACATGGTGTATATCATTTACAAAGGAAGTATATTTCATATTTATTAAAGAAATATGGCATGGTGCATTGCAAGTGTATCAGTAATCCGATGGAACCAAATGTGAAGTAGAGTGTTGAAAATGGTGAACCTTTAGAAGATCCACTTATCTACATGTCTTTGATTGGTTCTCTTATATATGTAATTTTAACAAGACCAGATATTACATTTAGTGTAAGTACATTGTCTTAGTTCATGAACAAACCCATATATATATACACACACACACACACACACACACATATATATATATATATATATATATATATATATATATATATATATATATATGCATATACATATACATATATATATACATAAAAACATATATAAATACACGCACACACACACACACACATATATATATATATATATATATATATATATATATATATATATATATATATATATATATATATATGTATGTATGTATGTATGTATGTATGTATGTATGTATGTATGTATGTATGTATGTATGTATGTATGTATGTATGTATGTATGTATGTATGTATGTATGTATATGTATATGTATATGTATATGTATATGTATATGTATATGTATATATATATGTATATGTATATGTATATGTATATGTATATGTATACGCATATGTATATGTATATGCATATGTATATGTATATGCATATGCATATGTATATGCATATGCATATGTATATGCATATGCATATGCGTATGCGTATGCGTATGCGTATGCGTATGCGTATGCGTATGCGTATGCGTATGCGTATGCGTATGCGTATGCGTATGCGTATGCGTATGCGTATGCGTATGCGTATGCGTATGCGTATGCGTATGCGTATGCGTATGCGTATGCGTATGCGTATGCGTATGCGTATGCGTATGCGTATGCGTATGCGTATGCGTATGCGTATGCGTATGCGTATGCGTATGCGTATGCGTATGCATATGCGTATGCGTATGCGTATGCATATGTGTATGCATATGCATATGCATATGTATATGCATATGTGTTGGCAGCAGTCAGGGAACCGAAGGAGCCACAAGACGAAGAGAGTCAGAGCGAAGGGACAGCACAAGCAGACATGGCAGTCAAAGAAGATCTGGCAAGTAGGCCAATAATTTTCCTCATGAAGAAACAAGTATGAGCATTCACGCAAATCTAGCACTTAGGCAACCCTTCAACTTTTCAAAAACCCTCACACCAATTAAAAGTGATTCTCATCACTAAACACCATTGTAAATGCCATTTCATATTTTTGTAGCTCCATTTTGTGCAAGCCAAGGAGTCCTTGAGCTTGAGGAGCTTTAGAAGTATCTACCTGCCAATTTTCGTAATTTTTAGATCTCGTTTGAGCCCTCAAATAAGCCCTGGAACCTAATTTTTAACTAGGCCGGACACTAGGTCTGAACAGGGCCAAAGCTAGTCAAAAACTATAAAAGGAGCTAGAGAGCTCATTTTTGAGGTTGGATTGTAATTGAAACAAACTTGTAAGAGCTTCTTGAAAAGTAATCTAAGAACTCCATTGATTCTCACTCTTTGTCTTGCCGTGTGTGCGCGTGTGTGTGTATGTGTGTGCATGCTAGTGTGCTTCTCACTCACGCACTTGTGCCGCCACTTGCTCGAGGTCTTCATACCATCCTCACGTCTTCCCGGATTGACATTAAAGGAGGTGCTACTCATCACTGAGCTACACCAAATTTTGGCGCCGTTGCCAGGGATCGAGCTTTGAGGACGAGCGTGTGATGGTAAGACGTAGAGTTGACGCGTTGGAGTTGTAGGTATTTTCTTCACTTTCATCTATTTTCTTGTTTTTTCTTCACCATCCTCATCACCATCATCATCATCACCATCTTCCACCTCCATTTCCATCATCGCGAAAATTTTAGTTTTTTGACTATATCACCATCTCCACCTCATTTCCCTCATTTCACTTGTGAGAGAGAGCGAGAGAGCGAAATTGCGTGTGCTATTTTTGCATGTTTCTTGAGCTGTCTTGCAGGTACAGGTCACATCATCGTCCCCAGCACTCTGCACAGGTACGGAATTCGAAGTAACTGTCTGTGTGTCGCCGACTTCTGTCAATCGCGACCGACAGAAAAAATGCTCAAATTACCAAACAAAGTGCAAAACCATGATCTACAGGCCTAGAGCTTCCCAAAAATGTGTTTAGTTTCTTGAAATTCCTCAGATTTCTGTCAATCGCGATCGCTCTGTCAATCGCGACTGACAAACCACGACGGACAGATCTGTCAATCGCGATCGACACGTCAATCGCGATCGACAGCCCACGACGGCTCTGTCAATCGCGACCGACAGAGTCAACGACCGATTGACCACGACCGACGGACCATACGCGTGACACGTGTCAATCGCGATCGACTCATCAATTGCGACCGACACAGTCAACGACTGTTTGACCACGATTGACAGCCCCGACGGCTCTGTCAATCGCGACCGACACAGTCAACGATTGTTTGACCACGATTGACAGCCCGGACGGCTCTGTCAATCGCGACCGACAGAGTCAACGACCCTTTGACCATGATTGATTGACTTTTCGTAACCCCTATCAATCGCGACTGACCAGTCAATCGCGACTGACAGCCACGACGGATCTGTCAATCGCGATCGACACTTCGATCGCGACTGACCTGTCAATCGCGACTGACCAGTCAATCGCGACTGACAGCCATGACGGATCTGTCAATCACGATCGACACGTCGATCGCGACTGACCTGTCAATCGCGACCGACAGACTTTGCGAACACGTTAGAAGGGCAAATTAGGTCAAATTTTTTAAGGCAAAAATATTGGTCTAAATTTTGGCCAAGTGTGGGACAAACACTCGGGGTTAGCATTGCATGTTGAGGCCGCAACCCAAGTAATTCAAGAATTTTTGCCTACTTGATTAAACTGTTTTGAATCCTGTTTAGCCCCAAAACCCTGAACTGGCATAACTTCCTCATACGAAATCCGTTTGCCGTGATTCTTGTTTTGTTGGAAAGCTCGCGGGGAGTACAACAAAAACATCGACTGGTTACGGTTGAATTAAGATCAGGAATATTAGATAGGGCCTTTTGAAGTTGACCATACCCAAGGGGAACAAAAATTCAGGGATCTCTAGAGTTGTGTCCAAAAAGTCATAGTGCAAAATTGGTGAAGTGTTACATGCATGAAATTGATTGGTTCTGTCTTTTGAATTTAAGTCTTGAGCTAACAGTGGGCCTTTTACAGGTCCTTTGAGAGCAGCGAAGGGTACGCAAGGCAAGAGTAAGTGCAGGCTTGGGAACACGCGTCCTGGGCACACCAGGGCAACAATACAAGGAAAGGAACTCAAGGTTGGAAAACCCGCAACACCCTCTGTCAATTCTTAGTTTAGGCTAAGTGCGGGTAGTGTTAGAAGTAATTCCAGGCAACGATAGGCACAAGATAAATCAAAGACTGTCTAAGAAATCAAGTGCAAGTTAAGAGATAACCTGTGTGTGTGTGAACGACAACTTTAAAGGAAAAGAACCTAACGGGAAACGACCAAACTAAAGTGCGAAATTAAACTCAAGTGTTCCTAACGACGTGATATCAGACAAGAGTATAAACACGATAATCCACATAAAAAGAACCAAGCAACCCATACAAAAGGACTCAGAAACGTGGTTGTACTTGGGAGAAATTGGGTTAATCAAATAGGCATATGAACCTTAGATCAGGACGGCACCTAGTAAGGGAGAGACAAAGCCTTAGGTCTTCAGAGGCTAGTGTCAACCACACTGCTAGGTCTTGGGCCCAGCAGTTGAGTCACCACTCGTGCTACCCAAGTTCTGAGACTAGTGAATCAGAGATGTCTCAAGGTATGGAGAGACCTACGGGAAGTTCAGGTGTGCCATACTTGCACAGGGTAGAAGGCCCTTACAAAACACAGTTGGAATACCTTCGGACCAACCGATTAGGTGCTAGCATCTATGAGGATGGCCTAGGAAGATATGTGGTACAGATTAAGAATCCTGATCAATCCATTGGACTAGAGCGGCCAGCTGTCAAGTTTGAAAACGGAGCATACTTGGACAAAGAAGGAACCATATACGTAGTTACCAGTCACCCAGATAGGACGGACGAATTTGGGAATGTGATCTCAGAAGCGGAATGTGACCTAGAGCAAGGAAACATGGGTGCAGAACCTAGAACCCCTCGAGGTAAATCGGTTCTCACTAGGATTATCACACCGGAATGGATCCCCCAAGACAACAAGAGCATAGATTTGCTCCTCAATCGAGAAACTGACGAAGCCTTTTGGAGGTATAAATCTGATCAGCCAACTGATATAGGAACAATCATGATCTATGAGTTTAAGGATCCTGATAGCCCAGGTAGAGTGACCTACTTAGATCACGCTTCGGAGAGGATCTTTGTGGTGACAGAAAATGATAGGCATGCTTACACTTGGAAAGGTGAATTCGTTTTTCCCCAACCAAGATTGAAGGTATCTTATGGTCACCCTGGAGTTGAAACATCCCAAGCTCATGGAATGCAAAGAGACAGAAGTAGAGATAGACCAGAAGTAAGCTTTGCCAACCCAGTGGGCAGAGAAAGAATGAGGAGGGAAACAAATAGAATAGAACCTGAGATGCTTAGAGCTCACAGGAATCAAAGAAATACGGATGAGTTCCCTCTACCACGACCTAGAGAGCACATAAGGACTTTGAGACCGACTTAGCTAGTTAAGTCCATGAAGAACTATTTCGATGGCACGGGAGATCCATACGATCATGTGGCCGAGTTTAGGCAAGTCTTGAGAGCTGAACAAGTGGAGGATCTATTCACGCAGTACAATGCCTTTGGTCTGACCCTTAGGAACACTGCCCTGACATGGTTTCAGCCACTAAATGAGAGGCAGTTCAGGAGCATAGACCAACTCCTAGAGGCTTTCATTATTGAATTCTCTAAGAGTGGCATAAGGCATAATACCTCCTCGCTGATTCACAGCTTCAAGCAAACCCCTCAAGAAACTGTGAGACTTGCAGGAAGAAGATTTAGACAATACTTAGAAAGATGCCCTGTTTCGGAGCTACCTACACCAGCTAAGCAAGTGGCCTTATTCTTGGATGGATTGCTAAGTACCAAATTAAGATCATATGTGTACTTGAAAGACCCTAGGACCATAGAAGAGTGTGTGCGCATGTGCATTGACATCGAGGATAACCTAGGGGAGGAGTTAGAGCTTGCTAAGATATACAAAGATTCGGATGGTGCCTCTAGCCTCTCTTCCACGCAATCCACATCAATCGAGGAACTTGCAGAGAAAGTAGCTCAGAAATTAGGTGTAACTAGCAAACAAATCCCAAGGTTTGCCCCTGTGAAAAGGTGCTATACTTGTGGCGGCGACCACATGGCGAATGTCTGTCCCATTATGGCCCAACCCCAAGTGAATCCTAGTAGTCAGTACTACACCATAGAACGAAGGTACACCAATCACACCGCACAAGATTGCCCCTACAATAAGCAAACCATTAGGCAGACGTACCCTCAGCCATACCCTCAGCAAGGAAGGTACCAGAACCCATACCCTCCACAACCATATGGGAGGCCACAACAACCGTATCAGCAACCCTACCAAAACCAACAACGGCCTCAGCCTGTGTTAGCTCAACAACCCCCTGCCCCAGCTAATGCGATCCCAGTAAAATATGCAGCTGCAGAAGAGAACTTGAATAGAGCTATTGTCCCTGTAACACCACTGCTTTCTGAAAGTGACCCGAGTGACCATAGCTTTGATTCTACACATGTTGATAGTCCCCAGGCGTACTACATGCAGTCTCCAGAACATGGTGAGTCCTATTACAGCGAAGAGCCGAATGAACCTAGTTGGGAGTCAGATTACACAAACGTCATGTATGCAAACCCCAACCCTAGGCCTCAACCTAGGCAAGTAAGACCTCCATTCCCAAGAGGACCGTGCTACAGATGCCAAGGAGATCACCTCATTCGTGATTGTCCCTTACCTCCACCTACACAAACTCAGTCAGTGATGATCCAAGGCTTTTGCCAAGATTGTGGAAAAGAGCATCTCTTACGAGATTGCCCAAAGAACCCCAATAATATGCCAAAAATCACTCCTATCAACGTTATTGGGTTAGTGGTAGATTCCACAGGAAGTGTCACTTCCACTACTCCCGTACAGGTAGTCACTAGAGCTCAAGCATTGCAGCAAAATCAAGGGGTAAACCAGGATAAGAACCGAGAGGCTAGTGAAACCGAGAGCATAACAAAGAAAAGGACTAGAGCATGGAAAGATAGTCGGGAAAGAATGAAAAGACAATGGGCTAAAAAGATGAGCAAACTTGAGGAAAGCATAAGAGAAACCAAAGCCAGGATAACTGAACTCACCTCTCAAACCCCCTCTCACACTATCCCACCACCACCATTCCCATCGCCATCCGACCCGCCACCTTCCAACCCACCTCATATGATTCCACCAACCCAAAGAGTAGCATCCGTATTAGCTGATCCCACTCCTGAAGATATAGACATGATGCTTAAAGCATATCAGGCCAGAATCCAAGAAGGGCCAAATGTCACGGATCATGACAAGTGTTACCCTAGAGCTGACCTAGAGATAGAAAGAACCAAGCTTTGCGCGAAAATGGTCGCATTGGCTCAGACTATGTTTGAAGCCCGCCGCCTTTTCAATTACTCGGGCTCAGCCAAGACGCAATTACACTTGGATGGACTTCTGGAGAAGTTAGAGGGCATAATTGCAAGATCGGCCAAGGAAGAAGAAAATCAAGAAAGAGATAACGCAAGCAAAAATGTGACCCATCCCCCACCGAGAGCTTATGTGCCAAATTCCATTGAACCAGACAATTCGCCCCCCCTAGAAAGAATGGAGAATCTAATGGCACAATCACAAAAGGAACCTGCCTTTCAACACAAGGGCAAGGTAAGTGAAAGAGTAAGCATTCCTGCTCAAGCAGCCTATGTGCCTGAAGCCTATGTGCCTAACTCTACGGAGCCAGACACATCATCTTCTATGAATCGATTTACACCAGAATTCCTACGAGAGATTCAAGAAGACAAATGGGCTAAAGAGAGTAAAGTCCCTCCTCCTATTGAACTTGTGGATGATGCACATGACCAATTCCCACAAGACATCCCATCCATTTATGGAGAGCAGGAGAGTATCCAATCTCAAGAAAGATTAGACTTCGAGTCTAATTCTTTACAAGAACTACCCCATTTCATAGGCCCATGGGAAGCAAGGTCCACCTATATGAGAGCACCTACAGTCATGGTAAGAAACGAAGATTCAGTCATACCTAGGAACACTGAGGTAGTGAAGAACACTAACGTGCAGTGCAATCTCAAGTTAGAAGAGCTACTCAAGGTTAGACCTGAATTATGGAAACATGTCGCCAAACAAGTACCAGAGATAGCAAAACCTCGTTCCCAGGTAGGATCCCAGAGAACAGTGCCAGAAATACCCTTGGATAAGATAGGAGACATGTGTGAAGGCGAAGAAGGGAACACCTATCTTCCCATTACATACCAGGAGTACACCACCAAGGCAATTTTGGACTCAGGTGCCGGAGTTGCAATTGCCACCACTTCCCTATGGAAGCGTTGGGGCAAGCCGGCACTCAGGCCAACGAGAATGAAATTGCAGATGGCCGATGGTCATATTGAGAGACCCTTAGGATTGCTAGAAGGAATAACTCTCACCACCTGTGGTGTCGAGTTTGAGCATACATTTGCTATATGTGAATTCAGCAAAAATCATGCCTATGAGATGATTTTGGGAAGACCATTTATGCGACAGTTGCAAGTGGTACAGGACTGGGGAACCAATTCCTTGTATTTGCAACACTTAGGTGTTACAACCAAAGTAAATCTCAAAGATTACTCTCATAGAGATGTACCTCCCATCCAATGGAACCCCATCCATAGAGCTAAAGATGAAACGGAATCGGTGCATTCCATTGGGTCAGGATCCTCTTGGATGCATGAAGACACCCACTTATGGATGTGCAAAGTAGCAGTAGACGAAGAGAAGAGAGAAAAAGCCAGAGAGGTAGGTGCAAAAGAAAACCATAGATCAATTCAAGACCCAGCCTATGCACCTGTAGTTTTTCCAGACGAAGAATTTGAACCTCACGGCTGGGCAGAAATTTTAGCAACCATGGATGTAGCCATCAATGAGGAACAATGGACACCTCACTGTGATGAGGATGGCTATGACATTTCAATCTTCTCCATAGAGCCAATCATGGGAGAGGCAGTTCTAGAAGAATGCGAACCTAGCCCTGATGCATTTGAGGATGCAAGTGACTCCGATCTAGAGTCAATCATTATGGATCCACCTTTTGCATCAGATGAAGAATACTTCCATGAAGTAGAATTTCAACCCCAGAGACATGGAGAGCTTACAAATGATGTAAGATTAGCAACACATGTGACCCCGAAGGAAGAAGGAAAAAAACGAAAGAAGAGAGAAGTCTCACGAGAAGAGGAAGAATCTTTGTTTGAGGTTCCAGAAAATTTTAAGAAGTATGAGATAGATGACAGGAGAGTCATGATAAGAATGCCTAAACGAGAGGCACAATCAGGAGAAGCCTATGATAACAAAGAAACCACCAAGAAAATAGTAGTGGCCCTAGAAGAAGGAGAGGAGAGATGCACGTACATAGGCCATGACCTAACAGAAGAAGAAGAGCAGGCGTTAATTGCCTTGCTGAGAGAATACAGAGATGTCTTCGCTTGGAGTTACAAGGATTTGAAAGGTGTTGACCCGGACATATGCTCACACACCATCCCCATGACCTCAGATGCTAAACCCTCTAAGCAAAAGCCCTATACATATAACGATAATTACGCTGCTAAGATCAAAGAAGAGATAGATAGACTGGTTGAAGCTGGATTTATCTATGAAATTGAGCACACTGAATGGGTATCCCCCATCGTAGTGGTGCCCAAGAAGAATGGCAAGCTGCGTGTGTGCATTAACTTGAAAAAGGTTAATGCAGCCACGATTCGAGATAACTATCTGCTTCCCATCACAGAACATCTCTTAGAAAGAGTGGCAGGCAAGGAAGTGTACAGCTTCCTTGATGGATTTTCGGGTTACAATCAAGTAGCCATAGCTCCAGAGGATCAGCATAAAACGGCTTTTGCCACAGAATGGGGCATTTTTGCTTTTAGAGTAATGCCCTTTGGGCTTACCAACGCACCAGCCACCTTCTAGAGACTGATGTGCCATGTGTTTAAGGAGTTCTTGAGGAAGAATTTAGAAGTCTATGTTGATGATCTTTGTGCTCATTCCAACATTAGACAAACCCATATTCCTGAACTCAGACAAATCTTTGACAAATGTAGAGAATATCAAGTCTGCCTAAACCCAGAAAAATGTGTTTTCATGGTCAGGCAAGGCAAGATTCTAGGGCACATAGTGTCAAAGAATGGCATATCTACTGACGAAGAGAAAGTGAGAGCTATAGCAGAGCTACCTAGGCCAAAGAATGTCAAGGAAGTACAAGCTTTCATGGGGCATTGTGGTTATTACCGGCGATTCATTCACATGTATGCTGTCATTGCAAAGCCCATGTACGGACTTCTGACTAACTTTGAGTGGGTGGATGAATGTGAGAATTCCTTCCAGGAGCTTAAACGAAGGTTGTGTTCAGCACCAATCTTGACCACACCAGATTGGAATAAGCCTTTTCATGTTCATGTGGATGCATCCAATTATGCCATTGGATGCGTGCTTGCACAACCTACTGGTGAAGGTAATATGGATCTTCCAATTGCCTATGCCAGTAGACAATTGAATGCAGCTGAACGGATTTACACCACTACAGAGCGAGAAGGTTTAGGCATGGTATATGCAGTTAAGAAATTTAGACACTATTTGCTTGCAAATAAGTTTAGATTTTTTACTGATCATCAGACATTGCTATACCTCGTAGACAAGCCATGCAATACAGGAAGATTAGTGAGATGGTTTCTCTTGCTCATGGAATATGACTTTGAGGTTGTGGTAAGGAAAGGGAGGACTCATTTAAGAGCAGATCATCTCTCTAGGCTCACATCGGGAGAAGCCCCACAAGGAGTATCAGATGACCTTCCTGATGCTTACTTGTTTAATTTGGAAGTGGTGCCGCAGTGGGCTAACCCATTGGTACCAGTATTGACATACGGACCTAATCATCCAGTGGTAAACACACGGAATAGAGAGGTTGTAAAAGCCCAAAAGTACCACATCATGGCTGGAAGTGTGTACAAGCACACAGATCAAGGGATCTTGGCTTGTTGCGTAGAAGAGGACGAGTACAATAAATGGTTGCATTTAGCACATGTAGGTGCATTAGAGCAACACTACTCAAAGCAACGAACCTTACAGACGCTAAGGAGATTTGGAGTGCATTGGCCAACTATGGAAGCTGATGTCCAAAGGTTGTGCAAGGAATGCCCAATCTGTTGCACTAAACCACCTGTGGAACACGCCACTCTTTATCAAGTATCCATTGTGCCAGATTGGAGTGAACCACTAATATCATTCCTGAGAACGAAAACATTCCCTCCAGACATGACTCTGGCTAGGAAAAGGGGTTTAGAACAAGAAGCCCAGGATTACTCACTTATTGGTGATAATCTATACAAGCGTGGTAAAGACGGTTACCTGAGGCTATGTGTCCATGAAAGTGAGTATCTTAAGATTTTGGAAACTGCTCACCAAGGTGTAGCAGGAGGACACTTTGGACCAGATCGGGTGATCAAGGCAATACTATTTGCGGGCTTCTGGTGGCCGACCCTTCACATGGATGCACATACCCATGTCAAACGATGTGATGTCTGTCAGAGAACTCAGTATCCTATACGTAAAGATGAGATGCCACTGAAACCTATGATGGGTGGACGTGCATTCTCTAAGTGGGGAATAGACTTCGTAGGTCCTATTAATCCCCCAGCTAAGGGTTCTCATGCAGAATACATCATTGTTGCAAGAGACTATCTAACTAAGTGGGTAGAGGTAAAAGCCACGACAAAGAATGACGCTCAGACAACTGCTAAATTCTTGTTTGAAAATGTATTCCCAAGATATGGGCTACCTATAGAGCTAGTAAGTGATAGAGGCACTCACTTCTTGAACGAAGTGATTGAGAATCTACTCCAAGAATTCTTGGTAATACACAAGAAGTCTGCCCCCTATCACCCTCAAGCTAATGGACAGGCTGAGAGCACCAATAAGATCTTATGCAATGTACTGACAAAATTAGTGAACACGAAACGCTCTGATTGGGACAAGCAGCTACACCATGCTATTTGGGCATACCGAGTCGCCTACAAAACGGTACTCCAAGCCACCCCCTTTCAGATGGTATTTGGCCAAAATGCTGTGCTACCCTTGGACTTCTTAATTCCTACATTGAAAGTAGCACAAGAGCACGAGTGGACGGGTCATGAACTCTCCTCTAGACTTTTTGACCTTGAACGATTAGGAGAAACAAGACTGAGAGCAGCTGCAGGAATCTATGCAGCTAAGAAGAGGCAGAAGGCATACTTTTATGCCCATGTGAAGGATAAGGGCTTGAAAGCAGGAGATCTAGTTTTAGTCTATACACTGAAACAACACGCAAGGAAGCTAGAAAAGAGAGGCTACGGACCTATGATCATCAATAGGATCTCCACGAGTGGAGCAGTACAACTGGCCTCATTAGAATGTGATGTTCTCCCAAACTATATTAGCAGATGCAGAGTCAAGTTGTATCAGGAACCCCTCACGGAGGAAATGCTCAGTCGACTCAACACTGCTAAGAAACGCAAAGAGGAAGAAAAGCGAATTCGAGAAGAAGCTCAAGCAGAAGCTTTAGAACGCATCAGAAGGATGAAATTAAGAAGACAAGGTAGAGAGCGCCCTAGGCAAGATGCATACGCAGATCAAGGATATCCTATGGCAATGTGTGGAGTCGTAGGAACAAGCTCGCATAGGATAATTGATTGACGTCCTTTCATGACCCTAGATATAGGACAAGGAAAGAGTGCAAGGACCGTAAGAGCCTTGATTGACTCAGGTGCAGCCACTAGTGCTATTAAATTGTCTTACTGTCAAGAGTTGCAGTTAACTGTCAATCCTGTGGAAGCATATCTCATAGGATTGGGAGGCGTGGAAACCCCTTGCATGGGTGAAGTGGAACTTCCCCTCTATATTCATGAGGAGGCAATGACAGTTAAAGTACTAGTGTGTCAAGATGAGGACCTCACGGAACCCCTTGTCTTGGGTCAAGACTGGATCTATGACCAAGCAGTCAACTTAAACCTAAGAAGTGGACTTCTTCAGGTATGGGTCAATCATAGTCGAATTACAGTAGAGTTAGATAATGGAGCACTCAAGGAACTAGGAAAGGCACACACTCCTGGTCCCTCCAGGGGTGCACATGAAGTTGACCATGCTGTTCTTGTCCAAAACTATGTGTTGCAGAGGAAGGATATTCTCAAACAAGGAGTCAGGGATGCAACGGAACTCCCTTCTTTTCCAAAGGCCCGAAGGAGGCAGCCACCAAAGGTGGATCAAAGGCAGAAGAAGCAGAGTACTACCTATGCCGGAGATCAAAAGTACCTGCGCAGCAAAATGTCTCAGCAAGTGAACCAAGTGTGGGTGCGGAAAGGCGAACACCCGGTTGCACTCAAGCCAACCACACGGGCAAAGCCTCTTATTAGTAATCAACACGACACTAATAAGAAGTCTTTCAGAAATTCATCTGCTAACGTGAAATCTATTTGGGTGCCCAAGAAGTCGATGAAGGCTAGCCCACAATCAAGACAAATTTGGGTGCCTAAGGCTTGTTTGCGGGCGCAAATAGCTACGCCGAGGCCACAACCTATACAGCGTAACCCATTCACTCGCACAGCCAGCATTCACTCGTTTCCAACACTCAGGAACACACCAAGGCCCATGAGCACGAACATAATCGCTTGTAAATGGGTCCCTAAAAAGCCTCAATTTCAAGACGATACACCTATAAAGCTCTCTACAGTCTCTACGAAACCAAGAACAAAACCCATCCACTGCATTTGGCAGCCTAAGACCTGTAATAAACCCCCCGACCCCAATTTGTAAATTCACCCCCACTTACTAACTGCATTAGTCTCCTAGGACTACCCAAGCATTAACTACACACACTGTCTTCGTGCACTTACTAACCACTAACTCACCATCTACCTCATGTTAATGTTGTAACGGGGACAACAACGGATTTATTCTTTCCATTACGATGTTAACACGTGGTTCTATATTCTCATTCTCACAGAACCAACCAGCAAGCAGGGCCATGGCAGAAGCAGGAGGTGCCAGTTCTCAAGCCGGATCCGGTGCACAGATTGTGGACATAGAAACACTCCTCCTCGAGCCACATCTCATCGCAAGGCCGCAAGAACTTCAAGCTGTGCATGTGCTCCCCATTCAGGATCCTCCTCAAGGGCACACCTCTCAAGTAGGTAAACACGCTCACTGGTTCAGTGATGTCGCTGGACCATTGGGCGATGGAACCTATTTCTGGGAAGCAGAATTGGAATTTAATGGTAAATGGGGACGTTACCACTTTTTCACGCGTGAGTTTGAAAGCTATCAAAACGCCGAAGTCATGCGCAGTTTGGACCAAAGCCGGTGTGGACAGTTATTTCAGGGCCCACTTACCAAAGCCAGATTTCTTACGATGTTCATATCTTATCAGTACCATCACGCCAAGCAGGGCCAAGGGAGGCGACAGCGCCTTTGTGTTACCCTCACTGCTGCCGGGTCATGAGCTTAAAAGATTCAAGCTGACCCTTAATCTGGTACGAGAAGCGTTGGGCATGTATGGCATGCACATCCCCACTGAAAAGGAAACCATGGTTCCAGGACGAATGAAACACAAAGATCTTAATAAGCTGAAGGATATGGTAGCGATGACACCTACCATTGCGCTTCACCTGCGGACCGTCATGCAACATTTTGCTTTCCCCGCCCAGGAAAGATTCACAATGCCCCCAAAGAAAATATGGTTCAGCTTGTATCTGGCAGAGACAGAAAGCCTTCCCATCAACGTGCCACATTGGATCATAGATCAGATCCACCTAGCCCATCAAAGGTGGAACAAGAAGTAGAAAAATGTGCTTCATGGATGTTGCGCTCTAACAAAGATAATCTACCGATGTCTGGCCTATGACGTGCCTATTCAGCGGGCACTCATATGGCCCCGCGCCCAGGAATTCCAGAGAAGACTATCAGCAGCAGGTCCCCCATCAAAGAAGATGAGGGGGGGAGTACAATTACCCTGTGCTCAACCAAGGGGAGCCACCACTACACCAGAAATTACCCCTCCCCAGACACGACGCGTTAGGCCATTCACAATCCGGCTACCAAGACCAAGCACAGATGGGCCTAATCTGGTATTTCCACCCGTCCCATCAGATCTGGAATTCCCACAGGGTTTTACTCTAAATGATCTCACGGATGAAGAAGTAGCCCGACTGATCTATGATTCTAATCTCGAGACGGAAACAGAACGTGCTCAGGAACCACAACCCCAGACAACAACAGCAGCCCCCACCCGACCAAAAGTGGTAGAAGTCGAAGTCGAGGAACAAGAGACAGAACAAGAAGAAGAAGCCTACGAGGAACAAGAATATGACGAGCTTTCAGAGCTGGCAAGTGCCCCTGCGTATTCGGCACAAATCAAAAGACTATATCGACCCGCAAGAAACTCATGAACCAGTTGCTAGCTGAGGAAGGTGTGGACGATTTGTTCATTGAGTCCATAAACCTTCATTCCGATGCAGTAGGATTGGATGAGGCCATCCATGAGGCAATGGCCTACATTCACAGATTTGAGAAGAGGGTTCCCGCTCGTCCCATGAGGTCCGGGAAACAAATTCATATCAATGTATCAGCACCAGGAGAGACAACGCAAGCAGACGAACATCAGGAAGCACCACTGTCACCACCCTCCCCATCTCTCACTACACAACTCACTCCACCACATGACACTAGCACCACCACACTCACTACCACCACCATTGTCATGGGAATTCCACTCTCCCCGGGAATCCAATTCGGGGGAGTCACCATGCCCACTTTCACCACTCTTTTCACTGACGTCACATCCACTCCACCCACGATCCCCATCTACACTGTCACTCAAACAATTGACACTATGGAAACATCTCCTGCCACAGCACCGCTCCCTCCCCCCATGCCACCTTCATCTCCCATACCCCCTCCACCCACATCTCCACTTGCATCCACATCATTCACAACTCCCTGTCCCGCCCCCATTCCCCCTGCATCTTCACCCCTCCCAGCATCATTTAATGTAAATAGCATATTTTTAGCATTAAATCAATGTGTATATCAGCTTCAGAATGAGTACAGAGCTCTGGACGGCCGGTATCAACAACTGACAACTCACCACCAGAACGTACAAAGGCAATTTCAAATTCTACAAGAGGAAAATGCAGAAGTGAATCAACGCTATACAACGCTTGAGCAGGCTCACCAAACACTATTGGAGGCACCCCAACCATCGACAGAATCAGGCGTCAAATAACTAGAAGCCTTGCTCGAAGTATACCAGGCCGATAACCTGCGAGTCAGACGTAACTTGGCGCTACTCAGGAAACACATGGCCACAGCACTGGAAGAGAACAAAAGACTGCAAAAACAAAATGAAGAGAATCTGGAAGCGGCAATGGAAGGCTCTCCCCACGAGATAGATCCAGAGCAGTTCAAAGCAGTCCCCACGGAGACGATGAAAACCATTTTGGAAAGTTATGCAGATCTCTTGGAAGCCCATGATGACTTGGAACGAGAACGTGACACACTACAGAGCAGACTTAAGGAACAGGAAGAACAACCGAAGAGTGTCCCATCAACCTCTACCTCAGACGAAGTAAAGGCCTTAACAGAGCAGGTAGCAGAATTACAAAAGAGGTTACTGACATACGAGAGGCAGCCATCTCCAGTGGTAGAACCAGAGCCAGAAGAGTTGGTCCCTATTGAGGTAGATGATTCGTACGAAGAACCATATGTTCCTATGCCAATGCCAGGCGGGCGACGAACCTCAGAGGGACTAGACACATTGGAAGTGGAAGCACCCAAGTGGCTTCAGACACTGGAAAGGACAGCAAACACCCACGAAGAACGGGTGGCCATTCAGATCCAATCACTAGCGAACTTAGAAGAAACTGTCATAAAGTCTGAATATTTCAGAAGCATGTCTCATCATAGATGGATCGGCACCAATAATGACCAATATGTGCCATTCTGTATACTTTTGGCCGATTACAACGCGGAGATTCAACGACAATGTGGCAAGCCTCCCACATTTGCTACACAATTTGGTCCAGATGATATACCGAAAAGTGCTCAGCGTGGGTCCATCCATCAACCCACCTGGAGAATCAAGCTTTTGGAAACGTATCCAAAAATGGTCCCAACCTGGAATAATATGCCGTTGTTTATTAAGTATAACCCTTGTTACATTCCAGTTCTTCGACGACGCACCTGGCCTGAATTCACTATTGCCGTCAGAGACATCAAAGCCTGTGCAAAATGGTTGAATTATGTTTATCTAGCACCTCCACGAGGACCCCCCACGGTCAACTACATGATTTCTACAATCCGTCACTGGAGTACTCGGCTACGCAATAATCCTGATGTGATGGGCCAGATGTGTATGAAAATATTTGAATTAATGCTGATCACTTTCAGGACGTTTAAGAACATTAAGGACCCTCACTTCTCAGGTGCAGGCTTTGTGACAGGAAACCAGGATCTAGTGTACGATATGAGTACCACCCCGTCAATTGAAGTAATATATGCTTGGCACGCCAGAATCAAGTACCTGCCAGCCTGCTTTAAACAGACATTTGAGGAGATGTTCATCACAGGATTCTGGGAATATCACTCCGAAATCTTTATACCCAGACCATCACATCTCCTCCAATTATTTGCTGTGGAGAGAACCATTTACTTAGAACAATTGAGGGTGCCTCATCCAGATGTTCCCGGACCTGTGAATTGGGATGATTTGCTCACAGATCTAGCATGCGGCTTGCGACTCGAAGAACACCACCTAGCCTCCGATGTCGTCCAATACTATGTTCAAAAATCCTCTAGACAAGGGTCTGTCAGGGGCGACAGATGCGAGAGTGGGGGGGGGTGTTGGCAGCAGTCAGGGAACCGAAGGAGCCACAAGACGAAGAGAGTCAGAGTGAAGGGACAACACAAGCAGACATGGCAGTCAAAGAAGATCTGGCAAGTAGGCCAATAATTTTCCTCATGAAGAAACAAGTATGAGCATTCACGCAAATCTAGCACTTAGGCAACCCTTTAACTTTTCAAAAACCCTTACACCAATTAAAAGTGATTCTCATCACTAAACACCATTGTAAATACCATTTCATATTTTTGTAGCTCCATTTTGTGCAAGCCAAGGAGTCCTTGAGCTTGAGGAGCTTTAGAAGTATCTACCTGCCAATTTTCGTAATTTTTAGATCTCGTTTGAGCCCTCAAATAAGCCCTGGAACCTAATTTTTAACTAGGCCGGACACTAGGTCTGAACAGGGCCAAAGCTAGTCAAAAACTATAAAAGGAGCTAGAGAGCTCATTTTTGAGGTTGGATTGTAATTGAAACAAACTTGTAAGAGCTTCTTGAAAAGTAATCTAAGAACTCCATTGATTCTCACTCTTTGTCTTGCCGTGTGTGCGCGTGTGTGTGTATGTGTGTGCATGCTAGTGTGCTTCTCACTCACGCACTTGTGCCGCCACTTGCTCGAGGTCTTCATACCATCCTCACGTCTTCCCGGATTGACATTAAAGGAGCTGCTACTCATCACTGAGCTACAATATGTATATGTATATGGATATGGATATGTATATGCATATGTATATGTATATGTATATGTATATGTATATGTATATGTATATGTATATGTATATGTATATGTATATGTATATGTATATGTATATGTATATGTATATGTATATGTATATGTATATGTATATGTATATGTATATGTATATGTATATGTATATGTATATGTATATGTATATGTATATGTATATGTATATGTATATGTATATGTATATGTATATGTATGTATGTATGTATGTATGTATGTATGTATGTATGTATGTATGTATGTATGTATGTATGTATGTATGTATGTATGTATGTATGTATGTATGTATGTATGTATGTATGTATGTATGTATGTATGTATGTATGTATGTATGTATGTATGTATGTATGTATGTATGTATGTATGTATGTATGTATGTATGTATGTATGTATGTATTATTATATATATATATATATATATATATATATATATATATATATATATATATATATATATATATATATATATATATGCAAGCACCTAAAAGGGTCTTGAGATATTTCAAGGTGAAGGTTTGGGCTATAAATATCATGAAGTTATGGATTTCAAAGCATACAGTGATGCACATTGGGCTGTAAATAAGGATGATAGAAGGAGCACATGTGGATATTTAATATCTGTAGGTAATAATTTGGTTTCATGGAGTTTTAAAAGAAGCCTATAGTAGCACTTTCAAGCACGGAAGCTGAATATAGGAGTCTTACAAATGAAACATGTGAGATTATGTGGAATTTGAAGCTTTATGAAGACGTGAAGCTATTTACAACATGTCCACTACTCTTTGGAGATAATGTAAGTTCATTACAAATTGTGTCTAAACCATTGTACCATGCAAGAACCAAACATATTGAAGTACACTATCATTATATCTGGGAGAAGGTGGTAAATGAAGATATTGATATTCAACATGTTGGAACTAAAGATCAATTAGCATACCTACTCACAAAAGTGGTGGATGCTCCAAAGCTCAAGCGAATCAAAGTTCTACTTGGAGTCACATCTTTGAATCTAGAGCTTTGAGGGGGAAAATGTTACATAAGAATAGGCTCTAAAGTAGTTTTTTTAGGCTTGTAGATCTTATTAGTTATGAAAAATATTTTTAGAGAAGTAAGGTACTTTTGTTGACAGCCTCTCAATAAAAAGAGTGATTCTCTTAGTGTAGGTGGCCAAATTGAGTGATTCTTGTTGTGTTGCAAAGTTTATAACTTGTAGTATATATACATTAGTATTTCAAGAAAATATAATGAGAAAATGCCATGGAAGTAGGAATTTTTGCCAATATAGTTTCTTGTGTGTATCCGGGTGTCTCATGAGAGACATACTTCTCTTCAAACTTTCATATCTCAGTTGGTATGAGGCACTTTTTAGTGTTTTCACTTGGAGGAGTTTCACTTTCATCCTATATCAAAATTTCTCATAAGTTTTTGAGTTTTTCTTCTGTTGTACTTCAATTTTCTATTCGGATGGTTATTCATAACTCATTGTAGGAGGTTTTGGCACACTTTACCCCAAGCAAAGATATGACTTTTAGGAGAACCCAATCCTCATATTCAGTCTAATTGTGATGTCGATCTCTTCTAATTGGATGGACTACTCATAGAGTTCCAATGGGAGAAAAGGAGACAAATAAGACTATGCTCCATCCATTGAAGCATATATCAAATTGAAAAAGCTCTTTATTCCAACAAATAATATGATCCCAAGAGCCTAAAGAAGAACTTTCACCTTATAAATTTATATCTTGGGTCCAAAATGCATTGTGTTAGTTGGATTACCAAGAGTTTAAACCACCATCCTTGTATTATTAATTATGGAGCTTGAATCCCACATCTAGTAGGACTTGGACGCACTCAAGCCTATCATAAGCCTTATTTAGGTCAATCTTGAATAACATAAAACATGTTCTAGTCACTTTTCCACATTCCATTCCTTGTCACACATCGAGGTCAATCTTGAATAACATAAGACATTTTCTAGTTACTTTTCCACATTGAACCATTCCTTGTCACACATCCATGATTGCTTCAAGGATGGACCTCCCCTTGATAAAGACTCTCTATTCCTTATCAACTCAATTCCACATCTAATCCATAATCCTATCGACATAACCTTTAAGTAGTCCTTCTAACTTGCTTGGAGCATGGTGATGATTCCTCAGTCTTCTATGTTGCTCTTGTCTTCCTTCTTATTCATCAACTTTATGAATCCCTCATTAGTATGTTTTGGGACACAACCAAATGTAGAAGCTTCTTTCCAAGAAATATCCCCTCCCCTTTTTTATTCTTGATGATAAGGAAAATGTAGAGGTTTAAATTTTCTTAAGAAAGAAATTTCTTCCTCATTTTGAGATCTTCAATTCGTACATTCTTTTCTTTGATCAAATTTCTACAATAAGAAGATAGACTTCGAGTGTCCACAATGAGATCATGATCCATCCCCCTTGAATCATCATGCAAGTGAGCTCTTTACTTTGTTGAGTTCTAATGTTCTTCAATATGGAGGTGTAATCTAAGCAAGATGAATTGTGCTTGTTTTCTTCTCCCAGGATTCATTCTCCCCTAAGCTTCACAAGTTTAGTGAATCTTTTCCCCTTCTCTCTTTCCAAATTCCTCATCTTTCTTTCCTAACCCTTGAAAGAATTTATCGAGTATATTTGACTATAGAAACATATAAAAGAGTAGATTTGACTATAGAAACATATCTATGAGACACAGAGATGCTTGAGTTGAAAGTCAAGACCAAAGCACACTTCACTTCAACTCTAGGGATCAATTAACAAAAGTTGATTTTATTTGAGCAATGATAGGAAAGAATGACTTGTTTGCAAATCTCCACCTTGCTTAAGAGTGTCGAAAGAATAGATCCAAAAAGGCATAGCATCTATTAGGTCCTACCTTGACTAGATCATGCCTCTTTCCCAAATTAGACCATGAGAAATACCTAGATTTAGAAATAAGTTTGGTATGTAGATGGAGAGTTAGGAGATCTGACTTAGACTTCATTAACCCTTAAATGCATGTTCATTTTCTAATAAATATATCTTCAAATATCTCACCTATATTGTAATCATCAAGCAAGATGGTCAATGTTGGGATGAATCTAAGAATCTTCCAAAAGTCCATCTTTTTCTAAGAAAAATTGGGTGCATACAAGGAAACATGTGTAATAAGTAGAGGTAATTAGAACATAATCACCAAGCAATTATTGGAAGGTTCTTTTCTTAATGTCAAAACTTGGTTCACCCATTTTTCCCCCATGCTCATGGACATATCACCACCACCCCCTAATTGAACCATAATAATCCACTTATGTCAACTAGAAACCCTATTTAGAAAAATTATCAAATTATCTTTTAATATATTCACCTTCTCAAGATAGATGAAGTTTGGGAATTGTGTTATGTTGCTCAAACATTAAACAATAACTAGGGTCTTGTAAGAATTTATAAAACCCCTAACATTGGATGAGATTAAGTTCATTTTTTCTTGACGGTGATACCAACACTTCTCTTGTTTTCTTCCTTCTTTTTCATTTTCTTCGAGAAGTTTGAAGCCTTGAGGTTACTTAAACCAAGCTCTTCAAATGGAGTGGTTCCAAAAGAGTTGGTTGATGAAGGTTTTCTATGGGAAAATAATGGGAGATATCCCCTCTTTTTCTTTTTTTCTTCCTTCTTCATCACTAGGAAACATGTCCCAAGAGTCTAGAATGAGGGATATGAGGTTGGATCTTTCCCCATGAAGGGTCATTTCTAATGTGTGTTGGAGTTTGCAGATGAGGGAAGTACACAAGCACCATGAGGAAGAAGAATAGGAAGAAGCAGCACAACACTAGTGTATAACTAAGTGAATGTACAAAGATAAGTAGGTTGTTAGGGTCATAGGTGCATGCAAAGCTGAGAGGAAAAAACTTGCTAAAGAGGGGAAAATGTGCCCCAAAGGTCCTAAGCGTGTTCACATAAATCACTAGAAAAATATACCAAGAAACCCCTTGTTGAAGCTCAAGGTCAAGGACAAAGCATGGAAGCACATCAAAGAAGTGGACATAGAAGAAGAGAGAGCAAGTAGGGAGCTCCAAGAAGTGTATGTCAAATTTTCAGAAGAATCCCCTACAAAAATAGTGATTTTCATCACTAGAAACCATTGTAAATACCATTATCTATTTTTAGTAACTCCATTTTGTTCAAGCCGAGGAGTCCTCGAGCTTGAGGAGTATTAGAAGTACCATCGTACCAATTTTCATAATTTTTAGACTTCGTTTGAGCCCTCAAATAAGCCCTGGAACCTAATTTTTAACTAGGCCGGACACTAGGTCTGGACAGGGCCAAAACTAGTCAAAAAACTATAAAAAGAGCTAGAGAGCTCATTTTTGGGGTTAGCTTGTTAGAGAATAGAACTTTTGTAAGAGAACTCTTGTGCAATCTAAGCTTTCCATTGTTCCTCTCTTTGATCTTACTTTGTGCGCGTGTGTGTGTATGTGTGTGCATGTTGGTGTGCTTTCACTCACACACTTGTGACTTCACTTGCTCGTGGTCTTCATACCAGTCCTCACGTCTCCGCGGATTGACAAGTAAAGGAGGTGGTGCTTACGCTTGAGCTACACCAAATTTTGGCACCGTTGCCGGGGAGAGAGCTTCGAGGACGAGCGTTGTGATGGTAAGATCGTAGATTTGCGACGTTGGAAGGTTAAAAAAAACTGTCATTTCAGTTCATTTTCTGTTTTTTCCTCTTCATCTTCATCATCATCATCATCTCCACCTTCTTCCATCTTCTTCTTCATAGAAAATTCTTGTTTTTTAGTGCATTTTCACCATTTTCATACCATTTTTCATGCATTATTGTGTGGGAAGGAGTTAGGAGGTGCAAGGGAGAGCAAGCGCTGCATTTTTTTCATGATTTTCTGCTCATACGGAGCTCGCCATAGCCAGCGCTCAGAAATTTGAATTTCCCGCCAAAAAACGCGATTCTGTGATGAAAATCGCGATTCTGTGAAAATTCAAAATTTTTTGAAAAATCACGATTTTCAGTTTTCCCGCCTAAAAGTTGGTTGAAAAAAATCGCGATTCTGTGTTTTTCTCAAAAAAACACGATTCTCTGCTCAAAATCGCGATTCTCAAAAAAACACGATTCTCTGCTCAAAATCGCGATTCTCACCAATCACGATTTTCAGCAAAAACACGATTTTGTGAAAAAGGCGATTCTGTGAAAACACGATTTTTTGCTCAAAATCGCGATTTTCAATTCACGATTTTGTGCTCAACATCGCGATTTTCATGTGAAAAATACGATTTTCAAAAAACACGATTCTCTGCTCAAAATCGCGATTCTCACCAATCACGATTTTCAGCAAAAAACACGATTTTGTGAAAAACACGACTTTCTGCTCAAAATCGCGATTCTCACAAATCACGATTTTCAGCCAAAAATACGATTTTGAGAAAAACACGATTCTGTGGGACAAAATCGCGATTTTCAAGTCAAAAACACAATTTTGAGAAAACACGAATTTTTGCTCAAAATCGCGATTTTCAATTCACGATTTTCTGCTCAAAATCGCGATTTTCACGTCAAAAACACGATTCTGAGAAAACACGATTTTCAGTCAAAAACACGATTTTGTGAATCATGATTCTCTGAGTCAAAATCGCGATTTTCAGAAACACGATTTTGTGATCAACATCGCGATTCTCTGAAACACGATTTTGTGATCAACATCGCGATTCTCTGAAACACGATTTTGTGATCAACATCGCGATTCTCTGAAACACGATTTTGTGATCAACATCGCGATTTTCAAATCACGATTTTCTGCTCAACATCGCGATTTTCAAATCACGATTTTCTGCTCAACATCGCGATTTTCAGAAACACGATTTTGTGATCAACATCGCGATTTTCAAATCACGATTTTCTGCTCAAAATCGTGATTTTCAAAAACACGATTTTGTGCTCAACATCGCGATTTTTTTGACTTCACAGCATCGCGATTTTCAGAAAGTTCACAAAATCGCGATTTTCTCCAAAGGTCCTGTTTGCCTGTTTTGACCCCCAGGAGCCTGATTTGACATAACTTTCTCATCCAAAGTCCATTTTTTGAGCTCTATAGCTTGTTGGAAAGCTCGTTTCAAATCCTACACGATCTCAACTGTTTTTTTCAAGAATAATGCGTTGATTTTGAGATAGGATAATTTGAAGTTGACCCTCAGGTGGGACTAGGGAACCAAGGGGGCTCTAAAGAATTTTGAACCATACCAAAGGGAAAATTTGGATTCTTGACTAAAGCTTATGAACCTGAGATCTGGTAGACACTTAGGCAAGGATAAACAAAGCATTAGATCTTCTGAGGCTAGTGTCAACCATACATCCAAGTCTTGGGCACAACAACTAAGTGGTCATCTTTTACTCAGATCAGACACAAGTGATTCAGAAATGTCTTTTAGTATGGGAAAACCTGCAGGTGGCTCAGGGACTGCCCATCTACAAACACGGGAAGGTCCCTATAAGACACAGTTGGAATATATTCGGACCAACCAATTAGGTGCTCGCATCTATGAGGATGGTCTGAGGCGATCAGTGGTCCAACTCAAAAATCCAGATCAATCCTTTGGACTTGAACACCCGGTGGTCAAGTTCGAAGAGGGTTCATACATTGATAAGGAAGGAACCATGTATGTGGTTACCAACCAACCCGATAGGACCGATGAGTTTGGAAATATCATTCATGAGAATGAGATAGGAGACCTAGAACAAGGAAATATAGGACAAGGACCCCAGACTCCTAGAGGCAAGTCAGTTTTGACCCGAGTGATCACTCCAGATTGGATCCCTCAAGACAACAAAAGCATAGAACTATTTTTGAATAGAGAAACAGAGGAAGCCTTTTGGAGATTCAAGCCAGAACAACCTAGCCAATTGGGCATAGTCATCATCTACGAGTTCAAGGATCCAGAGATACCAGGAAAGGTTGTCTACCTGGATAACACATCAGAGAAAATTTTCTTGGTAACAGAACATGATAGACATGCATATACTTGGAAGAATGAATTGATTTTCCCTCCACCAAGATCCAATGTTTCCCATGGCCTCCAAGGAGTAGGATCATCCCACGATCATGAAACCCAGAGAGGAAGAACTAGAGAGAGACCTGAGGTAAGTTTTGCACACACCGTGGGCAGGAATAGAGCAGGATTTGAAAATGAAAGACCTGAAAGAGAGAGACATCAAGCACATAGGCAACAAAGAGATGAACAGGATTTTCCATTGCCTAGACCCCGAGAGTACCCAAGAACCCTTAGACCCATTCAAGTGATCAAGGCAATGAAGAACTATTTCGATGGGACAGGGGATCCTTATGATCATGTGGCCGAGTACAAACAAGTGCTGAGAGCCGAACAAATTGAGGACTGGTTCACCCAGTACGAGGCATTTGGTTTGACCCTTAAGGGCACTGCCTTAGCTTGGTTTCAACCATTGAGTAGAAGCAGCTATCACGATATAGGTCAACTGCTAGACGAATTCATTGTAGAATTTTCCAAGAGTGGTATCAGGCATAACACATCATCCTTGATCCACAGCTTCAAGCAGACTCCCCAAGAAACAGTGCGACTAGCAGGTAGAAGATTCAGACAGTATCTAGAAAGATGCCCTGCTCTAGAGTTACCCACTCCGGCCAAACAAGTGGCTTTGTTCTTAGATGGCTTACTGAGCACCAAGTTAAGATCATATGTGTACTTGAAAGATCCTAGATCCATAGAAGAGTGTGTGCGGACGTGCATAGACATAGAAGATAACTTGGGTGAGGAGTTAGGATTGTCCAAACTCTACAAAGATTCGGATAGTTCTACTAGTCATACTTCAAAGATCTCCACAGAAATAGAAGAGATAGCTGAGCAAGTTGCCAAGAAGCTGGGAGTCCAAAATAAACAAACACAGAGAGTCACTCCATTGAATCGGTGCTATACTTGCGGAGGTGACCACATGGCTAACGTATGCCCAACGCAAAACCAAAATATTAGAGAAAGGAATGCTCCCTATTGTACTATTGAAAGGAAGTACACAAACCATACGGCTCAAGAATGTCCCTACAATAGGCAGTCTGTTAGACAGAATTATCAGCAACCTTATCCACAAGGTAGGTATCAGAACCAATACCAACAGCCATATTATAGACCACAACAGCAATATCAGGTACCATATAGGCCACAACCTGTCTTGGGAAACCAACCACCAGCTCCAGCTAATGTGATTCCAGTCAAGTATGCTGTGGGAGAGGAAAATCCAAATAGAGCTTTGGTGCCACTAACCCCATTGATACCAGATAATGACTCTCATGCTCATAGTTCAGACTACTCCCATGAAGGTAGTCCACATGCTTATTACACAGAGTCACCTGAACATAGTGAGATTTACTCGTATCAATATGAGGCACCGCCTATGGAGCAAAATTGGGAGCCAGAATACTCCAATGTCATGTACACAAATCCTAACCCTAGGCCCCAGTTGAGACAAATGAGACCACAAGCCCCTAGAGGATCTTGTTTCAGATGTCATGGTGACCATTTCATTCGTGACTGTCCCCACCCACCATCTCCGAGTCAAGGACAGGCTATCACAATACAGGCTTTTTGTCCTGATTGTGGCAAAGACCATCTCCCCAGAGATTGTCCAAGAAACCCCTCTAGTGCACCCAAGATTACACCCATTAATGTGGTAGGCTTAGTGGCAGATCCAAGTTCAAGTAGTAGCAATGTGGCTCCTATACAAGCTGTCACTAGAGCACAAGCCTTAAAACAGGATAAACCAGTAGAACAATCAGAGTCGAGTGAATCGGGAGAGCCTAGTAAGAGGAAAACAAGAACATGGAAGGATACCAGAGAGAAGGCCAATCGCAAGTGGAATAAAAAGTTATCGGAACTAGAAGAAAGCTTAAAGGAAGCGAAAAAATAGAAGACATTGCATCTCAAAGCCCCTCGCATGCCGAAACTCCATCCACTCCACCTCATCCCACCCCACCACCCATTGTAAATAGACCGCAACCAGGGTCTGTTCTTGCAGATCCAACCGCAGAAGGCTTGGACATGATGTTCAAGGCCTACCAGGCTCGACTTCAAGAAGGGCCTACAGCGGCAAACCTAGACAAGAGTTACCCTAGAGCAGATTTAGAGATTGAACGGATGAAAATGTGCATGAAAATGGTAGAACAAGCTCAAGCCATACTTGAGACTAGTCAAAAGTTCAATCAGACAAACTCTATCAAATCGGATTTGCATTTCCAGGGCTTACTAGAACGATTAGAGCAGTTGGTAAACAAACCACAAGTTTCTCTACCTCCACAGGCTCAACCAGTTATTGAAAGAGGAAGCTCACCACCAAGGGGAGCTTATGTTCCTAATTCCACGGATGCTGGAATACCTCCTTCTATTCAACAGTACTCTCAAGAGTTCTTGCGGGAAATACAAGAGGAGAAATGGGCCAAGGAGAAGGGTAATTCCCCTCCTATTCCTGAGATTGATGATCTTCATGATCAATTTCCCCAAGACATTCCATCCATTTACGAGGATGAAGCAGAACAACAAGAAGACGAAAGGTTAGATTTTGAATCTAATACCTTAGAAGAACTGCCTCAATTTCCAGGCCCATGGGAATCTGAATCTCTCCAGATTAGAGCTCCCACAATACTAGTAAGAAATGAAGACTCATGTGGTTCCAAGGAACACGGATGTCGTGAAGAACACTAAGGTTCAGTGTCATCTCACTGTAGAAGAGCTGCTCAAAGCAAAACCTGAGCTCTGGAATCATGTGAAGGATCAGGTTCCAGAACTTGATTCCAACATGCCAAAAGCAGGCTCCAAGCAAAGGGTACCAGAGATACCTCTAGACAAAATAGGGGACATGTGTGAGGGTGAAGAAGGTAATACTTATCTTCCCATCACCTACCAAGGTTACACAACCAAAGCAATCATAGATTCAGGTGCTGGTGTTGCTATTGCGACCACCTCCTTGTGGAAGCAATGGGGCAAGCCCACATTAAGACCAACTAGAATGAAGCTTCAAATGGCTGATGGTCATTTTGAAAGACCTTTAGGATTGCTAGAAGGGATCACTCTAACCACTTGTGGTGTAGAGTTTGAGCACACATTTGCTATATGTGACTTTGAGAAAAATAATGTCTTTGAGATGATCCTAGGAAGACCCTTCCTACGACAATTGCAAATAGTACAGGATTGGGGAACTAACTCCTTGTACTTACAGCACTTAGGGGTCACCACTAAGGTCAATTTGAAGGATTACACCTTCAGAGATGTACCACCCCTACAGTGGAATTCTATCCACAAAGCGAAAGAAGATTCCATCTCTGTGCATTCTGGAAGTTCACCTGATCCATCATGGCTGCATGAAGATACTCATTTGTGGATGTGCAAGGTCGCAAAGGAAGAGGAAAAACGTTTAAAGGCAAGAGAAGAAGGAACTTTGCTAGGAGATAGACCAGTTAGGGACCCAGCCTACACACCGATGATCTTTCCAGATGAGGAGTTTGAGCCTCATGGCTGGCCAGAAATCTTAGCCACCATGGACATTGCTGTCAATGAGGAACAGTGGACACCTCATTGTGATGAGGAAGGTTATGATATCTCAGTGTTCATGTGTCAACCCTTGCTAGAAGAATGTGACCCTAGTGATGTCATAGAAGAAGAAGAGAATGACGATGATCTGGAGTCTATTGTGATGGATAGTTGCTTTAACTCAGAGCAGCACTATCTAGAAGATATAGGAGTGTTCACCCAGAAAGAAGAAGAACCTCTCACAAGTATTAAAACAGTAAACTCAAAGGATGGAAGTGAGAGTAGTCAAAAGAAAAAGAAAAGAAAAGCAGTGAAACAAGAAAAGGAGGAATCATTGTTTGAAGTACCAGAAAACTTCAAGAAATATGAAGTTGACGACCGCAAAATTTTGGTACGAATGCCTAAGAGAGAGGCCATCATAGGAGAATCATATGATAATAAAGAAAAGACCAAGAAGATTGTAGTGACCATTGAAGAGAACGAAGAGAGATGCACATATATAGGAGATGACCTAAGTGCAAGAGAAGAAATGGAGCTCATAGCTCTATTAAGGGAATATAGGGATGTGTTTGCATGGCACTATAGAGACTTGAAAGGGGTAGATCCAAGAATTTGCTCTCATACTATCCCCATGACTGCTGATGCTAAGCCCACCAAACAGAAGCCCTACACATATAATGATACCTATGCAGCAAAAATAAAAGAAGAAATTGATAGGTTGATTGAAGCCGGATTCATCTATGAGATTGAGCATACCGAATGGGTGTCCCCCATTGTTGTGGTACCCAAGAAGAACGGGAAGTTGCGAGTGTGTATTAACCTTAAAAAAGTTAATGCCGCTACGATTAGAGATAGTTATCCACTTCCAATCACAGAACACCTTTTGGAGCGTGTTGCAGGCAAGGAAGTTTATAGCTTCCTTGATGGATTTTCAGGTTACAATCAAGTAGCCATTGCCCCAGAAGATCAACACAAAACAGCTTTTGCTACAGAGTGGGGAATCTTTGCATTTCGTGTGATGCCATTTGGGCTCACCAATGCACCTGCAACATTCCAAAGGCTCATGTGTCATGTCTTCAAAGAGTTCTTGCGAAAGAGCTTAGAAGTGTATGTGGATGATTTATGTGCTCATTCCCAAGAAAGAAGGGTTCACATCCCTGAGCTCAGACAAATCTTCAACAAGTGTAGAGAATATCGAGTGTGTCTAAACCCAGAAAAGTGTGTGTTTATGGTGCGTCAAGGTAAAATCTTAGGGCATATTGTTTCTAAGAATGGAATCTCAACAGATGAAGATAAGGTACGAGCCATAGCGGAACTACCAAGGCCAAGGAATGTTAAAGAGGTACAAGCCTTTATGGGCCATTGTGGATATTACCGTAGGTTTATCCACATGTACGCGATCATAGCTAGACCCCTTTATGCCTTGTTGTCTAATTTTGAGTGGAACGACGAATGCGAGAATTCTTTCAATGAACTGAAGAAACGTTTGTGCACAGCACCAATATTGACCACTCCTGATTGGAATAAGCCATTCCATGTCCATGTGGATGCCTCCAATCATGCCATAGGATGTGTGCTAGCACAACCCACAGGTGAAGGGAATTTAGATTTGCCCATAGCATATGCTAGTAGACAACTAAACCCAGCCGAAAGAAATTATACCACAACCGAGCGAGAAGGGTTAGGCATGGTATATGCTGTAAAGAAGTTTAGACACTATTTATTGGCCAACAAGTTCAAGTTTTTCACTGATCATCAAGCTTTGTTATATTTGGTCAATAAACCTTGCAATACTGGACGCTTAGTAAGATGGTTCCTCTTACTAATGGAGTATGACTTTGAAGTTGTTGTCAGGAAAGGTAGAACCCACCTTCGGGCAGATCACCTTTCTCGCATTACTTCAGGAGAGTCACCACAAGGAGTGTCTGATGAACTACATGATGCTTATCTGTTCAATTTGGAAGTTGTTCCTAAATGGGCAAATAAGTTGGTACCAGTCCTAACTTTCGGCCCTGCAAATAAGAATGTGAAAACATCACAAGAAGAAATTGTAAAATCACAAAAATATCACATATTGGCAGGAAGCATGTACAAACAAGATACTGAGGGTGTATTAGCTTGTTGTGTCGAGGATGATGAACATAGTAGTTGGTTGCAGCAAGCTCATGAGGGATTGCTAGGAAATCACTATTCTAAACAACGAACATTGCAGAATTTGAAACGTTTAGGAGTGTATTGGCCTAGCATGGACAAAGAAATACATGAGTGGATCAAGAATTGTCCAATGTGCAGAGAGAGACCACCAGTGGAGCATGCGACCCTTTATCAAGTATCATTAATTCCAGATTGGAGTGCTCCATTGGTAGAGTTTATGAGATCGGGAAGATTACCCAAAGAGGCCAGTCTAGCAAGAAGACGAAATATGGAGCAAGAGGCTCAAGGCTATGCCTTAGTAGGAGAGAACCTATACCGAAGAGGTAAAGATGGTTACTTAAGACTGTGCGTTCATGAATCAGACTATTTAAGGGTCTTAGAGACTGCACACAGTGGTGTTGCAGGTGGACATTTTGGTCCTGACCGAGTGATTAAGACCATTCTATTATCAGGACTTTGGTGGCCCACTCTTCATATGGATGCACATACCTATGTGAAGAAATGTGACACATGCCAACGTGCACAATATCCAGTGAGAAAAGACGAGATGCCCTTGAGGCCAATGATGGGAGGACGTGCATTTTCGAAGTGGGGCATAGACTTCATAGGTCCTATTAACCCCCCAGCTAGAAACTCCCATGCAGAATACATCATTGTAGCCACAGATTACCTTACAAAGTGGGTAGAAGTCAAAGCCACAACAAAGAATGATGCTCAGACTACGGCTAAGTTCTTATTCGAGAATGTGTTCACGAGATATGGACTACCAATAGAGTTGGTGAGCGATAGAGGCACACACTTCTTGAATGAAGTCATTGAAAATCTTCTCCAAGAATTCTTGGTGATACATAAGAAATCCGCCCCCTATCATCCACAAGCCAACGGACAAGCCGAGAGTACCAATAAGATCCTCTGTAACGTATTGACAAAACTGGTGAATAATAAACGCTCTGATTGGGACAAACAACTTCATCATGCTGTTTGGGCTTATCGAGTTGCCTACAAAACGGTACTCAACGCCACCCCATTTCAGATGGTCTTCGGACAGAATGCTGTGCTACCATTAGATTTCTTAATCCCTGCCTTAAAAGTAGCACAGGAGTATGAGTGGAATGGGCATGAATTGTCCTCTAGGATCTTTGATCTCTAACGCTTGGGTGAAACGAGGCTACGAGCGGCAGCAGGCATCTACGCTGCAAAGAAGAGGCAAAAGGCATACTTTGATGCACACATCAAGGATAAGGGATTGAAAGAGGGAGATCTAGTGTTGGTATACACACTAAAACAACATGCCCGTAGGTTGGAAAAAAGAGGATATGGACCCATGATCATTAATAGAATTTCCACTAGTGGTGCAGTTCAGTTGGCCACTCTAGAAGGAGATATCTTGCCAAACTATATTAGTGGCTGCAGAGTCAAGCTATATCAAGAACCTCTTACTGAGGATATGCTAATGAGACTCAACACTGCTAAGAAGCGAAGAGAAGAAGAGTTAAGAGTGAGAGAAGAAGCACAGGTAGAGGCCAGAGAGCGTATTAGGCGAAATAAGTTAAGGCAATTAGGCCTAGATGTCAACTCAAAAGCCCCAAAATATCACATGGATATGTGTCAAAAGTCAGGCATTACGACTTCTCAGGTCATTGACCGAAGACCCTTTGTGACCATAGAGATAGGACAAGGGAAGGGTGCAAGGACGGTGAAAGCATTGATTGACTCAGGTGCAGCAAGTAGTGCAGTTAAACTTTCCTACTGCCAAGACTTGGGGTTGAACATCAATCCCATAGAAGCTTATCTCATAGGATTGGGAGGTGTGGAAACCCCTTGTTTGGGCGAGGTGGAACTTCCCATCTACCTTCAAGATGTTCCAATGAAAGTCAAAGCGCTAGTATGTCAAGATGAGAACCTTACAGAACCACTTGTCTTGGGTCAAGATTGGATCTATGACCATGCAGTTAACTTAAACCTAAGAAGTCAAATTCTTCAAGTTTGGGTACATGAACAATGCATTACATTAGAATTAGAGAACTGCATGCTCCTAGATCATGGCACCACACACTCTCTTAGTTCTTCCAAGACTAATCATATGAAAGAAGATGTTGTATGTGTCAAAAGCTCTATGATGCAGAAGGAGTCAATCGTGGAAGACCAGGTTCGAAGGCGGGAGGATCTTTCTTCTTCTCCAAAGACTCAAGTAGCCACAGTAGTGAGCCCACCACACAAGCAAACACAACCGTTCACGACAACTGCTACATCAAATAGAAAGACACCATTCGATAAAAAAGCGGTTCCGGGCATGAAGCAGATCTGGGTATGCAAAGGAGAGCACCCACCAGCCTTACCCCCACAAATCCCATCCATGCACACTAACCAGGCCAGAAGACGAAGGAAGCAGCTCAGACAAGCTCCATCACAAGATATCCAACAAGTTTGGGTGCCTAAGAAGTTAGCTGCAGCTCAACAAGGGCAATTACAGATGTGGGTACCTAAGAAGATCCTACACCCACAACAACCTTTGTTCTCCCACATGCAAAAGGTTTCAACAAAGAGGCCAAAAAGAGAAAAGGGTAAGAACCACGTACAGAGACCAAAGGAAGATCAAATCAGCTCTTCAACATTAGTAGGAAGACATGCAAAAAGGATATGGGTTTGGAAGCCAAAAGTGCAAGTAGCCTCCACCGAACCAAAGCATCAACCACACTGGATACCACAGTTCAGAAAGCATCCAAAGAGAAAGACGCCTGAAGTGACCTCTACAGTGCCAAAGGATGTTCTAAAATGGACTCCAATAAGGAGGATTACATCAGTTCGAGACTCAATGGATACCTCCACCAAGGTCGGCATCAACCTCCACAAATAACATCGAAAGCCTCGAACGAGCAACAACCATGTGCTCCTTGCACAACCCTGTCTTTTGCACCATTTAGGTCATGCATTTCCAAAGTATGCATTAATATAGGGCCACATTACACGGCCGTGCATAGACACACTTGAGAATCCCATGCACAAGAGCACAGTGACATATGTCGAACATTTCTATTGATACTAACTTTTGTGTTCTTGTTTTGTGATATCCTTTTTCTCAAAAAAAAAAAAAAAAAAAAAAAAAAAGTGGGAGAGAACTTGTTCCCAGGTTTCGCTCATGGAACATGAATGAGTCATGCTTAGTTGAAGATTGAACCATCGATTACTGGGCATTTATCAGTTTGGATAGAAGTGTGTCTTGGCTTGCAGATGATTTAATTGCTGCCTTATCTCATAAATGTCAAGAACTTAGCATGAGCAGGGCATCCACAATTAAGGTTTCCTCTTACTATGGTGGGAGTGAAGAGCTTGAAGGTCCACAACTTGAGTGATGCGTAACTACTTCATGTACCAGAGCATCCAAGGAGATATCTGCGAAAGGTAGTTCTGGAGGAGAAGACTCCTGCATATGGTGAGCTAAAGAGCATACGTGAAACTCAGCTTGGTGTAGTTACCTGATGTTGCTTGCCCAGGAATATAAAGCAATTCAATTCTCAGTATTTCCTGAACCAGTATGGCACACTAGCACTGGTGAATGGTCTATGTCAATCAGCATGGTAATCTCTTAGAAACCGGCACGTGTCCAATATTCCTCTGAGTGTCAATATAGGGAAGTGAACGTGCATGAGCCCAAGCTCAGAAATGCACATTGTTAGTGACAAATGTTGCTTTGAAAAGAGGAGAGGGGATCCACCACTCAAAAGATCTCATCAGTGGACAATCAACATGGACATTCATCAACAAGGTTCCATCCCAAAGGCCGAGTGTACAACACGAAGAGGCAAACATCCATCAACCTTCGCCATGGTAAGTATCTTTACTCTGGAAACACCATAACCATGATAGTTTAGGAAACCTCTTCGTCAGCATACCCTTGAGCACTTAGCTCAAGACCCGCAATTTTTGCACCATACTTCTTCCAATGCATTTTCCAAGTAAGCATGCGTAGGGCTACATTACAAGGCCGTGCACAAGGCACATACTTTTTTCAACCCATGCACGAACACACTTACCCATCACTCAATATGGGTTATGAGTACTTGGCTTGACTACTATGAAGATCAACTTTGGAAGATCTAGAAAACATCAACGGAGACTCACAACGACACAGTCATGCTGGAATACAAGGCAGAAGCACATACCAAGAGACTACAACCTGCAAAGACTCACAAGTGATAGATGAAGAACGTCGGACGACTTGTGTTCATACAGAAGGGACACTCCCTCTCAAGGCACTACTTGGAACAATCACTACAACAAGGGTCTGTCAGGGACGACAGACTCGAGAGGGGGGGGAGTGTTGAAGCTCAAGGTCAAGGACAAAGCATGGAAGCACATCAAAGAAGTGGACATAGAAGAAGAGAGAGCAAGTAGGGAGCTCCAAGAAGTGTATGTCAAATTTTCAGAAGAATCCCCTACAAAAATAGTGATTTTCATCACTAGAAACCATTGTAAATACCATTATCTATTTTTAGTAACTCCATTTTGTTCAAGCCGAGGAGTCCTCGAGCTTGAGGATATTAGAAGTACCATCGTACCAATTTTCATAATTTTTAGACTTCGTTTGAGCCCTCAAATAAGCCCTGGAACCTAATTTTTAACTAGGCCGGACACTAGGTCTGGACAGGGCCAAAACTAGTCAAAAAACTATAAAAAGAGCTAGAGAGCTCATTTTTGGGGTTAGCTTGTTAGAGAATAGAACTTTTGTAAGAGAACTCTTGTGCAATCTAAGCTTTCCATTGTTCCTCTCTTTGATCTTACTTTGTGCGCGTGTGTGTGTATGTGTGTGCATGTTGGTGTGCTTTCACTCACACACTTGTGACTTCACTTGCTCGTGGTCTTCATACCAGTCCTCACGTCTCCGCGGATTGACAAGTAAAGGAGGTGGTGCTTACGCTTGAGCTACACCACCCCTCTTGGGAGTGATGCAGGGAACAAGGGGCTAACACTCATGTATAATCAATGTAAAACAATGTGGACTAAGGTCAATCCACAAAAGGTAGGAAGCCCAAAGCTTTTTGAAAAACTTCAAATTCCTCAAGAGGCTTGTTGGAGAACCAATCACAAATTGGACATAAATTTGAAGGTGGAAGTCTAAGAAGAAAAGCACATGCCTATGCGAAGGGACAATTTCACACATGTATTATATTTGTAAAGTTAGACTTAAATTTAGTTCTAGAGTTTTCAAAAGTCATGCGATTGAGAAAATCTATATAAGTTAGTTTGTATCAACTGACGCAAAGAGTTATAGAGAGAGAAAGAGTTCATTTTATATGACTGAGAAATAGTCAGGCTTCTCTGAGTGAGAAAGCACCTGTAAAGTTTTTGAGTTGCCATGGTTATCAAAGAATTAATAGAAGTTCTGTGTATGAGAATCTCTCCTCCATCTCCATGCTTTGTCTATTGTGGTAATGAGCTCAAAAGTTCAAGTTTTCCAAGCAACTCAATGTCTGGCATCGAGTTTGTGCTGATAAGTCTTTGTTTTATTCTCGGAGTTTTTACTTGTTGTTGAATCCTCTTAAAAACATGAGCTTTGTGGAGCAACTCAATGCCTGGCATTGAGTTTCAGCATGAAGTCGATGCTTAGCATTGAATTCCCACATAAAAGTGGTTTTCTTCATACCTGCGGTTCACGGGGCTATTTCAGGTGTTGAAAAAGTGGTTGAAAACACACTAATTTGATGCCTTGCATCGAATTCTTGTTGCAAGTCAATGCTAAGTTGAAAACTTTTATTTTTAGACAAGCGCTTTTACTTAAACAGGCAAACTTTCCTATTTTGATAGTTAGACATAGTCATCTTGTGAAGGCCATAACTTGGTGTGTAGTGAAGCGTTTTTAGGAAGTAATAGCTTGTTGGAAAGCTCTTCTCTTCTACTTCCATCAACCAGAAAAAGTTCTCAATTTAAGCAGACTTTTCTCAAAGTTTGGAGAAGCATTGAGTTAATGGTGACCATAGAGGTTGTCTAGAGTCACATTAATTCATTTCTTATGATGTTTCATACATCAACAAGTCGTGTCAGAGCAGAAAGGTTCTAAAGAGCAGAAGGTGTCAAAGGTATGAGAAGTTTTGGAAACTGTTCATTAAACTTTGAAAGTTGAAGCATTCAAAGAGACAAGGCATCAAAAAATTAATTCAAAAGTATATTCATACACAAAGAACTCCAAAAGGTATTATTCTTTAGCCTTTAAACTCACAGGTTGAAGCAGAAGCAAAGAATTATGGCAGATCATATCTCCATTGACAAACTGGATAAAGATAATTATCATGCATGGGTAATGAGAATGGAAACCTTACTTATGAGTAAGGATCTCATGGTTTACATAGGTCAAGAAGAGAAGCCAATATTTGAAGATGAAAGCCAACCAAAGAAAGAGGAATTGGATGCTTTAAAGCATTGGCCTAAGAAGGATGCAAGTGCAAAGACCTACATCTATAATACAATTTCATATCATTTGCTAGCACACATCAGAGGATTGGAATCAACTGAAGATATATGGAATGCATTGGAATATCATTTCCAAAGTACCAGTAATGCAAGGAAAGCAAGTCTATGGTCAGAGTTTACTACATTCAAGAAGAAGCCAAGTCAAAGTACTAGTGATTATGTCATTAAGATGAAGGATCTAGCAGATAGTCTTGGATCCATATATGAAGATGTTGAAGATCACAGATTGATTGCTCAATTGCCAGATGAAAGGTGGAAACCTTTTGTCTTGTCAACAAAACTTTCTTTGAATCATTATGTTCCAGATTTGAATCAATTGCTTGGTTTGATGCTCACATTTGAGCAAGACTTGAAGGGAAATGGAGATAAAGGACAAAGTTCTTCAATGTACATGAAGAACAAGAAGAAAGGAGATAAAGGTAAAGCAAAGGATGAAGAGGAATCGAGTTCTCATGTTTATTGTGCAAGAGATAGAAGCACTAGCAAAGGAAGAGCAAGAGGCTTTGGAAGAGGAAGAGGTAATCAAAATAACAATAAGAAGGCTTATTAGATCTGTGGATTGAGTAATCATTTGGCTCATGACTGTTGGCATAACAAGCAAGGATCAAATCAAAATCAGAATAACAATAGCAGATGCAAAGGTGGAAGATATCAAAGTAATTTTCAAAGAGGTAGACAAAGTCAAAGAGGAGACAATGGTAGAGGTGGAGGAAGAAGTTGGGGACAGAATCAATCCTACAACACCAGCTACTACAATTATGCAAATGACACATAGAATGAAAGTCATACATTATTGATGATGAATTCAATGAGCACATCAAATAAAGAAGATCTAAAGGTATTTTACATTGACTCTAGATGTTGTAATCATTTGTCAGGAAACATAGAATTGATGTCAGAATTGGAAAAAGGAATTTCTGGTCATATTGTTCAAACAGGTGATAATACAAAACATAGTGAAGGCACAATGCGCTCTTCTTATATTTTGACTCTTTCACACTTTAACTCTTTCTAATAGCTTTCGAGATATATTTTTAGGCCATCATTTGGGCCACTTAATAAAGGCGTTTTTTCTACGCTTGGGTCACTTGGACATGTTCACACATTATTTTGTAAAATTCCCCAATAGATTGTATTCAATAGAACTAAGTCCATAAGCTTTGAATTTAGAGAATTGGCACATAAAATTTGTATGTGCACTTCTCTCCCCTCTCCTTTTTACTCAATTTTTTTCAAAACCTAAAAAGATAATCCATCTTCAGCTTTCAGCAATTAGCCTTTTTCTTGGCTTCTTGGAACATAAGAAGGCTTGTTGGATAGCTCTTGTCAGCATCTTTCAGCAATTATCTTAGAGCCTCTCTATGCCCAAAGGTACATCAGTGTACCAACCTTGAGCTCACATGGCCCACGGTTCCAATAAGCATAGAAGACAACATAACATTATGCATTCTTTATGCTCTCCCTTGCTATCTATAACATCTCTTGCATATCTAACAAAAATTCAATCAAGGAATTTGACAAATGGCTCTTGTTGTAGAGGAAAGTATTTTAGAGCCTAGGGATTGGTAACAATGGTATTTTGAATAGTCATGCTCCTTATTTGAAATTAGTGTGGTAAGAATCTATTAGCTAAGTAAGTCTTCTTGCCCAGGCCAACATGGGTATTTAAGACCTACACAAAAGAGGTTATAGGAGGAGTTGGTGAGTTGGAGATCCATGAGTTATCTGACTTCTATAAACTATTCTCTTTTTAGTAAATAAAGAAATGAATTATGGAAAAGAATACAAAAGCATCCTGGAAATAGGCCTAGATATGATCAAGGAAGCATAATAGATAGCATGATCAATATTTTTGTAGAGTACAATTCTTGGAAGTATGGACAAACAATTTAAGTTTTCAATACTTTGATGTTTTTTTTTCTAATGGAAGTTCAATCAATGAGATTTACTCTTTGGCTTGAGTGTGAATTAATTGGAAATCACATGTGAAGGTGGGCATAACACCCATGGGACCTCCCATATCCCACAAAGCAAGCGTTAGATGCTTGGCATTGTCAAGATACAGATATTGAAGGCTCACTAAGGTACAATTGGAAAAGAAAGAGACCTAGGGCCACACAAAATCAAAAGTTTCAATCTTTCCAAAGGCTATACAAAGTCACAAATTTCAATCCACTCGAAGGCTATCACACACATTTAAACTACCCATAGGAATTTTTCATCCCAACACTTATATGTTAAGGGGCATCAACTATATCTGGAAGGAGTCAAACCTTCACCATCAACCCAAGAGGCAAAAGTGCAAACCACCTCGACAAATGCATATGGATTTCATCTTTTATTTCACTCAAGTTTTCTTTATGGTATTTAAGGTTGTATCTTATGATGGATCCTTTCCATTGATTTTAAAGCAAAGGTGTTTAAATGCTTTCTAAATACGAAATATTTGACAAAATAATCAGCAAGGAATTTTGATGAAAGTCAATAGGAAAAAAAGGGAACACTTATTTTAGATGTGATCAAGGAGAGTTAACAAATGCGAATTTTGCACTCGTGTGACGTAATCATTCTATATAGTTTTCCAGTTCTTTAATGATATAGCTTTCATCAGTGACTATTTTAGCCTTGCATGTACATCATGAGTGAGAGGAAAATGGTGTTCTAAAATGAGAAGCCTAAATCACATAACTTTTCACTAAGGGATGGTGTTTGGAATGTGTCCTACCTCAGCTATGGAGATGACCTCTTGTTGCAATGCCATATGATGGGCACCATTTAAGATTAAAAAACATGCATTTGCATGAAGATGTCTATGAGTCAATCTCCATTTTTGAATTGAACATCAGCAAGTTTCTACCCAGCAACAGATATTATGTTTAGAGTGCTTCATTTGTAGCTTGTGCATTTGAGAAGTGGTGAACAATTTATGATGTTGTAATGACATGTTTACTATGCATGATGTTCATATTGATAGAATTTCTATATGGTGAAGAAGTATTCAGGTGCAATAGATATAATGCACATGTTTCTTCCCTTACTACATGATATGCCAACCTTGCAAAACACATTTGTTCTAGATTTTCCATTGTAACTATTTCTACTTTGAGATGTCGAGAAGCCACTTGTTCTGGAATTAGTTGTGGTTTTAGTGGAGGAACTATATCAAGTTGATGGATATGGTGAATCTCTCTAGATAATGGCATCTAATGGAGTAGAAGTGATTCAACATAATGTTTGTTTGCATATATTTCCTTGCAAGAACATTGGTCTTATTCTAATTGGATTGAGGTCTAAGATGTTGAGGCCCATTGGACTAGTTATTATGAATTCCAAATCATTTTTTGAGGCATTCATGGATGTGGTTGTTGGAGTTTAGGTTTGTGGAAGCACATAAACAACACAAGGAAGAAGAAGAAGAAGCTCAGAGCACAAGACAATATTGAATGTATTACCAAGAGAATGTACAAAGATATGTGACCCATTAGGGTTATAGAAGTATATACAAGCCCAAGAAAAAACCTTCTAAAGAGGGAAAAAGTACACCGACAGTCCTAAGTATGTTCACACACATCAATATTAAAACATATCAACAAAAAACCCCCTGGGAGTGGTGCGGTGAAGAAGAAGTTGGCACTCATGTATACGAAGTGCATATCAATCCACAAAAAGGAATTAAGCCCAAAGCTTTGTGGAAAGCTTTAAAATTCTTCCTAAGCAGAGCCTTTGTGAAAAGCTTTACAACATTAACTTGTGTTTGCATATGGCAAACTGATCTCTCCAACATAGAACATCTCCTTGAAATAATGATAATGCACCCCTATGTGCAGAGTGCAAGCATGGAACATAGGTTTCTCGCAACTGCCAATGCACTCTGACTGTTAGTGAAGATGGTGGTGGTAGAAGATTGACCAACATTGAAATCAGCCAAAACTTTATATGAGCCACAAATACTCAACAGTCACTATGAAAGCTTCCCTATACTGTGTCTCATAACTAGAAGTGGCCATAGTAGGATGCTTCTTGCTCAACTAACCTACTCAGAGTAAAAAAAAACATGTAAATCTAACAGTAATGATCACCCCCCCTCGAGGATAAAACAATCCAAGTAGTTGAGTACCATTCAAGTAGGGAAAGATGCACTTCCACCTTTGAATGCTTGAAACATGGGCAATGCATAAATTTGCTCATCTGAGTGACAACAAATTGAATATCAGGTCGAGTTATGCATAAGTAAATCAAGCATCTAACAAATTTCTGATAGAACACAACATCAAATGCATTTCCAACATCATGAAAACTCAACCACATACTTGTTTCCATAGCAATGGCAATAAATTGAATGCCTAAATAATGATGCTATTGAACCAAATCTAACATCTCAAAAGAGGCATGAAAATCAGCCTTATATTCAGCAATATGCTTCTCATTAGGATCAATGAGCAACATTTCATCAACATACACACTCATGATTAGAAGTACATCATCTGCATGCTTAACATATAAGGTGTTCTCAATTAGACTGTTCTCAAAACCATGTGCAATAAAGTAGGCATGTCTCTTTTCCAAAACCATGGGGCTCAAATACATACCCTTCTTCATCTAAGTCACCATTCAAAAATGTACTCTTAATGTCCAATTTAGTCCATGCACCTGTTGGCTTTTTACTCATAGATCAAAGTACAGTAACAATTGACAAAATTCCTTTTGAGTGAATTCCGTTAACGTAGATAGCTAATGATTGCAAGTGTAATCATTTAAAATGATCAACTATGCTCTAAGAAATAACTATAGCAAATTAGATCTTACCCCCAACTTTTTAGGGAACAACTAGTAGATGACCAATGATCACTTTGAAGATGATTTCTCCCATATCCCTGAAGCAAATGCCTTGAAATTTCAATAGCATAAAGTAGACTTCAAGCTGGTTCAAATAATCCAAAGAGTATGTAAAATGGTTGAGTATTCACTAAGATATGACCAAAAGAAGTTGACTATTCTGAGTAGTCATAATAGAGAAGTAGACAGAGATGTTCAATGAGCTATATGTAGTATAGAACATGATTGTACAAAGTCATTGGCATAGTAAAGATGTTCAATGATGACAAACTGACAAAGCTATGGTGTGAGCTACTCAAGCTCTACAAATGATCAAGGAATTAGCTCAGAATGAGGCACCCTACCCTGTGAGATTTTACAAGGTCTTTTATAAGTATTTCTTCTAAGTTTGAATTTTGAATTCATACTTTGCTCCAATAAAAAAGTAACTCCACTAATTTAGGAGACATTCCTTCAATTTTAAGTCTTAGCTAATGTTCCTCCTAACTCCACGAGTTTGTGCTTTTGGAAGATTCTCCAAAAGTGTTTTGCAATGGTAAATGATCAAGTAGTTACGAGCTTTTGCTCACATGAGTCATCAAGAGCTAATTCCTCACAATGTCTTCCATACTAAGCCAAATGTGTAGGCTTGATCATTTGCAACAACAGCTCCGCCTCAAGCCAAACATCTTGGCTTGCATTGCTTTATCAATCTTCTTGAATATCGTGTAATCCAATCATGGTTTTAAACCTACAAAGTTTAGTACCATCAAGTGCTTTGGTTAACAAATCAACACACTGCATATTTGTAGATACATATGCTAGTTGAATGTCTTTGCTCAAGAGTTTCTCTCTAAGATAGTGATAGTGCACTTCTATATGCTTAGTTCTTGCATGATAAATAGGGTTGGCTGCAAGATGCAAAGAACTAGTGTTATCACCAAAGATCATTGGTGAATGAGTGTGAAGTCCCAAATTTGAGTAGAGTAACCTAATCCAAATAGCTTCTTGTGTAGCATTTGCTAATCCCCTATATTCAGCCTCTATTCCACTTATTCAACATGTCCTGCACATATTTCCTTTGAGTGATGTAGATTTCAGAGTTAGTATATACCAACTCAAGTCCAAGAAAATATTTCAGAAACCCTAGGTCACTGTGTACCTAAGAACCAACTTAGGGACTTGTGGAGAAAGAGACTATACCTCAATCCCCCTCAAGTATATATAGTGGGGATTCACGCTTTAATTATCAATCCGATGAGTATCGAAACCTAGCCGAGTGTATGAAGACATGCATTCAAATGACAATCAATGCAAATGAGTTACTTAATGCAAATGAGTTACTTAATGCAAATGAGTTACTTAAAGAGTGCAAACAATGCAAAGACTAATCCAAACAAGCTTCAACTGTCAGTCATGGTGTCACGATACTTGGAACAGTAGCCAACAGTAAATTGAGCTTTTCTCTCAGCTCTAAACTCCAAATATAGCAAATAGCATATGCATTTTGAAGCTCTCGAGAAGACGCATCCAATGGTGGTATTTTCATTTAATTCTGACACTTCTACTTCAAGTTATGAGCAAAATACTGAGTCACGGGAAAGACCTTCCTACACTTCAGCACCTACTACACTTCGCACACACCTTAACCACAGTAAACAAACACTTTCATGGATAGAAAACACTTTCCTACACTCTTTCCAAGCAATACACAAGCATACAAGCTCACAAAGAAGAAGATACAGAGAGGGGAAGACACAAATTCGAATTTCTGTGCTCTTGATTCTCACAATGGCCAAAAGTCTTTTACAAAGAGTCACAAATTGACTTATATACTTGTGCCTTAAAAATGTTCCTTTCACACAAGAGACCGGCAATTTATTCACTAAAAGACTAATTTCCTACTGATTTACATGGGTAAGCTTCTAATCTTCTGTGGGGATGCATCTAGAGGACTCCTCTAGTGCATTTACATCGGAAAATATATTACAAGAATGGTTATAATACAAAATTGGGTGTCCAAATCGAAAAAATTTTGGGGCCCATCTTTTTCTCTGCCTTATGCTCTCTTTTGCTCTGCAACACTCTCCCCCTCTTTGTCTCTGTCGTCCCTTGACAGGCTTTATCTTCTCATTGGCTGCTTGTTTAAGTCTTTTGAGTGCACGCATCCAGTGGTCAAAGAAGCAATAAGGACCGTCAGACAATTGGTTATCTTATCCGAGGTTTGTCCTTTGCTTCTGTCTTCGGCTTGCTTTAAGAGGTCTGAATACACGCACCCAGTGGTCGGAGAAGCGGTAAGGACTGTCAGCGAATTTGTTATTTTATCCAATCGATGTCCTTTGCTTCTGTTTTGCCCCTTGGTATTCCGTATATCACATACTTGGGTTGCTGTAGTCAGTTGGGTTACCACGCACGCCACCAGTGACCTATGTCTTGCTTGTGGTACTCTGATTTGTCCTGGTTGCAAACATGTGACCCTGTTGTATTGTTTTGAGCCTGTTTACTTTCTTTTCACCGCACGCTATCAGCGGAAGGATTATTACCTACCAAATATCTTCTTGCACTTCTTCAAATATGCTTTCCTGGCCCTGGTCCCTTCTTTCACTTACGTGCTTTTCCTTGATGCATGCCCCTGCGGGGCTCTGTGCAGAGATGGGTGTTGCACCCCTGCGGGGCTTCTTGTAGAGATATGTCTTCAAATATTACATTTTTAGTGAAGCTTCTTTCGTTGTCTTCTTCTTTTCTTCTTTTTGCTTGATTCTCCCTCAACACTCACTGATCTTAAACTCCTGCATCATCTGGTTTTTTATTTGTTTGATGCCATTGGCATCACTACCTATAAGAATGATGTCATCCACATATACACATAAATATATCACTTCTGAGTTACTCCTCTCGATAAACAAAGAAGAATCTACCTTGCTCATCATGAATCCATGGTCTTGAAGATAGGTTGTTAGCCTATGGTTCCATGCCCTAGGTGCCTGCTTCAAACCATAAGGAGCTTTCTTTAATTTGCATACATGATTTACCTTACTTGGATCTTCATAGCCAGAAGATTGAGCCATGTAAACCTCCTCTGAAATCCACCCATTGAGGAAAGCATTTTTCACATCTAGTTGATACATATTCCAATTTCTAGATGCAGCTACACTTATCAATAGTATGATGGTTGGCATCTTCGCCATTGGTGAAAAATTTTCTTCATAGTCCACTCCATGGGATTGTGCAAAACCCTTAGCCACAAGCCTAGCTTTGTACCTATTTATGGATCCATTTGAGTTTTTGTAAATCCACCTAGAACCAATTACCTTCATTGATGCTTTCTTGGGTACTAGCTCCCAAGTGTCATTCTCTTGGAGTGCTTCTATTTCTTCATCCATACCCTCCTTCCATTCTGCTTTGGTACTTGTTTCTTCATATGAGAAGGTTCTTCTAGTGATGAATCCTTAGCAAGATAAATAGAATGCTTAGTGACTAATGAAGTATCATACCCATATTTGACGGAATTCTTACTCTCTCTTTGTGATCTCCTTAACGCTTGGTTGGATGACTCAAGTATGTCTTCCAACCTTTTCATCTTGACCTTGCCTTTTGATTTCCATGCTTTAAATTCTTCCAAGTTGATGGTGTCCTCATCATCTGATTTGATGTCTTCAATTGTGCTTGGCTCCTCCTTGGTGAGGTTGGGAAATTCTTCTTCCAAGTCATATGGCAATTTGACCTTCCTGCACTCACTTTCAAACCAAGAGTCATTCTCATCAAACACAACATCTCTATTGAACAAAGATCCTTTGTTGGATGGCTTATAAAACATGTACCCCTTTTGATTTATATCATACCCTATGAAGATGCATTTCTCTACCTTAGGGTCTAACTTACCTCTTATTTGAGATGGAACATGCACATAAGCAACACAACCAAATATTCTGCAATGTTCAAGTGATGATCTCCTACCATTCCATGCCTCATAGGGGGTCATCCCGTCAAGGGACTTAGAAGGTAACCTGTTAATAAGATAAGATGCAGTAGAAACAGCCTCTGCCCACAAGTAATTTGGCAACTTCTTTTCATTTAGCATAGATCTAGCTGCTTCCACAATCAATCTGTTCCTCCTCTCTTCTAATCCATTTTTCTTAGGAGTATATCTAGTTGTGATCTCTCTCTTGATACCTCTGTCCTGCAAAAATGCATCAAACTCATTGGAGAAGTACGCACCTCCTCCATCTGACCTTATCTTCTTTAAACTCTGTCCTGTTCGATTTTCCACAAGTGCAAGATACTTTTTGAAACAACTGAACACTTCATCCTCATGTTTCATGAAATACAAGATAGTCCATCTACTTAAAATCATCAATAAATGACACATAGTACCTTGAGCCTAAAATTGAAGGGTCCTTGCTTGGTCCCCACACATCTGTGTGGACAAGTTCCAAATAATCCTCATGCATATAGCCTTTCTTTGTAAAGGGTAACCTAAGTGATTTGCCAAACTGACATGCACCACATTTATAGATCATATGTTGCTTGGATACATTAGGTATCCCAAGTACACATTGATCTCTACATATATGCTTGGATGTTCTCTCACCAATGTGTCCTAGTCTTTTGTGCCATATCTCTAATTCACACAAGTTTTGATCCTTATAACTATAAAGTGCAATGTTTCTAGTGTCCTCAAGCTCAAATGTAAACAATCTACCTGTTTTCTCTCCTTTTGCAATTCTCCTGAATCCATGTTGGGGGTCCTCCACAAAGGCTCCAGATTTATTGAACCTAACCTACAAACCCTTTTCCACTAACTGTCCAACACTCATAAAATTCTTTGTGATAGTAGGTACATAAAGAACTCTACTCAGCAGATTTCTATTCCCATCAGAAGTTTTGACATTTCCTACCTTGATAACTGAGTTCTTTGTATCATCACATATCTGCACTTGGTGCTTTCCCTTGGGCTCTTCAAGATTAGAAAGGAGAGCTATATTGCCTGCTACATGGTTTGAACAACCTGCGTCAATATAGAAGAGGTGCTCATCATTCATACCTTGTTTTGAAGTCATGTTCATAATGAGAAGAGAATCCTCTTGATCCTCTATATAGTTGTTGAAGTCTTTTCTTGATTTGTATCCTCCTTTATAATTGTTGTTGTAGCCATGGTTGTTACCTTGATTATGATTGAATCTTCCTCTTGATTGTGAGTGGCCACCTCTTTGGAATCCTCTTCCTCTCTGGTTCTTGAAGTTCCTATAGCACTCATCTGTTGTGTGATTAGACATTCCACATATATTGCATGGGGAAGAGTTGAAAGGTCTCCCCCTACCTTGCTTACCTCCTTTGCCCCTTCCTCTTGAATTCCTACCTCTCCCTGCATAGTTAACTTGAGAAGTAGAACCTTCATCTTCAAAATTCTTGCTCTTTCCTTTATCTTTAGACTTTCCTTTATCTATACAGAGGGCAGAAGAATTGTTAACTCTTGATGGTTCACCATTTTTGTTAAGCTTGGGCTCATGGGTGATTTGCCTCGTGAGAGTGGTTAGATCAAGGATTTGCATATCCATATAAAGATCCATTGCAGTTGTGAAGGCTTCCCACTTATCATCTACCTTGATGCCATTGATTATCTATCTCACTATTTGCTCCTCTTCAATCTCCTCTCCTATGCTTGCCAACTGATCAGCCACATCCTTTGCCTTGGTCACATACTCTTAAACATTCTGCTTAGGTTGCTTCTTTTGAGTAGTAAACTCCATCGAGATTATCCTCAATAACCAACATATGGAATACATCATTTTATTTAGCCATGGCCAGTGACTAAGTACCTTGATGCAGAAAAATGATTGTATCTCAAAAAGTTGAGCAGAAACATCCTATCAAGCTTTGGTTAGCCTATAGGGAACTTTGAGACTCTTGTACTCGCGAATCAAAACCTTTATATGTTTGGCACAAAAGGATGAAATTGCTTGCATTGTCACTACAATAGTGCATTTGGAGGCCAAATTGATTTCATATCAAAATTTTGATGCCACATAGCATAGCTATTTTGAAGTAATTATCCCCTAGACTATGCTCACCAATTTTTGTGTGATTTTGAGATTGTGATCCGAGGGGTGTCAAGGACATGCTAGATGAAGTGGCGGCTTGCTCTCATACCAATTGTTGGAGTTTGAGATTTATGGAAGCACACAAATAGCACAAGGAAGAAGAAGAATCTTTGAGGACAACACAATATTTAATGTATTGCCATGACAATGTACAAAGATATGTGATCCATTAGGGTCATAGGTGTATATACGATCCAGGGGGAAAAACCTCCTAAAGAGGGAAAAACATGCCTCAGTGGTCCTAAGCATAACACTTCCTCAATCACAAACTATCCCCAATCACAAGCTTCTGATCACTCAAGAAGAGAGAAACATAGAACTTGCACAAGATAAAAGAAAAATAGTATAAGAGAGAAAAATAGAACTTGCACAACATAAGAGAAAATCCAACATGGAAAAGTAAACAAAATATGACCCAAAGAAAGAGATGTTTTGGTATTATATATTTGAATCAGTTGATACAATAGCTTTGGAAAATAGCTTCTTGATGAAGCCTCAACCTCTTGAACACCCCCGAGCTATCACAATCTCATCACACTCACACTCTCAATCACACTCACACTCTCAATCACACTCACACTCTCACTCACACTCTCAATCACAAGGTATATCTCCGATTTTGGGCCTCTCCTTCATGATGCAACAAACCTTCCTCAAAATAGATCTGATCGTCCCTCAAAGAATCGTGTGATCCTCCAGATTTAGCAAAAGCTGGTTCTCCCCATGTTGCATGCAAAACTTTCACAAAAGCATGCATTTGTAGTAGTCAAAGGCTTTGTTTAGCAGTACCTATCAAAAGTACAAGACCAAGTGAGAAAGATCCTCTGCTAAGCCACAATGGCAGCATTTTCCTGTACCAATATTCATCCTTTTAGCTTTGCTCCCAATCTAGATACCTTTATGCAAGATTAGCCACAACAAAGTGGAGTTTTTAATGGATAATGGAAGATCCCACAGAGACTTGAACCTGTACTTCCATTGAGTAGGTTTCCATTCAATATTATAGTAATTGTTTAGCTTTTCCACAATGGGTAAAAAAGGCTCGATGGACTTCCTATACTGTATGTGGATATCCTCCACAACTAAGTGCTGGATAATTTTCTTGTGGTGGTTGCACAACATAAGTCTCAAAATGAGTAGCTCTCTATGCTCCAAAAGAGCATGTTTACATCCAACAGAAAGATCACTAGTATTCAAGATTTCTTCAACATCTATTACTTCATTGTTCCTAGTGAGTTTGCGCCAACAGTCATAGCCCATCTTCCTACACTTGTTCATTATTATATTCTAAGATCAATGATTCGAGCGCTTTATCCAACCTATCCAAATGGAATCCTGCCAAAAAAGGGAGTTAGTAGCAAAATCAGAGTTTAACACACATTCCTTTTTTATTTTCATCCATGCATTCCACATACTACAAATAAGTTTACTACGTGAGGGGAAAAAATTGTTGATACATTTAGTTAGTGATGTGTGTGAACACACTAGGACCGTTGGAGTACTTTTTTTCCTCTTTAGGAGGTTTTTTTCCCTGGCTTGTATATATACCTATTGCCCTAACGGGTTACTTATCTTTGTACATTCTAGTGGTAATACATTCTGTATTGTGTGTTGTGCTCCAAGCTTCTTATTCTTCCTTGTGCTGTTTGTGTGCTTCCGTAGACCTCGAACTCCAACAATTGGTATCACAGTAAGTTCCTGCTTCATCTAGGGCATCAACACCATTAAGAGATAAAAATTGATTCGCTTTTTGGTGTCGAAATCATGGTCTGATCTCGTTTCAGCCTCTGAATGGACTATCATAGTGCTTGTGTAGCCTATTTTGTCTTTTTGTGCCAAAGATATATACAATTTTTGGTTTGCCAATATAAGCGTCTCGAATTCTACTACAGGTTTAGAAGAACTTGACAAGGTAGTTCCGTTCAAATTTTTGAGATACAATCATTTTTCTGCATCAGGGTATTTTAGTCAGTGGCCATGGTTGAAAGCAGTGATGTATTTTGTATATTGGCTATTGAGGATAAGTTGGGTGGTACGAAATACGCATTATGGGATTATATGATGCATCATGTAAGTGGTTGCAAAAGGAATGTGGAATATTGTGTAGGGTGTTGAATGACATCCTATTACCTACAAATACAAGTACTAAAGTTGATCTAGATGGCATCGAAGATGGTGATATTCTGCAGATTCCTATTCGTGTTGTAGTTTATGTTGCACCTACTGTAGAGCAAATTCATTGGGATGGCAGAGATGCTCAGGGGCATGCATTCATAACCTTGTTTGTCAAACGCCACATTCGCTCTTGATGAATAGCTAAGGATGCTTGGGATACATTTACCACTTTATACTAGGCAAGGAATGAGGCTCGTGTTGCTTACCTCCAAAAACAATTGGAGAGTGAGCACATGAATGAAGGAGATTCCATGGACAATTTTCTGACAAAGATCAAAGATTTGAAGGAGCAGTTGATTTCTGCTGATGAAGTCTTGCTTGAGAGTTCATTTGTGCAGACTGTTCTAAATAATCTTCCCAATTCATATCAAAGTTTTGCTTCTATTCTTTGTTTGATGATGAAAGGCAATCACAAATGCCTTAACATTTGAGGAGTTAGTCTCTATTCTGTTGCAAGAAGATTAGTCTATGCAGAACAAGTCTATTATGCATGTTGTAGATCAAGCTTTCTTGGCTAGTTAGAAGGGCAAAGGTAAATGGAGCTCTTCTACTAGTAAGTGGAAATCTACTAGTTCTGCACAATCAAAGAAGGATCGCAGATGAGAAGAAAAAAGAAAACCAGAAATTGTTTTGCAAGCACTGCAAAGAAAATGATCATGTCATAAAGAATTGTCCAAAATTGACTGCAAAAGAAGCAAAGAAAAAAGAGGTTGGAATGGTTGTTGTAGAGGCATCTACACCAAAAATAGAGTCTGCTAATCTAGCACATAATGAAGAATGGGCATTTATTACTATGTGCATTTTTTACCCATCTTCCCTTGAACAGTGAATGTATGTAGTAGACTCAGATGTTTGGTACTTTGATAGTGGGGCAATCAAACATATTACCCCCCAATGCAGTTTCTTCACTTCACTCGAGCTTGCCCCTACAAGGAGTACTATACATGTGCCAACAGCTCCGCTTATCCTATCATGGGAGTTGGTAAGATCATTCTCACTACTATTGAAGGTAGTTCTTTTACATTTTCAGATGCTTTATTTGTGCCAAGGATCAAGAAGAATTTGTTATCAGTTTCAACTTTGGCCAAGATTGGTTTGGTTGTGAATTTTGTTGATGATAGATGTACAGCTCATGATCTATCAAATGGCGACATGATTATTGCTTCTGGCATTTCATGTCGTGGGCTGTATAAGCTCATAGACTATGAAAAATCTTTGAATGATTCAGCATGTGCAGTACATGATTCTTAGGCTATGTCAGATGCAAAGCTTTGGCATGCACACTTTGGTCATCTGAATTTTGCTAGTTTGCTACGCTTGCAGAAAGTTGAAGTGTCCTCTTTGCCCAAACTTGAGGTACCCAGTAAAAATGTCTATCAATGCCATATTTTGGGAAAAATGCAAGGTTCCTCCTTTCCAAAAGATGGTTTAGTTCGAGCTATTCAGAAATTGCAGCTTGTTCACAATCATGTTTGTGGTCCTATGAAAACACCTTCTTTTAGAAACTATCTTTACTTCGTGACTTTCATTGATGATTTTTCCAGGCATGCATGGGTATATCCACTGAAAGCAAAGTCCGAAGCATTTATATGGTTCAAAAAAGTTCTAGTTCTGGTTGAAAATCTATCAGCATGTAAAATGGGCACCCTCCATTCTGATTGAGGGTGGAATATATGTCTTCATATTTTAATGCATTTTTGGTTGAACATGGGATAAAACATCATTGTAGAGTGCCGTATACACCTCAACAGAATGAAGTTGTTGAAAGGAAGAACAAGTCACTCATGGAGATGGCGAGGTGTATGGTCAACAGTCAAGCTTTACCACATAGTTTCTGGCTTGAAGCTGTTATGTGTGTAGCATATGTACTTAACATGTGTCCCACTAAAGCACTATAGTCTATCACTCCATATGAGGCTTTGCATGGTCGCAAGCCATCTGTTGCTCATCTGCATGTTTTTGGTTGTTTGGCATATGCATTAGTGCCTGAACAACAATGCAAAAAATTGGATGATAAAGTAGTGAAATGTATTTTTGTTGGGTAAAGTTCAGAAAGCAAAGGCTATTGTCTGTATCATCCACAAACTAAATGCATTTTGGTTAGCCGTGATGTTGTTTTTGTGGAAGATGCTATTCATCCATTGCTTCATGTACTAAGGAGACATCAGTTAGCTCCAAAGACATGTATGACACTTTGCTACCTCTTTTTATAAGTGGATAGTCTAGTGCTGGTCCTAATGAGGCAACTTCTTAGCCTTTATAGATTTCATGTGATGATGCAGATCATTCTATCTTTTATGTAGATTTACATGATGCACTTGTTGATGAGAGAGTTGATATTGAGGAGGCAAAAACTATGCCAAAATGGATGGTGCAGACTTTGCGTGATAGCAAATTAGATGCACCTTTGTCATATCGTACTCATTCAGGCTCTCATAGTACTAGCTTTGCATCAGATTGCTATGCTATGGCTGCCTCTAGTCTCTGATGAGAATGAGCCTGTTTTGTTTGATGAAGCACAAATTATGAAAATTGGATGGTTGCTATGCAATCAGAATATGATGCTATCATGAAAAATGGTATCTGGTCTTTATGTGACTTGCCTCCTTACAAGAAGGTCACTGGCACCAAGTGGGTATACAAGTTGAAGCATATGCCTGATGGAACAATTGACAGGTATAAGGCTAGGCTTGTTGCAACGGGTTATGTGCAGGAAAGAGGCATTGATTTTGATAAGACCTTTGCACTTACATATCGAATGACTATTGTTCATAGCATCTGTGCACCTACAACTCATTATGGTTGGAATCTACATCAGTTGGACATTAAAACTATATTTTTGAATGGTGACTTGCATGAAGAAGTGTATGTTTTTCAACCCCATGGCTTTGTGCAGAAAGGGCATGAAAACCAAGTATGCAGGTTGAAAAAGGAATTATATGGGTTGAAACAAACACCACATGCTTGGTATGAAAAAATACATGCCTACCTGATTGCACATAGTTTTGAGAGCACCTTATATGTTAAGCATGCTAATGATGTGCTTCTAATCATTGTTGTGTATGTTGATGACATGCTGCTCACTAGTCGTGATGAGAAGCATATTGTTGATTTTAAGGTTGATTTGCATGCCTCATTGGAGATGTCTGATTTGGGGCATTTGCATAATTATTCGGGCATTCAATTTATGCAAGTTGATGGCGGGATAGCTTTGTTTCAAATGAAATATATTGACACATTATTGCAGTGTTTTGGCCTTGAGGAATGCAAACTTATTGCCACTCCTATGGAGATAGGTTTACGATTGAGCCATCATGATGTTGGAGATGCATTTGATGCTCTTCTCTATTAGCAGTTTTGTTGGATGTTTGATTTACTTATGCATTATTGTTATGAGGGCAATCACTAATGTTATGAGGGGAGTCAGTGTAGAAGAGATGGTATGAACCATCTCTTAGGATCCACTAGAAGGGCACACACATGAGTGCCATGTGGCACCCATGTGAGATGCCATCTTAGTGACTCCAAATAAGGAGGGCATCAATTAGTAAGGGGTATGCGGCTGGGCGGCACATGAATAGATGTTCTTTGTGTTCGTTTTGTGTATGTAGCCAACGAGCTTCCTTCTCCCGTCTCGAGCAACGTGCTGAAGAAACCCCAAAATAGAGGGCTTCACAGAGAGGCTTATTATATTGGTATCAGAGTCAGTGATGCGCAACAGCACTAAAGGATAGATGCCATCGGAGGGCTATTCACACCAGAGCTCATAGAGGAGCACACATGGAAGAGCAGCTATGACCCCATCTCTCTCCACCCTCTCTCTTGGATAGAGAATGAACACTTCGAGCGCTCTATTTATATGCCTAAGAACTATGTTGCGCTCCCATGTGTGGGATTAAACCACTATGAACAACATCAGTTAGTCATAAGAAAGCTAATCAATACTACTAAGAGGTACTCAAGTTTTTTCTCAAAATCAAGTTTTTCTCAAGTTTTGGGGCATAAAAAACCATGCTACGGATCAAGAATTGGGGAAAGCAATGATGCATACATGTATTATGGGTTGTGGACATTGGGTATGGGTCATTAGATGAGCTTGTGAAGCTTCAAACTCTGAGTTTTGAGCTCCCAAAGTTACTACTCCATGAAAATTTGCTTGCCCACAGTCTATCCTTGACATACCTATCTTCTTTGCACCATAGCTTGGTGATACAATGTCTGATTTCAAAAAATTTTGACATGTTACGAAGCTACACTTCTAAGCTTCACTTATAAATCATTGATCTTCGATTTGGACAAGATTTGGTCAACCAAAATCCCTCTACAGTGCTTCAGCAAGAAGTAGGTGGCCACTCCCGGGCCTTTTTTTTATCATTTGGCGTCCAAATCTACTTTTTTCACTTGGGATAGCTTTATGTCTTCAAAGTACATGTGCTGCACTACATGTTTTTACTTGCGAGGACTATCAAAATTCAAAAGTGCTTCAGTTTGAATTAGTTTGCCCAGTTGGGGCTATTGCTACATGATTTTGGCATCGTTCTTGTTGGTTTTTGGTGATTAGAACCTCCTCGGGCCAACTGGACATTTCAAATTTTTGTTTGGTCCTGGCGAGGAATGAAGATCAGCACCTTCACGTTTCATAGATTGCTTGGATTTCGCTTTGGTAGCTTCATTTTGTACCAAGGAAGTGCTCTTGTGATATATTTCTCTTCTTCTTGCATATTTAAAGTTTACTTCCATTCTTCTCACATACTCTAGTTAGCAAATGGAGGGGAGTGAAACATGGAGTCCAAAGGGAAACACATAATAGAACACACGTCTCCATCTAAAGAACAACTAGAGGATCCTGATCTTAGGATGGAAGAGGTAGAAATGGGGTAGGAAGTAGAGGAAAAACTAGAGGAAAAAGAGCCTCAATAAGAAGAATATACCTATGAGGAACTTATGGATGAGTTTGTTACTCATGACCAATTTTCAGACTTACAGGAACACACACTTAGTCTAGAGAGAGATATAGGTAGCATCACATCTCTCATTCAGTAGCTTAAGTCTCAAATGATCTCACTTGAGACTCACGTCACCTCTTTCCTAGCTAGGAAGGAAAGAGAAACCCCTACTCTTCCTCTACAGATGACTAGGAAAGATCCTTCTTTTCCTAGCAAGGAGAGAGCTCTAGAGAAGCTCCCCTTCTAAAAGACTTAGAGCCACCTACCTTTATGGGGGATGACCGAGATAGAAACAAGGATGTGATCTATACTTTTATACAAAAATGGCATGATTTGCATCAACTGAAGGGCACCCCACCAGAGTACCATGTGCTAGAGGCGAGTCTCCTGCTTGGCCTGCATGCTTATAAGTGGTGGATGAGTCTCAAGGAGGCAAACTATATCCCTAAAGATTGGACTCAGTTTGAAACTCTTTTCCTAAAATAGTTTCTTCCTGAGAATGAGGAGGAGAGGAATTGGGATGAGTGGGATAGGATCACCTAGAGAGGTAGACCTTTGATGGTCTACATATCCCACTATAGGGAGATCATTTTGAAACTTAAGGGCTTATATGACTTTCAAAAAACTAGAGGGTTTGTTAGAGGCTTAGATAAGGCCATCAAGAGAGAGCTAAGAAGGAATGCACCTATGACATTTGAGGAGGCGATCAAGTATGCATAAATCTATGAGGACCATAATCGTCCTCAATATACCCCTATGGAGATGGATCAGCCCCTCAAGCCTCTTAGTATGACTAAGTTCAAGAAGAAGTTTCCATTGGGGAAAAACAAAAATTTCATTAAAAAAAAAAAGATCACAAGGGCCTAGGTTACCTACAGAGCAGTTTGAGAGGGCCAAAAGAGAGAACCTATGCTTTAGGTGTTTGTCTCCTAGCCATTCACAATGCAACTGTCCACTCAAGAAGGGGGAAGAAAAGAAGAGAGGACCAGAGAGTAGTACGACCCCTGAAAAGGGCAAAAAGGTGGTCCACCTAGTGTATAAACTTCCTATTCATGGCAGCTCCAGTTATAAGGGAGTGGATGTGATGCACGAGGATATAGAGCACACCTATTGTTTGACTCAGTCATTGTGTCACAACAGTTTGGACCACATGACTTAGTTAAACTGCATGGTAGTGTATACGGGACTAGGGTGCGAGTCATGATAGATGACTTTGCTACTCATAACTTTATAAACTATGATTTGGTCAAGAAACCAAAGATTCCCCAGCAACCCAATGCACATAAATACATAGTATCTATGATGCAAGGGGAAGACAAGAGGATATGGGATATTATGGTATCCAATTTGGAAGTCAAGATGCAGGATTATACAGATCATATGGACTTCCAAATTATGAGTATGGAGAGGACAGACCTTATGTTAGATAGAGAGTGGCAATGGGGGTTGGGAGACACACTTAAATGCAGCTATCAAAACAACACACATGAGTTTGAAAGAAATGGAAGTAAATTTTGTATACAAGGAGAGAGACATGTACCTAGTGCACCTCTCATTTTTAGAGTTGTATAGTCTTTGTCATTTTCCGCATGTACAGGAGATCTTTTCATTGTATAGTCAAGATATTGAGCATTGTACAGACAGTTCATCTGATGTATATTTTCATGCTAGGAATGTAAATATGGAAAGGACTTACTATTATTCTTTCTTGCAAGAGTGTGTGGTTATAAGTTTTAAAGATCTTATGTTTGAGTTTAAAGATGTTTTTCCCATTGACTTACCTACAGGGCTACCACTTGAGAGAGGGGATATTGACCATGCTATTGAGGTAGTTACTAACACTAACCCTATTTGTAAGCCACCTTATAGGCTTAGTGTTTCTAAGAATGAGGAGGTTGAGAGGCAATCACAGGATTATTTAGATAAGGGCTTCATTAGACCTAGTAACTTACCTTGGGCATCACCATTGCCCCTAGTTAAAAAGAAAGATGGCTCTATGAGATTATGACTATAGAGCACTTAATAAGGTAACTATTAAAAATTGGTTTCCAATGCCTAGATCGGAAGACCTATTTGATCAGTTACATCAAGCTAGGTATTTTACCAAGCCTGACCTTAGATCAAGATATCATTAGATTAGGATTAGAGCAGAGGATGTCCCTAAGACTGCATATAAGACTAGATATGGGCACTATGAGTTTTTGGTGATGCCTTTTGGTCTCACCAATGCTCCGGCCACTTTCATGAAGCTCATGAATAGTGTATTACGGCCTTATCTAGGACATTTTGTAGTAGAATTCTTGGATGAAATTCTGATCTATAGTGCATCAAAAAAGGAGCATTTGAAACAATTAAGAAAGGTATTTCAAGTGCTAAGGGAAAATACACTCTTTGCTAAGGAGTCTAAGTGTGAATTTTTCAAAACAGAGGTTAGATACCTTGGGCATATAGTCTCCCAAAATGGAATCCAGCTGGATCCTAGAAAAGTAAGGGCTATTATGGAATGGCCACATCCAAGGAACCTAGAAGAGCTACAAATCTTCCTAGGTTTATCAGGTTTCTATCGAAGATTCATTAAAAATCATGCCAAAATTATTGTCTCGATGACAAAACAACTTAAAGGGAAAGGGAAAACCTTTTGGGGAGACGAGCAGAAGCAAAGTATGGAGAGATTGAAATTAGCAATTACTAGAGCTCCACTTTTACATATAGCAGATACCAATAAACCCTTTGTGGTTGAGATTGACGCGAGTGATTTTGCCATTGGAGCAGTTTTAGTTTAGGATGGTCGACCAGAAACTTTTGAGAGTAATAAACTAGAACCAGCTCAGAAGAATTAATCCGTCTATGAGAAGGAGTTGTATGCAATTGTCCATGCTTTGAAGAAGTGGTATCATTATCTATATGGTGCCAAAGTCGCGATAGTGTTTGATCAAGAGAGTATTAAGTGGCTCTCTAATCAAATAGACCTTAAAGGTTGTAATGACGGATAGGCAGAGACCCTTCAAAAATTTGATTATGAGCTTAGGTATAGGAAGGGAAAGTTTAATGTAGTGGCGGATTCACTTAGCCGCATGCCTATGCTCAATGGACTGAGTTTTACTCAGATCACTAGTGAGCTACTTGAGTCTATTAGAGCAAAATGTAGGCTTGATTTTGCATATTCCAAGATTTGGGAAGCCATAGAGAATAGGGATCGTGATATACGGGTTTCCAGTGAGGATGGAGTATCGACGAGTACTCAAGAAGGATTCAAGTGGAAGAATTACAGTGTCCATGATGGATATCTGTTATATAAAGGTAAGGTGTGTGTCCCTAGAGATCCTGAGATGAGATGGCATATTTTGTATGAGTTTCATGACACACCTAGTGCGGGACACCCAGGAGTTAACAAGACTTATGATCTTTGTAAGAGGCAAGTTTACTGGCTTAGACTTCATAAGGACGTCCTAGAGTATGTGCTTAAGTGCACCAAATCCTAGGTCAACAAAGCTGAAAGGTTGAGGATTGGAGGACTACTCCACCCATTGGATATTCCTAATGGGAAGTGGAAGAGTATTTCCATGGACTTTATAGTCGAATTACCCAAGACATAGAGAGGGCACGACTCGGTCTAGGTAATTGTGGATAGGTTAACCAAAATGGCTAGGTTTATTTCGACACATACTACAGTGAAGACACCAGAGTTGGCTAGGCTCTTTGTAGAGATCCTATACCAGTTATATGGTATTCCTTTAGATATAGTCTCTGATCGGGATAGGAAGTTTACTAGCCACTTTTGGAGAGCGGTCTTCAAAAGGTTGGACATGAAACTTAGCATGAGTACGGCCGAGCATCCACAATTGGATGGGCAAACAGAGAGGGTTAACCAACTCCTAGAGGATATGCTTCGAGCATATGTGAATGAAAGGCAAACTAATTGGGAAGAGTACTTACCTATAGTAGAGTTTGCATATAATAGTGCCAAGCACTCTTGCACTGGGCATAGTCCATTTATGTTGATGTATGGGTTTTAGCCAAGAGCTCCTTATGCAGTAGGATTGCAGAATGAGAAAGTTCAAGTTGCAAAGGACTTCTTGGAAGAGATGAACGATATGCATAGACTTGCTAAGGATAGCATTAGGAGAGCTCAGGATAGAGCTAGAGCCTATGCTGACCCTCAAAGGAGAGACATCAACTTTGAGGTAGGAGAGCAAGTCTATCTTAGATTTCCATCTAGATCTGAAACCATGAAGATGGGACCTTGTCCAAAATTATCTCCTAGGTATTGTGGACCTTTCCAAATACTTAAGAGAATAGGAAAGATGGCTTACTAGCTCCAACTTCCAGAGAATAGTCAAATCCATCCAGTTTTTCATGTTAGCCAACTTAAGAAAAGGTTGGGTGAATTTGACAACCTCATTCCAGATAGTGAGGTAGTAGCACCTATTTCTCTTCAATCTATTCCACATGAGCGAGAGAGCATACTACACACTCGAGAGAAACGGACAAGAAGTCACTTATATAAAGAGTGCCTAGTAAAGTGGAAAGATAGTTCAGAAGATAGTGCCACATGGGAGAAGGTTAGCACCCTTCACAGACGGTTTCCCAGTTTTAGATTACCTTCCCAAGTGTCTTCTTAAGGGGAAGGATATGGGAAAACAACATGGAGATATGACCATGTATTGCCATACATGAGGATTTAGTGGGAGTACCATCCTATTGATTCCCTCTTTTTAGTGGACCTTCCAATACCATTTTTGAGGACAAAAATGGAGTTAAGGGGAAGGAAATGTTATGAGTGGAGTCACTAATGTTATGAGGGGAGTCACTATAGAAGAGATGGTATGAACCATCTCTTAAGCTCCACTAGAAGGGCACACAGATGAGTGCCATGTGGCACACCTTAGTGACTCCAAATAAGGAGGGCATCAATTAGTAAGGGGTATGCGGTTGGGCGGCACATGAATAGATGTTCTCCGTGTTCGTTGCATGTATGTAGCTGGCGAGGTTCCTTCTCTAGTCTCGGGCAACATACTGAAGAAACCCCAAAATAGAGGGCTTCACAGAGAGGCTTATTATAATTACTCGACAAGATTCAATTTGCTATCTCATAGATGAGCAGGTTTATGCATTGCCCAGGTGTCAAGCATTGGTAGGTGGTTAAGCACATCTTTCACTAGTTCAGTGGTACATGTGTCCACTAGTGGCTTTTTCTTCATGCTCGGTAGCTCATGTATATCTTGGTTCAGCAAGAAGCAGCCTATTGTGGCCACTTCCAGTTGTGAGACTGAGTATAGGGCAGCTTTCATAGCGACTGTTGAGTGTGTGTGGCTCAAATGCCTTATGGTTGATTTGGGTGTTGGTCAATCTTCTGCCACCAGTATCTTCATTGACGGTCCAAGTGCATTGGTAGTTGTGAGGAGAACATGTTCGTATTAAGAACATGTAGGTGCATTATCATTATGTCAAGGAGAGGTTCTCTGCTGGAGAGATCACCTTGGCATATGTGCCCATGCAGGAGAACATTGCAGACCTTTTCATGAAGGCACTTTCTTATACATGAGTGCCAGATCCTTGTTCACCGCATCACTCCCAGTGGGTATTAGTTGATATATTTAGGTAATGATGTGTGTGAACACACTAGGACCGCTGGGGTACTTTTTTCCTCTTTAAGAGGTTTTTTTCTCCCAGCTTGTATATATGCCTATTGCCCTAATGGGTTATTTATCTTCGCACATTCTAGTGGTAATACATTGTATATTGTGTGTTGTGCTCCAAGCTTGTTCTTCTTCCTTGTATTTTCACGTGCTTTTTTTTTAAATAAAGGAAGTTTGACCTTAGCCTACTCTCCCAGACTTGTATTTTCTTCTTCTTCCTTGTGTTTTCACGTGCTTCCGTAGACCTCCAACTCCAACAATGATTGTTAGGAGAAGCTATAATGTCCCACAATCTATTATTACTCTAGGATTTATAATTGTCTAGATGAAATTGATCACACCTCCTTTTAATAAGGCAAGCCCATAAACCCAGAAAACACATATCCCTAAGGATCCACTTCACAGACATAATAACAACCATCCTAGAGGGACACATGATACCCAACCCACCCTCTTCTCTCTTTCTACAACAAATATTCTTGGCCACTTTAGGGATTTAGGGGTTATTATTAGAGACACCCCACAAGAAATGTCTAGCAAGAGCAATAACCTGAGTAAGGTGCCTTTTATGAGGCATCCAATAGGATAGGAAGTATATGAGAGATGGAGGATATAATGTTTTAACACAAAGACTCTATGAGGAAGACTATGCTGCATAATCCATTTGAAAAATTTATTTGTGAATTTACCGATAGCCTAGTCCCACCTTTGGTCAAAGGAGATGTTGAATCCCATAGGGATACCAAGAAGCCTGAAGACCTCTCCATCTCTAATAATCTCACATGCATTATTGAGAATACAACTAGGAATCAAGTTGTTGGTAGACTTGAAAGAGGTCCTTTTATGATTAACAATAGAACCATTGGCTAGGCATAAAAGATTCAGGCAATGTAAGAAGTTTTCAACATATCTATCTTTATCTCTGGTTATCATATTGGTATCATCAGCAAACATTTGCAAGTAGAGAGAGGAGGAAGCATCAAGGATGTCAATACCTTTAATGGCCCCTAATCTATACTATCTTTCACCAACCAACCCAAGCCATCCACTAGCAATGGCAAAAGTAGGGGGCTAGGGGGCAACCTTGTCTAATAGATCTATGAAGTCTAAAAGGTCTGGAGATTTGGCCATTCACGGTGATTCTAGAATAGGCATTCCCAAAGAGAACACTAATGAATTCGATAAACTTCCTTCCTAAACAAATATCATGAAGAGATTGTAAAATGAAGTCCCATTCCATCTTCTCATAAACCTTATCAAAATCCACCTTAGAGAAGTAAACACAAGACCTTCCTAGATAGAAAATAATAGCATCAAGAATGAATCTTCTCATCTAGCAAACACCAGACCTTCCTAGATAGAAATAATAGCATCAAGAATGCATCTCCTTTTAATAAAGACTTTTTGCTCAGGAAAGATAATCTGATTCATAAGAGGGCTAAGTCTCCTGGCCAAGCAAGAGGAAAAAATATTGTAGAGGGAAGTCAGGCAAGTAATGGGTCTCCAATTGTTTAAGTCATCCTTGGCTCCTTTTTTATGAATAATTTTGATCACTCCAATGTTGATAAAGATGGAAAGAGTACGTTTCCTCATATCTTCCTTCCAAATCAAGAGAATTATGGGTATCAAGAAATCCTTAAGCACCATGAAGAATTCATTTGGAATACCATCAAGACCAGGGGATTTACAAGGTTTCAATTTATTAATGGTTTCTCTAACCTCATGAGCAGAGAGGGGTAGGTCTGGCATATGCACTAGGCTAGTAGGAACTATTTTTTTCCTTTTAAGAGCAATGATGGCTCTGGCCCTTTGGGATTCCTCCTCCCACTTGGGAGGCATAGAGAAAAAATTGGTAAAGAAGCTCACCACCTCCTCTAAATTCTCCTTGATATCAATGGCATGACCTCCTGAACTCTTTTTAATCAGAGCAATAAAATCTTTAGCCTTGTTTATTCATAAGATCAAACATGCTTTTGTTAGGTCTCTCAACCTTCCCAGCCCATAATTCTCTTGAGGAGGCAAGAACACCATAAGCCAAAAGTCTTCCATTCTCAATCTTTCCTGAAGGTCAAGGAGCCTCTAGTGGGGAGTAGAGTCATTGGGGTTAGAACCCCTGATGTACTCCAACTCTTTAAGAATCATCAACCTTCTCTTGTATCTAATTTGCTTGGCTAGCAGTTTGTAATGGGTAAAGAGGAGTTGGGATGTCTTTAATAGACTTCTCCCAAGCGAGAATAGGGGAGGAGGAACTCTTAAATGAATTCTAAAAATATCTTTGGTCTTATCAACAACACAATGTATGTTGAGCAAGGAGGGGTCAAGGTGGGTCCAATGAGCTCTATAATCAAGGCAATTTCTAAACAACTTAATGTTCATGGGGAAGTGGTAAAAAGTTAAGAGAGTGTGGTCAATTTCACACTTAGTCTGCCAGATATCAAGAAATCTACTGGAATTCATGAGCACCCTATCCAATCTAGCAGAAAGGTAATTGGTGAGATTCGTATTATTTTAAGTGCGCCTAGATCTAGTAGAGATGTAACAAAGATCTTTATTGTTCATCAAATGGAACTAGCTATTTTTTCCCTCCCTTGAATGATGTTATCTTTATTGCCATTCTTATCTTTAGGGTTCGTAACCATGTTATAGTCCCCAACAATGATAAGGTCCCTTGGTAGCCCATCTAAATCTTTCTGGCAATTAGCTCTTGTTTGAATGTGCATACAAACAAACAATGGTATAATTCAAAGGATTTCTACAAATAATAGCCAACCATTAATTTGAATGACTATAACTGATAATACTAGAAAGCATACCCAAAGTAGCTCCACCTTTACCTTCTTAGTGTTTGGTGCCCACCAGTTTAATATCATCCATATAAGTCTTTTGAATAAAGTAAAAATCTTCCTTGAGTTCATCATCATGAAGCTAGTCTAGCTCGGACAAGATCAGTGTCCTGAAGAGAGAGAAGGTCCATGCACAAAAGTGGGAGGTGTCAATCTTCACAAACATCATCATTTTACATATTTTTTTATGGGGTTTTAAAACTCATCCAGAAACCCTAACTATATCCTTTCTTTTGGATTTGGAATTCCTTTTTGGTTGAGGATGAGTCTCCACCTCTTGGGTCATAGGGTAGACTTATCCTCTTTGTTTTGTTTCAATAGGGGACAATCCTTGATCACATGTCCTTGTTTATGACAATTAAAGCACGCATGGGCATGTTTCTATATATGATTTTTTGTTGATGGAGTTTAAACCCATCTCAATCTTTGATTATGAATTGATTCTTAATTTGTTTGGCTAAATCAGCCTCAATCATGATTTGGGGATCCCATTTGGGATTTATGCCACTTCTAGGTCTCTGACCTAAGACCTTACCTATCAACTTGCCTAGTTGTTCCACCCAAGGATAATATTCAACACGTACTCCAGGGAATTCAACCCACACTAGAACCTTAGTAGCTTTTGAGCTCCTAGGGTCAAAGCCACAATACCACTTTAAGAAGGAGTCAAGAGTGTTTCTAATTATACACCCATCTTCAAAAATAACTTGCATAGCATTGTTAGCATTATCAAAAAAGAAGAGAAAATACCCATTTGGGAGTTACTGCACCGGCTTAGTAAAAAGACCTTGAGATTCCTAGTTCAACCTCATCCACGATTTCAAGTTGTCCTGGGCTAGCCTTGGCCCATGACAAAGGCCTATGACCACTTTATCAAGGAGATGTAGGTGTCAATTACTTAGGGCCACTTATCGATAATAAGAGTGTTATCCTCTAGATCTTCAAAATCAGAATCTTGGAAACATTTGCAACTATTTTCACTATAATCCATAAACCCTAGGTTACCTCGATGTGATTTCTCATCAACCTTTTGTTCCCTTTCGGGAATTCACTCAAAAAGGAGGGAGGAGGCATACCTGGAAGAGTAGGAGCTTGAAAGAATGAACAATTACCATTTGAATTAATGATAGTAGCATTTGCCTAGGTCTTCTTTGGTGGCGATCCTTGACCTTCCTCTATAGTCATAGTAGACGTGCTAGTTCCTTGTCCAAACATAAACTAGCATTGAGAGGTATAGCCATTTCTTAGTGCATCGTGAAGGGCCATAGCCCTTCCTTGACGGGGGGCTCAAGTCGAGTGAAGACAGAGTTCATAGTGGGGTGGCGTGGATACACAACGAAATCGAGTACAATTGTAGCACAAGACGATTTTTGAGGGTAGGAAGGGGCCTTGCCCTCTCCATCGACAAGAGGAGACATGCTCGAGAGAGCCACAAGAAGAAAACCCTAGCCTCCAACCAGCGTCTCTAGAAAACGCATACTCTTTCAGACCTTGTTGCCACCGCCCACCAGCAAGTATGTAAAATGTAGAGCTATTAACTCTCATGAATACCAAGTCTTGGTAAAGAAGAAGCGCCGTTGGGAACCTTAGCTCTCCTGCGTGTGGCTTGTTGGGTTTTGGCTGTTCCCCTCTCGGGGTGCCCTCCCCGCCCTGTGTCAGGTTGGGGCTCCCTTAATGGCCCTGCATGAGGCGCTTCACGACGGTATGTTGGGCACCAAGGCGAATGATGCAAGTATCGTTCTAAACTCGATGCTAAATCCTATCTATGAGGGAAGCAATGTTACGTCTCTGGCGTTGGGTGTCAACCCTAGCTGTGAGAAAACTACAGAGGAACAGGTTAGTGGTAACCCTAAAGTTCCGCAACTGAAGCAAGGTAAGTTATCATACCCCAAGGCTTTGCAGAGTCAACAGCATGGCTTCTACTCTATGTTTGCTAATCAAGATTTATCAGGTATGCATTTTCCGCACTCTATTTTCAATGACTTCAAAGGTAAGGGCAAGGTTGTTGAGGATAATGTTGTTGGCAGCTCCTCTCCTAAGTTTGAGAAGGAACATTCTTTAAACCTAGATCCGGAAACTGACGATAAGGACGAGTGCACCCTTATAATAGAGAGCTCCTTGCTCAATAGTTGGAACATTCACCTTGAGCATAAGGTTGTGATCGCCCTCTGTCATGGTCCTCGACCAGCTCAGGATGTCCTAAAAAATTGGATGAGAGTGAATTGGGAAAGTAAAGGGTTATTTGCTAGGCATGTTTAATATCTGCCCAATAACTTTTTTCTCTTTTTCTTTGAAGACGCTAGTAATGCAATGCAAGTCATCGCAGAGGGTCATTGGATTATTAGGAACACCCCTATCTCTTTTTATAAATGGTACCCTGGCTTTAACCCTAGGGGTAACAAGCCGACCAAAATACCCGTCTGGGTGGAATTTCTGGATTTTCTTGTGGAATACTATCCGTGGCTTGAAAAACTGGGATCGTTAATTGGGAAAGTGTTGGGACAGAGACCTAAAAAAAGATTTTAATCCCAAATGGGAGCCCCAGATGCTTATAGAGGTTGACATCTCTAAAAATATTAAAACTGAGTTGGTTATTAAGAATTCAGAAGGATGTAAGTTGCATGTTCAAAAGATTTTCTACAGGAACCTTCCTAACGCGTGTTTTAATTGTTATAAGCAGGGACATTTAATAAAAGACTACCCTCTGCTTGCTAAAAATCAGGTAAAAGAGACATTTCCTGGAGAAGAGACCCCCACTGCTACAGCTCCCAATATCATGGTCCAACCCAAAGACGATCAAGGGTTCAAAAAGGTTCCTCACAAGCAAAGAAAAAAAAACCCTAATATGGGGATTAGATCTGAGCCTCTTGTCAAAGGGATAGTTAATCCCTTTCAGGTTCTTGAAGACATCTCTCACAGTGGTACTCAACCCTCGGGAGATGAGGCTTATGAGGAGCCTAAGATCCAGGAAGGGCAAAGTAAGGTAAGCTTTAATTTTCAGGATAAAGTCGAGGGGAGAGGACCAGAGGTAAAATTATCCTTATTCAAAAACACTACAGTCTCCACCCCTGTGTCAGTTTCTTCAGAAGAGGATGCCCTAAGTAATTGTGATGAAATGTTTCTGGATCAAATTAACAGGTTTGATGAGAATAGTATTGCCCAGGAGGGTGGTGGTTGCCCCATCGAACAAGATGTTTGCATGTCAAATGCCAGGACCCCTAGCCCCAAAGGCAAAGAAAAGAATAAATCCAAAGGAAAGACATGGTTAGGTCTTCGATCTCAGCTGTTAAGCCTGTTAAGAATCATAAAAAGTAATTTCTCCCTGATTGTTTCCCATGGATAGCATTAAGTTGATTTCTCTCAACACCAAGGGTCTCTCTGACCTGGTCAGAGGTAAGATCATAAATAACTGGATCAAAGATGCTTCCCTTGCTCCTGACTTCATCTGTTTACAGGAACTGAAGATTGGGGGATCCCCTCTCATGTCGAATTTGAAAATTACTTCTAGCACTTGCCACTGGGTGCACACGGATCATAATGGTAAGGGGGGTGCGGCCATTGGCATTGCTAATGGTTTGTGTCACTTAATTGAGGAAGTGCAAAAGAGCCCTACTAACCAGTGGATAGCTGTGAAGTGTAAAGAGCCTCTCAATTTCACTGTAGTCTGTGTTTATGCTGCTAATCAGGCTGTGTACAGGTCTAAATGTTGGGAAGAAATTATCAGGATCAATGGTGATATTTTGTTGACAGGGGATTTCAACATGGTCACTAATCTTGGTGATAGGAATGGTAAAAGTGATAATATTAGCTCTGGTTATGAAAAGCAGTGCTGGTTTAATCTAGTTAATAAACATAACCTTCTGGATCTCTCTGTTAACACTGGTCATACTTGGAATAACAGGAACCATAATAACTTTTTGTCTGCTAGATTGGATAGATTCTATATGCATGCTGGCAGGAGTCAAGACCTGTGGAATTTTTGCTGCACAGCTTATCATTCTTTGCATCTGTCTGATCATACTCCTTTGATTATGAATTTGTTCAACAACAACCCCTGCTATAGAGCTGGCTGGCCGCACATGGACTCTTCCCTCTTTAAGATTCCTATTGTGAAGGAAAGAATTACTAATATTCTTAATTTGCATTTCAGTAAGGATATGTCAACTTTTGTGGCTTGGGAAGAAGTTGTTAGAGAAATTCAGGCCGTGATTAAGTACTTCAAGAATAAAGCTAAAACTATCAGGTACAAGAGGAGGATGATGATTTTGCAGGAGATGAATATTTTAGATTGTTCTAATCTTGACATGGCTACCAAGAGAATTAAGATTTTGGAGCTGCAGGAAAAAGTGAAGAATGAGGACTACCTCCTTGCTAGAGGTGCCCTTGCCACGTCTAGAGAATTTTGGGCAGGAAAAATTGACAAGCCTAATGAGCACATGTTTGACCTTATGAGGAAGAAGAAAGCCAGGGACTTCATCCCCCTGCTTAAGAATAATTCTGGTATTCATGCTACTAATATGAAGGATAATCTTCAGGTTGCTCACAGGTTCTTTGCCAATGTATTCTCTCAGCCTCCCAAGAGAGGGGATTCTGTGTGGAGTGCAAGAGCTGCCATTGCCCTTTGTAGGAAGAAAATGGTTCCTCAGGGAATGGACTCCCTCCTTGACATGCCCCTCTCTGAGGGCGAGGTTAGAGAATCCATTAGCAAATTGAAGCCTGGTAAGTCTCCTGGTCATGATGGTCTTCCCTATGAGTTTTTTCAGGAATTCAAGGAAGTGTTGGTGCCCATAATTCTCAAGATCTGGCAAGAAGCCACTAGAAGGGGGTCTCTTTCTCCCTTCATCAACACTGGAGTGATAAAGTTAATTCACAAAAAAGGTCTCAAAGATGATTTAAACAATTGGAGACCCATCTCTTGCCTGACTTCTCTGTACAAAATCTTTGCTTCCATCCTAGCCAGAAGGTTGAGTCCTTTAATGGATAGTATTATTCTTCCTGAACAAAAGGGATTTATTAAAGGTAGATTTATTCTGGACAACATTATCACTATCTGGGAAAGTCTAGAGTGTTACAATGAGCTGAATGTTGATACTTACTTTTTCAAAATAGACTTTGATAAGGCCTATGACAGGATAGAATGGGATCTCATTCTTCAGTCTTTGCATGACATTGGTTTTGGCAAAAAAGATTCATTAAATATGTCAGTATTCTTTTTGGTAATGCTTTTTCTAAAGTGGCTATTAATGGTTATCTTTCTAATCCTTTTAGACTGTGCACGTCCATTAGGCAAGGCTCTCCCTTGGCTCCCCTTCTTTTCGCTATAGCTAGTGATGTTTTAGGTTGGCTTGTTAAGGATTGCATCATTCAAGGGACAATTTCTGGATTGGATATTCCTCAGGCTCACTCTCCCCTGGGTCTGCAGATGTTTGCAGATGACACCAACATGTTGATGTTCGCGAATGAAAATTCTGCTAATCAATTTCTTAATTGTCTTGAGTTGTTCTGCTTGGCCAGTGGCTCTGTGGTCAATCACAAGAAAACGGGTTTTTTTGCCACGTATAATAAGATACCTGATTGTGTTGAGGCAGCAGGTTGTGACATCATCAAGAAAGGGACGATATTCAGGTTGCTGGGTATTCCCATGGGTTTTGGCATCTCTAATGAGCAAAGATGGAACTGGATGCTTGATAAATTTAGGGCAAAAATTTACAAGTGGATTGATATGCAGCATAGTATTTCTCAAAGATCTTTCGTTTTGAAGCACTATATCCTCCCCTCCCTGACTTATTTTCTGTCCTGCTGGCAGCCTAATAAGAAGCAGTTAGGTCAGGCCATTTCTCTGGCTAGAAGATTTTTATGGGGTGGCTCCAAAATTCCCAAAGTTGCCTGGAATATATGTTGTATGAAGAAAGCTGAAGGTGGTCTTGGTCTCATATGCCCCTCCAGGATGGCTACTCAAATGGCTGTTAAGTGGATTTACAGATCTGTTTCCTCTAATGACTTTTGGGCCTGTTTGATTAAGAGAAATATTAACAGATTCAATATCAAGCATAATAAAAGTTGGGTCAATTGTTCTCTGTGGGATGTGATTACTGCTCCTGTTGATTTTGTGCCTAAGGGTAGTCAGCTGATTTGTAATTTTTGGAAAGCCTAGATGGTTGTTAAGGCTAAGTATAAGCTCCCTGTCTGGTTTGCTCACAATTTATCTTTTTTAGTGCAGGATTCCATTTGGTTTGGCTGGACTAATACTGGAGCCCTCCCTACCCTCACAATTAGATGGAATAAATGCAGAAAGAAAGGCTTTGGACATTGGCAAGACTTGCTAAGAGCAGGTGAAGTTGTTGAAGATAATGTTATTCTCGAAACTGACTGTCTTTCAGTTCAATGTAAACAGATTCTCATAATCAAGAAGGAGATGTTGATGGAGAAGATGGAGGTAAACATGTGGAGGAAGGAGATTTCTCTCCAAGAGGTCGCCTGGGATATGCTAAGCTCCTACAAAAGGAAGTCCAGGAGTATCAAGGAGATCACTGGGAAGCTGAATAAGAAGTGGGGTCTTTGTTGCCCCAGATACCACAGACGCACGAATGCAGAGAATAATAGACGTAGGAACGCAGAGAAAAAAAATACTCAAAGACAGAAAGAGATAAGAGACGACACCAAATTGGGTACAATCTCCCCCGACATGCTCTGATGGACACTCTACCAAAGCATGCGTATTTATAGTAAATTCATATTACGTCCTGAATAGAAGATACATGAGGGCCGCGCTCCGAAAAGCGTGTTTTTGCTTTATTTACAAGTTCGTAATTTTCTATTTTTACAAAAACGTCGCTTTCTAAAGTGATCCATTATTTTTACAAAAATAACTAAAAGTAACCATCTTCTAAAAATATTCTTCTAAATATCTCCAAGTCCATGCGCGTTCACACCCTCATGGATCTTCACCTGCTAAATCAAAACACAAAACACATTAAAATCCTCAAGGCATTACACCTTCATTCCAAATATCCCATAAAGTATAGCAGTCTTCAGTGGTCCCACCTGCAGTGGAAGTACAGATTTCAGTGCTCCTGGGCCTTCCCCCTTTCTAACAAGCAATCCTGTCTAAACTGGCTCATTTTCCACAAAGGCATCTGGACGGGAAGCCAAGCTAGGAAGTATAAAATTGATGCTGGACTTTGTAAACTTTGTGGCAAAGAAGAGGATTTGGAGCACTTGTTCATTAAGTGTAAATTTGCTTCCAGATTTTGGGTAGGCATTTGGTCCTTCTGTCAAATTCAAGGGATCAAAGTTCCAAGTTGCAATGATATACTGATTGGTGAATCAGGAGGTATGGACATCCTGTTGTGGCAGATTATCAGAAATCATACTATGTGGTATATCAGTGGAAGAGTAGAAACAGTGCCATCTTTAATAAAAGGGGCAAAGATCACTTCTTCTCCTTTCTATTGGGGCTGAGGAAAATCCTCAATTTCTGTTTATCCTATTGTCAAGAATCCCATTCGGATATTAAGAGCCCCTTTGTAATTTTAAGGAATTACCACTGTAATGTGTGGAAGGCCAAGCTCCTTCGTATGTACTCAAAGCCCAGATGTGACATGATCACTTTCCTTGGTGATTTTGTTAACTCTATCCTCTTATCAGGCCCCCCTTCCTTTTTGGAACTATGATGTCCTCTATCTGCCTTGGCCTCCCTTGAAGGCCTGCTATAAGTCCTTTTTTGTCTAGCATCAATTTTATACTTCCTGTTTTTTTTTTTTTAAGTATGTAAAATGTTGATTCTTGTATTCCAGGGAGAGTCTCCGTGCATAGCATATTCTATAACATACCCTCATTAATTCAATTTTACTTTCTTGTTCCCTGCCTCCCGCGCGCGCGCTGTCCCAGCGTATATTTAAGATTATCTTCCGCTATTCTTCATGCGTTTGCGAATCTGAGATTCTGCGTGGCGTGGATGAGTCGTTGATTCCACTTTCAACGGCGGGCCCCGGGGCCGATGCTGATGATGCCAATAAGTCGTTACATTAGAAGGTGGAATTTGGGACGTGACGTGAATCGTGATTCGTGAACGTGAAGGTGATCTGGGAGAGGGAGTGGTCTGTAGACTGTCTGCCCAGTGCCACCTGTCCCTTAAAAAAATCAAGGAAGTTTTGTCATGGAAGCTGACACACACACACACCTGGCACCTGCTCCTGGACGCTGACCCAAAATCAGAACCAACAAAACTGACATCCACAGGACTCAGAAACATCTATACGCAATTCCATGCATTTCGTTGATTAAATAAATGATGGGATTTGAGAGAGACGACTGTCTGTCAAGTTTCAACACTTCTCCTCAGGATTTTAGCTGTCAGAATTCGAAACCGAAGTAATTAAAAAAAAAGTTAGAAAATTTGACATCAAAACTACAAACCGCCGAGCGCAACACGAATAACCGCCGTCAGTCACCGGAGAGAGGGAGGACTCAGGAGACTGCTTTTCTCGGGATTTGCTTCCTTCAACATCTTTATCGACTTTTATATTACATATAAACAAGTAATAAAAATAAGTTGAAAATTTACATCAAAACACAAAAGCGCCTCCCGGCAGTTGGGAGCGCCGCACGGCACGATTCACCGCCGTCCAGTGACCGGAGACGGAGGAGACATTTTGGTTTTCTCGGGATTTGATTTCTTCAAATATCTTTATCGCCTTTATATTACAGATCTAGATGACGAAGATTTCTTATTTTAAGACATGGGTTCAAACTTCGCGCTCGAAATGCCGTAGAGTGACTTAGTCCCTCTGTGTGTTTTGCGTCCGTTCCGCTCCGGTGGAGAAGTCCAGCCTCGTGGGGCTGAGGCACGTTGGGCTCTCCTAGCGTGGAAGTCTTTGTTCACTTCAGTCTTCAGGTACGAGTTTTGGTGCCTTCCTCTCCATGAGGGGAGTCATGGCGCTCCAAGATGCCTTGCGAAACGGTTTCACCTCTTCGATAGTGGCAAGGGAAGTGTTCGAAGCGAGAACGAGTTCCTCTAGCACTACAAATAATCTTCCCAACCCCCATAATAGGATAAGAGAATAATCTTGCCTAGGTAAAAGGTTTGATTGCACCACTATCAAAATACCAAATGGATCATAACTTTAATGAGTTGTCAATGTCCATTCTTCAATGTGAATGAGGTTAGCAAACTCAATTTTAGGCGTAGAGGCCTCTACATCAATCATTCCAGCCTCATACTACCTCAAAATCTTAGCCTTGAAATTTTGCAGCACTTAGTCCCTTCTCTAATGAAAGGTGGAAATGATAAGGTTTATAAAATTCCTAAGGTTTCTTGGAATGTTTGTTGTCTTCCTAAGAAAAAAGGAGGAATAGGTATCTTCTGCCCCTTAAAAATGGTTGAAACCCTTTTTGCCAAATGGATTATGAGAAGCTTCTCCTCTAAAGATATTTGGTCAGTGCTTATTAAAAGAAATATTCATTAGTTCTCTGTTAGAAATTATAATGCTTGGCAGAATAATCATCTCTGGGATATCATTGTTCCCCCTCATCAGTTTAAACCTATTGGCATTATGCTTGTGCGAGAGCAAAAAATAGTAATATTAATGGAGAAAAGTGTCCCTTTTGCAACACAGAGGAACATTTACATCACTTGTTCATTGAGTGTAAGCATGCCAATATGTTTTGGCAGTACATGAACAACTTCATAAAGTAAAAACAAAAATCATTATTTGGGTACCCAACAAATCCCGTTGGGATCTACTAAGCACATGGACATTGCATTATGGCAAATCTGGTGTGGTCTCTGTTGGAGAAACAATCACTAATTGGACATATATTTGAAGGTCAAATCTTAGGAAGAAAACCACATGCCTATGTGAAGGGACAAATTCACAAGTGTATTATATTTGTAAAGTTAGTTCACTTTAGTTCTAGAAGTTTAAAAAAAAAAATCACGAGAATAAGAAAATCTATATAAGTTAGTTTGTATCAACTGACGCGAAGAGGAAGACAATGAGAGAGTGAGTTAGAACTCATTTTGTATGACTGAGAATAGTCGGGCTTCTCTACGTGAGAAAGCACCTTTGCATTTCTGAGTTTTCATAGTTATGGAAAGAGTTTATTAATTTCTGTGTATAAGTCTTCTTCTTCCATCTCCAGAGTTTGTCTTGTGTGAAATGATTTCAGAAGTTGAAGTTTTCAAGCAAGTCGATGCCTGGCATCGAGTTTGTACTGATAAGTCCGTGTTTTATTCTCTGAGTATTATGTACTGCTAGAACTTCTTAAAATCATGAGGTTTGTGGAGCAACTCGATGCCTGGCATCGAGTTTCAGCATAAAGTCGATGCTTGGCATCGACTTCCCACATAAAAGTGGTCTTCCTCATGTGTGTGTTCAAGGGAGTAATTCTGGTGCTGAAAAAGTGGCTAAAAAAGCTCAAAGTCGATGCCCGGCATCAACTTTTAGTTGCAAGTCGATGCTAGGCATCAAATTTTCATTTTTAGACACTCAGAATTACTAAAGGAGGCAAAATTTCTAGTTTTGGCAAGTCATACAAGGTGATCTTATGAAGGCCATAACTTGAGTTCTAGAGATCCGTTTCATGCATATGATAGCTTATTGGAAAGCTCTACTCTTCTACTTTCATCCACTAAAAGATCTTGGAGAAATAATATTTGAGCTAGGAGAAATTAGCAAAATACTGAAGGTATGTAATTTCAGTGACTAGGAAATTCTAAAGAAGTAAAGTTCTTGGTTTTGGCTATCATTTCTCAAAGTTTGGAGTGGCAATGAGTTAATGGTGACCATAGAGGTGTTCTAGTGTCACATTAATTCATTTCTTGTGGTGTTTCTTACATCAACAATGTTAAAAATAAAGAAGTAAGCTCGTATATATTTTTGCAAAACGGATTTCTTCAAGTAGAAGGAAAATACAAAAATGAAAAATAGAAGCATTTACTTCAGCAAGTAGTGGAGGCCAAAAGAGAATCATTCAAAAGAGAATCAAATCCAAAAACTGAACTATAAGAGGAGTGGTTGTCCAAAGTAGTGGAGAAATGATGGAGAAGAGCTCTCAAACTCATCATGAGAGTTTTTGGTCATTTGGCTATAAAAGAAGCAAGGGAGGACACTCAAGGATAGAGGAAGAAGGTGTGGAAGTCCCCTTGTAGCTAGCTCATTTGGTTTGAGTCATTTCGTTCAGTTCAATCTCATAGAGTACGTCCAGCCACACACCCATTTCTGGGTAGTCTACTTGTGAGAGTCATATCTCTCAATATATGTATCCAATTTTAGTGTTTAAACATTCATTGGAAAGCTTATCTTGATTACATCCTCTGTCTAGAACAATTTTATCAAATTCTTTATGGTCTGTGAGTTATTCAGGTTTTAGTGAAGTCCAGTTTTCAGCCTAACTATGTGGACAGGTAGCCTGTTCTGTATCAAAGAGTTGCCAACCCAAATCTACTCCAAATTGAGTGTTTGATAGCTCATTTGAAAGCTCTACATGTCTAATTTGAGTGACCAAAGTTTTAAGTTCATTGCATTTTTCAGTTGGTACCAGTTTTCATTTGAAGGTTCAGCTATTGGCAAGAGTCTTGATCCTGAGAAGGTCTTCTACACTTTTTGCTGCGATTAAGAGAGGAATTATCCAACAATTGGTATCAGAGCATTGGATTTTGAAGAGGCAAAGCATTGGAACTGAAGTGAAGCAAAGGAGAAGCTACAAATCAAGGGGGAGCTTCGTAAAGTCAAGGAAGAGCACCACACAATACTTGAGGTAAACTTCAATCTTGGAAGTTTTCAATGGCTGATTTAGGACAACAAGTTGAGAAGTTAGACAAAGATAATGTTCAGTCTTGGAGGTATAGACTGATAAATTACCTTAAAGGTAAAGGTTTATGGAGTCTAGTTAGCGGAGACGATCCACAACCGGTGGACCTTGAAGATCCCAACATTACTCTGACACAAAGGAGACAATTTGCTGATTGGGAAGAGAGGAATCGAAGGGTGATGTTCCTCATCTCACAAGTTATTTCTAACACTATGATTGGTCATGTGCAAAGCTTAGAAACAACCAAGGAAGTTTGGGAAGCATTGGAGAAGGTGTATGCTACCTCAACAAGGTCTCGGAGGATGCAACTCAAGAACGAGCTCAACAACATGAAAAAAATCTCAAACCAAAGCATTAGTGAGTATACATTGAGGATCAAAGAGCTTCGAGATCATCTAGCATCAGTTGGATGCAAGATAGAAGAGGAAGACATCGTCCAAACAGCCCTCAATGGCTTGAGAAGTGAAGAAAAGTGGAAGCCCCTCATCACAAACATTCTGTATAGAGATCCTCTACCAACATTCGACGAGATTATACCAAATCTTGTGGCTGAAGAGGTAGCTCAACAAGGAGAAGGCAACAAAGGTAAGGACAGCCATAGTCAAATGTTATATGCAGGAAGAGCTAGAGGAAGGAACTCAAGAGGAGGCTCGAGAGGAAGAGGAAGAAGCTACAACAACATAAATTTCAGCCAACACAACTCGGAGGACAACAAGGACAACTCAAATGAAAACACACATGGAAGAGGTCGAGGAAGAAATAGAGGAAGAGGTCGAGGTTCATACAATCCTCACAAAGGTATAACATGTTATCATTGTGGTAAACTAGGACATTATGCAAATGATTGTTGGCAAAAGAATGGAAGGCTGAATGGAGGCAACCAAAGGAGCCAAAATAACTATGCGAGTACATCAAGTGAAGGAGACAAGCAAACCATGCTTGCCATGAAGCATGACTACAACAACTCGAGAAGTGATGATAAAAAATGGTTCATAGATTCAGGTTGCAACAACCATATGACATGCCAAGGAGATTTATTCACAAAGCTACAAGCTCCAAGTGGAAAAGGATGTGTGGATACCGGCAATGAAACTCAACATGCAATTGAGCATGTTGGAGATATCAAGCTTGGAGATAAGAAGGTATTGGCTGATGTTCTTCATGTTCCTACTATTGCAAAGAATTTGATTTCAGTAGGACAAATGGTAGAGAAAGGATATCATGTTATCTTCAATGAAAAAGGCTGCTTTATAAAGAATCCAAAAGAAGGATTCAAGGTCATTGCTCAAGGAAGGAAAGAAGGTAGGATGTTCACTTTGGACATTCAACAACCACAGGGAAAGGTGATGTATATTCAGTTTGGAAACAAGAGGATTGCTGAAATCGATTTGTGGCACAAAAGGTTTGGACATATCAACATTCCCAAGCTCAAGGACATGAGCAACCATGAAGTGGTAAGAGGTCTTCCAAGATTCAATGATGCTGGACTACATGAGTTTTGTGAAGCATGCCAACTAGGAAAGAAAACTCGACAACCATTCAAGAAGAGCAACTATGTGGCAAGGAATGTCCTCGACTTGATACACACAGATGTATGGGGACCATCACAACAACCATCAGTGGCTGGTAATAGATATTTTGTCACTTTTATTGATGATCATTCAAGAAAAGTATGGATGTTTTGCATAAAACAAAAATCAGATGTGTTCTCCATGTTCAAGAGATTTAAGGCACAGGTAGAAAAGGAAACAAGACGCTACATAAAGACCTTGAGGTCCGATGGAGGAGGAGAATATTTCTCCAAAGAATTTTCAGATGTTTCTTTATGAAAATGGCATCAGGAGACAATTTACATGTAGGTACACACCTCAACAAAATGGAATAGCTGAAAGGAAAAATCGACATATCACAGAAGTTGCAAGATGCATGCTCAACGAGATGAAGATGCCACTAAACTATTGGGCTGAAGCAACTAGTACGACCGTTTATTTGATGAACAAGTGCACAACGGCTGGAGTGCATAATCTAACTCCCGAGGAGGTTTATTCCGGTAAGAAACCTGACCTTACACATCTCAAAGTTTTTGGATGTGTGTGTTATGTTCACATCCCTCAAGAACTAAGGACAAAGATGGAGGCAAAGTCAGAAAAATGTATTTTCATTGGATATTCATCGAAGCAAAAGGGATACAAGTGCTACAATCCGGTGACAAAGGAGCTACGAGTCTCACGAGATGTGGTATTTGATGAGCTAAGACCATGGTTTGGAGACAAAGGGAAAGAGAAGATTCTTGAAGAAGATTGCGAAGATGATGGAGGTGCTGTCCAAGAAGAATTTCAGCAAACAAGCACTCAAATGTCAGGTCCAGAAGCTTCTACATCACTTGGAGAAAGCTCAACATGGAAGGGGAGGCTAAGGAGTCATTCCTCATTACCAACATCAGCTTATGAAAGATCTAAAGCTAAAAGTGCTGCCCAAAATAGTGATTCAAATGCAAGTGAAGAGTATGAAGAGGTGATCACACCAAAGGTAAAGTTGAACCGATTGAAGAAGCAATGTTCAAAAGGAAATGAAAGGAGGTCTTCAAGAGCAAGGTATCCAATTGAAAGGCTGAGCTATGATAGTTTTATTGCAAAGCATTTTGCATATATGACACAGGTGGTCAAAGACAAAGAACCGGATGCATATGAAGAAGCATGTACACAAAAAGAATGGCAAGAAGCTAGTTCCAAAGGCTGAAGGTATGAAGATTGTTCCAAATAAATGGGTGTTTAAAATAAAGAGAAATGCTGATGGCTCTCTAGCTAGGCATAAAGCTAGACTAGTAGCAAAAGGATTCAAGCAAACTCATGGCATCGACTATGAAGAGACTTTCAGCTCAGTTGCAAAGATGGGAACAATTAGAACCTTGATTGGAGTGAGTGCAGCAAGGAGATGGCCTTTGTACCAACTTGACATAAAAAATGCTTTTCTCAATGGTGAAAAACTTCAAGAAGAGGTATACATGAGTCAACCGATTGGATTTGAAGATAGAAAGCACCCAGATTTTGTTTGTAGATTGAAGAAAACTTTGTATGGGCTGAAGCAAGCACCACATGCTTGGAATCAAAGATTGGTCGAGTACCTCACAAGGTGTGGTTATAGTTCAAGTAGTGCAGATCCCTCTCTCTACATGAAGAAAGAAGAAGGCAAGCAGGTATATACTTGCATATATGTTGATGATCTCATCATAACAGGAAGTAATGTTACAGGAATACAAGAGATCAAAAGGAAACTCGGTAAGGAGTTTAAAATTTCAGATTTTGGTGAGCTGAAATACTTTTCAGGAATTGAGATAGTCTATGGGAAAGATGGCATTTACTTGATGCAAAGAAAGTACCTGTTGGATGTTCTTTTCAGATTTGGAATGAGTGAATGCAAACCACTCACTCAACCTATGGACACAAATGTGAAGCTATGCTCAAATGATGGAGAGAAGTTACATGATGTAACTACATATAGGAGTATTATAGGTTCATTGATCTATGCTATGATCACAAGACCAGACTTGTGTTATATTGTTGGATTTCTTTCTCAATTTATGCAAGCTCCAACAAGTGAACATTTAAATTCAGCCAAACGAGTGCTAAGATATGTGAAGTACACAGTCAATCATGCCTTGTTTTATAGATATGATGAAGAATTGCAGGTAAAAGGCTTCAGTGATGCTGATTGGGCTGGTTCGAAGGAAGATAGAAGATCCACTTCAGGTTATGTGTTCATGATAGGTAGCAAACCTATCACATGGAGTTCAAAGAAGCAACCTACTGTTGCACTATCATCTACAGAAGCTGAATATAGAGGTTTAGCCTTTGCAACTTGTGAAGCTATGTGGATTAAGAAACTCTTAGTTGATCTTGATTTGCAGGTGGAGACCATTCCAATTTATGGTGACAACATGTCAATCGTTCACTTGACAAACAATCCAATGTTTCATGCACGAAGCAAGCACATAGAAGTGCATTATCATTATGTTCGAGAAAATGTTTTGAGCAAGGATGTGGATATAAAGTTCATTAGAACTAATGACCAGGTTGCGGACATGCTTACGAAGTCCCTAGATGCTTCTAAGCTAAAGAGGTTCAAGGACGACATCAACTTGCAGGATATGGTTGAAGGTGCAAGCTCACATGTGAGCTTGAGGGGGAGTGTTAAAAATAAAGAAGTAAGCTCATATATATTTTTGCAAAAAGGATTTTCTTCAAGTAGAAGGAAAATACAAAAATGAAAAATAGAAGCATTTACTTCAGCAAGTAGTGGAGGCCAAAAGAGAATCATTCAAAAGAGAATCAAATCCAAAAACTGAACTGTAAGAGGAGTGGCTGTCCAAAGTAGTGGAGAAATGATGGAGAAGAGCTCTCAAACTCATCATGAGAGTTTTTGGTCATTTGGTTATAAAAGAAGCAAGGGAGGACACTCAAGGATAGAGGAAAAAGGCGTGGAAGTCCCCTTGTAGCTAGCTCATTTGGTTTGAGTCATTTCGTTCAGTGCACTCTCATAGAGTATGTCCAGCCGTACACCCATTTCTAGGTAGTCTACTTATGAGAGTCATATCTCTCAATATATGTATCCAATTTTAGTGTTTAAACATTCATTGGAAAGCTTATCTTGAGTACTTCCTTTATCTATAACAGTTTTATCAAATTCTTTATGATCTATGAGTTATGCAGGTTTTAGTGAAGTCCAATTTTCAGCCTAACTGAGTGGACAGGTAGCCTGTTTTGTATCAAAGAGTTGCCAACCCAAATCTACTCCAAATTGACTGTTTGATAGATCATTTGAAAGCTCTAGGTGTCTAATTTGAGTGACCAAAGTTTCAAGTTCATTGCATTTTTCAATTGGTACCAGTTTTCATTTGAAGGCTCAGCTTTTGGTAAGGGTCTTCATCCTGAGAAGGTCTTCTACACTTTCCGCTGGGATTAGGAGAGGAATTCACCAACAAAAAAGTGGTATCAGAGCAGAAAGGTCTTGAAGAGCACAAGGCGGCAAAGGTACAAGAAGTTTTGGAAACTTTTCCATTAAAGTTTCAAAGGTGAAGCATTTGAAGACACTAGGCATCAAAAGGTTACTTCAAAAGTATCTTCATACACAAAGAACTCCAAAAGGTATTATCCTTTATCCTTTAAGCTCACAGGTTGCACCAGAAGGAAAGGAGTATGGCAGATCATATCTCCATTGACAAACTGGACAAAGATAATTATCCCGCATGGGTAATGAGAATGGAAGCCTTACTTATGAGTAAGGATCTCATGGTATATGTAACAGGTCAAGAAGAGAAGCCAGTATTTGAAGATGAAAGTCGACCAAAGAAAGAGGAACGTGATGCTTTAAAGCATTGGCAGAAGAAGGATGCAAGTGCAAAAGCCTACATCTATAATACAATCTCTGATAATTTGCTACCACACATCAGAGGATTGGAATCATCTGAAGATATATGGAATGCATTGGAATATCATTTCCAAAGTACTACCAAAGCAAGGAAAGCAAGTCTATGGTTAGAGTTTACAACATTCAAGAAGAAGCCAAGTCAAAGTATTAGTGATTATGTCACTAAGATGAAGGATCTAGCATATAGTCTTGGATCCATAGATGAAGATATTGAGAATCACAGGTTGATTGCTCAATTACTTGCAGGCTTGAGAGGGGACGAAAGGTGGAAACCTTTTGTCTTATCAACAGAACTTTCACTTAATCATTATGTTCCAGATTTGAACCAGTTGCTTGGTTTGATGCTCACATTTGAGCAAGACTTGAAGGGAGATGGAGATAAAGGACAAAGTTCTGCAATGTACATGAAGAACAAGAAGAAAGGAGATAAAGGTAAAGCAAAGGATGAAGAAGAGTTAACTTCTCAAGTTTATTATGCAAGAGGTAAAGGCACTGGTAGAGGAAGACCAAGAGGTTTTGGAAGAGGAAGAGGTAATCAGAATAACAACAAGAAAGCTTGCTAGACCTGTGGATTGAGTAATCATTTGGCTCATGACTGTTGGCACAATCAACAAGGATCAAACCAAAATCAAAAGAACAATAGCAGAGGCCGAGGTGGAAGATATCAAAGTAATTTTCAAAGAGGTAGACAAAATCAAAGAGGAGGCTATGGTAGAGGTGGAGGAAGAAGTTGGGGACAGAATCAATCCTACAACACCACCTACTACAATTATGCAAATGACACAGAGAATGAAGGTCATACATCATTGATTATGAATTCGATCAGCACATCATATAAGGAAGATCTAAAGGTATTTTACATTGACTCTGGATGTTCTAATCATCTGTCAGGAAACATAGAATTGATGTCGGAATTGGAAAAAGGCATTTCTAGTCATACATTTCAAACAGGTGATAATACAAGACATAGTGTACATTCAATTGGAAAAGTGAAATGCAAGAGTGGAGCAGATTTGCTAACCAATGTTTTGTATGTTCCTACAATACCTAGAAACTTGATTAGTGTGGGACAGATAGTTGAAAAAGGTTTTCAAGTCAGGTTTACAAATGAAGGAGTATTTGTTGAAGATCCAGAGAATGGATATAATCAGATTATCTCTGGTAAGAAAGAAGGTAGACTCTTTACTTTAAGAGTACAAGGGAACATTGGTCAAGCTTTGCTCACACATGGTGAAGGAGTGATTACAGAACTTGATCTCTGGCATAAGAGATTAGGTCATTTCAATGAAAGAGGAATTAAAGCTATGGTTGCTAATCAGTCTGTGCTAGGATTACCAAATGTGCAGAGTCAACATATGGTTTATAAATGTGAAGCATGTCAAATGGGAAAAGCACACAGGTTACCATTTCAAAAGAAAGGATTCAAACATGATGGATTACTAGAGCTCATTCATACAGATGTATGGGGACCAACAAAAGAAGGATCTATCAGTGGCTCAAGGTATTATGTTCTTTTCATTGATGATGCCACAAGATGGATAACTTTATATGTTTTGAAGGAGAGATCAGAAGTGTTTGGAGCTTTCAAGCATTTTCATGCATATGCAGAGAGAGTCACAGGTCAAAAGCTTAAGAGACTGAGGTCTGATGGAGGGGGAGAATACTTCTCCCAAGAGTTCAATGATTATCTTTGGAATGCAGGTATTAAGAGAGAAATAACTTGCAGGTATACACCACAACAAAATGGTGTAGCAGAAAGAAGGAATAGGACTTTGGTTGAGTTTGCTAGAGCTATGCTAAAGGAGAAGAATTGTCCAAATTATCTTTGGGCTGAGGCTGTAAATACAGCCACATATCTTGTGAATAGATTACCATGTGCAGCTCTAAATGGAATGACTCCATATGAAGCTTGGTGGGGTAAGAAACCAACACTAGATCATTGTAGAGTGTTTGGATCAATTGCATATGCTTATGTGCCATCACAACTTAGGCATAAACTTGAACCAAAGGCAGAAAAATATATGTTCATTGGTTATGATGAAAAGCAGATGGGTTACAGGTTATGGAATCCTCTAACTAAACAATTTCTTGTTTCTAGAGATGTTACATTTGATGAACAGAAAAGTTGGTATGCAGATCAAAGTCATACAGCTGAAGAATTTGAAGAAGAGGTTAGAAGATGTGAGAAAGGAAAATCAATTGTGCAGGTGAATAGAGATGAAGACTATATGCAAGCAAGTACATCCAGAAGTGGATTAACAAGAAGAAATGAAGAAGCTCCTATATTTGATGAAGAAGTGTATCCAGATACTTATGAAGAATGTGAACCAAGGAGGTCAAGTAGGACAAGAAGACAACCAGAAAGGTATTCTTATGATACTTCTTACATAACTCAGAAGAACTATGCATATATGGTCAAAGATGATGAAGAACCTCAGAACTATGATGAAGCAAAAGGTAAGAAGCAATGGGAAGAAGCAATGAAGGAAGAGTTCAATGCACTGGAGGAGAACAAGACATGGGAACTTGTTCCTAAACCAAATGGTAAGAAAGTTATTGGAAATAAATGGGTTTATAAAGTGAAGAAGCTTGCAGATGGAATTATAGCCAGATACAAAGCTAGACTAGTGGTGAAAGGCTATGCCCAAACCTATGGCATAGATTATGATGAGACATTAAGTCCTATAGCTAAGATTCAACTATAAGGACAATCATTGCTATTGCAGCTTCAAAAGGATGGACCCTAAGTCAATTGGATATAAAGAATGCATTCTTGAATGGATACATATCAGATGAGGTATACATGGAACAACCTCAAGGTTTTATAGATTCCAGGTATCCAAATTTTGTTTACAGGTTGAGAAGAGCATTGTATGGATTGAAGCAAGCTCCAAGAGCATGGAACTATAGACTGGTGAAGTATCTGAATGAACTTGGATATCAAAGTTCAAAAGCAGATCCAAGTCTACTTATCAAGAGAACAGAGGAAGGTACAATCTACATTTGTGTTTATGTAGATGACATTATAATCACAGGTACTTCAGATGAAGGAATCAAGGCGGTAAAGAGATTACTTGAGAAAGAGTTCAAGATCAGTGACCTAGGAAAGTTGTCATACTTTCTTGGAATGGAAGTCACTTATACAAATGAGTTCACTTTATCTTGCAGCAAATCCTGTTTTTCATGCAAGGACAAAGCACATAGAGATACAGTATCAATTTCTCAGAGAAAAGGTAATGGAGAAGGAGATTGAAGTGGAGTACATTTCTACCAAAGATCAGATAGCAAACATAATGACAAAGAGTTTGGATGGTGTGAAGACCAGCAGATTCAAAAGCATGGCAGGAGTAAAAGAAAAGAAGATGATATGAAGAAACAGAGAATGTCAAATAGTGATTGAGGGGGAGCTGTTGGAGAAACAATCACTAATTGGACATATATTTGAAGGTCAAATCTTAGGAAGAAAACCACATGCCTATGTGAAGGGACAAATTCACAAGTGTATTATATTTGTAAAGTTAGTTCACTTTAGTTCTAGAAGTAAAAAAAAAAAATCACAAGAATAAGAAAATCTATATAAGTTAGTTTGTATCAACTGACGCGAAGAGGAAGACAATGAAAGAGTGAGTTAGAAATCATTTTGTATGACTGAGAATAGTCGGGCTTCTTTGCATGAGAAAGCACTTGTGCATTTCTGAGTTTTCATAGTTATGGAAAGAGTTTATTAATTTCTGTGTATAAGTCTTCTTCTTCCATCTCCAGAGTTTGTCTTGTGTGAAATGATTTCAGAAGTTGAAGTTTTCCAAGCAAGTCGATGCCTGGCATCAAGTTTGTATTGATAAGTCCGTGTTTTATTCTCTGAGTATTATGTACTGCTAGAACTTCTTAAAATCATGAGGTTTGTGGAGCAACTCGATGCCTCGCATCGAGTTTCAACATAAAGTCGATGCCTGGCATCGACTTCCCACATAAAAGTGGTCTTCTTCATGTGTGTGTTCAAGGGGGTAATTTTGGTGCTGAAAAAGTGGCTGAAAAAGCTCAAAGTCAATGCCCGGCATCGACTTTTGGTTGCAAGTCGATGCTAGGCATCGAATTTTCATTTTTAGACACTCAAAATTACTAAAGGAGGCAAAATTTCTAGTTTTGGCAAGTCATACAAGGTGATCTTGTGAAGGCCATAACTTGAGTTCTAGAGATCCGTTTCATGCATATCATAGCTTGTTGGAAAGCTCTACTCTTCTACTTTCATGCACTAAAAGATCTTGGAGAAATAGTATTTGAGCTAGGAGAAATTAGCAAAATACTGAAGGTATGTAATTTCAGTGACTAGGAAATTCTGAAGAAGTAAAGTTCTTGGTTTTGGCTATCATTTCTCAAAGTTTGGAGTGGCAATGAGTTAATGGTGACCATAGAGGTGTTCTAGTGTCACATTAATTCATTTCTTGTGGTGTTTCATACATCAACAGTCTCACTCTGTGATTTATCTCGTTTAGCATGAATGCAAAGGACTTTTAAGGAGAACATAAGAATTATCTCTTTCACCTGAACAAAGATCTTACTCTTTCAAGTAGGAAGAGTGTTCTAGCTATGAGAAATGCCTTATAAATTTGAAAAAGCTACAGAGATCTCATGCTGGAAGACCCGCTTAAAAAGTGGAAACATCTTCTCCTTTCTATTTATTCGATCACCATGTTTCAAATGTACTACTTGGTTGGATTAATTTTTTGTTAACAGAGTGCTATGATGTCTTTTGCATTTTCAGATGCTGCTAATCTACTTACCTTCTGTTTTAGAGATTTGTAGCTATGCGTCTAGGTGGATTTCATGGTTACTCATGAGATATCCCCCTTTTCTTCTGTACTTCAAGACACTGTTGGTCTCACTTAGACTTAGTTTTGATTGATTGTACTCTAGCTGTTAGTATCATGGTTTTCAGTTGGATGATGTATTGGGTTGCTCTTGCTTTGCAAGTGATGTGTGGTCTCTTGCCCTCTGTATAAATTGTACATTTTTCCCCATTAATTTTAGTTTCTTGTTTTCTCAAAAAAAAAACAATCATTCCAGCCGCTTTCTTCTTTGCCTCTTTTGCAACGAGTTTAGGAAAAATCTTAATGACATGATCATTTGCCTTATAGTACTTGCAAAATTGTTAATGATTTTTTGTTTTCCTAGAATCTTTATCTTCCTTCTTTGATTGTGCAACATTAACAAATGTCTACTTACTTATAGATGATCTTGATTTACCTTTTCCCTTCCCATTAAATAAGAAAGCTTGATTTGCAATAAACATAGTTGACATACTTTGTCTACATTGATCTTCTTGCGATAAAATAAAGACTAACTTCTCAAAAGTTAAGGCATTTGGATTGCCTTTCATCATCAAATGAAGAGTATAAGAAAAAATTTTCTAAGAATCTAGAAGAAGATTAAGAATAGTCTACACAAGCGAACTATCTAGCAAGATTTCATATGTAACAGTCAATGGCTCTTTCAAATTCTTGATCTTTGTCAAAAAAGTTTCCATTGAATCTCCTTCATTCATATGCTTATTCTCTAATTGTTTTGAGTGGTAAGCAACATGAGCCTCATTTCTCGCCTAGTATAGTGTGGCAAGAGTAACCTAAGCATCAATAGTTGTTTTTAGCATGAGTTAATGCGAGGGATAATGTCACTTATGGCAGAAAAATCTATCAATGCTGGTGCATGTGGATCTATCCCATCTCAACAAAATTGCTTTGTAGTACATGCATCAAGAACTACAATAGGATCAAGAACATGAAGCATCATCTTGAACACCACCTGCATCATATATTTTGATAATATTTGTAGGTGTAAGAGGACATATTTCAACACCTTGTACAATATTCCACAAGCCTTTTGCTACTAAAACATGATGCATCATGTATGTCGACAATGGGTAGTTAGAACCATCCAACTTATCCTCAACATCCAACATATGAAATACATCATTGATTTTTTTCAACCATGGCTAGTGACTATACCTTGATGCAAAAAAATAATTGTTTCTAAAAAAATTTGAATAGAAATGCCCATTCAAGCTCGACCAAATATGTAGGAGACTTTGAGGAGCTTTTACTAGCCAACCAAAATATGCATACTATGTTTGGCATACAAGGATGAAATTGCTTGCACAATCTCTATGATAGTGCATTCAGAGACCAAAATAAGCTCAAATAAAATTTTGAACTACTTCTGACCCTGCCTGAGTATGGTCACCATATTTTTTGTGATTCTAAGATAGTGATTGAAAGGGTATTAATGATTCCCTGTAGAAAGTCGTGACCTACTTTGATACCAATTGTTGGAGTTTGAGGAAAATGGAAGCACACAAAGTTAACATGAGGAAGAAAAAGAAGCTTAGATTCCAACAACTTAGTGTATTATTAAGTGAATGTACAAAATATAAGTGGATGAAAGGGTTATAGGCCTAAATACAATCTGGGGGAAAACCTCCTAAAGAAGGAAAAAAATTTATGGTAGTCCAAAGTATGTTCACACACGTCACTAAAAAAATATAATAACGTCAGATTGGGTTGGTTGTTATGATACTCATGTGTCCACACGTGAATTTTCCTTCATGCTTGGTGGCTCATGCATATTTTGATTATGCAAGAAGCAACCTACTATGGAAACTTCTAGTTGTGAGGATGAGTATAGGGCAACTTTCACAGTTACTAATGTGTGTGGCTCAAATGCTTTATGGATGGCTTGGGTGTTGGTCAAACTTTTTCCATCAACATATTTATTGATAGTTAGAGTGCATTCGTAGTTGCAGGGTGCAAGAGACTGAGGATTATGACCACCACATGCTAGAGCAATGACTCTCCTCCTAATCATATGCCTCTACATATAGCTCTCTCCAAGGGACTGCCTTGTTGGGCAGGTGGATTCTGGCCATCCTATAGTGGCCATGTAATTGCATGTGCATCAAGTATCCATATTAACTCGAGTTTTAACTCAAGTGGATGCTTCTAGAAGGCTCTAGATTTATTTGGGCAAAATACTCTCCCCATGTACCTCATGGGGGTTGAACCCAAGACCTCCTTCTTCACATCCTTGAGACTTAATCACTAAGCCATGTGGAACACTTGTTTACAAGAGCACATGACCTACTACGTAAGTCTAGTCTCAAGATGTTTGATCATACATATGGGTGACCAAACGGTGTCCGATTTTAGATTTTTTTGAGCCGACTGGACCCTTAGATCATAGACTCACTTTATTACATTGTTCCCCCTTGGAAAATATTTTTTTCCTAGAAAGTAGAGCTATATGAATACTATAGGCAACCCTCAAGCCTCATGTTCTAAAATTGGAAGAAGATGTCTCATCTATGTGGTGGGATCCCTGCCCAAATGTTTCAAAACACCATCAAGCTTTGTACTTTGATAAACTAGTCAAAATACAAATTAGTGAATGAATAATAAAGGTGGATCTAATAATATCCCTGCCCAATTCACCTGTTTCTTGATGTGTGATCTAGGTACAAACATGTGAAATGGGTGGATTCATTTGCTACTCCTTTTTTGGGCATGACTGGTGCATGGACTTAGTAACTAAGGTAGGATTCTTATCCCTCACAAGACTTTGAGAACTCTTGATTCACATGAATTTGATTTGGAAAACTTGAAGTTTGGCTGACTCAAACATCTTACTTGGATGTTTCTACAATGGTTTACTCTCAATCAAAATTTACTTGATTTTTCACCTGACTATGGGACTAATTTTTCCTAATGGGCTTGAAAATCCTATGTAAACTCTAGGAGAAAGTTTTCCATTTACTTTGGGTCAACCGGACTATAACTTGACCAAGTCAAATGCTAAATGAAAATTATCCAACTTAGGACACTTTTCTCAAAAATCTTTGCCTTGAAGTTCTTGGGAATTGTCAATCTTATGAGCAATTCCTAACTTCTCTATTCTAGAGTGTGTTGGAATCTAGAAAGTCCTTACAATTATGCTAGAGAATTGGAAGCAAACTCAAAAGAATAAGTCAACTTAGACTTAGCATCTTTTGAAGATTGAAAGAGGTTCTTGTAAAGAACATCAATCTGGGATGTTTAATTTAGTTGTCTAGTTCTAAACAGCTAGCCCTAGAGTTTTGTAAAAAGAACTAGACATTGTATCTGAGTCAAATCCAAAAGATTCAGAAAGTGGAAAGAGATAACTAACACTCTGTACAACCAATTCAAACTTTGAAGATACGTAAACTTAAGATGAGTCAATTTCTAGATAACTCAAGACTTTAACTACTCAAAGATTTATTTCAACAAGGTATTGAACCATTTTACCTATCTTTAATACAAAGAAACTTGATTCTCGAAAAGATTCATAGAGTAAAACATCATCCAACCACAAGATACTAGTGTGGTATCCAACATTATTGTGTCGACCCACTGAGGTTCTATTGATGAGTTTTTACTCAAATAATGCTTCACTTGAGACTAAGTTCGTGCCTAAATTCAATCTTTATGACTGCTTACTCGGAATGTAATTCTTGTGCATTTCTTCGAGTCAAAGGATTGAATTTATAGAGTTACACAAGAAACTTGGTGCTTAACTTATTCAATTTAATCCTTAGATTGTGTTGATATATTTAGGTAGTGATGTGTGTGAACACTCTAGGAATGCCAGGGCACTTTTTTCCCTCTTTAGGAGGTTTTTTTTTTCCCCGGCTTGTATATATGCCTATTGCCCTAATGGGCTACTTATCTTTGTACATTCTAGTGGTAATACATTTAGCATTGTGTGTTGAGCCCCAAGCTACTTCTTCTTCCTTGTGCTATTCGCGTGCTTCCACAGACGTCTAACTCCAACAATTGGTATCAGAGCAGGTCACCGCTTCATCTAGGGCATCGTCGACACCTCTCTGGTTACAGTCTCAGATTCGCACAAAATTTGGTGATCATACTCAGGGTGCTTCAAAGATCAAAACAGCCTCGCTATGTGGTGCCGAAATCACAATTTGAGATCGTTTCGGCCTCCAAATGCACTATCGTAGCATTTGTGCAGGCTATCTTATCTTCTTGTGCCAAAGGTATATACTTGTTTTGGTTCGCCAGTATAAGTGTCTTGAAGTCTCCTACAGGTTTAGTAGAACTTGTCTAGGCAGTTCCATTCAACTTTTAGAGATACAGTCAATTTTCTACATCAAGATATTTTAGTCACCGGCCATGGCTGAAAGCAGTGATGTATTTCATATGTTGGCTGTTGAGGATAAGTTGGATGGTACCAACTACCCATTGTGGGCTTATATGATGCGACATGTATTGGTTGCAAAAGGACTGTAGAACATTGTGCAGGGTGTTGAAAAACATCCTATCGCACTTGCAACTGTTACAATTGTAGGTACTGAAACTCATGCAGAAGGTGTCAAAGATTATGATATTCTGCATATTCCTGTTTGTGCTACGGTTTTTGCTGCACCTACTGTAGAGCAAATTCGTTGGGATGGCAGAGATGCCCAGGCACATGCATTGATAGCTTTGTCTGTCAAACGTGCCATTATTCCTCACATTTGCTCTTGTAGGACAGCTAAGGATGCTTGGGATACACTTACTACATTGTACCAAGCTAGGAATGAGGCTCGTGTTGCTTACCTCCGAAAACAGTTGGAGAGTGATCACATGAATGAAGATGATTCTATGGACAGTTTTCTAACAAAGATCAAAGACTTGAAGGAACAATTGATTTCTGCTGATGAGGTTATACCAGATAGCTCATTTGTGCAGACCGTTCTGAATGGTCTTCCTGATTCATATCAGAGTTTTGCTTCTACTCTTCGGTTGATGATGAAAGGCAATCCAAATGCCTTGTCATTTGAGGAGTTAGTCTCTATTCTGTTGTAGGAGGATCAGTCCAGACAGAACAGGTCCATTATGCATGTTGCAGATCAAGCTTTCTTGGCTAGTCAGAAGGGCAAAGGAAAATGGAGCTCTTCAACTAGTAAGCAGAAATGTGCTAATTCTGCACAATCGAAGAGGGAAGAAAAAGATGAAAAGAAATCAGAAAAGAGAAATTGTTTTGCAAGTATTGTAAAGGAAATGATCATATCATAAAGAACTATCCAAAACTGGTTGCTAAAGAGGCAAAGAAGAAAGAGGCTGGAATGGTTGTTGTAGAAGCCTCTACACCAAAAACAGAGTCTGCTAATCTTATGCAAGAAGAAGAATGGGCAGCATTTACTACTGTTTGCAGTTTTGACCCATCTTCTCATGAGCAGTGCATGTCTGCAGTAGACTCACATGTTTGGTACTTTGACAGTGGGGCGACCAAACATATTACCTCGCAGTGCAGTTTCTTCTCTTCACTCGAGCTTGCCCCTATAGGGAATACTGTTACATGCACCAACAACTCCTCTTATCCTGTTATGGGAGTTGGTAAGATCATTTTGACTACTGCTGATGGTAGTTCTTTCACTTTTTCAGATGCTTTGTTTATGCCATGGATCAAGAAAAATATGTTATCAGTTTCTGCATTAGCCAAGATTGGCTTGGTTGTGAAATTTTTTGATGACAGATGTACAATTCATGATATGTCAAATGGCGATGTCATTATTGCTTCTAGCATTTTATGTCTTGGGTTGTATAAGCTCATAGACTATGAAAGATTTGTAAATGATTTGGCATGTGCAATACATGATTCTCAGGCTATGTCAGATGCAAAGCTTTGGCATGCACCCTTTGGTCATCTGAATTTTGCCAATTTGCTACGCCTGCAGAAATCTGAAATGGTGTCCTCTTTGCCCAAACTTGAATCACCAGGAAAACATGTTTGTGAAGGCTATATTTTGGGCAAAATGCAGCGTTCTTCCTTTCCAAATGATGGTTCAGTTCGGGCTACTAAAAAATTGTAGCTTGTACATAGTGATGTATGTGGTCATATGCAGACACCTTCTTTTGGAAGTTAAATTTACTTCGTGACTTTCATCGATGATTTTTCTAGGCATGCATGGGTATATCCATTGAAGGCAAAGTCCAAAGTGTTCATGTGCTTCAAACAGTTTTTGGTTTTGGCTGAAAATCTGTCAGCATGTAAAATGGGCACCCTCCGTTCTGATCGAGGGGGGGGGGAGGGGGATATATGTCTTCTGATTTTAATGCATTTCTAGCTGAACGTGGGATAAACCACCAGTGTACAGTGCCGTATACACCTCAACAGAATGGAGTTTCTGAACAAAAGAATAGGTCACTCATGGAGATGGCGAGGTGTATGGTCAAGAGTCAGGCATTTACCACATAGTTTCTGGCTTGAGGCTATCATGTGTGCAACATATGTACTTAATGTTGACGACATGATTGCTCCTACTTCATCTAAATTTGTATCCGCATGAGTGCATCTCCATTTTGTATCCAGGAGGCAATCCGTTTCTAGTCTATTTCCATTTTATATTGTATTTCCTTTGTATTTGGGTACCTTGCCATGTGCTTTTACCAGTTGTATTCATTCTCCTTTCAGGAGATTTATCCCACATATGATGTACTTTTGAGAGCCCCTCCCAAATCTATATAAGGATGTCCTCTCCCCTCATTTGTACTTGGTAAGAAGCTTGAGGAGCCTACTCCATGCTCTTGGCAAGCTCATTTCTAATCCACATGAGTTTACCCACTTCATGGTCTACTCATTTTGTGTCTCACACATTCTTTGTTTTGTGAGACTACTTTACTTTTCATTTTGCTTCCGCATGTGTACTCTCTACATGGTATCAGAGCTATAGGTGGAGGTCTTGGTGGTTTGTTTTGGTGGTGGTGGTGCGCTATTTTGGTGGTGTGCTTTCTCCTCATTGAGAGAAGCCTTTTGCCATCAATTTTTGGGATTCATTCTGCCCATTTGCCCACCCTCCCACCCATTTTCTTCATCCGTTTGTCCAACATTTACCCCCATTTTCCATCCCTCCCACCCTTGCATTTGGCAATATTTTGTGATCATTTTAGTGGTCATTTACCATTGATTTTGTATCTCAACTACTTTCGAGTGTTTATAAACACTTGTGTCGTGCTCTTTGCGGGTTTCATACTTTGTTACACTTAGACACATGTTATTTGAACTCCCTTCACTTTGGAGTGGTTATGAAGACTTGGTTTCACTATTGTCATGCAACTCTACTATGTAGTACACACAACAATAATTCATTCTTGCAGAGCCCGATATTGGTGGAAGTGAAGTGTTGCTACATCCACCTCTGTATGCCACCAGGTAGATTGATCTCAGCCGAGCTCGCTCTTCTCCCGTGATTTCCCAACATTACACTTCTCAAGTTGCTCGGATAAAGGTCGAGCTGCAGCAGGCTCATTTCGTTAATGGTCCTCTGACATTTCTACCTGAGTTTATACTGTGTTTATAGTCATCTTGTCTCAGATCTTTTGTATGCTAGCTATGCACAAGATTGCAGGTCTTCTTCATAGTCTAACATGATATCGGTGACCATTGCAAGGTGAAACCCATAGCGTCTTGCTCAACTCGCTGCCATTTTCAAGCACGACAACCTCCATCATTGTAGCAGATGAGAGAAATGGGACGGATCACCTGCACCGTTAGCTAGTGAGCAGACCCCAAGCAATAGGGCGCTTGCAAAAAGCTTACTGCAGAGACTGGTAGGCTCAAAGAGACACAACTACAGATGCTGGAGACAGCGACACCATAGCTACAACTAGTAGAGTATTGGCTTTAGCACTCACGCAGAGAGCAGAAGAGAAACAGAGAAAGAGAAATCCTCTCTACTGACATTTTCCTGCAACTGAGAGAGAGCGAGAGAGAGAGAGAGAGAGAGAGAGAGAGAGAGAGAGAGAGAGAGAGAGAGAGAGAGAGAGAGAGAGAGAGAGAGAGAGAGAGAGAGAGAGAGAGAGAGAGAGAGAGACAGAGAGAGAGAGAAGGAGAGAGGGAGAGAATTTCTCTCACTTCAGAGAGCATAGCTCTGAAGGAAGCCATACTCCCACACTCCTGTCTCGTAGGTGAAGACCCTTCCATGCCATATCTCAGGCAATCTCTATTGTTCTGGTCATGGAACAGTAGGCGATTGAGCAACGTCGAACCCGCAAGCTTACAACTTCTTTACTGATTTGTATTTTTGTTGCTACTGAGCTTAGCTGCGAGGTGTGAGAAGGACAGCATCTCAAGCGGACTTTTGTGTTGCGAGAGATGGCCCAGACGTGTAGAAACTGCAGGAGGCACTGAACTGGGCTTGTGGGAAAGGTAACCACATGGTCAGTGTCAACTGCTCCACCATACAATCTGGTGGCGCCTGTTACGAGCTGAACACTGTAGCTGATCATGCATTGTATGCATTTACACTCTCTGATCAAGACAAAAGAGGCCATCAATGCATCGTCGGCCAAAGTTGCTACCAGTGCTGTCAGTCTCGTTTCCAAAAACAACCAACAAGGATCCATCGTTACTAGAGATTTGGACCCAACTCCACCCACCAAATAAGCGGAAATCTAGCTTTTTAGCATGTTCAGAAGTCGTTGATATGGAATGACATAAGTGCTTAGGTCATGGCCATGTCTAGTTCTGCTTGATGTGCAGAGCATGCAATGTATGTGGCTGCTGAATTCGGCGCTATTGGCCTGCATCATCTGACAAATGGAGATTCATACGTGACCTCTATTCATCTGCACCAACCTACAATTCTTTAGCATTTTGAATGTCATTTGCAATAATCTATGAACGTCCATTGTATTTTCTAAAGGTCCCACACTTCAGTTTGGCACTATATTCGAACTTTTTTTTTATAGTTGTGGCCCTTATATTTTTAGGAGTAAATACATGAACATCTTTGTATTTCCCAAGGTTCCATTTTTGGGCTTCAACCATACTTTGACACCCTCAAGGCACTAAGTGCCTCCATCTTTGTACATCCAGAATATAAGAAGAAGACACTTTTGTGTGTGTGTGATTGTGGGATTGGAGGCTAGTCTAAGCCCACCCACAAGTTCTCTTTGAGCATTGATGCTCCCCACTCCACGATGTCTCTCTGTGCACAAGAGAAGGCCTACTCTAAGCCCCCCTCCCTAAGGTCTGGTATCGAATTAGTCATTTCAAGCTTTGCAATTATTTTGAAGCAGCATTTTTGGCAAGAGATTTTGGTAGTGTTTCTAAACACTTTAACTTCAAAGCTAATGCGTTTGGTGAAGATTTTGGTAGTGTTTCTAAACACTTTATCTTCAAAGCTTGTGCGTTTGGCGAAGATTTTGGTAGTGTTTCTAAACACTTTATTCTCAAAGTTTTGCAATGGCCAAAAGTGAAGGTAGATCATCATCTATGGCTCACTTCTTACCCTCTTTCACCCCTATTTTTATGCCTAAGGAAGAACGCCTCAATGGACAAAATTACAATCTATGGAAAGATGTCATGTGCGCCTATCTCTATACAAATCTCCTTCATGAGGTAGTAGATGGATCAGACCCCGAACCCAATAGGGATACCAACTTAGACAATTGGCATGTGTGGAATGTCAAGAACAAAAGAGCTTTAACTCAACTGTTACTTGCCTGCGACGAACTGACAAAAGCACATATCACGGCCTGCAAGACATCCAAGGATGCTTAGGATACGTTAGCTGCTTTGTATGGAGACAAGACCCCTTCGAAGATATATGCATTAGAGGCCGAGTTCCATAATTTAACCATTAGGCCACACGACACAGTTACCAAGGTCATAGCCCAATTTGAGGAATACCAACGTAAATTAGCACTATGTGGTAGGCAGATCTCTAGTGAAGACATGGCCATTCGGCTTCTCAACAAGTTACCTAAGTCGTACGAGACATTTGTCACAACTTTGTATAATCGCGGCCAAGTCTTATCTTGGGAAGAGGTTCGTCGACTATTGCTCCTTCACGACTCGCGAGCCAAATCGACTTCCTCAGAAGAGTCAGCCATGAAGGCCAAAGGCCCATTCAATAAGGGCAAAACCACAAGTCATCAGGCTAGCAATGGATCTAAGCAAGGATCGCATAATTCATCGAAGAAGTTCACCTATAATTTTTGTGGCAAACCTGGCCACATTAAAAAATATTGCTTCAAGAAAAAGAACCAGGACAAGTCTAAGTCTAATTCCAAGAGTGAACATCATTCTCACTGCACAAGTGAAGACCTATTTTTCACAAGTGAACACAAAGCACTTATGGAAACCACTCCCAAGAAAGAATGGATTTTTGATAGTGGTGCTTCATCCCACATGTGCCATGACAAAGATGATTTCCATGAGTTAGAAGAGCATCAAGGACAAGTTTACCTTGGAGATAACAAGTGCATTGAAATCCAAGGAAGAGGAAAAGTTCAAGTCATCAATTGTGAAGGCGAGGCCAAGTCATTAAAAGATGTTCTTTATGTACCAAGCCTCTGTAAGAATCTTCTTTCAGTCAAAGCCATCACAAAGTGCAATATGACGGTTCAGTTCGATCACAACAAAGTTCAAGTCATTGATCGCAAATCCAATGAAGTGATAGCTCAAGGATATGAAGATAAGGGCCCCTACAAGCTTTCAAGTTTTATGGCCAAGGATTCAAGTCTCAACTTGTGGCATTGTAGATTTGGACATAGCTCTTACTTAGCTAAGATCTCTTCCAATCATCTTGTCAAAGGTCTACCCAAAATTGCACAAGTGGAATTGAATTGAAAAGCATGTGAGAAGCAAAGAGCTTTCTCTTTGCCTAAAGAAGCATCCATTTCTGTAAATAAACCCTTAGCATTAGTCCATATTGACATTTGTGGACCAATGAGTACACCTTCTCTAAGTGGGTCAATTTACTTCTTCCTGATTGTAGATGACTTTACTAGATACACATGGGTTTATTCACTCAAGCATAAAGAAGATGCCATTTCCAAGTTTAAGGAGTGAACAAAAACAGTTGAACAAGACTTTCCAAGTTCTTTGAAGATCATCCGATCTGATGGAGATAGTAGCTTTGTCAACCCAAACTTCTCCAAGTACTTGAAGCAACATGGAATCAAGTATCAAGCCAAGCAAGATACTCAACAAGGTATTGCATTACAAAAGAGTCAAAGTGTGATCCCAATGGCCAAAGTTATGCTTCGACAAAAACAACTTCCACTAAAGTATTGGGGTGAAGCAGTACAGACAGCAGTACACATTCAGAATAGAGGCTTTTCAGATGTTTTGAAGAACCAAACACCATTTGAAGCTTACTTTCAAAAGAAACCAAGTGTAAGCTATTTTCGCATCTTTGGTAGTGATGCTTATGTCCAAGGCCATGATGATGATCGGCCTCAGCAGTACATTTTCATTGGGTACAGTGACCGACAAAAGGCATACAAACTCTACGACCCGAAGAGTCACTCAGTTACAGTAACCAAAGACTGCACCTTTGATGAATACTCTAAGTATTCATCCCTTTTGGATCCTCCCATTTCTGATTCAAAGGGGGATCATTCCTATTTTGAACAATCACACTATGTGGAGCATGCTCTCTTTGTACATGACTTTCCCGATCATGATACAGTTTTGGAGCAGAAGGAATCAGAGATATCATCTCAGCTTATACCTCAGATGGATATACCTATTGTACCATCGAAGGCTTATATTTCCCCTCAGCTTCAATTGGGCATTACTCCAATATCAGTGACTCTTCATTTTCCATTCCTATCTTCGAGAGTCCACTTACCTCGTCTACAGCAGCATTCTGAGCATGTACTTTTCCATTCATGGAGTCCAACATCTTTTCACTTACCACAGGATACTCCTGCATCTACCTGGATTCATCACTCAGTTGGATCCTATTCTGAGCCAGCTTCTTGGTTCAGAGGGGGCTTCCATGGTTCTACCGACACACATCAGGACTTTGTACACTCCATGGAGGCTTACAACATACATATGTACTACCATGTGACTATGATTTTATGCTTCATGCTTTATGTTTCACTCTTGCAGGACCTAGTTCTTGGCGATACACATAGTGTGGTGGACATTGTCAAAGCTTTGAAGGTTCCTATGTACCACATGGAGTCATCCTATCTCTCTCTCATGGAGGTGATCTCGTCCAGTGAGATCTTGTTTTGTTCTTGTACCTCGTTGGTGGCATACCTCTAGAGCATTTGCTTGATCCATCTGGTGGACATATTATCGAGTACTTGGTAATCCCGCATGGTCGATACCACTTGGAGGCTATGGATTCCTAGACGAAGACTTCCTATTTTGTGCTTGTGCTGCTGCTGCTGATACATTCTTGGTGCACCTTTCTCACATACCCTAGCAGCCTCCATACACTCCAAAATGGAGTTGCAGAGGGGGTGTTGACGACATGATTGCTCCTACTTCATCTACATTTGTATCCGCATGAGTGCATCTCCATTTTGTATCCAGGAGGCAATCCGTTTCTAGTCTATTTCCATTTTATATTGTATTTCCTTTGTATTTGGGTACCTTGCCATGTGCTTCTACCAGTTGTATTCATTCTCCTTTCAGGAGACTTATCCCACATATGGTGTACTTTTGAGAGCCCCTCCCAAATCTATATAAGGAGCGCCTCTCCCCTCATTTGTACTTGGTTAGAAGCTTGAGGAGCCTACTCCATGCTCTTAGCAAGCTCATTTCTAATCCACATGAGTTTACCCACTTCATGGTCTACTCATTTTGTGTCTCACACATTCTTTGTTTTGTGAGAGTACTTTACTTTTCATTTTGCTTCCGCATGCGTACTCTCTACACTTAACAGGTGTCCCACTAAAGCGCTGCAATCTATCACTCCATATGAGGCTTGGCATGATCGCAAGCCATCTCTTGCTCATCTATGTGTTTTTGGTTGTTTGGCATATGCATTAGTGCCTGAATAACATCGCAGAAAATTGGATGATAAAGTAGTAAAATGTATTTTTGTTGGGTACAGTTCTGAAAGTAAAGGCTATCATCTGTATCATCCACAGACTAAACGCATTCTGGTTAGCCGTGATGTTTTTTTTGTGGAAGATGCTATTCAGCCATTGCTTTCATGTACTAAGGAGACATCTGTTAGATCCAAAGACATGTACGATACTTTGCTGCCTCTTTTTACATGTGGACAGTATAGTGTTGGTCCTAATGAGGCAACTTTCAACCTTTGTAGGTTTCATGTGATGATGCAAATCATCCCATTTATGATGCAAATTTACATGATGCACTTGTTGATGAAAGAGTTGATATTGAGGAGGCAAAAACTATGCCAAAATGGTTGGTGTAGACTTTGTGTGATAGCAAATTAGATGCACCTCTGTCATATTGTACTCGATCAGGCTCTCATAGTGCCTCTTTTGCATCAGATTGCTATGCTATGGCTCCATCTAGTCTCTGTGATGAGAATGAGCATGTTTCATTTGATGAAGCACAAAATTTAGAAAATTGGATGGCTACTATGCAATCTGAATATGATGTTATAATGAAGAACGGTACTTGGTCCTTATGTGACTTGCCTCCTGGCAAGAAGGCCATTGGCACTAAGTGGGTTTACAAGCTAAAGTGTAAGCCTGATGGAACAATTGATAGGTATAAGGCTAGGCTTGTTGCAAAGGGTTATGCACAGGAAAGAGGCATTGATTTTGATGAGACCTTTGCACCTACATGTCGTACGACTATTGCTCAGAGCATCTGTGCACTTGCAGCCCATCATGGTTAGAATGTACATCAGTTGGACATTAAAACTACATTTGTGAATGGTGGCTTGCATGAACAAGTGTATGTTTTTCAGCCCTGTGGCTTTGTGCAGAAAGGGCATGAAAACCAGGTGTGTAGGTTAAAGAAGGCATTATATGGTTTAAAGCAATCACCACGTGCTTGGTATGAGAAGATACATGCCTATCTTATTGCACATGGTTTTGAGAACAGTCCAACTGAAAGCACCTTATATGTTAAGCGTGCTAATGATGTGCTTCTGATAATTGCTGTCTATGTTGATGGCATGCTGCTCACTCATCCTATTGAGAAGCATATTTCTAATTTTAAGGCTGATTTGCATGCCTCATTTGAGATGCCTCATTTGGTGCATTTGCATCACTATTTGGGCATTCAATTTATGCAAGTTGATGGTGGAATGGCTTTGTGTCAAATGAAATATATTGACACATTATTGCAGCATTTTGGCCTTGAAGACTGTAAGCCTATTGCCACTCTTATGGAGACAGGTTTACGATTGAGTCTTCATGATGCTGGAGATGCATTTGATGTTGTTCTCTATCAGCAGGCTGTTGGATGCTTGATTTACTGATGCATTTCTCGGCCAGATATTCAGTTTGCTATCTCATAGATGAGAAGGTTTATGCATCGCCCAGGTGTCAAGCATTGGCACGCGGTTAAGCACATCTTTCACTACTTGAGTGGTACTCGAATACTTGGGTTGTTTTATCCCAAGGGGGATCACTACCGCCAGATTTGCATGCTTTTTATGACTCAGACTGGGCTGGTTTCTATGACACTCGTGTGTCCACTAGTGGCTTTTGCTTCATGCTTGGTAGCTCATGTATATCTTGGTTGAGCAAGAAGCAGCCTACTGTGGCCACTTCCAGTTGTGAGGCTGAGTATAGGGTAGCTTTCACAGTGACTGCTGAGTGTGTGTGGATCAGACACCTTATGGCTGATTTGGGTGTTGGTCAGTCTTCTGCCACCACCATCTTCACTGACAGTCAGAGCGCATTGGCAATTGCAAGGAACCTTGTGTTCCATGCTCGCACTAAGCACATTGAGATGCATTATCATTATGTTAGGGAGAGGTTCTCTGCTGGGGAGATCAGCTTGGCATATGTGCCCACGCAGGAGAACATTGCAGACCTTTTCATGAAGGCTCTGCCTAGGGAGAAGTTTGAAGCTTTCCGCAAAGCTTTGGGCTTACTTCCTTTTGTGGAGTGGTTTCCACATAGCTTGGCACTTCCTTATACATGAGTGCCAGCTACTTGTTCACCGCATCACTCCTAGGGGGGATTTGTTGATATATTTAGGTAGTGATGTGTGTGAACACTCGAGGACTACCGGGGCACTTTTTTCCCTCTTTAGGAGGTTTTTTTCCCCGGCTTGTATATATTCCTATTGCCCTAATGGGCTACTTATCTTTGTACATTCCAGTGGTAATACATTCAATATTGTGTGTTGAGCTCCAAGCTTCTTCTTCTTCCTTGTGCTGTTCACGTGCTTTCGCAGACGTCTAACTGCAACAGAGTGAAAGGATCAATTCAAAGTCAAACTCTTTCTTCTTCAAAAATTTATCATATTTATGAATAAACAACTCTTATCTTGAAGTGTTTCATAAAATAGGAACAAATCTTTGTCTTATTTGAAAAATAAGACCTTGGAAGTTACTTACTTTGTATCTTCTTACTTATTTTATCTTGAATTATCTTGAGATCATGCTTTTATCCTCCTTAAATTTAAAATTCTCCTTTAAATTTTTAATTCCCTTGAGGATCTAAGTTTAAAATTCATTCTAGGACTAAAAGATAATTAACATCCCATGGTCCGATGTCCCATAGCATCTTTCCTACATCAATATGAGTATAAAATATGGTGTCCCATACCACACTATTTTATATTCACATTGACGTGTGAGTGATAATTATCCTAAATTCTAAATATATCTTGATAAAGTACCTTCTAACTTCAATTATTTCAAAGAAGTTTGAAGTTTCAGGTATTACCTCTAACTAGATTTTCTAGGTTTTGATTCCTTCACAGAATTGTTTCTCGATCTCGTGCTCTTATCTTGGAAACTTGAAATCCTTTGGATGGACATCCATCCTTCTTTGATAGGATTTTCAAAAAAAAAGCAGTTATCATTCCAAGTTCTTGAATTTTTCCACTTCAAGTCCAATTGGTTATACTTGACCAATTTGTAGTGACAAGAGTTGTTTACTTCTTGTCTTTAGATTCCTTTCTAACTAAAGCTTTAAGTAGCTACCTCGAGGATTTTAATGAATCTCTCGACTGCTTACATCTAAGCATCTGCTCATAGTTTTTGGATTTTACCAAAATCCTTTTAAGAATAGGTAAACTTTACATTGTACCTTCCACAGACTTAATTACCATCATTATTATGGTTGTAGACTACATACTTGGAACATTTCACTATGTTCAGACTTGGAACAACTTACTCTTTTCATACTTTTCCATTGGATAAATGGAACTTGAGTGAAAAGTTTTCCAAAAGGAATTTGATTGTCAATACTTGCGTAAACTTCAGAGTAGTTCCAATCATAATTTTTTGGACAAACCTTGCCATGCTTGATCAAGTCTTGTAGACCTTGCAAAAAAGATATAGACTTAGTCTTTATCGTTAAGATCTCTCAAACTTTTCTGAAGATTTATAGCTTAGTTGCAAGATTTACAAAGATCTTTCCCTCAACTCAAGTCCAAGCATATGCTAATGCCATTTAGATTCCAAAACTAAGAATCTCATCAATATTGATACCCCCTTAGGTTGTACCAATCATTGGAATCCAATGTTCTATGCTCACACTAAGTGCGTTGAGGTGCACTATCATTATGTTAGAGAGCGACTATCTATTGTAGAGATCAGTTTGGCATATGTGCCCACATAGGATAATGTTGTGGACCTTTTTACAAAGGCTCAACCTTGTTGATGTATGAAACATCACAAGAAATGAATTACTCTGACACTAGACAACCTCTATGGTCACCATTAACTCAATGATTCTCCAAACTTTGAGAAAAGATTGCTTAAAACTGAGAACTTTGCTTTTATAGAAATTTCTAGTCACTGACATGAATACCTTCAATGTTTTGTTATTTCTCTTAACAAAAATATATTTAGCCAAGATTTTCTGGTGCATGGAAGTAGAAGAGAAGAGCTTTCCAATAAGCTATCACATCTAAAAATGCTTCACTAGACGCCAAGTTATGGCCTTCACAAGATGACTATGTCTAACTGTCAAAATAGGAAATTTTGCATGTTTAAGTAAAAGCGTCTGTCTAAAAATAAAAGTTTTCAACTTAGCATCGACTTGCAACAAGAATTCGATGCCGGGCATCGAATTGGTGTGTTTTCAGCCACTTTTTCAACACCTAAAATAGCCCCGTGAACCACAGGTATGAAGAAAACCACTTTTATGTGGGAATTCGATGCTACGCATCAACTTCACACTGAAACTCGATGCCAAGCATCGAGTTGCTCCACAAAGCTCATGTTTTTAAGAGGATTCAACAACAAAAAAACTCAAAGAATAAAACAAAGACTTCTCAGCACAAACTCGATGCCAAGCATCGAGTTGCCTGGAAAACTTGAACTTTTGAACTCATTACCACAATAGACAAAGCATGGAGATGGAGGAGAGAGTCTCATACATAGAACTTCTATTAATTCTTCTGATAACTATGGAAACTCAAAAACTTTAGAGGTGCGTTCTCAATCAAAGATGCCCAAATATTTCTCATTCATACAAAATGGACTCTTTCTGTCTCTATAACTCTTCGTGTCAATTGATACAAACTAACTTATATAGATTTTCTCAATCTCATGACTTTTAAAAACTCTAGAACTAAAGTTAAGTCTAACTTTACAAATATAATACATTTGTGAAATTTTCCCTTCACATAGGCATGTGCTTTCCTTCTTAGACTTTGACTTTCAAATTTATGTCCAATTTGTTATTGGTTCTCCAACAACTCCCCCTCAATTACTAATTGACATTCTTTGTTTTGTCATATCTTCTTCTTTTCTTTTAACTCCTGCCATGCTTTCGAATCTGTCGGTCTTCACACCATCCAAGTTCTTTGTCATTATATTTGCCATATGATCCTTTGCAGAAATGTACTCCACTTCAATTTCTTTCTCCATTACCTTTCTCTCAAGAAATGATATTGTATCTCTATATGTTTTGTTCTTGCTGAAAGACTCGATTTGCTACAAGATAAAGTGAACTGATGTTATCTCCATGTATTGTAGGTATACCTTGATTAATTCCCAAGATTTTGAATGATGTCTACATCCATATGACCTCCTTATCTGCTTCTACAAGTCCTTTGTACTCAACTTCAGTTGATGATAATGCTACTGTATGTTGTTTCTTTGAACACCAACTTACAAGCTTATCACCAATGTATATCATGTAGCCATGAGTTGATCTTCTGTCATCTTGATTACTTGCCCAGTCTGAGTCACTATAGGCTCTGAACTTCAAATATGAAGTAAAAGGATAATATCATCCCTCCTTTATGGTTCCTTTGATATATCTGAGAACTCTTTGACCTACAATCCAATGTGAATCCTTTGGACAATGCATGAATTGTGATAGAACTCCCACCGCATAACTAAGATCAGGTCTTGTTAGTGTAGCATAAATCAAACTACCCACAAGAGATTGACATTTCCTCATATCTTTGTATTCTGCACCATCATATTTAATGAGCTTGTGATTAACTTCAAGAGGAGTTGAAGCTTTTCTGCAATTTTTACATACCAAACTTCTTCAATAGGTTCAGAAGATATCTTTTTTGTGATATATATATATGCCATGATCTGTATAACTGACTTCCATACCAAGAAAGTATGATGACTTTCCTAGATCACTGATCTTGAACTCTTTCTCAAGCAATCTCTTTGCATCCTTGATTCCTTCATCTGAAGTACTTGTGATTATAATGTCATCTACATAAATACAATTGTAGATTGTACCTTCATTTGTTCTTTTGATGAGTAGACTTGGATCTGCTTGTGAACTTTGATATCCAAGATCATTGAGATAGTTCACCAATCTATACTTCCATGCTCTTGGAGATTGTTTCAATCCATAGAGTGCTCTACTCAATCTGCAAACAAAATTTGGATACCTGGAATCTATAAACCCTTTAGGTTGTTCCATGTATACCTTGTCTGATATGTATCCATTCAAAAATGCATTCTTTATATCAATTGACTCAGAGTCCATCCTTTTGAAGCTGCAATAGCAATAATTGTCCTTATAGTTGACATCTTAGCTACAAGACTGAATGTCTCATCATAATCTATGCCATAAGTTTGGGCATAGCCTTTCCTCACCAATATAAATTTATATCTGGCTATACTTCCATCTGCAAGCTTCTTCACTTTATAAACCCATTTATTTCCAATTATCTTCTTACCATTTGGTTTAGAAACAAGTTCCCAAGTCTTGCTCTTCTCTAGTGCATTGAATTCTTCCTTCATTGCATATTCTCATTGCTTCTTACCTTTTGCTTCATCATAGTTCTGAGGTTCTTCATCATCTTTGAACATATATGCATAGTTATTCAGAGTTATGTAAGAAGTATCATAAGAATACCTTTCTGGTTGCCTTCTTGTCCTCATTGACCTCCTTGGTTCACATTCTTCATATCTGTCTGGATACACATCTTCATCAAATATAGGAGCTTCTTCATTTCTTCTTGTTAATCCACTTTTGGAAGTACTTGCTTGCATATACTCTTCATATCCATTCACCTGCACACTTGATTTTCCTTTCTCACATCTTCTTACCTCTTCTTCAAATTCTTCAATTGTATGACTTTGATTAGCATACCAACTTTTCTGTTCATCAAATGTAATGTCTCTAGAAACAAGAAATTGTTTGGTTAGAGGATTCCACAAATTGTAACCCATCTGCTTTTCATCATAACCAATGAACACATATTTTGCTGCCTTTGCTTGAAGTTTATGTCTAAGTTGTGATGGTACATAAGCATATGCAATTGACACAAACACTTTACAATGATCTAGTGTTGGTTTCTTACCCCACCAAGCTTCATATGGAGTCATTCCATTTAGATCTGTACATGGTAATCTATTCACAAGATATGTAATTGTATTTACAGCCTCAACCCAAAGATAATTTGGACAATTCTTCTCCTTCAGCATACCTCCAGAAAACACAACCGAAGTCCTGTTTATTTTTTGTGCTACACCATTTTTTTGTGGTGTATACCTACAAGTTATTTCTCTCTTAATGCCTGCATTCCAAAGATAATCATTGAACTCTTGGGAGAAGTATTCTCCTTCAGCATAGCTCTAGCAAACTCAACCAAAGATTTCTTTTTTCTGCTACACCATTTTGTTGTGGTGTATACCTGCAAGTTATTTCTCTCTTAATACCTGCATTCCAAAGATAATCATTGAACTCTTAGGAGAAGTATTCTCCCCCTTCATCAGAACTCAATCTCTTAAGCTTTTGACATGTGACTCTCTTTGCATATGCATGAAAATGCTTGAAAGCTCCAAACACTTCTAATCTTTCCTTCAAAACATATAGAGTTATCCATCTTGTAGCATCATCAATGAAAAGAACATAATACCTTTAGCCATTGATAGATCCTTCTTTTGTTGGTCCCCATACATCTGTATGAATGAGCTCTAGTACTCCATCATGTTTGAATCCTTTTCTCTGAAATGGTAACCTGTGTGCTTTTCCCATCTGACATGCTTCACATTTATAAATCATATGTTGACTATGCACATTTGGTAATCCTAGTACAGATTGATTTGAAACCATAGCTTTAATCCTCTTTCATTGAAATGACCTAATCTCTTATGCTATAGATCAAGTTCTATAATCACTCCTTCACCATGTGTGAGCAAAGCTTGACCAATCTTCCCTTGCACTCTTAAAGTAAAGAGTCTACCTTCTTTCTTACCACAAAGAATTTGATTATAACAATTCTTTGGATCTTCAAAAAATACTCCTTCATTTGTAAACTTGACTTGAAAACCTTTTTTTCAACTATTTGTCCTACACTAATCAAGTTTTTATAGATAGATAGATAGATAGATACATAGATAGATAGATAGATAGATAGATAGATAGATAGATAGATAGATAAATAGATAGATAGATAGATAGATAGATAGATAGATAGATAGATAGATAGATAGATAGATAGATAGATAGATAGATAGATGGATAGATAGATAGATCGATAGAAAGACAGATAGATCAATCGATCAATGGATGGATAGATAGATAGATAGATAGATAGATAGATAGATAGAAAGAAAGATAGATAGATAGATAGATAGATAGATAGAAAGAAAGATAGATAGATAGATAGATAGATAGATAGATAGATAGATAGATAGATAGATAGATAGATAGATAGATAGATAGATAGATAGAGAGATAGCTACATAGATAGATAGATAGATAGATAGATAGATAGATAGATAGATAAATAGATAGATAGATAGATAGATAGATAGATAGATAGATAGATAGATAGATAGATAGATAAATAGATAGATAGATAGATAGATAGATAGATAGATAGATAGATAGATAGATAGATAGATAGATAGATAGATAGATAGATAGATAGATAGATAGATAGATAGATAGATAGATAGATAGATAGATAGATAGATAGATAGATAGATAGATAGATAGATAGATAGATAGATAGATAGATAGATATCTACGTAGGTAGATAGATAGATAGATACATACATACATAGATAGAAGGAAAGATAGATAGATAGATAGATAGATAGATAGATAGATAGATAGATAGATAGATAGATAGATAGATAGATAGATAGATAGATAGATAGATAGATAAATAGATAGATAGATAGATAGATAGATAGATAGATATATAGATAGATAGATAGATAGATAGATAGATAGATAGATAGATAGATAGATAGATAGATATCTACGTAGGTAGATAGATAGATAGATAGATACATACATAGATAGAAGGAAAGATAGATAGATAGATAGATAGATAAATAGATAGATAGATAGATAGATAGATAGATAGATAGATAGATAGATAGATAGATAGATAGATAGATAGATAGATAGATAGATAGATAGATAGATAGATAGATAGATAGATAGATAGATAGATAGATAGATAGATAGATAGATAGATAGATAGATAGATAGATAGATAGATAGATAGATAGATAGATTGTTGGTGCAGCACTTATTGTGGAATTCGCTTACACCACAGAAACTAAGCTAGAGTGATGTTAGAACACCTCTATAATCATCAGTAGCTTAGCAAACTTTCTGAAACTAAAAAACTTATAACTGTATCTAGTGAACACCGAAAATTCACTTTACAGAAAGCTTCGTGTTTCCTTCAAGCTTCAATTCTGAATAGATTTACTTCATACTTTACTCTACTATGTTTGCTTACAGTTAAATAATCTTTGCGTCACTTAACTTTGTCAAAACTGTGTTTTAAACTCACCAAAATTTCACCGGAACTTCACCAGACTGTTACCGGAATGTCACCGTAATTGTACCGGAATACTACCGGAATCAACTGTAATTCTATTTGTAGTTACTTCAAACGTGTATACATGATATAAGGAAGTGATACATGAACTTCCTTCACTGAATGAACTCTATCTGAAGTTTAAAGAAAAACTTCACCAGTTCTGGATATCTTCTTCTGGTCAGACTTTGTACTGTGTGTACATGTCCATTTCACCGAAATCTTTGATCAACTTATAATAGAGACTGATAGCTACAAGATAAGCTATATCTCATACAAAACTTTACACTGTACTTCGAGATCTAACTCATAGAAGTACCGGAAAAACATTTACTGAGGAAACTGTAACTGTTAACTAACTTTCAGAGTAACATGAAATCTCTCAGATTTCTTCACATACGAAGAATGTGCTCAAACTTCCACATGAACATGTGTTTTCTATTAGAGAAGATGTATACAAAATAGCTTGGCCTCACTTTGCTCATAGCTATGGAAAACTCTCCTACTCTGAGTAGTTATTCCTTACCATCTCTCTCAGATGAATACCCGACATTTCAGGTTTTGTTATTCATCTCTACATACGCGATCTTTGGCGTCTTCTACTCTATGCTATTCTATTTCTCTCTCATATGCGCACTCATATGCCTATCTCAGCTCTCTTATATACAATTTGATCCCGTAATTCTGGAAGTTTCTTCACCGTATATTACAGACGTGAATTTGTCCCTTCACTAAGGATTTGATTTTCTGAACACTTTGTTTCTGCTTTCCTTCATCTTTATGTCTTTATGCATAATTAGTGAGTGAATCTTCAACAGCTCCCCCTCAATCACTAATTTGCATCTTCCGGTCTTCATATATCCTTCTTTCCTTTTATACCTGCCATTTCTTTGAATCTGCTTGTCTTTACTCCATCTAAGCTCTTTGTCAGAATATCTGCAATCTGATCTTTTGTAGGAGTGAATACCAATTCAATCTCCTTCTCCATTACCTTTTCCCTCAGGAAATGATATTGAATCTCTATGTGTTTTGTTCTTGCATGAAATACTAGATTTGCTGCAAGATACAACAAACTCATATTATCTCCATGTATGATAGGTATACCTTGATCAATACCCATGCTTTTGAACAAGGTCTGCATCCATATCACTTCTTTAGCTGCTTTTACAAGTCCTTTATATTCCGCTTCTGTTGATGATAAAGCCACTGTATGCTGCTTCTTTGAACACCAGCTTACAAGCTTATCTCCTAGGTATATCATATACCCATGTGTTGACCTTCTGTTATCTTGACTTCCTGCCCAATCTGAGTCACTATATGCTCTCAACTTTATATCTGATGTATAAGGATAATATAATCCTTCCTTTATAGTTCTTTTAATATATCTAAGAACTCTTTGTCCTGCAACCCAATGTTGATCCTTTGGACAATGCATAAACTGTGAAAGAACTCCCACTGCATAACTGAGATCCGGTCTTGTTAGTGTAGCAAAAATTAAGCTTCCTACTAAAGACTGATACTTTCTCATATCTTTAAACTCTGCACCACCATATTTGCTGAGTGTATGATTGACTTCAAGCAGTGTTGAAGCTTCTGTGCAATTCTCCATGTTAAACTTCTTCAGTAAGTTTAGGAGATACCTTTCTTGAGAAACATATACACCATGATCTGTATATGTAACTTCCATTCCAAGAAAGTATGATAACTTTCCTAGATCACTGATCTTGAACTCTTTTTCAAGCAGTCTCTTCACCTCCTTGATTCCTTCATCTGAGGTACCTGTGATTATAATGTCATCTACATAAATACAAATGTAGATCATACCTTCATCTAATCTCTTGATGAGTAGACTTGCATCTGCCTTCGAACTTTGGTATCCAAGGTCATTGAGATACTTCACAAGTCTATAATTCAAAGCTCTTGGAGCTTGCTTCAATCCATAGAGAGCTCTTCTTAATCTGCAAACATGTTCTGGGTAACTGGAACTTACAAACCCTTCAGGTTGTTCCATGTAAACTTCATCTGATATATATCCATTCAGAAATGCATTCTTTATATCTAGCTGACTTAGCTTCCATCCTTTTGTTGCTGCTACAACAATCAATGTCCTTATGGTTGACATCTTTGCCACCGGACTAAACGTCTCATCATAATCTATGCCATATGTCTGAACATATGTCTAGCTTTGTATCTGGCTATCCTTCCATCTGCAAGTTTTTTAACTTTGTAAACCCATTTATTTCAAATCACTTTCTTACCATTTGGTTTTGGAACAAGTTCCCAAGTCTTGTTCTCTTCAAGAGCATTATACTCTTCCTTCGTTGCTTCTTCCCATTGTTTCTTACCTTTTGCTTCACCATAATTCAGAGGTTCTTCATCCTCCTTTACTAAGTAAGCATAGTTTTTCTGTGTCAAATAAGAAGTATCATAGGAATACCTTGTCGGTTGTTTCCTTACTCTGTTTGACCTTCTTGGTTCAAACTCTTCATGTGTATCTGTATACACATCTTCATCAAATCTTGATCCATCTTCATTTCTCATACCTGATCCGATCCTGGACGTACTTGCCTACATATGATCTTCATCTCCATTCACCTGCATCTGTGATTTACCTTTTTCATTTCTTCTTACCTCTTCTTCAAGTGTTTCAACACTACACTCTTTATCTGTATACCAGCTCTTTCCTTCATCAAATGTCACATTTCTGGAAACAATAAACTGTTTGGTTAGAGGACTCCATAACCTGTAACCCATATACTTTTCATCATATCCGATGAACACATATTTTTCAGCTTTTGGTTCAAGCTTATGTCTCAACTGTGATGGTACATAAGCATAAGCAACTGATCCAAACACTTTGCAATGATCAAGTGTTGGTTTCTTACCCCACCAAGCTTCATAAGGGGTCATCCCATTTAAAGCTGTACATGGTAATCTGTTTACCAGGTATGTAGCTGTATTTACAGCCTCAGCCCAAAGATAATTTGGACAGTTCTTCTCCTTTAGCATTGCTCTTGCAAACTCAACTAGAGTTCGGTTTCTTCTTTCTGCTACTCCATTTTGTTGCGGTGTATATTTGCAAGTTATTTCTCTTTTGACACCTGCATTCCACAGATAATCATTGAACTCTCGAGAAAAATATTCTCCTCCTCCATCAGACCTTAGTCTTTTGAGTTTCTGTCCTGTAAGTCTTTCAGCATATGCATGAAAATGCCTGAAAGCTCCAAACACTTCTGATTTCTCTTTCAAAACATAAAGAGTT
>CM035410.1:55146324-55150158 GCA_020310875.1 Ceratopteris richardii
CCAAATCTGATAGGCTTCTTCTTCTCTCTCTGAGATCTTCTCATAGCTTGAGTAGAAGTTTCTGCCTTGTCCTCCAATTGCTTCATCTTTATCTTTCCTTTGGATTTCCAAGCCTTGAACTCTTCAAGGTTTATTGTATCATCATCTGAGCTTGAGTCTTCTTGCTGAGTTGGCTCTTCCTTGGTAAGCTTTGGAAAATCTTCCTCCATGTCATAGGGTAGACTCACTTTCCTGCATTCATTCTCATACCATGAGTCATTCTCATCAAATATGACATCTCTGCTTACCTTGAACCCTTTGTTTGTGGGGTTGTAGAATCTGTATCCCTTTTGGTTCAAATCATAACCAATGAAGATACATTTCTCTGCCTTTGGGTCTAGCTTTCCTCTTACCTGTGAGGGAATATGCACATATGCTACACATCCAAATATTTTGCAATGATCCAGAGAGGGTCTCTTACCATGCCAAGCTTCATATGGAGTCATGCCATCAAGTGATTTGGATGGCAACCTATTGATGAGGTAAGTGGCAGTGGACACACTCTCTGCCCATAGGTAATTTGGCAACCTTTTTTCATTGAGCATAGACCTAGCTGTTTCCACTATAAGTCTATTCCTTCTTTCTGCTACCCCATTTTGCTCAGGTGAGTACCTTGTAGTGATCTCCCTCTTGATGCCTCTTTCCTGCAAGAAATCTTCAAACTCATTGGAGAAGTATTCTCCTCCACCATCTGACCTTAGCCTCTTCAAGCTTCTACCTGTTTGATTTTCAACAAGTGCAAGATACCTCTTGAAACAATTAAACACTTCATCTTTATGCTTCATAAAGTATAAAATGGTCCACCTGCTATAGTCATCAATAAAAGACACATAATATCTTGAACCAGAAATGGAAGGGTCCTTGCTAGGTCCCCAAACATCTGTGTGTACCAAGTCTAGGTAGTCTTCATGCATGAAACCTTTCCTTGAGTAGGGTAATCTGTGAGACTTACCAAATTGACATGATCCACATTTATAAATCATGTGTTGCTTGGATACATTAGGTATCCCAAGCACACATTGATCCCTGCACATTTGCTTTAGAGTCCTTTCACCTATGTGCCCTAATCTCTTATGCCATATCTCTAACTCTGAAAGTGTCTGATCCTTGTAATTATACAAAGCAATGTTTTTTGTATCTTCTAGCTCAAATGTAAATAATCTACCTGATTTCTCCCCTTTGGCTATTCTTCTGAAGCCTTGTTTTGGATCCTCCACATATGCTCCATGTTGTGTGAATCTGACCTGCAAACCTTTCTCCACAATCTGACCAACACTCATTAAATTCTTAGTTATTGTTGGTACATAGAGTACCCTGCTTAATAGATTCTGGTTACCATCACATGTCTTCACATTTCCAACTTTGACCACAGAGTGTTTAGTGTCATCACCTGTTTGTACCTGATGTTTGCCCTTGGGCTCTTCCAAATCAGAAAGTAGTGCCACATTGCCAGCTACATGGTTAGAACATCCTGAGTCAATGTAAAATAAATGATCATCATTTGTACCTATCTTGGAGGTCATGTTCATGATCAATAAGGAGTCATCTTGCTCCTCTGTGTAGTTGTTGTAATCTCTTCTATTTCTGAATCCACCTTGGTAGTTTCCATTGTGGTTGTTGTTGTAGTTGTTGTTGTATTGGTTGTTGTACCCATTGTAGCTTTGATGTTGGTTGAATCTGCCTCTTCCTTGAGAGTATCCACCTCTTGAGTAGCCTCTTCCTCTCTGATTTTTGTAGTTCTTGTAGCATTCATCTGTGGTATGATTTGACAACCCACAGATGTTGCAAGGTGATGAGTTGTAGGGTCTCCCCCTACCTGACTTACCTCCTCTGCCTCTTCCTCTAGATGACCTACCTCTCCCTGCATAATTGGCTTGAGAGGTAGAGCCTTCTTCATCCTGTTTCTTCTTGCCTTTATCTTTAACTTTCTTATCAGTATAGAGAGCAGAGGGGTTATTACCTTTTGATTGATCTCCAGATTTGGTGAACTTTGCTTCATGTGTAAATAGTTGGCCCATAAGTGTTGTGAGATCAGGGGTATGCATGTCCATGTAGAGATCCATTGCAGTGGTGAAACTTTCCCACTTATCATCTGCCTTGAGTCCATTTGTCACTTGCCTGACTATTTGCTCCTCTTCAATTTCCTCTCCAATGCTTGCTAGTTGGTCTGCCACATCTTTGATCTTTGTCACATACTCTGAGACTGATTGCTTTGGCTGCTTTCTAAGGGTTGTGAACTCAATCCATAATTGGTTCTTCCTAGCCCTTGTGTTAGAAGAAAAATAATTTGACAATGTTTCCCAAGTCTCTTGGGAAGTCTTACAGTTCCTTACATGAGGTAAAAGAAAGTCAGATATAGAGTTTAAGAGATAAGACCTTGCCAAAGCATCCTTTGCACACCATTGGTTAAGTCTTTCATGCTCATCCTTTGTAGGTAGTCCTCTAGTCTTGAATGAGGGCAACTCCTCATCTCCTGATATGTATCCAAATAGACTTCTCCCTTGTAGATAGGTCTTCATTCTCAATGACCAAGCTTGATAGTTGTTTCTGTCCAATTTGTCAATGAAAGAAGGGAAACCATCACCCATGATTACCTTCTTTGCTCTGATACCACTGTTGAGAGTGATGGATGGATGCACTCAGGAAATCAGTTGGTGCTGCAAAACCTGCTTCACACCTGCCCTCTTTTTTCTTCAGAAATGCTTAGTACACTTGCTTAGCTTCCAAATGACACAAAGAAACCATATATGTACTTTGGAAATGGTTTAGGTAATGATCAACCCAAAACAGATAACTTTGTACTTCAAAAATCAAGCAAAACTTTCTATTCCTGTAGTGATACCTGCTCAGACTTTTACTCAGTGTGTCCAGCACACTTAAAATTGGAACAATTCCTTTTGGGAGTATTAATGTACCTTAGTAAGCTACCAATCACAAGTGGAATCACTTCAATTGATAAACTATGCACTGAGAAATAAGTTTAGCAAAGTTATAATCACCCCCGACTTTTCAGGAACTCTGCAGACTGAGACCAGTGTGCACTTCGAATCGATTTTCTCCCAATTGGCTGAATGGAATCCTTTGAAATTTTGTATGCTTGTAGTAGACTTTGAGCTGGTTCCAATGAGCTATGGACCACTTGATTTGGTTCAGTAGATCTTGAGATATGCCCTGATGAAGTTGACAGACTTGGAGTAGGATACTCAGAAAAAACCAGAGATGATAAAATGTATACTTCTATTGATAAATGTGTTTGTACAATCTCATTAGCTTGCCAAGCACAGCTAAATGAGGTAGTATGATGTTGGGTATAGAGTAACCCTCACACACAATGAGTTACAATGAAATTTTGCCTCGGGGAGTGAGCTAGAGTGGCAGGACTTACCGCGACTTTTTGATTGTATCTTTTATAGAAGTTTTGATATCATTTGAATTTGAAATTCAAACTTAGGCTCCCTTGAATCTCTCCTCTAAAAGTAGGGAGATATTCTCTCTCTATCTCAACATTCAAATTTCCACGACTCTAGGTGTAGGTAGATGACTTAAAGTGATTACAAACAAATGATAAGTCACTTAGACTTTTACAAGAGGTAAAAAAGTAGGAACACATAAGCATATGTTCACATGAGTCTTCCTTTAAGTGAAACCTAGATAATCCTTTGTCCATGCTAATCTTCCATAAGTCCAAGGATCCAAGCCAATGTGTGTAGGCTTGTCTTGCACCAACAAGAATAGATAGATATATAGATAGATAGATAGATAGATAGATAGATAGATAGATAGTTTATTGATAGA
>CM035410.1:55172658-55180158 GCA_020310875.1 Ceratopteris richardii
TCAAAAAGGCTTCAGTCATCCATAGGCTTTTCAGTTCAGCTATCACTCAAATAAGATTTATACATCTATTCTATTAGATTATGTGATTGGAGCTAGAGCTCACCTCGTCAACACAGGCTCAAGCAAAACATAAAACATACCATGTGAACCTGCATTGAAATCTTATTCTGAAGGTAACTTCAAAGAACTTATCATTATATGCTCATCCAAATGCAGGATAGGATCCTCTGGAGCATGCTTCCATTAAAGAGGCTCTTTCTGAAACTGTGCTCATCAGGACTCTGGGAGAAGACCACCATGAACAATAAGTGCACGATGTTGAACATGATTTACAATCTGTTTTGACTTTTAATGGGCTGCACTTTCCTTCATATTTGAAGGTTACCATGCATCGATTCCTGTATTCGTTATAAGTCACCTTGCCTCACTGATTGGTAGATGGCCAAATACATACTTCATTCATTGAATCTCATCCACTTGAAACAATTACTCAATCTCCCCAGATTCATCAACATCATCAAGTACAGAATCGTCATCAAATTCATTAAGTTCAATCTCACTAGGATCTCTGTCAAGAGCTGAACTTCCTTGTTTCATCACATGTTGTTCCTCAAGAAGACATGGTCCATCCAGTATGTATGGTAAATCCAGCAACAAAAGAAAAGACTCTGTGAAAGGATTCCTTGCGTGCCCTGAATGTGAAGATAAAGGAATCTGCTTCGTCTCTGTCGGGTTGAATGGTGTGACTGCTACACGAAAATCTGTAGGAACCGCACGACCTCTTTCAAGCAGTCTATTTTTCACCCACTCCCTATGAGTCTCCGTCTCTAAATCTTCAGGTCTTGGTAATGCTCTACATTGCAAGCCCATTGGTAGAAATGGATTACATGCCCGGACTATAGCAAGCCACTCTTCATCATATCTGAACTCCGGGGTGCTGTCCTCAACAGCAATATCAATCACCTGTAGGAAATCCCGTTTGGGAAGACATTTATCTAATGCAAGAAATTTTGTGATCTCCCCAGTGCTATGTTGGACAAGCGCTGCAAACTTTGTGTGAAGATGAGCTGCAAACCAATACGACGGTTTCAGCTTCTGCAGTAGTACCTCTCCAGGCACACTTCCAAGGCTTCCATTCCTAATCTCTTCTTCCAAAAAATGGTTTATGTCTCAGAAGGCTTACAACATCACCAAATTTTGCAATGCCTCTTGGCCAATCATGTGAGATGAAAATGTCTATGGGATCTTGAATCTGAAGAAGTCTGAACACATCATACTCTCGCACATGATATATTGACCGCAATTCATTTTGATTGTGGGGAGGTCGCTCATAATGACCTGAATGGTAGTCACGAGGCTTGAAAATTCCAGACAAACCACCTATACGCAGGCTTCCAAAACGAATTACTCCAGCACATCCAAGATAAAAAATTTGAGCCGCCGCCCAACCCCCATAATAGAGCTCCCAAAGGTGATTTGATGCTTCATGATTACCGCCAACAAAAATGGTAGGATATGGTGCTGTCTCTTCACTTCATCATTGGTCAAACCCTCCACATTCATACGCTCTCTAATGTGCTTCGGTGTCGCTTGAGCTCCCCCTTCTTCGTGGCCTCTCGTTCCTGTATATCGAAAAACCCCCCCCCCCCCAAACAAATGACAGCCGCCCCCCTCTTATCTGTACATCGGTGCCAAAAAAACTTTCCGATGCGGGTCTAATAAACGTGGATATCCTTTCTCAGCATAACCCAAAATGAGAGAGTCCCATGTGACCAAGTCTTGACTTGACAGCTTGTCAAAAAACATCTTGAGCTTTTGATACCAAAAATAAATTTGCATACATACTGATCAAGGCACTTCCCAAAAATAAGGTCCTTGTTGCAAATCCTTGTCTTTCAATACCTGCATGCAACTCTATACCCATGTGAACAGCTCCTTGAACACAATAGGCTTTCAAAACACAAACATATGTGACTTCATTAGGAGCAATTTTTCATCTGCTCATAGCAAGCAAGAGCTTTATCAGCATGATCATATTCTACATATCCTGCAATCCGGGCATTCCATGACACCACATCCTGATTCAGCAGCCTATCAAAGACTTCATGTGCTTTTATGAGTAATCCAAACTTTGTATACAAATCAATTAAACTGCTTCCAATGTACACATTTTGATGCAAATCCCGTCTACAAATTTCAGCATATATTTCTAGGCCTTCTTCTATGAACCCTTCGGTGCCACACGCCAACAAAGCAATGGTATCGATTTCCCCATCCTCTCTTACCAAGACGTCACCATGTATTTCCCTTATACCTCCAATCAAATATTTGATCAAATCTTCAAGTGCCTGCAATCAAGCATGTATTCTACACAACGGAAGCATATTAGTGCAAAAAAAAACAACCATTTTTTGAGATAACATACTCCCCTCTTCTTATTTGCGAAGTTGTCCTCGACGAGCCAAATTGTTCCTGCGCTCAAATCATCCAACATGTGCTGATCACTCAATCAAATACAAATCTTTACCTTGCATGACCATACTCTTCTTCCTCAATGTAGCACCTAAAATCATAGTCATACAATCATTTGTTAGTACCAAAATCCAATCATTTTACTTACCATCTTCGTCCATCTTCTCGCATCTTCACCGCCATGTCCACCTGTCTACAAACTTCATTAAAACATTAGAACCTTTCTTCATCAAATCACAATATGTACAACCAAAATGAAAAGACAATTATATCCTTCATCCACATCACACATATATACTCAGCACACACATCATGATCCCGCATCACACATGCATTCTCGTCAAGAACAACACACATGCAAGCAAAAAAGCCCATCCACATTCCCTCTCGTCACTCTTCTAGACTGTTCGTTCAACACGTCATGAATCTCTACTCCACATATCAACACACTTTCTACACACACCATCAAAAACCATTTCCGAGTTCCGTTTTCGATACTTTTCCCGGTCACACGATCGTTTTGTTGATCCCTTTCTCTCATTTCTAACCGAGTTCTCTTGCCAATTTCCCATTTCCTTCCCACCTAGGGTTTTCTATTCCCACTTACCTTTTCATCTACTCTGTGCTCTTTTGTTCATCAATCAGATCCTATGCTTGGTCGCCACCACCTCTCCTAAATTGATGGACACACGACAAAGACCACTCAAGCCTAACACAAGCTCACCTCGACAGGACCACTCATCATCAACGTGATTCAGGACTTCTCAAGTTGTCATACCACCTAAGAGCCAAACTGAACACTTCTGGAAGGTTTGCAGACAAACAATGCAACTAGCACGATTGGATCCCTCAAGTCCAAGCTTTCCATAGACACATCGCAACCAAAACCCTAGCCGAGCTTAAGCTTCAATTTGACATGTTTCATCGGGAGCCCACACATAACCCCAAATCCCCACAACACAAACACATATATTCCCATCCGAGCATCATGCTCTCTCACCTCTCTTCTGTCCCCCCTCGAGCGAGGAATTCTTCTCATTCATTTTTTTCACATTTTTTTTCTCTTTTTTCATCTTTTTTTTTTCACATATTTACTCACACTTGCCAGCCTACGCCGAAGTTGGATGTGACTCGTGGACTCAACCACCCGATGGAGTTTGCTCCACCCATCTACCAACCCAACGAAGCGCGCGACACACAGACAACTAGCCCTATGCGAAACCGACATCGGTTCGTGGCTTTGACCACCCGGCCAAAGTGGGTCCACCCACCTATCGGCCCACATAGGCGCGTAGCCACACTCACACATACACAAACATATATTTTTTTCATTTTCTTTTCATTCCCGCATCTCAAGAATTAGGAGACAAACGAAAGGACTTTTTCCCAACCCAACCAATCATGACACACACATATATCCCCTTGTGGACATCCCAATGAGACATATCTCCTCTCTGCTGCCACTCAAGCCAAAATCCAGCCACTAATGCCATGGTCAACCCGTCCTCGTAAAACCCGCACATACTAACCACCTTGTCGACCTGAAACCTCAAAAAGTGTCACTTTAGTTCCTAAGTGTACAACACACTTGGTCCACCCGTCCTCACATCTTTGACTCGCAATCCGCAAAGCAAACCCTAATCAAACTCAAGCCATCCTCACCAACATCCATTGCCTCGTCTATTTTTTCATCTCCAACCTCTGCCTCGTAGAGATTCCACCTGACCTGATAGATGACCTTGAAAACTACCATTAGCCGTTATACCTCTTAGTGCCTCAAGCCTCGCCGCTAAGTCCCTTAATCCTTGTTTGTTGTGCTCAATATCACTCTGATATTGGAACAGGTCACAATCGATGCCTCGGAACCGATTCCATATTTGCTCCATCTCTTTATCCTCTCTCACCCTTTTTGCAGATCCGAGGGGAATATCCTCCCTCTTCTCAACTCGAACGGTCAACTTCTCGACTTCCTCTCTAAGCGATCTTTCCTCCCAAATCCTACTCATATTTTCTTCATCCAGGTCATCTACCTTCTTCGACAATTCATTCTTTGTCCTTTCTAACTCTGTTCCGAACGCATCCAACCTATCCAACACCGCTTTCAGCTCTTCCTCCGTTTTCCTCGCTCTCGGATCCTCCACCTGTCCTCGCGTCTCGTCATCTTTCTGATTCATCCACCTACCGAGCTTGCTACTCCGCCTTGCATTCTCTTTCTCTACACGTCTCATTTTCTCATCACTCTCTGCTTGGGCACTTTTCATTCTTTCTAACTCCAGGTGGAACTCGTCACATGCCTTACCCGCTCGGTCACTGTATCGACGGATTATGCTTTGTACCTTCTCAATTTCATGCTCCATTCGTTCGACTCTCCTCATCAGGTCATCCTCGTCTCTTGAGAGCTCTTCTTCGATCGCAACTCCAAAGCAGTTGGCTACCATCAAACCGGATCTCAAGTCCCAGACCACGTTTTCACTCTCGGGCTTCACCAGATCTTGCCTCCAGCTTTTGGTTACTCTTTTCCACTCCTTGTTTTCATTTTTCAACATTCGTACTTGCTTTTCCCAAGTTCCTAGGACCTCGGCCATTTTCTCTTGATTTTCCTCTAATTTCGCTATTTTGATCCTCTCGTTATCTCGCTCCACATGCAACCAATTGACTTGACATTCCAAGCTCTTCACAAGTTCTACCAAGTCTCGATCATGAGATCCAGTGTCCTTGCTTTCACTTGCTCTCGCAGTCTCCGTCGACGAAGTAACTCCACCCTTGTCAACTTCCACATACAAGGAGGATAAACACCTATCAGATTGATTCGTTGTGACCTTTACACCAGTCACCTCTTTTGAGCCACACATGTGCTCACATAGTCTCTTTTTCCCGCAGTCCACACATGTGGGGACAAAATCCAACGGGGTGCATACACGAGGGCAATATTTGGCTATATGCCCAATCTGCTCGCAACACCAGCATCTCACATAATTTGATATCGGGCCAAATCGCCACCCTCGGTTCACATGATGTCTCATGGTCCGATGAGAATCTATCCATCTCCTATTTTGTCCAAAATTCGGTTGCCTCATGTTGGCATTCTCCAAACCACATGTTGAGCCATTTCTTTCATGAAGGTTGAAGTAGATTTGGGATCGACTTGGCTGTGCCACACGATTGGGGCACCAAGCGAACTCGTAGCACTCTCGATGAGATGTGCTAAGCCAATTCCCGGCAAACGCACCAAAATGTAAGGTTCCTAAGCCCACGGAAAAGGTGATTATACGAGACTTTATTTTGTTCAAAACCCCTCGGAATCGGTCCAATTGGATCACTTGGATCCCATAATTATCCCTCGAGGAATCCTTCCTTTGTATATGTACTAGTTCATATGCTTCCCAGCAAACGCACCAAAATGATTGCTCCTAAGCCCAAGGAAAAGATGATTGTGAAAGCCTTTATTTTGCTCAAACCCCTCGGAATCGGTCCAATTGGATTACCTGGAGGCCACAATTAGCTCTTGATTGACACTCCGTTGGCCTATGCCCTAGCTTCATAAGCATCCCGCTCGCACTTCCTTCCCTTTCTCACATACACATACTCGTGCACTTTCTCTTACCTTCTCACCCTAGTTCCTAACCTCCTTTCTCTCCTTCCCGTTTCCTACTTATCCTTCAATTCTTCTCACTTTTTTTTTAGAAAAAAAAACGTGCGCGTCTTATTTACATTCCAAATTGCTTATACAGTCAAGACATAAAATTCAAGATGAGTGATGACTACGCGAATACAGACAACTGTTCATAAATGTTCCCATGTGTCAAAAAGGCTTCAGTCATCCATAGGCTTTTCAGTTCAGCTATCACTCAAATAAGATTTATACATCTATTCTATTAGATTATGTGATTGGAGCTAGAACTCACCTCGTCAACACAGGCTCAAGCAAAACATAAAACATACCATGTGAACCTGCATTGAAATCTTATTCTGAAAGTAACTTCAAAGAACTTATCATTATATGCTCATCCAAATGCAGGATAGGATCCTCTGGAGCATGCTTCCATTAAAGAGGCTCTTTCTGAAACTGTGCTCATCAGGACTCTGGGAGAAGACCACCATGAACAATAAGTGCACGATGTTGAACATGATTTACAATCTGTTTTGACTTTTAATGGGCTGCACTTTCCTTCATATTTGAAGGTTACCATGCATCGATTCCCGTATTCGTTATAAGTCACCTTGCCTCACTGATTGGTAGATGGCCAGATACATACTTCATTCATTGAATCTCATCCACTTGAAACAATTACTCAATCTCCCCAGATTCATCAACATCATCAAGTACAGAATCGTCATCAAATTCATTAAGTTCAATCTCACTAGGATCTCTATCAAGAGTTGAACTTCCTTGTTTCATCACATGTTGTTCCTCAAGAAGACATGGTCCATCCAGTATGTATGGTAAATCCAGCAACAAAAGAAAAGACTCTGTGAAAGGATTCCTTGCGTGCCCTGAATGTGAAGATAAAGGAATCTGCTTCGTCTCTGTCGGGTTGAATGGTGTGACTGCTACACGAAAATCTGTAGGAACCGCACGACCTCTTTCAAGCAGTCTATTTTTCACCCACTCCCTATGAGTCTCCGTCTCTAAATCTTCAGGTCTTGGTAATGCTCTACATTGCAAGCCCATTGGTAGAAATGGATTACATGCCCGGACTATAGCAAGCCACTCTTCATCATATCTGAACTCCGGGGTGCTGTCCTCAACAGCAATATCAATCACCTGTAGGAAATCCCGTTTGGGAAGACATTTATCTAATGCAAGAAATTTTGTGATCTCCCCAGTGCTATGTTGGACAAGCGCTGCAAACTTTGTGTGAAGATGAGCTGCAAACCAATACGACGGTTTCAGCTTCTGCAGTAGTACCTCTCCAGGCACACTTCCAAGGCTTCCATTCCTAATCTCTTCTTCCAAAAAATGGTTTATGTCTCAGAAGGCTTACAACATCACCAAATTTTGCAATGCCTCTTGGCCAATCATGTGAG